>CM017444.1:4271512-4861397 GCA_007726485.1 Eragrostis curvula | reverse complement strand
TAATCATTCAGATGAGGAACCTGAGTACCAGGAGGATGGTGATGAAGAGTAGAGTTCCGTCTACACTCAAGATGCCTGTGCTAGTACCGCTTCCGACTTCCGCTGTAGTGGTGTTTAAGTGGTTCTGCTGTTGCAGCCCACCTGCTTGATGCTTGTTGTAATAAAGTGGCCTTTGGCCGTCTGTTGTAAGACCTTTTATGTATGAAGGCTTGTATGAGACTCGGTAATAATTATGTAAGTGATGACTCTGTGATATCAGTCTGTGTAAAGTGTTCGTATCAGCGTCTGATCCAGGGACTGGTACGGTAAGCACTAGTGCTCCAGAAATGGGGTACGACAGAGAGCGAGGATGATACGACGTTCGGCAGTAGATTGTTCAACGCGCGTCCCTGGAAGGAACTGTCGAGACCACGCGGCCAAGGTTGCCGCTCTACCGGCATCGCGTCGCCGGACACGGCCCTGCTGGTGCCGTGGCGCGAACCCTGTTCCGGTCGCTGAGCAGCTCTTCGACGGGAATAACGGCGGCGATTCTTCCTCCGTCGTCGGGCAACGCAGTCGCGGCCGTCGAGGTCCTCTGCTTTGCTGCGGGGCGGTCGCTCTTCCTTCCCATGTCGCACCTACTCGGACGGGTCCCGCGGGCGGAAACGACCTAGTCCACGGTCGGATCGGGGCCGCACGTGCTGGATCGGACGTCAACTAGGCCTACAAGGGGTGGTCGCTATTTCAAATAGCGACCACTCCCGGCCTGGGCTCGGGCTCCCTCCTCTTCTTCGTGTCTCAGGCTCACCGGAGCGCCGCTGCGTTCCTGTAGTTTCTCGCCTCCGGACCAACCCCTACGGCGACCTCGCATACACTGGCCTAACAGCCCATGGCCGCACACCTTGCTGGCAAACGAGGCCGTCACCGTTGAAATGAAAGCTCCCCGCGTGGCGGCCTTGGGGTATCGATCGCTGCATGGTTGCCTAACATGCATCCGCACATTTCAACACGTTCATCAAATCAGAGAGCGACGCCGCATAGGTGACGCTCAAATCGCGAGCTGCTTCACTTGTGATTCCTCTCCGGCTTCGGTGTGCGAGACTGCGATCGAGCAGGTCGCCGGCCCGAGCACCGACCACCATGACCCCCGGTCACGCGACAGGAATGCTCTCTCCATGAGCGCTCCTCTGCTTTGTCTAGAGCGCTGCCTCGTTCACACTGCTACTATCTACGATGCGCCCCAGCAAAACATAGCACCAATGCGCGTTCTTGTTTATTCTCTGCAGGTTAAAATAAATCACCAGCGTCTTTCTCTTTGAACCATGATCTATGTTCTGTTACAGTTACCACTCATGTATGTTTCATGTATCCATTTGGAACAAACTAAATCTGGTCACATTTTTCTGCTGATGGGGAAGCAGCAAGTGGCATGCTGTTCACGATTTTCCAATTGCTACGCTACGTGCAAAAAAGCTGCAGAACACACACCACTTGGTGAGGAGAAAAGGGCAATATATATAGTAGATGCTAGATGCAGACAACATACTTGTAACTTTGCATATTTTACAAAGGTTAATTAATTGGGTCTTTGAGTGGAATCATCGGGGTTGTCATGTGTGTTTCTCGACTGCAACTTTGCCGATGGAACTGAGTGAGATGTTGGTGGAAGCTGAAATAACCCAGGCATCCCGCAAACCTAAATAGGAGTATCGAAGAACCATATTGATGTGGTTCTGCGAGAACGCTCGTCTCGTAGAAAGTATCACCCTACTACCTAGTAATCCAAGATTACTGGTTCAGCTGCTGTCGTCAACTGTCAACAGTGTAATGCCCAGTTCCTAATCGACATAACTCTCTTGTCCAGTGTGCAGTAACTATTTTAGGTTGTGTGTGGTGCATGCACAAATCAGGTTGAGTGAAGTATTTTAAACAACTACAAGGATCTATGACTTACGTACATGGACTGCGACAGTGTGCAGTACCTCTAGTGCTACTTCTTTTCTTGTATTTATGGTTAGGTTGAACATGGGCAAATTTTGTATCGATCACATGGTTTTGGGTGGGTTCTAATCAGTCCGATTGTCAAAGAAGCAGCTTACTACGTTTTCATTGGTGCCGTGGATACCGGGGACAGCGTGGTTCCCAGCAAAGTCGCGCCGGATCCAGGTCTAGTCAATGGTCTTTGCGCAGAACTGAAGTCATCGTGCTTTCCATGTTCTATGATTGGCGCTATAGGATAGGGATTAGGGAGGCAGAAAAACCTGGGTCGACTCGCAAGTCGTCGTCGACGTCGCATGGACCCATGACGAAGACGACAGTGGGGCACAACAAGTGTGGAATGATTGGTGTCGAACATTCGTGGTAGTGCAGCTTTACAAGGACGTGAAGACCGGGTGGGGGTCTGGGGTTGCAAGAGCAAGGTATTTTCATAGCGGTCACCTCAAAAAGGACGTGAACCAGTGAAGAATTTGGAATTGCAGCGTTCCTACCGTGTGCCGATATGCCAAGAAATAAAATCAATCGAGAAGTGCAACATTTACGTGAGTTTGTCACAAGTAAACATGTTTTAGGAATTATGGACATTCGAACTAACCTACATATACCCTCGAAATATTAAGGACAATATATAGTTGATTTACTCCCTTGTATTTACTGCTTTCACACGTGTGTTTCCTGATCTGAATTTGTGGGTCGGACAAAATAGCTGCTTGAATTTGCAAGTGATTAATCCTGGTTCGTTAGATGACTAGAGTCGGACGTGGGTTGGACGTTGGGGTCGGATCTATAGCACCCCTCCACATAAAAATAATCCCATGATGAACAGTGGTTATCTATAAACATTCTATCTGGGATTATTTGAATTATATTTTGATTGACGATTAGCAACAAAGCAGGAATTAGTTAATCAATATTTAGTGGTTGCAACGTGTGCCAGGGTCAATCTGACGACCACGTTTTGCTATTTTCAGCAGAACAAAGCAGGAATTAATTAATCAGTATTTTGTGCTTGCAGCGTGTGCCAGGGTCAATCTGACGACCACGTTTTGCAGTTCTCAGCATTACATAGACAGTGACGTTGGCATCGTTAGGCTGATTTGAATGGTGGTAATTATCCATCTTACCAGATCCTATTGTTGCTGTGGAAGAAAGAACAATGCGAAAGCGACTCGTGCGCCATTCAGCATCGTGGAGCTAAGGAGGGAAGACGTGTGGTACAGGGCGGCGCGGGTGCTGAATATATTTGACCTGAAAGCTAGAACAGGGAACCTGCATCGTTTTGCAGTCCAAATTTCAAGTACAGAAAAGGGCGCTGCTGCCAAAGCAAATAGAGCCCTCATCTTTTGAGTGACCAACAACTGGTTTGCTAGCTACCTGTGTCCATCCATGACCATGCTCGCCGTCTTCCTCCTCGCTCTCTCCCTCACGTCGATCGCTAAGAGTGAACTGCTGGGGAAATTTTGCGGCACCACTGTCGACGACAAATCGGCCCAAAGCACCTTCCACGACAATCAAAAGATCCTTTCTGCCACGCTTACAAGGAACGCCTCCTCCTCACCGTTCCTTTTCGCCAAAGACTCCGTGGGTTCCGGCGGGGGAATTCTCTACGGCCTCGCGCTCTGCCGCGGGGACACCACCATGGCCGCCGCGTGCAGCGACTGCCTCGACAGCGCTTTCGGGAGCGCGCAGCAGCTGTGCCGGAACAGCATGGACGTCGCCATCTTCGACGACATGTGCCTCATCCACTTCATCAACAAGGAATTCATTGATAGCAACGATTATGGTCAAATGACGGATGATCAAATGTGGTATGGACTCGGAGTGATCAGCAACATGGACACGGGTAGTATCTCCGTGCCCCTGTTACCTGACTGGGATCCTGGCAGCGCCGACAGCATCACCGACATCATCAGGGCGCTGCTGCAGGAGACGGCCCAAGGGGCAGCAGACTACTCGCATAGGAGGTACGTCACAGGTTTCATGGATGCCACCAATACCATGCCGCCGCTATATTCCATGGCGCAGTGCACGCCGGACTTGAGGGACTATGAGTGCGGAGCCTGCCTCCAGTATATCATGAACCTGGTAATGGCCAACTTTACGGGTCAACAAAGCGGACGGGTGCTTGCAGTCCGGTGCAGTCTGGGGTATAGTACTGCTCTGTTCTACAGCGGCACGCCCATCTGGAAAATCATATCGCCCACCGAAGTTGTTGCGCCACCAGCTGCTGCCGTGCCCAACCTGAAACACAAGAGTAATTAAGGAAGAAACATCATCTTTTCATGTTCACGCATCTATTCACTTTATGAAATAATTTATATATATTTATATAAATATATATAAATATATAAGAGTAATTTATATTACTCTTATAAACTATTATATATATATTTGACGTCGAAAAGGAGCCACCACGTTCGTTCTAAAATGCTAGAAATTCCCACGTTAATCCGAGAAAATAAGAAGAGAAAATTACCCACCACTGCCATTATGAAAAATTTATCACAAAACCCCCTATAAATATTTATAAAATAGCTAAATTCGGAATAATAAAAAATAGTCAAAAATACCCTCACAACTATTTCTAAATTACCCACCATGCCATTATGAGTCAAAAAATAGATAAATTCGGAATAATAAAAAATAGTCAAAATACCCCTCACATCTATTTTTAAATTACACACCATGCCATTATGAGTCAGAAAAATAACTAAATTTGAAATAATAAAAAATATCCTCACCTATTTCGAAATTACCCATCGTGCCATTCTAAGTTCGAAATATAACTTAATTTGGATTATAAAAAGAGCTAAAAATATACCTAATTTTTATTTCTAAGTTACCCACTATACCATGAGTCCAAAATAGCTAATTTTTTTGATAATAAAAATATCCAAAATACACTTCATTTCTATTTCTAAATACGTTATTATGAAAATATGCCGTCATATGTCTAGCTAGCATGGGACAATCTCTTATTTTTAGCATGGAATGTTTTCTTTGTAGCACGACCCATTCTTTATACTACTATGACATATGTTAGTTGTTTAACATGACACGATTAAACTGACCTCACTTCTAAAATGAAATCAAATACAGTGGGTTAGCTAAGACACAATTCAAGATAAATGATGACTCATCTCACATTCAAATCGAGGGATGGTGAGAAACTCTCCAAATTATTTCTATTATTTTATAAATAAAGAGTATAAAATAAATAATAATAAATTATGTTAAATTTTTACACTGATATAAAAAATATTTTAAATAGTATAGTAAATCGAGCCGCGCAAATGCGCGGGCAGCCATCCTAGTTAAAAGTTAAACTAAGGGGGCATGGGCCCTTCTAATTTTCAAGTGCTTCAAAACAAGGGGTCCTTTCAAGCCTTCCATTGTACATCCGACGGCTGTATATGTACCTTAATTAGCTTTGTTTTGTACCCAATTTGTCATTGTATCATCTATTTAAAATATACAAATAAATTACTCTTATATATTTATATATATTTATATAAATATATATAAATATATAAGAGTAATTTATATCAAGTAAATTGATCAGATCATCAAGTGTAGCTGCCTGTTTTGTTTCTGTTCTGTAAAATGTTGTTCATCCTTTTACTGGGTCTGTTATGCCATTTTGGCGCGCCCGTTAAGAAATTCAAATTTCTTAACAGGGTCAGATTGATGTCACCATTATATATATAATTGACGACGAAAAGGAGCCACCACGTTCGCTCTAAAATGCTAGAAATTCCCACGTTAATCCGAAAAAATAAGAAGAAAAAAATTACCCACCACTGCCATTATAAAAACATCAGTCAAAAGTACCCCTAATAATTACACCTTTTTTCTCTCATCCTCAACCTATCGATCCGGCCCTCACGTATCTCTCCCTCCTTCCGAAATCCTCATCCTAATTAGGTAAACCAAACTGATACCGATTAACTCTTAAGAACGCCCATCATCACTTAAGAACCCCCATGCATATCGATCTACTATGGCGACTCCGAGCGAGACAGAAAAAACTCTAGCGGCTGCCTTGATCAGGCACACACAGATGAGCCCAAAGACGTTAGCGACTCAGCGTAGGCAAAGTCTGTTACGGCTCCAACAAGCTGATTAATCCATGCATGGGAGGTGTGTTATTGCCGTAAGCTGTTGTTGTCCAAACGTTCAGCGCCTGTACACATAATACTGAATTCGGAGAATGTGCACGGCAGCACAGGATAAAGTTTTCCATTGTTGGATTTTGGATATACGAGAGGAAATTGCCGCATTGAAGAATGCATGCATAACGAGAAAATCAATATATGCATGCAGATCTTGAGACGTTGCAGGAAATCGATCATGCCTGTGGTTGTCTTATGTTATGAAGAGGCAAGTTAATGGGAGCAAACAATCCCCCTTCCGCATTTTATACAATTTCCGTAAATAATATACAGGATGTCCTGTATCAGTTGAAGAGAGGAAGATGGAGAAATTCAGCTTGGGTGTTCGGGCGGAAAAAGAATATGATGAAGCACCTAGGAAACAACAAAACGTCGACACCGAGGTAAGCTAAGTATGGGTGATCATCAAACGTTTTCTCTAATATACTCCCTCCGTTCCAAAATGTAAGCATTTGTTGACTTTTCAGCATCACGTTTGACCCTTCGTTTTATTCAAAAAAGTTATAAAAATATTATTTATTTTGTTACAATTTGTTTTATCATTAGACATATTTTAAGTATGACTTATTTATTTTATATTTTTGCACAAAAATTTGAATAAGACGAAGGGTCAAACGTGATGCTGAAAAGTCAACAAATGCTTATATTTTGGAACGGAGATAGTAGTACATTAGGGTCATATACAATTTAACAATGTACTTTCGAGATATGTGCAATTAATATTCCTCGCTATAGAGTAAAAAACTAGCTAAATTCGGAAAAATAAAAAATATTCAAAAATACACTTTACACCTGTTTCTAACTTACCCACCATGCCATTATAAGTCCAAAAAAATAATTAAATTTGTATAAAAAATAGCTAAAAATGTTTTAATAGCTAATTATGACATAATTAGCCCAAAATACCCTTCAAATGTTTTAATATTTACAGGACATTTTTTTGCATATATATAAGATTGGATTTTTTTGCGAGACTATAAGATTGGATTGACAAAGGGACGAAGAAGGGGGATTTAATTTTGTGGGAACGAAACGGTGAAATCTTCATCCTGTCGGTGAGATCGTGATTGCAGGGCGTTTCATGGTGAGCGCTACTTCTGTTGAGGCTGTGAGAGGTCTCAGATGTCAACCGTTGCAAGATGCATCAATCGTGGTCGCAGGTACCGCAGATTGGACGGCACAACCATTATATAAGAGTGATTGCAAATGCGCGGGCAGCCATCCTAGTTATATATATAAATCGTTGATAAAATGCCAATATATAATTGGGTAAAGTGTAACAAATTCAGTTTGTTCTTCTTGAGGACATTGAAAAAGAAACTCATTCATCATTTTTCAAACACTTTCTTCTAGATCAAATAAAATTCATTCAACTTCGGAAACTTTCAAGTTCCAATTGTTGCAATTCATCTTTCAAAGCGGAACAATTTCGAAACTATCGGCCTTCTAGCTCAAAAGATATGACTCCCAAAAACCTCTTAGACTGAAGATTCATAATTCATCCGTATGTAAAAAGTTGAATACATATCTATAATATCTATAAAGGTCATACCTTCTAAAGCTCAACTCTCATGCAGCCACATCTCACCTCAATTGTTTGGTTCGTCCGATCACATTATCTTTGCATCCTGAGCGTTAGATCAGACCATTAGAATCACTATCGTTTTAATTGTCATTCATTCTACCCCATCGTTTTAATCCTCATGCCGGTCATGCCACACACAAAGATGGACCGCAAGCATTCATACCCACTTTATTATTTCCTTTCTTAATTATTATTTTTGCTCCCTGATGTAACGGAAACTTCTGAAACTGAAGAATGGCAAAAGAAACTGAACCGGTGGCCACGGAGCCTGCCAACCTCGACACCATATTTCCCACCCTGCCAAGCTGCCACTATTTGAAAATAAATACTGCTAGGATCTCAACACTCACACCTCACTAAAATAGTATTGTCGTCACCCGATTGAACGGGGGTGTTCGGCAGATATTTGGATCGGTACGAGCGCTTTGCTTATACGAAGATCAATCAAGAGAGACACACGATTTATACTGGTTCGGGCCTCCCGAAGGATAATAACCCTACGTCCAGTGTGTTCTTGTATTGCCGTGTCGGCGAGATATGCTGGTGTGTGTTTTCGGTCGTCCAGCGACCAGCCCCCTTCCCGTGGGGAGGGGTGTTTACATTTATAGGCGGGTATGACCCCCTCTACAAGTTAGGCTTGGAGCCTATCTAGGAAACTTCCAATCTATCGTAACAGATTCGGAGTCTATCTTTAGGACATTTTCCATATATTACAAGTCTTCGGAAATTCCCTAAATAAGTCTTCGGAATTCTGAAATATATGGGTTACGACAAGTATCTTTATTGACTCATAACCACCATGCGTTTTCTCTGCCACCGTCCAATTCATATTAACCCGAAGCAAGGCAACCAATTCAAACGACTCTTCTTCTCTTGCCTACTGTTGTTCTAGCTTTTGAAAACTGAAACATTCTCTTCTTCTCTTCCTAGAGCACTACGAGCAATACTACCAGCAGATTCCATTCCATCTCCAGAAGAGACACCTCGGAACACAGAGCAGCAAATTAAAGCAACATGCAATCTTGATTTGCTGAATCACGCGAGGCATGGCATAGTGATTTCGGATTGACACATCTCATCATGGATTTCTTTCTTGATTGATTCGTTTGTGGGTGAATGTCTTGGTTTCTCAGATACCCCCCCCCCCCCCCCCTCCTCTTGAGTCGCCTATTTGTTAGTTGGGATGTATTTGGACATTTGCCTAAAATCAGTTCCGAATTCTTCTTTATTTGCGTGAAATGAAGGGCCTTATGTTCATTAAATTTATTGCTAATGGTGGTAAGCACCACCACTGATGTGCTTCAGATGCATATTTCCTCCGAGCATGTTGTTTTTTCTAGGTGCCTTTTTAATTAATACTGTTGAGATTTTTCTAAATTATTCAATCTGCACTTACAAAAAAAATTTGTACCATTAAAATACTGTCTTCAGCTTGATCGGTCTTCTAAAATTGTATGACGTTTCCGCAGCAACGCGCGGGGTAGTCACCTAGTATTTAAATGGATGCATGGTATTGCACAATCAGTCTAATAATTGTTTTTTAACTGTTTGTATTTTGATGAAGTGATTGTTTTTTTTTTCATCTCAGAGCACGTGAGCAAAATTTTAGTCATTGCCATAGTGATTCCCCTACTTGTCTTGCTTTCCGGGATGGTCATCTTGTTCAGATTCATCAGAAGGCATGGGAAAGGTCAGCTATATACACACCATTCAATTATTCTTTGTGACACCCCGTGTCACTGAATTGCAGTTAGTGCACACCCAAATGAACAGAATACACGCAAATTCAAATCATTCAAATTTCGAAATCCAAAATTCAAACAATGTTCAAACCATAGCTTGTGAAGGAAGTCAAATTTTTGCACAACAACTCGAGCAACCAAAAATACCAGTGGATAGCCCTACTCAAAATAGAATTTTGGAGAATTTTTGGTGATTTTTGAAATTCATTTCGATGCTCAAATAAATCCCCAAAGTTCCAAAAATGTCCAACTTTGACTAGCTGCCATTTGAATTATATTTCGAATTGAGATGTGCATGTTATGTCACTGGAAAGATAATTTCATGATCTTTCGAATGCAACTGGTTTCATAATTTTTGGAGTTCATTTGCTAGTTCAAATTGAGCGCTAAAGATTGGGGAAAATTCAGTTTGAATTAATTCGGGAAAATGAGAAGATGCTGTGGGACCCGCCTGTCAGTGGCCGTTGTCTCACTGCGCGCGTCGGAGCTTTAGCTCCACGTCGCCGACGGCGAACGGCGTCTTCCCGCGGCGCCCGAGCCCTCTCCTCGGCGCGTCAAGCTCCAAATGCGGTGTCCCCGCTCCTTCCCGGCCTCACCCTCGTCATTTTCCCTCGCTCGCCAGCCTCCAAACCCTAGCTTCGCCATAGCCGCGCCGAGCTCGATCCCCGCTCACCGCCGCTAGCCGCCGTCGAGGCATCTCTGGCCAAGCTAGTGCTCGTGAAGCTGCGCGGGAATGGGGTGAAGCTCGAGTCGACGCCCCGTTCCTTTCCCCGTGCAACCCGCCTCCGAATCGCCGAGTTCTTCCTCATGGCCGGTGATTGAGCCCTTCCGAGCTTGCCGTCGATTCCCCATTCTCCGGTGAGTACCAACTCGATTCCTCGCATCCAGTGGTGCAGGCGAACGTTGCGCACCCCTCAGAGCTCACCATTTTGCGTTTCCCGCAGTCAAGCCGCCGGAATCGACGTTTTCCCCTTCGTCGTCGTTGAGCCGCCGCGGTGCCTCTCCGGTGAACTCCGCCGTCCCGGCCTCCTCCATGTCGAGGTGTAGGCCTTTGAGGTCCTCGGGAGCACGCTGAAGCTCGTGCGCGCGCAAGCTCACTTCCGCGCCACCCCGAGTCGCCGGAACGCCGTCGCCTCCGTCGTCGCCGTCCGCCTCCTCGTCGCCGAGCCACCCCAGGACCCCGCCGCCGACGTCTCGCTCCCCTCCGCGAACCGCGCCATCGTGGTGAGTCACGCGCCCCTCACCATCGTCGCCCTAGCCCGCTCCCGAGTCCGGAACGGCCGCCATGCCGCCGCCGCGCCATGGCCGGCGTCGTGCGCGCGTGCGCAGTGGCACTGGGCCGGATCCAGCTTGGCCCAGTCCAGATCCGGCCTACCCAGCCCAGATCCACACCCTACCGAGCCCATTTCCTTTTTCCAGGATTTACCGATTTCTTTAATGTCCAGAAATTCACAGAAACTTTAAAAATCGATAGAAAAATAAATACTCATCAGAAAAATGTGAATCCAATTTTGTTGGACTCCATGTAACATCCTCTGTCCAGAAAAAATACCAAAACGCACTTTTGCAGATTGTGTATTTTCTGGAAAATACATCTGTCCAGATCTTGTTTAATTCCTTATAAATTATCTGTTGCTCAATAAATCCTGAACTCTTGCATGCCTGTTAAGAATCTGATAACACACCTACATAGCATTTTTCCACTGTCACATGTTGCCTAATTATTGTCTTATGATTTAAATCATGTTCTGCACTGTATAAATTATTATAAATAATCTACTTTGCAATAAATCATGAAACTTCACCATAAATTACTTCCAGTGGCACTGTTCACCAGAAAAATGCCACTGGACATAAATCAACTTTTGAAATCACATTATTCATTTAACTTGCCAAGTTGATTAATGGTAAACTTAATTAAAAGTTAATGAAGGAAATACTCCAAACGAAATTAATTAACAAAGTTAATCATTTGCACTTACAGTGTAAATGACTGTCCTATCAAGTAATTAAATCATTAATTGCATCATATTCTTGCATCTAACCTTGCATTATTTTCCTTGTCATAACGTGTAGTGACAGAGACGACTCCGGAGCCACTGGACTTCCAGCTGCCGGAGGAGCAGACCCAGGAGGTGCAGGAGGAGCAGCCGCAGCAGGACACTGACCCCGCTGACCCCGTTAGCTACGCTCCTGAGCCAGGCAAGCCCCGGTGCATGCCTCCCTATTTAGGATTTTATTTTCGCACTTGATTGGGGCTAGTAATTGATTGTGCATTAGGTTTATTAGGAGTTGATGTGAAACCTTAAAACTGCATTAGGACTACCCTTCCATATCCTACCTTGTGTCCTATTTTTATAGATGTGGTCTAGGTTACGTTAAAACTTGCTAGGCTTAGTGGCTAGCGGAGGGTAGAAGTCGAGTGGTAGGTCCCACTCGCATGATAGGGACCCTGGATTGTACTAGCTGGATTTAGGATTTGTTGAGACCGGACGGGGAATTGCTTGTATAGGATGGTTGGAGAAGGCTGGGCCTTCACGGTGGTGTAGCCCCGTCTGTGTCGGTTAAGGACCGTCCGTTGTTGGCCCTGTTGAGCAAGTTCGAACGTACTGATCACATGCTAGTGTTTTTATGGGCCTAGTAAACTTAGTAGCTCGAGTTGCCCTGGTGTGCGGTGGAAGCCTGCCCTTTCTATCATGGTATTGTGGGAGAGAAGGGATGCCTCCCGAACGGGGCGTACGTCTGGGACGGGGACCGTGGCGGGAGGTACCTTTCTCGGGAGGGGTTGGATCCGGCCTAGCTTCAGGGGGACCCTTGCAAACGGTTGCCATATGTGGCCTTTGCCGCATATGTCGTGTGGTCAGGTTTTTCTCCTGCAGGATGTACATCGATGCCGCCGCTCTCGGTCAAGAGCAACCTTGCTCACTGCGTCACATCGTAGTGTGACATGATGGATGATATGATGCTAGTCTATTTACCTTACTGTTATTTACATTGCTATATATATATACTGTCACCGTTGATGTATTGTTACTTTATACATGTTTTAGAGATATGCACACTGTATTACTGGATAAGTACTTATCTTGAAAAATAAAACTTGAGAGTAAGGATCAAGTAATTAGTGCGAGTTATGCTATTGAGTCAGCCACCCTTTGTAGCCTTGCATATTAGGAGTCGGCTGTAGATAGCCAATTTGACGGGTAAGACTTGCTGAGTATTAGTTGCTCAGGGTTTGGCTCTTTATGATTTTATTGCAGGTAGCACCTTTATCCCTGACTCTACGGGTGGAGGTGGACAGTGGGATGGCCAGCTTCCCTTTGGTTGGACAGCCCACTGGGAGACTGAGGAGTGATCTCCTCTCGAGTCCGCATCTTCATGGCTTTGGATGCGGGTTCCTGTGTATCGTGAGCGCGTGCGCTTGTACCTTTATTTCTATACTTGTATCGCTTATTTCCGCTGTGCGACTCTATGTTTTAAATGGATTAATGTAACTACTTAAAGACTTAATTTGTGCTTTTTATATGCTGTACTGTTGCGTCTGTTCATCAGCGCTTGACCGACTCGATCCTGCGAAAAGCGGAGACGCTTAAGAGAGAGATAGTATTTACCATGTGAATTGATCATATTGTTTGTTATCATTTGTTTATTTGGTGTATATCTTTGTTAGTCCTTTTTTGATATTAAGTAGGGATAGGTCAGCCATGGGTGAATTTTAGTCCTGGATCCGCCACTGGTAATACCTACCACAAACTCACTATCCAGGCGAAAGAGGTAACTGCTACCGGTGCCGCTCTTCTCATATTGAGCCTCACGTTTAGGCCTGAAAACGGAGCGGTTAGGAGCGAACTGCTCCTTGACCCTTCGATCCCTTCCGTGAAAAGGCAGTGCAAGGGTCAACCCGCCCCTGTTTCTTGACGCAAACCGGTGAACCGAGGGTTGCTCCACTATTGCCAACGAACGTACATGTTCAGAGATTTCCTCGAACACCGGCATCGTCCATGGCGACATCGTTGCACAAGCCTCTGCCAACAATACAATCTCTACGACCACAGGTTGAACATGTAGCATAATGGATCTGAATCAGATGACCTCCCTCAAGGTTGGGGACATGGATTTGCTGCTGGCGAGCAGAGATCAAGGGAGGGGCAGAGGGCGGCGGTCATGGGAGCGGTGAGGCAGAGTCGTTGAGCAGGGGATCCATTCGCCCCTAGGGCCGAAAGGATCGCGCTCCTCTTGGCACTGTTTTGATTTCGGGTCGACTCGAACCGATTCAATGGCTGTTTCTAGGGGCGGTTCACACGGGTCGGCGGTTCGACCTGATCCCTTTTCTGGCCTACTCACGTATATCTGAGATCTGTGTAAGATGCAAATCAATCTCGAACATACTGCTAAAAAAAAGCGGTTGATTGAATAATGAGCTACTAGGTTATTCCCCGCGCGTTGCTGCGGGAATTGCAAAAGCAATATTAAAGTTGGTGTTTCGCCTAAAAAATATTAAAGATTTAAATGATTCGTAAATTTGAAAGACACATAAAATTGTCATGGTGCTACAACAGCACCAAAATTGGCATCTAGAGCCTGTGAAATAATTATCAACAATGTAGAAAAGGTGTTGCAAACCTGCAAATTTTCTTGCCAAGGAAACGAAGCACAAATATAATCCTGGAGAGTAGCATGTTTTTTTTTCCTCCCATTTAAGGCTGATTTAAAATAATTAAATAGAAACATGCATGAGTAGATGACAGTGAAACTGGCGAAAGCAATTCAAAGAGTTTGGATTGATTGGTAACCCAAGAAGAAAAAGACGAGGAAACACAGATTAGGATGAGCACTTCCGTTTAAGAAAAGAAAAAGAAAACATAATTCTTATGCCAAAGAACAAAATTCACCGGACTACATAAGGATCCTATGATTCCAAGGATGTATCATGTCATCTAACTGGAATGGCCTGATAAAACTGCTGCTCAGGTGCAGCGCAAAGCAATCACCGGTCTGCATTGGAGACGACGACCCTGTCTCACAAGTTGCCTCACCGGTCTGCAGGCGGCACGCACATCAAATAGGCAGAGGCGGATAGTGCGGGAAGGAGGATTGGAAAATATATTCTTTCAAAGATGAAGCTGGTCGAAGGAGAGGATAATGACTATATATAATGATAGCCCGAGTCCAACGCTTCACTCAGGTAGGCCTATTGTATTCTCCTGGATTAATTAGAATATGTCAGTTACAAACACAAATTATTAGCATCAGTTTTCTTGACAAATATTTCAGAAGGCATGCGCGTTGTTGCCGAGAGAAAATGGTAATTGATGATACAATATGTCAGTTACAACAGAATTTGTTGGCGTCTGCCAAATAGTTAAAAAGGCATGTACGTTGCAGCCGAGAGAAAACGGTAATTGATGATACGTTCGCTTCATGATCCATGTATAGCATGCGTTTCACTTGACAAATTTAGTGTGCTTGCTGGTAGTGAGCGAGTCATTTAACCTGTGGAGTGAAGATAGAGGTAATACATGGATGAGTGGGCGTGCATCCATCAGGCAATGGTCAGCTGGAGTGAACGGTTGAGGATGGACAAAGCAAAATGATTCAATGGACAGGATTATTGAGGTGATGTGGCTCAACGTGAGAGCAGAGAAATAGTCATTAAGGACTCTTAATTGGTTGCACTTATAAAGAAATAGTAGATTACCTTCTGCCTAATAAGTTCACCAACATATTCAGTTACAAAATTTTGGCATCAATAGACTCAACTGCAAACAAACCCCATCTATGGATCTTGCTTTTCCAAAATGTAACTTCTTTTACATTCCCTGCAACAAGAAAATAATAAACGATGCATCACTATATTTATAACCTCATAGAAGAAAATATCAGAACGTGAAGAAGTTCCTTTTACCTTTGGATATTTCTCAGCATCTCAGCCCCTTTAGCCGCCGAACAAATTCCGCGGCCTAGCTCGATTTGACTTGCAGATAGACCTTGGGACTTTTTTTAACACATTTTTGGCAGAAAGAATAGCATGAATACGGTGCCCTCTCAGATGAGCCCTTTCCGATGGGCTAGCATTCTTCACCCAATTATGCCACTCCCATCTGTTCTAGCACAAGGCATGGAAATAACGGCTGTACCTTCTTGCGCTCAACAAGCTCACATAGAGGTTTGGGGAGGGGCTCTACATTGCGCCTGATGTACCCTGAGTCTAGGCAATTGCTAGTTTGTTCCCGTGACAACAAAAACAATTTGTGTGAACTTAAGGATTTAAATAATAATCAAGGTAAATTCCATTAGCAACTCACTTGATTAGTACTGCTAGTGATTCCAACACATAATCAATTTGTCAGTCCCTCAGCAATAAGCTCCTCAAAATGTTGAGATATTGATTGTTTTGATGCAACATATAATTGATTCACCAGCATCGTCTGCGGTCGTGATAAGGGTGAAGAATGGGAGTTGTTAACGTGCGCGCGCGCGCTTGTGTGTGTGTGTGTGTGTGTGTGTGTGTGTGTGTGTGTGTGTGTGTGTGTGTGTGTGAACTATTAATCAAGAGCGAGCTTTCGAGAGAAAGCGAGATCGGGATTTGTACACGAGAAAGAACGAGCTTCCGAGAGAAGCCGACCCACCTTGGAATAAGGATATGGCCGCTTTATCGCTATGTACAGCCGGCCCAAGACACTAATCATCGTCGCCGCCACCGCACGCAGGTCTGGATCAAACGTTAGAGAGGACGCCCCTCCCTCCCTCACTACCTCCGGCGATCTCTCACTCCACCCCTTGCTCCGCTGCCGCCGTCGAGTGTCGTCGAGTGCACTAGCTAGGGTTTGGTGGAGTTGGGAGGAACGAGGATGGGTGGTTTATGTTCCCAGTCATTAGTACTTAATTTCTGGTGACGGGTTTTTAGTAAAAGCCGTCACTAAAACTGATATTTTTAACGACGTGTTTTGGGAAACACGTCTTTGAAGGTTTGACCTATAATTTTAGCGACGGTTTTTGGGAAACCCTGAGTCTTGGCAATTGCTAGTTTGTTCCTGTGACAAAAAAAAAACATTATGTGTGAGCTTAGGGATTTAAATAATAAGTAAGGTAAATTCGTTTAGCAACTCACTTGATTAGTACTGCTACTAACTCCAACACATGAGCAAATTTGTCGTTTCCTCAGCAATAAGCTGCTCAAAATGTTGAAATATTGATTGTTTTGATGCAACATATATAATTGGTTTGCCAGCATCGTCTGGGTTCGTGCTAAGGGCGAAGAATGTAAGCAGTTAATGTGTGTGTGTGTGTGACAGTAGTCAGCTAGGCTCCATCCTCGTCGTCTCTGTTCCAGCATGTGAGTGCCTCTGGTCCCTTCATCCTGGTTTATTAATAATTTCCTATGAAGAAGATTGTTAACATCTCTCTACTAATCACTACCTCGGCTCGTTGGGAAACCAAAAAAGAAGATAGGATGAGTGTAGCGGGACCTTTTGTTACTCTCAGGGCAAACTTGGCCGAGGGGAACGGTGACCCGGTTCGCTGTCACCGCATGACCAACAAGTAGATCCACGAGGCGGATGTTGAAGCCAGAGCATGGTGTGCGCCGAGTCATGCGGGCTGGCCTTCACCTCCATGAAGTCCCTCAAGGCGCACCATGGGACCCTGCACTCCCGTGAGCATAACATTTATCTGATATTGCGCAACGACACGTGCTACCGTCACATGGTCATTGTTGAGAGGTTCACAAGGGAGCAGCTTGCCGCCATTCTCCATTGCCATCCGTCGGAAATAGATGCACCATTTTTATCACTTCATTCTCTTACTTTTGTCAAACAATAAACTCATGTTATCCTGGTTGATCCATGAGTGTTGGTTTTCCTATATGTAACCTGAGGATTATGTAACAACAATCTGCATTATTCTATTAACTGATGTGCAAACTGTGCATTACTAAGTTACCAAATCACACACACACACACACACACACACACACACACACACACACACACACACACACACACACACACACACACACACACACACACACACACACAGGGTAGGAAAAAATGTGGAACACATTTCACATATATTCATCTTGTAATGTATCTTGTAGTGGGGTCCATAAAACCCTGGCCAATCCTATACAAAACAGGGGCAGACCTCCCTTTATTCTAGGACATTCAGTTGAATGTCCAAAACATTTATCAAAAATAATTTGTCCTTGTCCCATTTGCCTTTTTTTATATAAAAAACAGGTTCTGATGTGTGGTTTTTTGAAATTTACTCAAATTTGGGATATCCTATTAATAACTGTTTTTGATCGGCATATGGTTTGTAAAAAAATATGATCATAAAACCTGAGGTTTTTTTGTCGATGAGACACTCAAAAAACATGGTTTTGTTTGTGGGACATCGTTACTTTCTAATTTATCTCTCGGACACTAAGAAATTGCGTCTTTTGTCTGAAGGACACTACAACATGTGAAGTGACTATTTTAAAAACTTTGATCTCAATGCACAAAATAGATTTTAATTTAAAATTTCAGACGGGATAGCATTCTTCACCTAATTATTCCACTCCCATCTTCTAATGGAGGCTCTAGCACAACCATCTGATTCTGGGCATGGAATCAAGGGATCTTCCTTCTTGCACTCAACAAGCTCACATAGAGGTTTGGGGAGAGGCTCTGCATTGTGTCTTATGTACCCTGAGTCTAGGCAATTGCTAGTTTGTTCCTGTTACGATAAAAAATGTGTGAGCTTAGGGATTTAAATACTAATCAAGGTAAATTCCTTTAGCAACTCACTTGATTAGTACTGCTACTGACTCCAACACATAAGCAATTTGTCAGTTCCTCAGCAATAAGCTCCTCAAAATGTTGAAATATTGTTTATTTTGATGCAACATATAATTGGTTCGCCAGCATCGTCTGGGCTCATGCTAAGGGCGAAGAATGGGAGCTGTTAATGTGTGTGTGTCTGTGTGCGCGCTCACGCGCGCGGGCGCTGCAACAGTCTGCATGCTGCAGGGTTGGCTCGGCTGGCATAACACCACCAGCAGACACTCACTAGATCTCTATATAAGCAGCTCTTCCTCCATGCCTTTGGAACTGATAAGCTAGGCTCCATCCTCATCGTCTCTGTTCCAGCAGGTGAGTGCCTCCGTTCACTTCATTCTGGTTTAATATTTTACTGTGAAGAAGATTATTAACATCTCTTTACTAATCACTACCTCGGCTCACAGGGAAACCAAAAAAAGAAGAAGAGGATGAGTGTAGCGGGGCCTTTTGTTCCTCTTGGGGCAAGCCTGGGCGAGGGGAACTACGACCCCGTTCGCCATCGCCGCATGACCAACAAGTCGATCCATGAGGCAGATGTTGAAGCCAGAGCATGGTGTGCAGGCTGTCCTTCTCCTCCATGAAGTCCCTCAAGGTGCACCATGGGACCCTCCACGCCCGTGAGGATAACATTAATTTATCTGGTACTACACAACGACATGTGCTACCGCCATATGGTCGTTGTTGAGAGGTTCACAAGGGAACAGCTAGCCGCCATTCTCTGTTGCCATCCATCAGAACTAGATGCACTATTTTGATCACTTCATTCTCTTACGTTTGTCAAACAATAAATTCATGTTATCCTGGTTGATCCATGAATGTTGGTTTTTCTCTATGTATCCTGAGGATTATGTGACAACAATCTGCATTATTCTATTTACTGGTGTGCAAACTGTGCATTACTAAGTTACCAACACACACACACACACACAAACACACACACGGTAGGAAAAAAATGTGGAACACATTTCACACATATATATTCATCTTGTAATGTATCTTGTAGTGGGGGGGGGGGGGGGGGGGGGTCCATAAAGCCCTGGCCAATGGCCAATCCTGAAGGAAAAAGGACTCAAACCGATATCCTATACAAAACAGGGGCAGACCTCCCTTTATTCAAGGACATTCAGTTGAATGTCCAAAACATTTATCAAAAATATGTAGATGTTTGTGTAGTCAACACATATACCCTTATGTAAAGCAACTATAGGGTAAAATACCAGCCACTGAGAAAATTTCAAACATGAAGGCCAGAATAAATATTTCATCTTCGTTTTTGAAATGCATTGCAACACACCTGGACCTGGCTGGAGTACGAAAGTTTCCGTGACTTGGCTAGTTAATGAATGCTGGTTAGTGCTGTGGGGCTTCAGCTACGTATGTAGCTAGGCTCCATCCTAATCAGCACGTCACAAAGTAGGTAAAATTAAGTTACGTATGTAGGCAATGATCCTCCGGCATCAAGTAAAGAGCGAAAGCGCCGTGAATCTTCAACACCTGATATGATGCCGCAAAGCTATAACCATCAAGGCCAGGATGCAGCCTCCATGGTTGATATAGTGCTCCCACATCAAGTACGCCCCCCAAAAAAACTCAACGTGGAATATAGTGCCGGGCTTTCCACAGTGGGGAGCGAAGCCTGAAAGAAAATTGAGCCCCCACGGCTAGTAAACGGGAACCGATCTGAAATTGCACAGGGTGAGAGCATCAGCAACGCCTTCAAAGTTCAAACCGAACCGTGGGAAGAGAGAAGAGAGTTCGGTTCGCTTTGATTTGCGTTGCAAGTTGGATTCACGTTTTCATGAGGGAGGCGAGGGACCGTAAATCCATGATATGCGGATGTAGAAGAATAAGTTGGCTTCCCAGGAAGGCATGGTTGGAAAAATTTGCTCTTGCATGTAGTATATAATGTCGACACGAACTTTTAGAACCATTTATATTATATAACCATACAAGGCATGTAGCGTCCCGCCTCCTCGAGGCCGAGCCCGCACGCCTGGCAGCTCTCTAGGACGTCAAGACTGACCCCACAGACCAACACCAGTCTTTTCTGCGCACTTTGTCCTCACTCGTGCGCACCCGGGAACGACTTCCCGGTCGGTCACCCATCCCGAAATTGCTCCAGGCCAAGCACGCTTAACCTCAGAGTTCTTTCGAGATGAGCTTCCAGAAAAGAAGTTGCAACTTGTTGATATGAGTATTCTATCAATCCTATTAAACCCTGGGCCAGGATGTTACGATGTTACAAGGCATACAACAAATGAAATTTGAAGATGAGAACTTCAGTAGTACTAGTAAAAATGCACGTGCGTCACGCACGTGTCCGACCAAATGACCTCACTTGGCAGAACTTTATCCTACAAAGAAAATAATATGATGTAACGTGGACGTATAATTAAAAAAAAAACACTTCTGACACATCATTGCATTTAATTACCAACTCAACATTAACACGACAATCTCGAGAATCTGATAAAATAACGACATTGTTAGAATTTAAAGACGTTAATTGACTTTGAGACATAAAAGACATGATATGGCGTATAGTTCTAATTCATTGTCGGTAACGATAGCAACCATATTTATTTGAGAGTCTTCATTTTATTGCACCCTCAAAGCACATTCATATCTTTCAGGCGGTCACGACCAAGCTGACGTGCTTGATTAGGCGCATTTGTTAGACGCCTTTAAAATCCTACAATTTAAATGAAAAAAAAAATCAACGCCAATTCAAGTGTACGTAAAAAAAAATGTAATGGACCAGAACACAATGTTGCTATATTTACCTCTCATTGCCTCAGCTTCTGGCCTGTCGGGCTCAAAAATAATTTTGCTATATCGAGTAGTGACAAGAACACCTGCATTTAAATAATTTGAGGATATGAGAGGTAAGTAGGCAACGGTGAAAAAATAATGTGTTCACTTCAAAATATGTGTTCATTCGATACCTCTTCTTGTGTTCATTTGCACATGGAGTGCAACAATGGTGTTAAAGTATTGTGCCGCGGGTCGCCATTCTCCAGCATGGAGCAAAATATGTGGACTGCGGACATGGATGACGAGAATCTGCATACTGCGCATCAAATAATCACATTATATTTAACGAGAAAGGCGTGCATGTACTTTAAATAATTGCATACACAACGTACCACGTGTTCATTATAGCGACATGCCTGCTTGGTCGTCTCTAGGTGCGTTTTGTGTCATGGACATCAGATATATAGACAACTACACCAATGACATCTGTAGGAAGAGTTACGGCCTATGTTAGAGAAGCAATATCCAGTTGTATTACTAAACTAACAAAGGTGGCAAGCATACCAGTCAAGTTTTTATCTGCCCCAAAATGTTTGACTTGATGAAACGAGCTGAATGTTCGGAACAGAGGATATGCTATTGGTCTTGCTTTCAGAGGTAATGCTTGCAAAGAATTCAGCGCCATATACATAAAACACATTGAGAAAGTTTAAATCATATCTGTATCCAACAACGACATCAATGAAATCATATGGCTCTCCTTCAACGATTGTTCGAGCCAGACCCAAACAAGTCCTGCCAAATGCCAATGCCTCCATCCTAGTTCCCTGCAATAAAATCCATCCCACATTATATTTGCATCACTGAACCTCTATGCATCAAAAGAGGTGATGCAAATAATTGTACAATAATATATCTAATGCACCTAAATTGAGATGATATTACCTCCTCATCAACCAATATAAGTCTTATGTAATTTCCATCCTTGTGCAAACGTACATTTGCTTTAAAGTAGACCTTTGCACTGAAATTAATTTTGCTGGTGATGAGATCCAGGTTAATATCACGGAAAAGTATCATTCTGCAAAGGAGAAACATGTGGACGTGAGCACCGGTGTGCAAGGTTCATCAACATGCAAACAGAGGCAAAAACATCTGAACAAGTTTGAATTTAAGCCAAATAAATTGTGAGGTAGGAACTAACGGATAGTTTTCTTCCACCACAACAGGTTCATCCATCTCGTCGCCTTGAATGTACATCAAGATTGCATGTGAATATTGTGCAAAAAAGCATATTAAACATCAACAATCTATCTTAGGGAATAGTTGCTATGCATTTATGCGAATATTATATTTCTGCTACTCACCAGGTAGATCCAATGAATTTACAGATTGCACTATAATCCTCTGTCTAGGACACCGATTTTATTCCAGTTTCGCAACGCCAGAAAAAGGTGTTTGCTCTAAATTAACAAAAGCAACGCCAATTAATTTGGAGCACAAAACATATTTTTATATTTTAGTAGAAAAATAAGATAGATTGTCACCTATATTCATTCATAGCGCAGAAGGTTGAAAAGTATACTTTTGTGCTGGATCAGCAAATTCAAAAATTCCTATCAATATCACAATTATTATTACGATGTTTTTTCAAATATCCCTTTTATGACCATCCATTCTATTTCTCATCACATTCTATAACATCTTACCTTTTTTTTTTTGCCTCTTGATTCCTGTGTTTTCATGCCTATCAACCGGCTGATTTTCTTTACCACCTGGAACAAACAAGTTCAGTGGTTTGCATTTAATATTAAAATTGTTTCATTGGAGAATTGATTGGTAAATGTTTTCTTTTCTGGAAAACTTCAAATCGTTTTCTCAAAAGTAAACATACCGGCAATTCTGAGGTTCGTGACATCACGTGGCAGTCGTTCGGTCGCGTTTGTCGGTATCACCCCTGTCATGTCAACGAAACTCAGAGGTCAAAAATTATTTCTTCAATAACAATGCAGATCTAATTAGTTAATATTTAGTTGCTAAACAAAAGAACACACCACGAGTTACGATGTTCGTGATATCACGTAGAGGTCGCCTGGTTGAGTTATCCGGGCTATCGGTAAGAACAGACATTTGCCATGGTGTCGATGTGCCATGATTGCCCTCCGCAAAAATAGCTGAAAAACAATAATAAAGATGTGCATTATGAAACTACGTATATTGGTTTTGCAGACAAACAAGCAAGGACCCATGGGAGTTTTCCCCATTGCTTCTCACTATGATTTCCAAAAGGAGTCATATTCGGAACAGGAGACCGCTCTAAAGACACATTGCCTGTAAACAATGTCACCCAAACGCAGAGATCAAAAAATTATTCATTAATAATGCAAAACTCTAAACCATAAGGCACATCTAAATAGTTAATATCAGTAGCTAAAACAAAAACATACCATCAGTTATGATGTTCGTGATATCACGCAGAGGTTGCATGGTTGAGTCAAAAATGCTATCAGTAAGAACAGACCCTTGACATGGAGCCGATGTGCCATGATTGCCCTCCCCGCAATTTTCTGAAAAACGAAAATGAAGATATGCATTATGAATTTACGTAAATTGGTTTTGCAGGCAAACAAGTAGACAGACAGCCAAGGACCCATGGGAGTTTTTTCCATTGATTCTCACCCTGATTTCGAAAAGTAGTCCTAGTCGGAAGAGGATAACGGTCTAGAGACAGATTTCCTGTAAACAATGTCACCCAAACTCACAGATTACGAATGCCGAAAAAATTAAATACAAAATTTAAAAGTGACCATTATACCTGATTGCAAAACCCGTGATGCCTTATGTTGCGCACGATGCCGTCTTTGCCGTTCTCTATCTTGAGCTCGCCGCTTGGCAATCGCGGCGTCATAGCCCTCGCCACCGATGGTTTCTAACAAAAATTCCGTGGTCGGATGAACAAAAATTCAGTAGAGAATATAAAGCAACAAGAAGACAAAGAACCAGGACCGATCTATGAGTTCACCTCCGTTTGCCACACCCTTGCCATCGGCATCGCCTCCGGCCATGATCGATTCAAGTTGTCACCCACGAATGCCGTCGAGACACGGACACTGGATGGCTACGTGTCGACCGGGTGCACAAAGTCGACAAGGAGTCGCAGGGGTCTAGGCAACAAGGGCTTCGAACGGCGACGCTCGCCACTCGACTGCCACGACGACGACGAGGGGGGCGCAGGAGCCTGGGCGACAAGTGCTTCGAACGGAGAAGACGGCGGCGAGGGGCTCGAACGGCGACGACGGTGACGAGGGGCTCGAACGACGAAGACAGCGGCGAGGTACTCGAACGACAAAGACGGCGGCGAGGGGCTCGAACGACGAAGACGGCGGCGAGGGGCGGCGAGGGGCTCGAACGAAGAAGACAGCGGCGAGGGGCTCGAATGGCGACGATGGCGGCGAGGTACTCGAACGGCGACGACGGCGACGAGGGGCTCGAACGACGAAGACAGCGGCGACGCCTTCCAAACGGATGTTTCGTGAGCAAAAAAAAAAATTCCAAACGATTTGCATTAATCTGTAAGAGGCAGTCGTGCTAACGTTGCATGTGGCGTGGTGCACGTCAATCAAATATGGAAATAGCAAATATGGAAATAGCAGGGTACATTGAGGTAGCTATTTACACGTCAACCAAATATGGAAAGCACACTTGCGTTTGAATAATTTCCAATGGGAGGAATCTCAATAGAAGAGCTACGGTGAGGTGGGTGGAGATAGGTGAGAAAAGATTTTTTTCGGAGTGTGACATTCATGTAACACTTTCCAAAAAATTAAAGTAACAGGTAGGGGAGAGAGGGGAAGCGTGACACTTGGGATTTGATGGAACGATTAGGTGCGTTGGATTTTGGGCCCATAATATGGCAGGACGGTTTAGATGGCAGGGTAGATAGACTGGCAGGGTACAAATGATTTTTCTCCCAACTGGTTCTTTAAGGGTTTAGATTAGACTCATGCATAGACAACAATAATATTTGCAAAAATAAAACATAGATGGATGAATCCATAAAGTGAAACTAGCGCTGAGACTAATTGGCGTGGAATCGAAAGCCGAAGCCACCGGCTAGCTGGGGAAGGTATGCGTGCCCACTGGGACCCACCGAGTGCTTGAGGAGTACTTGGCTGCTCATCCGTTTGATGACCGGTGGCGGTGGTGCCTTCACCCAAAGCCCTCATGACCCGAGGCCATGGGAGTGTGCAAATGGAAGTATCTGTAGTCCCACGGTAGGACGTGGACTCAGGCAACACCTTCACCTCCATGGTGTCCAAACACACGCAGAAGGGCCACCTCCGTTTACCAGAATCGTACGCTAGCAGGACGACAAACCCGGCGTCGCCGACGACAACTTTGTCAATGTAATCGTACTTCTCCGGGTAGCCTGGTAATCTGCCGAACGCCTCTGATAGCCGGTGGATGCTGTGCTCCAGCACCCATTCGTCGCCGCCGATGCCGCTGGCATTATGGACTCGCCGAAACACCTCGAGCTCATCGCCCACCACGTAGACGATGCGCGGCGAGGTGGAGTCGCCGGCGGCGGCACAATGGGCGACGCAGTACGCCAAGGGTCTGCGGACACCTGATGTGTCCATGCGGCTGGGAAGATCGACCTTGTTTGAAGCGTCTCCGCTTTTCGCAGGATCGAGTCGGTCAAGCGCTGATGAACAGACGCAACAGTATAGCATATAAAAAGCATAAATTAAGTCTTTAAGTAGTTACATTAATCCATTTAAAACCCAGAGTCGCACAGCGGAAATAAACGATACAAGTCTAGAAATAAAGGTACAAGCGCACGCGCTCACGATACACAAGAACCCTCATCCAAAGCCATGAAGATGCGGACTCGAGAGGAGATCACTCCTCAGTCTCCCAGTGGGCTGTCCAACCATAGGGAAGCTGGCCATCCCACTGTCCACCTCCACCCGTAGAGTCGGGGATAAAGGTGCTACCTGCAACAAAATCATAAAGAGCCAAACCCTGAGCAACTAATACTCAGCAAGTCTTACCCGTTAAATTGGCTATCTACAGCCGACTTCTAATATGCAAGGCTACAAACGGATGGCTGACTCAATAGCCTAACTCGCGCTAACTACTTGATCCTTACTTTCAAGTTTTATTCTTCAAGATAAGTACTTAACCAGTAAAACAGTGTGCATATCTCTAAAACATGTATAAAGTAACAATACATCAACAGTGACAGTATATATAGAGCAATGTAAATAACAGTAATGTAAATAGACTAGCATCATATCATCAATCATATCACACTACGATGTGACGCAGTGAGCAAGGTTGCTCTTGACCGAGAGCGGCGGCATCGATGTACATCCTGCAGGAGAAAACCTGACCATACGCCGCACACGCGTAAAGTCGCATGCGGCAACTGTTTGCAAAGATCCCCCTGAAGCTAGGCTGGGTCCAACCCCTCCCGAGAAAGGCCTTCCCGCACGGTCCCCGTCCCAGACGTACGCCCCGATTGGGAAGCATCCTTTCTCTCCCGAATACCATGATAGAAAGGGCAAGCTTCCGCCGCACACCAGGGCAACCTAAGCTACTAAGTTTACTAGGCCCATAAAAACACTAGCATATGATCAGTACGTTCGAACTTGCTCAACAGGGCCAACAACGGACGGTCCTTAACCGACACAGACGGGGCTACCACCGTGAAGGCCCAGCCTTCTCGCACCATCCTACACAACCAAATCCCCGTCCGGTCTCAACAAATCCTAAATCCAGCTAGTACAATCCAGGGTGAACCTACCTCGCGAGTGGGACCTACCACTCGACCGTCCGCTAGCCACTAAGCCTAGCAAGTTCTAACGTAACCTAGACCACATCTACAAAAATAGGACACAAGGTAGGATATGGAAGGTAATCCTAATGCATTTCTAAGGTTTCACATCAACTCCTAATAGACCTAATGCACAAACATTGACTAGCCCCAATCAAGTGCAAAAATAAAAATCCTAAATAGGGAGGCATGCACCGGGGCTTGCCTGGCTCAGGAGCGTAGCTAACAGGGTCAGCGGGGTCAGTGTCCTGCTGCGGCTGCTCCTCCTGCACCTCCTGGGTCTGCTCCTCCGGCAGCTGGAAGTCCAGTGGCTCCGGAGTCGTCTCTGTCACTACACGTTATGACAAGGAAAATAATGCAAAGTTAGATGCAAGAATATGATGCAATTAATGATTTAATTACTTGATAGGACAGTCATTTACACTGTAAGTGCAAATGATTAACTTTGTTAATTAATTTCGTCTGGAGTATTTCCTTCATTAACTTTTAATTAAGTTTACCATTAATCAACTTAGGCAAGCTAAATGAATAATGTGATTTCGAAAGTTGATTTATGTCCAGTGGCATTTTTCTGGTGAAGAGTGCCACTGGAAGTAATTTATGGTGAAGTTTCATGATTTATTGCAGAGTAGATTATTTATAATAATTTATACAGTGCAGAACATGATTTAAATCATAAGAAAATAATTAGGCAACATGTGACAGTGGAAAAATTCTCTGTAGGTGTGTTATCATATTCTTAACAGGCATGCAAGAGTTCAGGATTTATTGGGCAACAGATAATTTATAAGGAATTAAACAAGATCTGGACAGATGTATTTTCCAGAAAATACACAATCTGCAAAAGTGTGTTTTGGTATTTTTGCTGGACAGAGGATGTTGCATGGAGTCCAAAGAAATTGGATTTGTATTTTTCTGATGTGTATTTTATTTTCTATGCCTTTTTGAAGTTTCTTTGCATTTTCTGAAATTAACTAAATCGGAAAATGATTTAAAACAGGCGCGACCAATCAGATCTGAGCCACATAGAGGGCTACACAGATCGGGCCGCACTGGATCTGATCTGGGGTTTGAGCGTCGGGGAGAAGGGGAATGAGCGAGGAAGGGCGTGGAGAGGAGCGGGGCTGCCTTTTGGATCCGTTCCGCGGCCGGGAGGCGGGCCAGGGCGCCGCGCGGCGTCGCCGTACGTCGTCGGCGACGTGGCGGAAAAGTTCGGCCGCGCGCAGTGAGAGGGACGACACTGACATGCGGGCCCCACGGCATCTTTTCTTTTTCCCGGAATTATTCAAACTGAGATTTCCCCAATCTTTGGCGCGCAATTTGAACTAGCAAACGAACTTCAAAAATTGTGAAACCAGTTGCATTCGAAAGATCATGAAATTCTCTTTCCAGTGACATAACATGCACATCTCAATTCGAAATAGAATTCAAATGGGAGCTAGTCAAAGTTGGACAGTTTTGGAAATTTGGGGATTTATTTGAGCATCGAAATGAATTTCAAAAATCACCAAAAATTCTCCAAAATTCTTATTTCACATGGGCTACTCACTGCTATTTTTGGTTGCTCAAGTTGTTATGGAAAATTTTGAGTTACTTCACAAGCATGTGTTTGGCCACTATTTAAATTTTGTATTTCGAATTTGAATTTGAATATGGTTCAAGGTTCGTTTCAGTTTGTGAGTGTGCATCAGTTGGGCATCAGTGACACGGGGTGTCACAGCCCTCCCCCCTTAAAGAAATCTCGTCTCGAGATTAAAGAGAAGGAGGAAAATCGAATGGCGAAAGAGCGAAGAAAAAGATGCAAAAATGGAACAACTAAATAACGCACCTCGGAGGTAGAAAACCAGGAAAATGGGAGTTCAAGAACTCCGCTGTCTCCCAGGTGGCCTCGGCCTCAGAGTGGTTGCTCCATTGCACCTTATACAATCTGGTAGTGCTCTTCCTGGTGATTCGGTCCTTCTGATCCACAATACCAATAGGCTGCTCTGGGTAGGTCAGATCTGGCTCAAGCTGCTCAACATCACTGACCACTCTGTCCGTAGGGACCTTCAAGCACTTTTTCAGCTGCGATACGTGGAACACATTGTGAACACTGGAGAGGTTGGAGGGCAACTCCAATCTATAAGCAACGGGTCCACATCTCTCAATTATCTGGAACGGTCCAACGTATCTTGGGGCTAACTTTCCCCTGACACCAAACCGACGTACACCCTTCATGGGAGAGACACGAAGGTATACGTGGTCGCCAACTGCAAACACCAACGGTCGGCGTCT
This sequence comes from Eragrostis curvula, assembly GCA_007726485.1. Classification (NCBI taxonomy): domain Eukaryota; kingdom Viridiplantae; phylum Streptophyta; class Magnoliopsida; order Poales; family Poaceae; genus Eragrostis; species Eragrostis curvula. Next base: position 4,832,232 of record CM017444.1, on the reverse strand, counting down.
TCTATCAGCATAGCTCTTCTATCGAGACTTGGCTGCTCTCAAGTTGGACTGAATGCGGCGAACAGTCTCCTCTGCTGCTGCCACTAAATCTGGTGTGGGAATGACCTCCACATCAGCCACAACTGTCTCCTCTGCTGCAGCTGCGGGCCTTGCCTGGAAGATGACTCTCTCGCCGGCCTCAACCCAATTAAGGGGAGTCCGACAACGACGTCCATACAAGGCCTCAAACGGTGCCATCTTGATGCTCTTCTGATAGCTGTTGTTGTATGAGAACTCTGCAAGAGGTAAGCTCTCATCCCAACACTTGCCATGGTGTATCACACAGGCACGGAGCATATCCTCTAAAATCTGATTCACCCTCTCTGTCTGGCCATCTGTCTGAGGGTGATAAGCTGCACTGCGAATCAAAGTGGTGCCCAAAGAAGCATGAAGCTGCTCCCAGAAACGAGAAACAAACTGTGGTCCTTGATCCGAAATAATGGTCTTGGGCACTCCATGCAAACAGAGAATCCGAGCAATATACAACTCAGCATACTTCTTCACATTGTAACGGGTGTGCACGGGGATAAAGTGAGCAGACTTGGTCAATCGATCAACAATCACCCAAATAGAATCATGCTTCTGTGATGTGAGAGGTAAGCCAACAATGAAATCCATGCTGATATCCTCCCACTTCCAAGCAGGAACACTCAAAGGCTGAAGCAACCCTGCAGGCTTCATGTATTCTGCCTTGACTCTCCTGCAAGTGTCACACTCAGAAACGTACTGTGCGACCTCCCGCTTCATGCGGGTCCACCAGAAGCGACTCCTCAAATCCTGGTACATCTTGTTGCTACCAGGGTGGATGGAATACTTGGACGAGTGCGCCTCATCAAGAATCTTCCTGCGCAACTCAAAGTCCTTAGGAACTACCAATCTGTCCTTGAACCATAGGACTCCATCCTCATCCTCTCTGAAACACTGGACTCTAGCTTCCCCGAGCTTGAGTCTCCTCCTGAGGTGATTCACCTTCTCATCCTTCTTCTGCGCTGCCACAATCTCATCTCGCAGGGTCGGAACAAGTGATATATTGGCCAAGGAGCCATAAGCATACACTCTAAGACTGGGCTCTGCCTCTGCATAAGGAGCTGCGATGAGATTATTGCAATGAGCTTTGCGACTCAAAGCATCAGCAACCACATTAGCCTTCCCTGGGTGATAGTGAATCTCCAGATCATAGTCCTTGATCAGCTCTAACCATCTCCTCTGGCGCATGTTCAGATCTGACTGCGTGAATATATACTTGAGGCTCTTGTGATCTGTGTAGATATGCACCAGATTTCCCAACAGATAATGCCGCCATACTTTCAAGGCAAGTACGACAGCTGCAAGCTCAAGATCGTGAGTGGGGTAATGCTCTTCATGTCGCTTAAACTGCCGAGAGGCATAAGCAATTACCCTGCCATCCTGCATCAGCACACAACCAAGACCAGTACCGGAAGCATCACAATACACATCAAATGGCTTGGTGATATCAGGCTGAGCTAAAACTGGAGCGGTAGTGAGAAGCTTCTTCAGATTCTGGAAAGCATCACCACACTGCGAGCTCCACACAAATCTCATATTCTTCTTCAGCAACTCAGTGATGGGCTTGGAGATCTTAGAGAAATTCGGAATAAACCGACGGTAATAACCAGCCAAACCCAAGAAACTGCGAATCTGAGAGACAGTCGTAGGTGCATTCCAATCCAGAACATCCTGCACCTTGCTAGGGTCAACAGGAATACCCTCTGCTGATATAACATGGCCAAGAAAAGGCACCTCGCTAAGCCAGAACTCGCACTTGCTGAACTTAGCGTACAGCTGGTGATCCCTCAAACGCTGCAACACAATCCTGAGGTGCTGCTCATGCTCCTCTGTCTCTGAATAGATCAAGATGTCGTCAATGAAAACCACGACAAACTTGTCCAACTCTGGCATGAACACTGAGTTCATCAAGTACATGAAATAAGCAGGTGCATTGGTCAAACCGAAAGACATCACCAAGTACTCATAGAGTTCATATCTGGTAGCGAAAGCAGTCTTCGGAATGTCCTCTGCACGGATCTTAATCTGATGATACCCAGAACGGAGATCAATCTTGGAGAACACCTTAGCTCTAGCTAGCTGATCGAACAAGATATCAATGCGAGGCAGCGGATACTTGCTCTTAATCGTCACAGCATTAAGTGGCCTATAATCCACACATAGCCTGAGCACCTGATCCTTCTTCTTCACAAACAAGGCGGGACAACCCCAAGGTGAAGAGCTAGGACGAATGAAACCCTTGTCCAATAGCTCCTTCAACTGCATCTTCAACTCTGCTAACTCATTAGGGGCCATCTTGTACGGTTTCCTGGAGATAGGTGCTGTGCCTGGCTGCAAGTCAATGCGGAACTCCACATCTCGATCTGGTGGTAAGCCTGGCAAATCATCTGGAAACACATCGGGGTACTCACGCACCACAGGTATTATATCCAGACTCTTGCCAACGGCCTGGTGCACTGACGGTCTCGATGTGGCCAACAAAGATAGCTGAAGAGTGACCTTGCCATGCATAGGGGAATCCAGGTGAACTGAACGAAGAGATATATCAAGAACAGCCTTGTGGAACTTCATCCAGCTCATCCCAAGGATCACATCCAAACCCTGACTGTCCAACACAATGACATGGGTCGGGTATATCTGTCCAGCGAGATCAAGAGGGGCTCTACTAACAAATCTGCGAGTGACAACACGACCCCCTGGAGTACTGATCAGGTAGGGAGTCTCCATAGAAGATAGAACAAGACCCAAGCGGTGAGTGCAAGATAGGCTGATAAAATCATGTGATGCACCTGAATCAAATAAGATAACCACGGGCTCGTGACGCATAGAAAACGTAAAGCTAGAACCTGCTCACCCTCTGGAACCTCCTCTGCAGTGGTGTAGTTAACGCGCCCAGTCTTGACTGGCGCGTTCCTACCCTGCTGGCGCTGCTGTCCTGCTGCCTGAACTGGAGCCCTCTGCGCGTTGTTCTGCCTAGGTGCTGCACGGCAGTCACGCGCAAAGTGCCCCACCTGTCCACAGTTGTAGCACGGGGAACCTCTGCCTACCTGCTGCTGCTGCTGCTGCTGACGCTGCTGCTGCTATGGCAGTCTCTGAGCAAACTGCTGACGCTAGTACTGTGGAGGTGCAAGGTACCTCTGTCCACTGGGAGCGGTGTACACAAGGCGTGGCCTGGCTGAAGTGCTGCCAGACGGTGGTGCCACTGCCTTCCTCTTCCTCTTGTCGTCCTGGTGTGCCCTGATGGCATCCTCCATCACGATCGCTGCACTGACAAGCTCGTCGAAGGTACCACCGGCGTTCAGGACAAGCCGGGACTGAAGCTTGGTAGACAAGCCTCTCAAGAAACACGCCTTCCGCTTGGCGAGCGTGTCTACCTGGTCTGGAGCAAACTGGGCCAGGTGGTTAAACACCTGGGCGTAGTCGAACACGTTCCTGCCTCCCTGCCTGAGGTCCAGAAACTCCCTGAGCTTCGGCTGCATAAGGCCAGGCGGAATGTGGAACGAGCGAAAGGCCTCTCTGAACTGTGCCCAAGTCAACTGCTGACCGGCCGGAAGAGTGGCAAGGTGAGCTGCCCACCATCCTCCAACCGCCCCGTGAAGCTGCTGCGCCGCGAACAGTGTCTTCTGCACCTCTGTGCAGTCAGGAAGGAGCCCAAACTTGGACTCCACAGTGCGCAGCCAAGACTCCGCCTCCATCGGGTCAGTGGACCCCGAGAAGACAGGCGGGTGAGTGGCCAGGAAGTCTGCGTAGGTGCAGCCTGGCTGTGGGACCCGACGGTGGCCACCTGTTGACGGTCGTTACGGACCAATTTCGACCGTCAACTAGCTCAATAAACAAGAAGGATTGCACACTCTTTACATGCACTTTATTTAAGAATAACCTAGTTCCACATGTACCTCTAGATTTTAGTGTGCAGGTGGAATAAGGGAGAAATCCAGGTGAACTCATGCCCCAAGGCGACGAATCAACACTTCTACACAACAACGTACGCCGCGGGAATACAATTCCAAGACAAAAGGCCAAATCTCGTCAAAGTCCAACACAACTAAGGCCAAATGCACCTGGACCAGAGAAGTGGACCCAGAGGGGGAGCCACCTGCCAAAGCCCAGCCCAGGAGGGGCCAGGCACAGGTCGGCCGACCCCCCCTGGCCAGGTCGGCCGACCTGGCAGGGTGGACCCTTGGGCCCATCTTTCTATGGCGGTTTGTAACCGACCTCTGGAGGTCGGTTCCCCCTGCATTAAATGCCACCGACCTCGGGAACCGCCTCAAAGTTGCCGACCTTCAAGGACTATATAAGGAGGGGTACCCCCCTCCTTCCAAGACACACAATACACAAGGATCATTCCCTCCTCCTCACACTAGAGTTAGAGGCAATTCTAGGTAGTGCTAGGCTGAGTAGTGGGCTGCCCTATTGTTCCCAAAGTCTTGTGGAGAATTGGGTAGTGCTCTTGTATCCTTTCTCTCTCTTTGTAAGACTTATTATTTAATCTATGGAATACAAGTATTCATATAGTTGTTATGAGCTTGCTAGTTCTACCATGATCTTGTATGATCGTTCGTTGTTCGTTCATGCTCGTTCATCGTTCGTTCAACGTTCGTTCATACTCGATCATCGATTATTCTTGAACTTGCTTAATCGTTCATCGTTCGTCGCTCGTTCTTGAGCGACGAACGCTTATGCATGACTTAGTGCTAGCTTTGATCCCTTTTATCTAGTTTATGCTAGTTAGGCTAGTTGTTCTCATGTTTAGGCATCGGGCTCATTGTCCTGCAAAGGTGCTCTAGATTTATCACCCCGTCGATCCGAAGGGTTGGGGGTGCCTCGAGGGATCTAGAGTCGTGGTTAGTAACGCCAGCATGGTGCCGGGGTAGTCTATCCACCCTTGGGTATGTGCGTGTCCCACGGTTTGTAGAGGTAGGTGGCAGGAAGTGACAGCCCTGTCCATCCAAAGGAACCCTCCACGTTCGGGCACGGCATAGGAGTACGTAAATAGGCCGGAGTCGCGAGGCAAACCTTGCGTATGCCGGATCTCCCGATGTTGCCTAGGCATCAGACGCTTGCTTGTGCTTGCATGACGCTAGATGATAGGTAGAGGTTGTGCACGCTATATGAATGTTGTACCTTTGGAGTAGTGGCTCGCTAGTCTAACTTAGCATTGCTTAGGATTGTCTCTCGCCTTTTATTAGAGAGAGTGGAATGCCTTCGTGTGTGTCACACTATCCTTATTATTATTAAACCTTACCCCTGCATTGGAATATGGTTATATCACTTATCGTTTGTACACCATGAACATAAGTACTCTTGTCAACCATGTCTTCCTTTGGGAAAATATAAATACGATACCCTGGAATACTCTCGGGTGAAATGCTACAACGGGTTATCCGTCCGCTTGCGGATATTCTATTTAACATGACAAACCTTATAATTCATATCTAGTACTTGTTACTAGTTGTGGATTATTTGGTTAAATAGTGCAAGTGAACAATTTCATAACCCCCGGCGTCTCCCGCGGTCGCGTGTTTCCCGCGTGACCGTAAGAGACGCCAACAAGCATTTCTGGCGCCGTTGCCGGGGAAGACATTGGTTAACAAGAATACAATGATTGTTCATGATTACACTTGATGTGGTTTAACCATTGCCCATTGCAGGCTAACCTTGATCTATTTTCTCTTTGATGTGAAAACAGGATAGTGTATGCGTGGATTCGACTTGCCGAAAAACTTCGTTGATAATCCCGAGTCACTTGTGAGGAAGACTCGACGCCACGTCGTCGTCTCCCCTCAAGTACTCTCGACAAGCGAACCCGCATCTTCCGCACCATCTACGTCAAACGTCATGGCTGAAAAGACCCTTCGTGAATACTCCGCTGACATATGGGTTAACACCAACAGCCCGTGGACATATGGATGCCGCTGCTGGAGGAGCCTTCTTCTCCAAAACCGTTACTCAAGCAAAAGATCTTATAGAGAAGATGGTCTCCAATCAAGGGTGGAGCGATGATCGACTCCAATCACGCTCAAAAGGCATCCACCCTGTCAAGGAAGTGGACATGTTGTCCGCCAAACTTGACCTTCTCATGAAGCGTTTGGATGAACACACTTCAAGTGGTAGTGTTCGTGCATTGGACTCACACATGACGTGTGAGGAATGCGGGGATACGGGCCATATGGGGAAGAATTGCCCCCACACCCAAGAAGATGCGTTCTACATGAACAACAACAACGGGTATCGTCCAAACGGAGGTCAAGGATATAGTCAAAATCAAAATAGAGGTAACAATTTTCCTGGTTTTTTCAATAATCAGCCCTCTTTGAAAGATTTGGTTCTTGGCCAAGCTAAAATTAATGAATCAATCAACAAAAAGCTTGCTGCCAACGATAAAGTTTTAGAAAATATAAATTCACAGCTAGAAGGTTTTTCTTCCGCTTTCAAAAATCAGCTGAGTTTTAACAAAATGATAGAAACTCAAATAGCTCAGCTTGCTGCTCTCGTTCCTTCTGCTAATTCCGAGCAGATTCCTGGGCAACCAGAATCTCTCATTGAAAAAGTTAACGTTATCACTACGAGAGGAGAAATGTTCTCTCGTAAGACTAACCATGCAGGGGAGAACAGGCAAATAGGAGAAGAACCTTCTACAATAAAAGCTGATCCAGGCTTTCCAGTAATCCCTTGTGCAATCAAGAGATTCCACTTCAACTACGCACTGTGCGACCTTGGGGCCAGCGTGAGCATTATGCCCAAGGCGATCTTCGAGCAATTAAAGTACAAGTTCCTCACGCCAACAGCGATGCGGCTACAATTGGCTGACTCAACCTTTCGCTTTCCGATGGGGATTGCGGAAGATGTGCCGGTATTCATAAGAGGCCGCACCGTCCCGGTAAACTTTGTGGTGCTGGACATGGATATTGACAAGGAAACGCCCCTCATCTTGGGACGTCCCTTCCTTAGCACCACAAAGGCCCAAATTGATGTTGGAATGGGAGAAATCCGCCTCTACATCAATGGGAAGGAGGAAAAGTTCGAGTTTCAACCCCGAAAAGAACAATGCTCGATGATCAAGATCAAGTATGGGCCAAACCCCTCAAACATCAAAGAAGTTGAAGTGACCCCGAGAAAGACGGATAGTCTCATTGCTCTTTGGAAGCAAATTGACAAACGTGAGAACCTGTCATGGTACCAACCCAAGAAGCCCGCAACAACAAGGCCGGGGTTATGGGTCAAGAAATCGACCCCTCAAATTGAGAAGCCACCAACACAACCCAAGATCAAACAAATGTGGCAAGTAAAGAAGGTGCAGCCATCTTCATCCTCCTCTCCAAGGACGGGACCGGCACCTCAAGTATGAAACGCATGGAGAAGTCTTTGCTCGCCGGACTTAAAACGGCGAAGCCCTGGCCGATAGGATAATCGGCATTATCATTTCTTTTTTATTCCTTTTTAATTTTTCAAACCCACCACTTGCATTCAAAAACTTTTAAATCACCCTGCATATTTTATTTCACCACAAGAAATTCTTATTTCAATCGTTTGAATTTTTCCGCCAGCATATTTGAATTTTCATCTCGCCATGCATACAAAAAAAAATTTAATCTCCAAAAATATTTGGTTCTTCAAAACTTTTTCACTCTTTGGTGCAAGGTTTTGGAGTACCTCTGTACCACTACAATAAATTTTTCACACGTTGGGATTTTTCCGACACTTTCTCCCTTCTAGTTCAATTTTTCCGAAAACCATTTGAATTTCGAGGCATGATTTTATTTGGAAATCCTTCTGAGCAATATTTCCGAGGATTTACTGGACATAGCAGCCAAGGTCATAAACCATATGACCGTTGGAGGCTGTGGGCCAAGAGGGGGAGCAAGTGGGCCCCATAGGGGGTCGGCCGACCCCCATTTGCCAGGTCGGCCGACCTGTGGCAGCCACTACTGCACCCCATCTTTTCCCCAACGGTCATATTCCCCCTCCAACGTTCAAAAACGGCTACCTTTCGTGCTATAAGTTGGAGTGACCGGCCAGAGGCTCTCTCCCCCTCACACACACTCATTTCATTCCTCATTCACTTCACTCTCTTGCTCACAAGGTTCTCCTTTGCTCTCACTTTGTGCTTGCCTCAAAATTCTGCATAAAAAACTCCTCTTCCTCTGTTCTTTCAGTTTGTGCTTTGATTTGTTTTTGTTTGTTTCTTTGAGTTGCGATTTTCTTGCTCACAAGAACAACCGACGGTTTCGCCGATTCATTTTTTCCTAAACATAACCCATTCGGAGTTTTTGTTCTTGTGTTCTTGCTCTCCTCGCTGCAGCCATGTCGGGAGCAAAGCGGCTGTACGGTTCGTTGAAGAAGTCCCTAAGCCCAAGCTCAAGTCCAAGCTCTTCACGCCGAAGCACGCGCGCGCGCCCCGTGGTCGAGCCACCGCCAAGTCCACCACATGCAGCCGAAGAAGAGGGCAACAACGAGCATCATCTCCTCGCCGACACCGACCTCGACTTGGTGGGCGAGCAAGAGACGAACGCCTACGCACTTCTTCAAAACCGTATCTTTGCTCCTACACGAGCATTTGACACGGAGCTGCTGCAACAAACAGGTATGGATGCTGAATTTTCTCGAATATTCAAAGCTATAGGGTGGAAAGATTTTGCTAGTGTACATGAGCCGGGTTCCCGCTTGCTTACACTTCAGTTTTTATGCACCCTACGAGTAGTAGATGAAGGTATTACTTTTCGGTTTTTCCGGGAAGAGTACCGTTTGAAATGGAAGGACCTTAGCATGATACTCGGCTTTAATACTCGCTGCAATGTTGATATTGATAATGCCCTTCCTGAGTTTTCAAAGCTTGCATTTTGGGAAAGGATTACGGGTTTTTCAACCTGTGTGCAGCCTAGAACTAATCACATCCATCACCCTACTTTGCGCTTTTTGCACATGTGGATTGGCATCACTCTTTTTCCTAGGAGTGATATTAGAGTTGTGCGCGAGGATGAAATGAAAATTCTTTATGCTATGGTTGAGAAAATTAAGATTTCTCCTGTGCAATACATGATTCACCAATGGCTAGATAATTTTGGGATGATAGGACCTATCGAGTGCACTTCGTTGATTACACGTATCGCTGCAGGAGTAGGTGCTTTGCATGATGCTAATGTTGAATATATTGATACTCCTCGCATGCTCATAAACAAAGATTATCTTATTCGCGGTCATACACTTAAGCGTGGCCCAAATGATTCCCTTATATTTTATTTTGTCGGGTATACAAACGAGTTTCGGTTACCTAACCCGGATCTTCGCTTGTATACTTGCAAAAATCTAACCATTTGAGCTCCAAGAAATAGAGAGTGCGCGCAGGAGTATTTCTTCTCGCAGGAGGACGCGCAGGTCGGAGCAGCCATCAAGTTCCGAGGCACCCACACCGCAGCCCATGGCTCATGGCGGCCCGGGGTATGGTCACACCGGGTATTTTCCCGGTGCATACTCAGCCCCGCCACCACACATGGCCGAGGGCTCGGCGTGGCAAACCTCGGGGCATGACCCAAGGATGTTCACTCCGCAACAACAATGGGAGGAACACTCCTTCGACTCTGGTGCGACTCAAGGTTTCCACCTTGAGCAAGCAATGAACACCTCTCCGAGCAAATGGGAAGGCTCGAGACCACGACGGAAGACACTCAATACGCACTGAATCAACACATCCTACAAACCCATCAGTGGCAAGAACGCACCGACACCCAGCTCACCAACCTCACCAACATGATGGAGCGGGGACAAGCCGATCTTTCGGCTTACTTTCGCCACATGGGGTTCAATCCACCAAACCCATGAGCAAGAACAAGCTTGGGGGGGAGACACCATGCCCCCCGCTAAGGTATCATGTATCGCAACTTGTATCCTTTTTCTTTCGTTTTTTGCTTGTTCTTGCTTCTCATATGAAAAACAAAATAAAAATAACAAAACTAAAAAGAACAAAAATAGTTAGTATAGTTTCTTTTTATGTGCTATAAAAATGTTTCTTTTCCTTCTATGTTGAGATGATGAATAGTTGCTCTGCCGTATTTCTCTCTTGTGCCTAGTTTATAACTTAGTACTCTCCAAGTTTTGAGTTTGTTGGCTGAAAAATACTTGCTTAGAACCTGAAACTTGTGGGTAGCATACGCTTGCACTGAACCTAAGTTGTTATGAGAAATGATATGGTAAAAAGAGCGGATGCAATCTTGTTCCAAGTTAAGCTTGAAAACTCCGGAGCTTTTTGTTTTCGAAAATCATAAAAATTTATAAGTTCCTCAGTGATGATAAATTCCTACCAAAGCCATATGTAGTACTTAATGAAAAAACCTTACATATGCTGCTTGTCATTTCATTGAGCTTTATCAAAATTGTGTGACCTTAGTGAGATGCTTTCCATACTCTCATGATCAAGATCACGTACACATTCCACCTCATATGCTAAACTTCTACACCGGAAGTTAGCAACATGTCATACCATCCACCAAAATAAAGACACTCCTCACAATTTATCACCTCTCTTGAAATATCAAAATTAGGCATGGCTATGCAAAAGAAAGAAAGAAAATAAAGCTCACAGAAGATGAGCATGAAAAGAACAAGAAAATTTATCCGCTCTCATTTTGAGCATGGAAAAAGAAAGAAGAAAAGATAACCATGCCCCAAAATATAAAATAAAGAGAGGTGAACAAAAAGAGGAGTAGTCACTTACATCACCATCCACATATACACACTTGCACATCTTGATCTTTGATTGTATGGCTTGCTATCTCCGTGGATCCACTCTTTTGGTTTTGCAAAATATGAATGCAAGTATGCCTCTCTCCATATCCTACCTTGAGCTCCACAAAAGCCTATTAGATGTAGGATGAGGCAACACACATGCCTTGGTGAGGAATGAAAACACCACTTGAGCGACTCGAGAGTATCACTTGAGGAACTCGGTTTTATTTTTGAAAATCTTTTTGAAAACCTCCGGAGAATAAAAGCAAGACATGGAATGAGAAAACAAATGCTCGTACACCGTTCTCTCTCTCAACCGCCCAAGGTGAAGTATAAAGCAAAAGCCCCATAAGGACTAAGGGAAGGGTGAGTTACCTTGGCCAACTTATTCAACTCAAGGATGAGTATCTTTGTTATACACTTGGTACCTTTGAGAAGTAGGCATTGTAGCAACTCCTGATCAAACAACCTAAAGTCCTACTTCTTGCTCGGGACGAGCAAGGGGTAAGCTTGGGGAAGTTGTTGACGGTCGTTACGGACCAATTTCGACCGTCAACTAGCTCAATAAACAAGAAGGATTGGACACTCTTTACATGCACTTTATTTAAGAATAACCTAGTTCCACATGTACCTCTAGATTTTAGTGTGCAGGTGGAATAAGGGAGAAATCCAGGTGAACTCATGCCCCAAGGCGACGAATCAACACTTCTACACAACAACGTTCGCCGCGGGAATACAATTCCAAGACAAAAGGCCAAATCTCGTCAAAGTCCAACACAACTAAGGCCAAATGCACCTGGACCAGAGAAGTGGACCCAGAGGGGGAGCCACCTGCCAAAGCCCAGCCCAGGAGGGGCCAGGCACAGGTCGGCCGACCCCCCCTGGCCAGGTCGGCTGACCTGGCAGGGTGGCCCCCTGGGCCCATCTTTCTATGGCGGTTTGTAACCGACCTCTGGAGGTCGGTTCCCCCTGTATTAAATGCCACCGACCTCGGGAACCGCCTCAAAGTTGCCGACCTTCAAGGACTATATAAGGAGGGGTACCCCCCTCCTTCCAAGACACACAATACACAAGGATCATTCCCTCCTCCTCACACTAGAGTTAGAGGCAATTCTAGGTAGTGCTAGGCTGAGTAGTGGGCTGCCCTATTGTTCCCAAAGTCTTGTGGAGAATTGGGTAGTGCTCTTGTATCCTTTCTCTCTCTTTGTAAGACTTGTTATTTAATCTATGGAATACAAGTACTCATATAGTTGTTATGAGCTTGCTAGTTCTACCATGATCTTGTATGATCGTTCGTTGTTCGTTCATGCTCGTTCATCGTTCGTTCATCGTTCGTTCATACTCGATCATCGATTATTCTTGAACTTGCTTAATCGTTCATCGTTCGTCGCTCGTTCTTGAGCGACGAACGCTTATGCATGACTTAGTGCTAGCTTTGATCCCTTTTATCTAGTTTATGCTAGTTAGGCTAGTTGTTCTCATGTTTAGGCATCGGGCTCATTGTCCTGCAAAGGTGCTCTAGATTTATCACCCCGTCGATCCGAAGGGTTGGGGGTGCCTCGAGGGATCTAGAGTCGTGGTTAGTAACGCCAGCATGGTGCCGGGGTAGTCTATCCACCCTTGGGTATGTGCGTGTCCCACGGTTTGTAGAGGTAGGTGGCAGGAAGTGACAGCCCTGTCCATCCAAAGGAACCCTCCACGTTCGGGCACGGCATAGGAGTACGTAAATAGGCCGGAGTCGCGAGGCAGACCTTGCGTATGCCGGATCTCCCGATGTTGCCTAGGCATCAGACGCTTGCTTGTGCTTGCATGACGCTAAATGATAGGTAGAGGTTGTGCACGCTATATGAATGTTGTACCTTTGGAGTAGTGGCTCGCTAGTCTAACTTAGCATTGCTTAGGATTGTCTCTCGCCTTTTATTAGAGAGAGTGGAATGCCTTCGTGTGTGTCACACTATCCTTATTATTATTAAACCTTACCCCTGCATTGGAATGTGGTTATATCACTTATCGTTTGTACACCATGAACATAAGTACTCTTGTCAACCATGTCTTCCTTTGGGAAAATATAAATACGATACCCTGGAATACTCTCGGGTGAAATGCTACAACGGGTTATCCGTCCGCTTGCGGATATTCTATTTAACATGACAAACCTTATAATTCATATCTAGTACTTGTTACTAGTTGTGGATTATTTGGTTAAATAGTGCAAGTGAACAATTCTATAACCCCCGGCGTCTCCCGCGGTCGCGTGTTTCCCGCGTGACCGTAAGAGACGCCAACACCACCCTGCTGGGCGACGGCCTGAACGAGAGTCCTGAGCAGCTCTGTCTGGTTGTGCATCGCCTCCGCCAGAATGTGCTGCGGGGGTGGCGGCGGCGGGCGACGCGGCGGCATCCTGCCAATTAAACATTTCCACCGTTAGCTCCAGAATACAATATCATTATCAGGCGGAAATTTAAATTGACATGCACGGCAGAAACAAAAGTAACTCAGATCCAAATAATTAAACTGACAGATCCATTCATATCATTAATTAAGTCTTACAGAGCATTCATTACATAGATCATGGTACAATCCACTCATGCGTACATAGGGGGTGTAACATCCAACAAAATACTACGACACCTGACCAACTATTATGATGCTCCTAGATCAAGCTAACTAAGGACCTGTCGACAACTACGACGCACATGCGTCATCCACATCGCATCCAGCGCGCCTCTGTCACGCTTGGAATTTCGAGTAAGGCAACTAACGGTGCCTCCTACCACGGTGGGAAGCGGTGTCTAGGATCTCTGAAGGAAACAGCTCAACACTCATCTCTGACACGGCATCCTCCTGTGCCTCCTCCTCTGCTGGAGGTGCCACAACTGCTGCAGCAACCTGCTCCTGGAGTCCCACTATCTGGTGCTGGGCGACCTGCAACTGCTGCTCGAGCTGTCCTACGTGGTTCAGTGAAGCAGCTAGCTCACCGACTAACTCAGAAATCTCGTGGCCACGTGCAGTGAGCTGGCCGGCAAGCTGGTCACGCTGGGCGGCACACTGGTCGCGCTGTGCAACACACTGGTCAAGCTGAGCAGCACAGTGGTCGCGCTGAGCGGTAGTCACGGCCAAGGCGTGCTCCAACTGTGCAATCCTGTCGTTCCTAGCGTCCACTGTCTCTGACAACTCCTCCACACGGCTCAAAGTCCGCCCACCTGCGCGGTCAGAAGCCACAAGAACCCTGTACAGCTCGGACAGGTGTCGAGCCGTAGAAGGCAGCTGCGTCGGGGTGAGGACCAAGTTGCCGCTGTCAAGCTGCCTGAGACGTCTCCTGTACTGAGGGTGACCTGTGGTGCTGACTGGGAACAAGCTCAGTGGGGTGTTGCCAAGATCAGCAATGTGCATCTCACAGAAACGCACCATCGCCTGAAGAGCAACACTGTTCAGGGTCTCGTCAAAGTCCTGACCGAAACCCCGAAGAGAGAAGTGCGACCATGCAGGCCGCTGTGGGTGCGAGGGGACATCCACCCACATCGAGAAGCGGGGAAGTCCGTACACCTGGCTGGGCTGTCCGCGGTAGCGCGGAGGGTCGGGGTAGCCAAGTCGCTGCAACTCAGCCCAGAATAGCGAGGGAAAACCGGCGTGGTAAAGACCATCCGTGTGCAGTGCACCGTCCTCCCCAAGCTCGGCGTGCGGAAAGTCGTCTAGGTCGGCCATCTGCGGAAAAGAGAGAGAAAAGTCACAATCTCTTCCAACAGAACAAAGTAACCATACTAAGCAAGAACTATAACATGGTCAGGCTGCTATAAAGTAGTAGCAAAAGCCACACACACAGCCAACAAGGAAGGCAACGAAAAACTGCAACGCTAAAAAAAATCTGACTCGCTAAGAACAGCAGACACTAAAACGAAAACTGGTACTTTTGGAGGCTTCAAACGAGAAAATTCATAACGCGAAACTTATATATAACTTCAAGATCTTTCTAACGAGTGCTCACACGCCCAAAATGGATCAGTAGAACTGGAGATATCGATTTTTGAAGTTGGTGGACAGATTCTGCAAAAACTAGTCGAGGCTGAAATTTGGTTTCATTTTGTCGACAGATTTGGGGGTGATACTGACAGAATCGAAAGGTGAACTCTGAAGCAAAGTTTTAGTTCATGTTGTAAGCCTTCCATCAAGTCTTGGTTCATCGAATTTGGCCAAGCGGTTTTGGAGTTATGAATTTTTAAAATTAGCTTGTCAGTCTGAAATTTTTGGGTGATCTGAAATTCGTGGAAGTGTTTTAATTGATGATGCAATGCATGCTCGTCCTGCACATCCTCACAAAATAAAAATTTGCCCAAATATAGCAGGCCGTAGACAGTGGTGGTAACTACTTCGCACTCACAAACGTTTCTACACGATCTACGCGCGAGTTAGTGTACCTGCAAAGCACACAACGTCACCTCAACCAACCTACACAGGTGACGTATCTCATAAAAATGTAATACATGGCCCAATGACATATCCTCACCATCCTCAACTCCTCGTGAACTCGATGGCTCACGGAACAGAACAAACTCCGCCACCACTATCCAAAACCAGCGCCATGTAGTTCCTTACCTTCTTACCTGGGCGTCGGTGCGTCGTTACAGAAAAATAACAATCAACTCCTATTACCACCTGATTACTCTAACATCCTTATAATGGGCTTTTCGATCCTCACACGTACGTGGTTAGATTTTCGAAAATAGGCCGTTTATATGATGTACTGTCCCAACACGGCTCTGGTATCAGCTGAAGCGTCTCCGCTTTTCGCAGGATCGAGTCGGTCAAGCGCTGATGAACAGACGCAACAGTACAGCATATAAAAAGCACAAATTAAGTCTTTAAGTAGTTACATTAATCCATTTAAAACCCAGAGTCGCACAGCGGAAATAAACGATACAAGTCTAGAAATAAAGGTACAAGCGCACGCGCTCACGATACACAAGAACCCGCATCCAAAGCCATGAAGATGCAGACTCGAGAGGAGATCACTCCTCAGTCTCCCAGTGGGCTGTCCAACCATAGGGAAGCTGGCCATCCCACTGTCCACCTCCACCCGTAGAGTCGGGGATAAAGGTGCTACCTGCAACAAAATCATAAAGAGCCAAACCCTGAGCAACTAATACTCAGCAAGTCTTACCCGTCAAATTGGCTATCTACAGCCGACTTCTAATATGCAAGGCTACAAAGGGATGGCTGACTCAATAGCCTAACTCGCGCTAACTACTTGATCCTTACTTTCAAGTTTTATTCTTCAAGATAAGTACTTAACCAGTAAAACAGTGTGCATATCTCTAAAACATGTATAAAGTAACAATACATCAACAGTGACAGTATATATAGAGCAATGTAAATAACAGTAATGTAAATAGACTAGCATCATATCATCAATCATATCACACTACGATGTGACGCAGTGAGCAAGGTTGCTCTTGACCGAGAGCGGCGGCATCGATGTACATCCTGCAGGAGAAAACCTGACCATACGCCGCACACGCGTAAAGTCGCATGCGGCAACTGTTTGCAAAGATCCCCCTGAAGCTAGGCTGGGTCCAACCCCTCCCGAGAAAGGCCTTCCCGCACGGTCCCCGTCCCAGACGTACGCCCCGATTGGGAAGCATCCTTTCTCTCCCGAATACCATGATAGAAAGGGCAAGCTTCCGCCGCACACCAGGGCAACCTAAGCTACTAAGTTTACTAGGCCCATAAAAACACTAGCATATGATCAGTACGTTCGAACTTGCTCAACAGGGCCAACAACGGACGGCCCTTAACCGACACAGACGGGGCTACCACCGTGAAGGCCCAGCCTTCTCGCACCATCCTACACAACCAAATCCCCATCCGGTCTCAACAAATCCTAAATCCAGCTAGTACAATCCAGGGTGAACCTACCTCGCGAGTGGGACCTACCACTCGACTTCTACCGTCCGCTAGCCACTAAGCCTAGCAAGTTCTAACGTAACCTAGACCACATCTACAAAAATAGGACACAAGGTAGGATATGGAAGGTAATCCTAATGCATTTCTAAGGTTTCACATCAACTCCTAATAGACCTAATGCACAAACATTGACTAGCCCCAATCAAGTGCAAAAATAAAAATCCTAAATAGGGAGGCATGCACCGGGGCTTGCCTGGCTCAGGAGCGTAGCTAACAGGGTCAGCGGGGTCAGTGTCCTGCTGCGGCTGCTCCTCCTGCACCTCCTGGGTCTGCTCCTCCGGCAGCTGGAAGTCCAGTGGCTCCGGAGTCGTCTCTGTCACTACACGTTATGACAAGGAAAATAATGCAAAGTTAGATGCAAGAATATGATGCAATTAATGATTTAATTACTTGATAGGACAGTCATTTACACTGTAAGTGTAAATGATTAACTTTGTTAATTAATTTCGTCTGGAGTATTTCCTTCATTAACTTTTAATTAAGTTTACCATTAATCAACTTAGGCAAGCTAAATGAATAATGTGATTTCGAAAGTTGATTTATGTCCAGTGGCATTTTTCTGGTGAAGAGTGCCACTGGAAGTAATTTATGGTGAAGTTTCATGATTTATTGCAGAGTAGATTATTTATAATAATTTATACAGTGCAGAACATGATTTAAATCATAAGAAAATAATTATGCAACATGTGACAGTGGAAAAATGCTCTGTAGGTGTGTTATCAGATTCTTAACAGGCATGCAAGAGTTCAGGATTTATTGGGCAACAGATAATTTATAAGGAATTAAACAAGATCTGGACAGATGTATTTTCCAGAAAATACACAATCTGCAAAAGTGTGTTTTGGTATTTTTGCTGGACAGAGGATGTTGCATGGAGTCCAAAGAAATTGGATTTGTATTTTTCTTATGTGTATTTTATTTTCTATGCCTTTTTGAAGTTTCTTTGCATTTTCTGAAATTAACTAAATCGGAAAATGATTTAAAACAGGCGCGACCAATCAGATCTGAGCCACACAGAGGGCTACACAGATCGGGCCGCACTGGATCTGGGCTGGCCACACCAGATCCAGCCACTCGCGTGCGAAGGCACACGGTGGACCATTGGTTCAATCACACCGGATCCCGCGTGGTCACAAACGATCCGGGGCGTGTGGCCTGTGGTGCGTTGGCCGGAACCGTCGCCGGAGGGCGGCGGCGCATCGCCGGAATGGCGATTCCGGCGGCCATTCGGCGCGCGGCTTGGACGGAGAGGGAGAGCACGGAACGGAGGTTTCACCTCGACGAGTCAGAGCGGTTGAGGGTGGCCGGAGTGGGTCGGCGACGAGCGGCGGCGATCTGCAGGAGGGCGACGACGACGCGAGCTCGATGCAGGGGTTCTCCAGCTGCAGGTGCAGGCGCACGGGCTTTGCGGGGTCGTGGTGAAGCTCGGCAGGGCACACGTTGATGGCGAGCAGGCCGGGACGGTGGGGTTCGACGGGGAAGAAAACCGGCAGTGGGGGGAAAAGTTGCGCGACGACGACCTGGAGCACAGAATCGCGGAAGACAGGGGTCAAGAAGGGGCGCGACGAGTGTACGCACCTACCGGAGAAGCTAATCGACGAATGCCTTACCGGAGAGGGAGTATTGCTCGGCGGCGCGGGCGAGCTCGGAGGCCGCCGGACTTGGAGAAGAGGCTCGATTCGTGCTCCTCAGCCAGGGGCAAGGGCAAAGGGGGCCATGGCGAGCTCGGAGGAGTCGTGGCGCAGCCCCTTGGCCAGCAACTCGGCTCGGAGGAGGCTCGCCAGCGACGGACGACGGCGGAGCTTGAGCTCAGTGGTGGCGGCAGCAAAGTATTGGGGTTTGAGCGTCGGGGAGAAGGGGAATGAGCGAGGAAGGGCGTGGAGAGGAGCGGGGCTGCCTTTTGGATCCGTTCCGCGGCCGGGAGGCGGGCCAGGGCGCCGCGCGGCGTCGCCGTACGTCATCGGCGACGTGGCGGAAAAGTTCGGCCGCGCGCAGTGAGAGGGACGACACTGACATGCGGGCCCCACGGCATCTTTTCTTTTTCCCGGAATTATTCAAACTGAGATTTCCCCAATCTTTGGCGCGCAATTTGAACTAGCAAACTAACTTCAAAAATTGTGAAACCAGTTGCATTCGAAAGATCATGAAATTCTCTTTCCAGTGACATAACATGCACATCTCAATTCGAAATAGAATTCAAATGGCAGCTAGTCAAAGTTGGACAGTTTTGGAAATTTGGGGATTTATTTGAGCATCGAAATAAATTTCAAAAATCACCAAAAATTCTCCAAAATTCTTATTTCACATGGGCTACTCACTGGTATTTTTAGTTGCTCAAGTTGTTATGGAAAATTTTGAGTTGCTTCACAAGCATGTGTTTGGCCACTATTTAAATTTTGTATTTCGAATTTGAATTTGAATATGGTTCAAGGTTCGTTTCAGTTTGTGAGTGTGCATCAGTTGGGCATCAGTGACACGGGGTGTCACATTGTTGAACTCCAAGCTGGCGTTGTCAAGAGCCATCACGCTGCCGCGCCACATCCCCATGTAGAGAGACCCGTTGATCCGGCCGGCGAACGTGAGGTACGTCTGGGGGTCGTCTTTTGATGGCGGCACGGGCCGCCAGCCGCCACCGCGGTCGTCCTCGTCGGTGGCGGTGGAGAAGACGCACGACCGGGGCTCGCCGCCGTAGGACCTATAGAACACCCTGAAATTCGACATTGAGATGGTGCCGTCTTCCCCGTCGAGCAGGAACAAGTAGCCTATATCACCATCGCTTGCAGGTAGACGCCGCGCGGATAAGCCAGATTGGGGAGTCGAGGCGGAGGAGGATCCGCTCGAGCAGGTCATCCGGGACGTCGTTGACGACGCACGTCACCGGCACCGCAACCGCATCCGCCACTTCTGTCTTCACATTGCGCCGCCGTCGCTGCCGTTCCATTGGTGTCCTAAAATTTAGCTGATCTGGCGGTTTGGCTACGCACGTCGACGGAGATCGATCTGGCTAAACGTGCTTCGATATACCTTTTCGTCCGTGGGCTAATGTGTTATATTAGAGCTGCGACCCAATGTAGAAGTCAACATTAAGGCAAATCCAAATCGGATCAGTTCAACCAGCTACGCAACCAAAAAAAAAAGATAATGGACCAGGCGCGTCCACGGACTCTCTAGCAGGCCTTGGGCCGCGCTACCTGTAAGCTAAAAGTAGCATGCAGTGTGTGTGCATAGGTGGTCTCGGTTACAGCTTCCATGAAGCGGAGACGGCTACAGGACTGTTTGCTATCCTTCGTGTGCCTTCGTTACTGTACCAAAGAACTGTTACCAAAGGAGTACCTTAGTGTGCCTTCGTTACTTTGAAGAAGCCACAATTTATTCACAGGATTACTTGAACAATTAATTACGGAAAGATAAAAATGAGTTTTCGAGACATGTTTCAAGTCCTATGATCAACAAGGGTAGAATTTATAACATTTCATAACAAGCGATATATATAGATGGATAAAGTTTTCTTCTCCCTCTTTGTCATCAGGACACCAAACAGGGAAGATGGCAACTCCTCGTCACCGCCATCTAGTCTTGCCAATGATAAACAACCTTAAGTTGGATCCCCCTTTCCTGGTGCCCTTCTTGCATCTCCCCAAATGCGGGAGATATACAGACCTCTGTTGAATGTTTCGCTACAAGGCATTCTAGTATGTATCCCGGAGAAACAAGGAAAGAAAAGCTGCAACTGGGAACAATAGCATAACTCCCATGAGAATATGATAGTTCGGGAAAGAGCCATGACACACTAGCATCTTCACCTAGAACAATGTGAGTTGGTTAAGCCTAATGACGACAAAGAGATAGGATTTTAACGATGGGTGATGCAAGTCCCGATCTACCGGGGGGCAACTTGGGCGCTAGCGCCCCTCCCCCTGGTTCGAAGCTATGGCTCAACTGAAAAGCATCATTCTTTACAATTATTTTTTTGCTTGCAATAGCAATTATCAAAGCACAAAGTTCTATAGAGAACAAAATTTTGCATCAAGTTCACGGGGGAGACAGACAGACGGATTGGCAGCCGAGAGCATGGCCATCGTGATGTAACCATGATCCAAAGCGACGCTCACGGGGAGAAGCTCGGTGTCGTCAGCGTGCTGCACGGCGTACGGCGTGGCGCGGCGCAGGATCAGCGCTCCAGTGCACGACCATGGCGCGGTAATAGAAAAAGGTATCATGTCAAAATCTTGCCGGTGCTCCATAGTCTCCATGTCCACACTCATCGACTAAGACAGTTTTCAGGCCCCTAAGAAGTAGGAGCTACGTTTGGAAATAACAACATACATTCATGAACCAAGCAATGTAGCTTCAAGTATAAAAACCAATGTATATTCATGTAAAATTAATCCAAGAGACCTTGGCCCTAATTAGCAGGCTCTCATGAATTTAGGCCACGGTAGCGTGTAGGCGAAAGCTAATTTCTTCAGCCTTTTGTAAGTCGATTCAGGCACCGCCGTCAGTTCCATCGTGTTCAAACAGACACCGAAGCACCACCGCTTCCTTTTACCTGTTTCAAGACCCAATGCCTTGGGTGACAACCTCGCAAACCCAACAATCCTTCTCGGGGCAGCTAGGCAGTCCTAGTGTAGCCTCCGACAACCGGCGGATGCTGTGCTCCAGCACCCACTCGCCGGCACCGCTGCTGTGGACGCGCCGAAAGACCTCGATCTCCTCGCCCCTCGCGTGGACGATACGCGGCGCCAGCGGCAAGGTCGAGTCGTCGTCATCACCAGCGCAATGGACAACGCAGAATTTCGAGGTTCCAAGTACATGTTCAGATTTCACACGGCTCGGCAGGTTGACCACAGAGACCTCCAAGCTAGCCTTGTCAAGAACTGTCATGACGCCGCTTGGAGACCCCATGTAGAGGGATCCGTCAACCCGGCCGGCGAACTCGCCTATGGTCTGGAACTGGTCTGTGGCCGCATTGACTCTCGACGCTCCCAGTAGTAATTGCCAGTCCTCCTCGCTTCCAATTGAAACGTTTCCGCTTTTCGCATAATCGAGTCGGTACGCGTTGATGAACAGACGCAACAATACAACATATAAAAAGCACAAATTAAGTTTTTAAGTTATTACATTAGTCTAATTAAAACATAGAGTCGCACAGCAGAAGTCCAACGATACTAGTACAAGTTCAACGATAAAAAGAAGATACAACGCGCGCGCTCACGATACAAGTGAATCCGCATCCAAAGCTATGAAGATGCGAACTCGAGAGGAGATCACTCCTCAGTCTCTCAGTAGGCTGTCCAACCAAAAGGAAGCTGGCCATCTCACTGTCCACCTCCACCCGTAGAGTCAGGGATAAAGGTGCTACCTGCAATAAAACATAAAGAGCTAAACCCTGAGCAACTAATACTCAGCAAGACTTACCCGTCAACGTGGCTATCTACAGCCGACTCCTAACATGCAAAGGCTACAAGGGTAGGCTGACTCGATAGCATAAAACCGCACTAATTACTTGATCCTTACTTTCATGTTTTAATTTCAAGTTAAGTACTTATCCAGTAAAACAGTGTGCAGATAGCTAAAACAGATATAAGTAACAATACATCAGATCATCAATATAGCAGTAATGAGATACAATAAATGTAAGTACTAGTCATCATCATCAATCATATCACACTACGAAGTGACTCAGTGAGCAAGGTTGCTCTTGACCGAGAGCGGCGGCATCGATGTACATCCTGCAGGAGAAAAACCTGACCACACGCCACACACGCGTAAAAGTCGCATGCGGCAACCGTTTACGCTACGCACCACCAGAGCTGTACTAGATTCTACTCCCCCCGAGGAAGGGGTCTCCCGCCGCAGCCCCCGTCCCAGACGTACAACTTTGCAGGACGTTATCCTTCCTCTCCCAAGTACCATGATAGAAAGAGTAAAGTATCTACCAGACATCCAGGGCGACACAGGCTACTAGGTTTACTAGGCCCATAAAAACACTAGCATGTGATCAGTACATTCGAACTTGCTCAACAGGGCCAACAACGAACGGTCCTCAATCGACACAGACGGGGCTACCACCGTGAAGGCCCAGCCTTCTCCAACCATCCTACTCAAACAATTCCCCGTCCGGTCTCAACAATCCTAAATCCATCTAGTACAATCCAGGGTGATTCCTATCATGCGAGTGGGACCTACCACTCGACTTCTACCCTTCGCTAGTCCCTAAGCATAGCAAGTTCTAACGTAACCTAGATCACATCTACAAAAATAGGACACAAGGTGGGATATGGAAGGTAATCCTAATGCAGTTCTAAGGTTTCACATCAACTCCTAATAAACCTAATGCACAATCAATTACTAGCCCCAATCAAGTGCAAAAATAAAATCCTAAATAGGGAGGCATGCACCGGGACTTGCCTGGCTCAGGAGTGTAGCTAACTGGGTCAGCGGGATCAGTGTCCTACTGCGGCTGCTCATCCTGCACCTCCTGGACCTGCTCCTCCGGCAGCTGGAAGTCGAGCGGCTCTGGAGTCGTCTCTGTCACTACACGTTATGACAAGGAACAATGCAAAGTTAGATGCAAGAATATGATGCAAAAATGATTTAATTACTTGATAGGACAGTCATTTGCATTGTAAGTGCAAAATGATTAACTTTGCTACTTAATTTCGTCTGGAGTATTTCCTTCATTGTCTTTCAATTAATTTAACCATTTAATCAACCTAAGTTGATTTAATAAATAATTTAGTTTCAAAAATTAATTTATGTCCAGTGGCATTTTTCTGGTGAAAGTCACCACTGGAAGTGATTTATGGTGAAGTTTGACGATTTATTGTAATATGAATTATTTACAATAATTTAAACAAGGCAGAGAACGATTTAAATCATAAGTAAATAATTAAACAGGATATGACAGTAGAAAAATGTTCTGTAAGTGTGTTATCAGATTCTTTACAAGCATGCAGGAGTTCAAGATTTATGGAGCAACAGAGAGTTTATTAGAAATTAAATAAAATCTGCTCAAAAGCATTTTTACAGAAAACAGAGATTGCGCATTATGTGATTTGACATTTTTTTTGACAGAGTATGTTACATGGAGTCCAACAAAATTGGATTCACATTTTTCTGATGTGTATTTATTTTTCTATCGATTTTTCAAGTTTCTATGAATTTCTGGGAATTTACAAATATATGCGAAAGGATTTGAAATTTGGCAGACCAATCAAATCGGGGCCACACTGATGGCCACACGACTTGGGCCGCACCGGATCTGGGCTGGCCACACCAGATCCAGCCACTCAGATCTGACGACACACGACTGATCACACGGGGCGGAGCACCAGATCCGGTGTTGTACGTCACACTGGATCCAGGCGCTGTGGCCCACTGTGTGTTGGCCGGAGCGCGGCGGCGCTGCTCACCGGAGGAAGCTCCGGTGGTCTACGGGGTCAATGCGGAGCACGAAGGGGTAGCGCGTGAGACGGCGAGCTCACCTCGACGAACGGAAGGGAGCGGGGACGACCGGAGTTTGCTCGGCGACGAGAGGCGGAGACTCGAGGAAGTCCGGCGAGGTCTCGGGCTCGCGGTGGTCGACGGGGAGCTGCACGTGCTGGTGCGCTGGCTTCACAGAGATGGCGTGCACCTCAGTGACCAACAGGTTGACGACGAGGTGGCCAGGAGAGTGGTTGGAGCGGAGAGCTTCCCGCGGCGGATGAATCCGGCGAGGGGAAAAACTGGCTTCCGGTGGCTACACAGCGGCAAGGAGAAAATGGTAAGCTACAGTGGGTGCGCGATTGAGTTTTGCAACCCAAGTAGCGAGGAATCGACGTGGTACTCACCGGCGCAAGAGAAATCGACGGAGAGGCTGGAGTGGCACGCGCGGCCGAACTCGGAGACGAAGATGCAATTCACGCACCTCATCCCGCGTCCCGAGCCAAAGGGGCCATGGCGAGCACTCAGCGTCGCAGCGCAACCCTTTCGGCTCGACAACTTGCCCTGAGGTGGCTCGTTGGCGGCGAGTCCGAGCTGCGCAGGCCGCGGCAACGGTGAGAGGAGGCGGCGGCTAGGGTTTAGTGGTCCAGCGGCGAGGGAGTGCGAGTGTGAGGCCGGGAGAGGGAGCGGGGTCGCGTTTTGACGCCGTCCGCGGCCGAGAGCGGGCCAGCGCGCCGCGCAACGTCGCCGTTGGGCGTCGGCGACATGGAGCTAAAGCTCCGACGCGCGCAGTGAGAGCGACGAGGATGACAAGCGGGTCCCACAGCATCTTTCGCAATTTCCCGAATTATTCAAACTCAAATTTCCCCCAAATTTTGGCACACGAATTGAGCTAGCAAATAAGCTCCAAAATTCGCAAGTTTGGTACCGTTGGAAAGATCTTGAAAAGCTCTATCAACCGGCCAACATGCACATCTCGAATCCAAAGGAATTTCAAATGGCAACATCTCAAAGTTGATCACTTTTTCAGCTTTGGGGATTTATTTGAGCTGTCAAATGAATTTCTAAAATCATCACAAATTCTCCAAAATTCTGATATTGGAAGGTCTATCTACTGGTATTTTTGGTTTCTCAAGTTGTCGAGCAAAAATTTGAGTTCCTTCAGAAGCTTGGATTTTTCAATTGTTTGAATTATTGATTTCGAATTCAAATTTGATTTCTTTTTGGTTTCAGTTCAGCTGGTGGTGTGTGTACTAGCTGGCTCCAGTGACACGGGATGTCACAGCAATTCCGTTGGTGGTGGAGAGCACGCGGGCGCTATGACCATCATAGAATCTGCAGAGCACCCTGAAGTTTGATGCGGAGATGTTGCCGTCTTCTCCGTCGAGCAGGAACACGTCTTTGAGGGGCCAGAAAGCGGCTATTCTGATCGTCGCATTGGCGAAGGAGGACGAGGCCGGCGTGAACATCACTAACCTGCCACTGGGAGAATTCGCCGAGGGAGAAGCGGCTGTCGGCGATGGGTAATACCGGTGACCATGTGGGGATGAACTCGATCGGCGAATTCCAATGACCAGGTGTGTGGTAGTGGCCGGCGACGGTTGGTGGGTGGAGCGAGCGGGCGCGATGGAGGAAGGCGCCACCGTTGTCGCCGGAGACGATGACGCCGCGCCATCGCTTGCAGGTGGATGCCGCGCGGATGAGGAAGATGGGGAAATCAAGGCGGAGGAGGATCTGCTCGAGCAGGTCGTCCGGGACGTCGTCCACGCTCGTCTCCTTCACCCCGTCCGCCACCCCTGCCTTCTTCTTGTTCCTGTGCCGCCGTCGCCGCCTCATGGAAGCCCTACCCTAATTAGCGTGCGGTGGCTGATCCGATTTGCAAAACGTGGCTTCACCATGCTTTTTTGTTTTGTTTTTGAGCCTGACGTGACGTACATGACTTCACAACATTGAATTGGGTCGTAGCCCAGATATAAGACAGGAGCCAACCCGCGTTGCATTACTAGCAAGGGAGGAAATTGGCCTACATAAATTGGCTATTGGCGACCATAGTGGACAGCTAGAACCAGGCGCGGAGGATGAATAATCACTAGCTGCTTTTTTTCTTTTTCCTGCCACCCTTCAATCGGCCAGCCGGTTGGCCTTTAGGTTACTCTAATTTCTCTTTTTAAGGCTTAGAACTTTTCTTTGTGAGCCAGCCTTGAGCTGCCTGTAAGACTATTTTACATTTTGCTGCTTTTGCTCCTCTCTTAATGAAAAGGCAGTGCACCTGCCAGTTTGCGTCAAAAAAAAAAAAAAGACAGGAGCCCACGATCAAAAGGGCCTGCATAACGCTCATCTGTTTAGCCAAACAGAAAATCTTAGGGCACCAGCAAAGGCGGCGCAGTATGGAGACGGAAGTGACGGAGACAGGCACAAAGTTGTACGTCATCAAAGCACAATGTTGTACGTCATCTCAAAACACATTTTGCATCAAAGTTCGAGTGAGAGACAGGCATGCCGCATGTGGATTGGCAGCCGAAAGCATGATCCAAAGCGACGCAGCTCGTCGGCAGGAGCTCGGTGGCGCCAGCCTGGTGCACAGCGCGCGAAAGGCGTGGCGCGGCACAGGATCCCTGCTCCTTGCAAGACCATGGCGATAATAGAAAAGGCATCATGTCAAAATTTCGTTGGTGTTCCATGTTCACACCCATTGACTGGCAATTTTCACAAACCTAAGAAGTAGGAGCTGCGTTTAGAGTAACAATACAGATGCATGAACCAACTAATAATGTAGAGTCAACTAAAAATAATGTACATTCAAGTAAAATTAACCCAGAGACCTTCGGCCTAAGCAGGCTCTCATGAACTTAGGCCACGGTAGCGTCAAGGCGAAAGCTGCTTTCTTCAGCCTTTTGTAACTCGATCCAGGCACCGCCGTCAGTTTCATCGTGTTCAAAGAGACAGAGAAGCACCACGATCTCCTTTTACTGATGTCATAAACTACTACAAGAACAGACCCAATACCTTCAGTGACAATGTCGCCAACCATGCAGTGCTTCTCGTGGTAGCTAGTCAGTCCTCGTGTTGCCTCTGACAGCTGATGGATGCTGCGCTCCAGCACCCACTCGCCAGCGCGGCCGTTAGGTACACGCCAAAAGACCTCGAGCACCTCGCCATTTGAGTGGACAATTCGCGGCGAGGTGGAGTCGTCACCAGCACAAGGTACAACAAGGAATTGTGAGAGTCCGTGTCCCGTTTTCGCGTGTTGCAGGTCAACCATGGAGAACTCCAAGTTAGCCTTGTCGAGAACTATCAGGCCGCCGCTGGGCAACCCCATGTAGAGAGACCCATCGACCCGACCGGCGAGATGGCCTATGCTCACCATGTCATGGTTGACTCCCGACGCCATCGACACGAGTCGCCAGTCCTCATTTCCATTGGTGGAAGAGAGCACGCGGTGCGGCGACCATCGTGGAATCTGCTGAGCACCCTGAAGTTTGATGTGGAGATGTTGCCATCTTCCCTGTCGATCAGGAACGCGTCCTTGAGAATGCGGCAATACCGTTGTCCTCGTGCGCCGCTGGTCCTCTGGAATCGGTGTGTCAACGGGTCACAAACGATGAGGTCTAGTGGATAGCCGCGTCGGTTGAGGAGGACGAGGCTGGCGTGAATATTGGTAACCTGCCACTTGGAGGTGTCGCCGAGTGGAATGAAGCAGCTGAGGGAGAACCGGTTGTCGGCAATGGATACCTGTGAAATATAATTCATTTATCGGCCAAAATTACGAAAGAATCTAGCTAACTATAAATTTATGCAAATTTCTATGGAAATCTGTAAAATTTCTCCAAATATTTAGATTTTCAAATCTTTTTCTAAAAAGCTATGATATCTCCGAAAATCAGGTTTACCATAACTTTTTGTTACCTGTGGTGATGCGGGGATGAACTCGATTGGCCAAGTCCAATGAGCATGTGTGCGTTAATGGCCAGCGACGGTTGGCGAGTGGAGCGAGCGGGCACGACGGAGAAAGGCGCCGCCACAGTCGCCGGCGACGACGACGCCACGCCACCGCTTGCAGGTGGACGCCGCGCGGATGAGGCAGATGGGGGAGTCGAGGCGGAGGAGGATCCGCTCGAGCTGGTCGTCCGGGACGTCGTCGACGACGCACGTTGCCGGCACCCCGTCCGCCCATGTGTTCTTATCGTTCCTGTGCTGCCGTCGCCGCTTCATGGAAGCCGTACCCTAATTAATGATGCGTCTCCGCTTTTCGCCGGATCGAGTCGGTATAGCGCTGATGAACAGACGCAACAGTACAACATATAAAAAGCACAAATTAAGTCTTTAAGTGATTACATTAGTCCGATTAAAACATAGAGTCGCACAGCGGAAATAAACGGTACAAATACAAGTCCAAAGCTAGTAGAAATACAGGTGCACGCGCTCACGATACAACAAGAACCCGCATCCAAAGCCATGAAGATGCGGACTCGAGATGAGATCACTCCTCAGTCTCCCAGTGGGCTGTCCAACCAAAGGGAAGCTGGCCATCCCACTGTCCACCTCCACCCATAGAGTCGGGGATGAAGGTGCTACCTGCAATAAAACATAAAGAGCCAAACCCTGAGCAACTAATACTCAGCAAGTCTTACCCGTCAACGTGGCTATCTACAGCCGACTCCTAATATGCAAGGCTACAAAGGGGTGGCTGACTCAGTAGCATAACTCGCACTAAGTACTTGATCCTTACTTTCAAGTTAAGTACTTATCCAGTAAAACAGTGTGCATATCTCTAAAACAGGTATAAAGTAACAATACATCAACAGTGACAGTATATATATAGCGCAATGTAAATAACAGTAATGTAATAGACTAGCATCATCATATCATCAATCATATCACACTACGATATGACTCAGTGAACAAGGTTGCTCTTGACCGAGAGCGGCGGCATCGATGTACATCCTGCAGGAGAAAACCTGACCACACGCCACACACGCGCAAAAGTCGTATGCAGCAACTATTCGCAAGTGTCCGCCTAGAGCTAGGCCGGATCCAACTCCTCCCGAGAAAGGCCTTCCCGCACGGTCCCCGTCCCAGACGTACGCCCCGATTGGGAAGCGTCCCTTCTCTCCCGAATACCATGATAGAAAGAGCAGGCTTTCACCGCACAATAGGGCAACTCGAGCTACTAAGTTTACTACACCCATAAAAACACTAGCATGTGATCAGTACGTTCGAACTTGCTCAACAGGGCCAACAACGGACGGTCCTTAATCGACACAGACGGGGGCTACACCACCGTGAAGGCCCAGCCTTCTCCAACCATCCTACACAAGCAATTCCCCGTCCGGTCTCAACAAATCCTAAATCCAGCTAGTACAATCCAGGGTGAACCTACCTCGCGAGTGGGACCTACCACTCGACTTCTACCGTCCGCTAGCCACTAAGCCTAGCAAGTTCTAACGTAACCTAGACCACATCTACAAAAATAGGACACAAGGTAGGAAATGGAAGGGTAATCCTAATGCATTTCTAAGGTTTCACATCAACTCCTAATAAACCTAATGCACATTCAAGTACTAGCCCCAATCAAGTGCGAAAATAAAAATCCTAAATAGGGAGGCATGCACCGGGGCTTGCCTGGCTCAGGAGCGTAACTAACAGGGTCAGCGGGGTCAGTGTCCTGCTGCGGTTGCTCCTCCTGTACCTCCTGGGCATGCTCCTCCGGCAGCTGGACATCGAGCGGCTCCAGAGTCGTCTCTATCACTGCACGTTATGACAAGGAAATAATGCAAGTTAGATGCAATAATATGATGCAATTAATAATCTTAATTATCTGATAGGACAGTAATTTATACTGTAAGTGCAGACGTTTAACTTTGTTAACTACCTTTGTCTGAAGTATTTCCTTAATCAATTACTGTTTAAGTTAATTACTTAACTAGCTTAAGTGAGTTATTTAACTTAATTAAATTCGAAAATTAATATATGTCCAGTGGCATTTTTATTGTGAAGTAAAGCACTGAAAATGATTTATGGTGAAGTTTCATGAATTATTGATGAAGGTATTATTTATAATAATTTATACAATGCAACATATGATTTAAATCATAGGAAAAATAATTAATTAACATATGACAGTAGAAAAAATGCTCTGTATGTGTGTATTCAGTAGCTTAACAAGTATGCCAAAGTTCAAGATTTATGGAGCAACAGAGAAATTATCACTAATTAAACAAGTTCTGCACATTTTAAATTTTACAGAAAACAGGAAAATGAGTTATAAGATTTTGGTAGATATGAGCGTAAGTAAGCTAACAAAATTGGTTTCATAATTTTCGGAGGTGTATTCGATTTACTATGAATTTTACAAGTTTCTGTGATTTTCTGGGAATTAACAAAATACCGGAATTGATTAAACTTTGGCGGGCCAATCAAATCAGGGCAACACAATGGGCCACACGATTTGGGCCGCACTGGATCTGGGCTGGCCACATCAGATCCAGCCACTCGCATGCCAGGACGCACGCTGGACTACACGGTTAACCACAAACGATCCCGCATAGCCACAACAGATCCGAGGCGTGTGGCCAAAGGTGTGTCGACCGGAGGATGGCCGGAGTTGGGCGGCGCTCTCGCCGGAATGAGGTTCCCGGAGGGGATTTGGGGAACGGTGAGGTCTGGGAGGGGTAGAGTGAGATGGCAAACTCACCTAGGGTAGCGGAGTAGGGCGGGATTGGCCGGAGCGGGGTCGGCGACGAGAAGGCGGCGATGGCGGAACTCCGGCGTCGACGCGGGGTGGTGGTAGGGCACGGGAACGAGGCGGAGTAGGTCGAGGGGCTTCACGGCATTGCGGTAAAGCTTGACGACGACACTGATGACGACGAGGACGACGAAGGGACCGAGAAGACGTAGCTCGACGGAGGGGTGCTCGGCGGCGGCTTGAGGGCGCTGGGAGAAAACTTGGAGTTCGGGTGGGCCGAGCTGCGAAGACGTGAAAATAGTTGTCAAGGATGTGCGAAGTCGAGCGGGCTACCTCTGGGTGCGGGTAATCGAACGGGGACTCACCGGAGGGCACGAATCACATGACGGCGCAAAGGTGACTCGGGTGCCGGAGTTGGAGAGGACGAGCTCGATTCACGTCCAGCGGACCAGGGCGCGAGCAAGGGAGGCCATGGCGAGCTGAGAGGCATCACAGTGTACCCTTTTTCCACAGCAGCTCAGGTGGAGGGAGAGCGGGCGAGAGGCGCGGCTGCCAGCTCGCTCGGCGGCCGGCAATGGCGAGGAGTGCGGGGTGGCGGCAGAAAAGGGGAATGGGGCTAGGGTTTCGGACTGGGGAAACCGGGGGCGGGGCGGTTTAAGGACGGCGGCGTACGGGAATGAGTGGAGGAGAGTGCGCGTCGTGTCTCCGATCGTCGCCGGCGACGTGGCGGCCGAGCTCTGACGACGACCCGACTGACTTTTCCAATTTCAGGAATTAAATCTAGCACAGTTCCTCGAATTATTTAGGGTACTTCCAGTGCTCCAAAATTTATGAAAGATTTTGGAGCTGTAGAACTAACATCCAGCTACAACTTTTATTTTGGGTCCACACAGTTTCCAGCTAAGGATTTGGAATAAAAATCGAAGAACACTCTGATTTGCAGCCACATCTCGGAATTTTTAAGGGGTCTTCCTGAATTTCAAAAAATCTTGGAAAAATCTGTAAATTTCTCCTTTCAGAAGGGCTACCCACTGGTATTTTTGGTTGCTCAAATTGTTATTGAAAAGTTTGAGTTCCTTCACAAGCCTTGATTTTAAGATTGTTTGAATTTTGAATTTCGAATTTGATCTTGGTTTCATTTTGTGTTCTGTTCAGCTAGTGATGTGTGTGATGGCTGGCTTCAGTGACACGGGGTGTCACAATTAACGCGAGGTGGCTGATCAGAATAGCCTAAACGTGACTTCAACTTTTGTTATTTTGATCCTGACGTGTTCACAACATTGAATTGGGTCGGGGCCATGTCCAGATGACATAACACACGAGCCCACGAACGAAAGGGCCTGCATGACGCGTACAACACTACAACAGCAGTCAGTCCGTTCCACGGATCGAAGCGCGTTTAGCCAGATCTCCCTCCTCGACGTGCTTACCCAAACGACCACCAGATCAGCCAAATTAGGGCAACGATGGAACGGCAGCGACGGTGGCGCAAGGGGAAGACGGAAGCGGGGGACGCGGTGCCGCTGGGGACGCGCGTCGACGACGTCCCGGACGACCTGCTCGAGCGAATCCTCCTCTGCCTCAACTCCCCGATCTGGATCATCCGCGCGGCGTCCACCTGCAAGCGATGGCGTGGCATCATCGCCGACGACGGTGGCATCTTCCTCCGCCTCGCACGCTCGCTCCACCCACCGACCATCGTCGGCCACTACCACCACAGCAGAGAGCAGTACCCGCCACCAATCGAGTTCATCCCCACATCGTCGCCGGCACCAGTGCCCATCGACAACAGCTGCTTCTCCCTCGACTTCCTCTTCCCTCCCGACGTCGACCAGATCACTTCGAAGTTGGAGGTTATAGACTGCCACGGCGGGCTCGTCCTTCTCCAAAGTTTCCATCTCAAGTACCTCGTCGTTTGCGACCCGTTGAATCGTCGGTACCGGAGGGTCAACGGCACGGCAGCCCAGCTGATCGGTGCCAGCTTCTATCTCATCGACGGGGAAGATGGCATCGTCTCCACCTCAAATTTCAGGGTTTTTCGGACGGTTTTCTACAGAAAATACGGCGAGCCCCGTTCAAGCATCTTCTCCACCGCCGCAGACGGCAACGGCTGGCGCTCCATGCCACCGTCGAAAGACGAACTAGAGATGGAGGACTTGGTCGACTTTGCCGGCCGTGTCGATGGGCCTTTCTACATGGGGACGGTGTGTGGCAACGTGATGGTTCTTGACAACACCAACTTGGAGCTCAACAAGGTTCATCTACCCAGCCGCGTGAACGTGTTAGGTCTGCATGGGCCCTCGACGTTTTGCGTCGTGGAACATTGCGCCGGCGAACCCAACTCGCCGCCTGCACCGCGCATCATACATGCCAAGTGCGGTGAGCTCGAGGTGTTTCGGCGAGTCCATGGCTGCGGCGGCGATCAGTGGATGCTGGAGCGCAGAATCAGCCGGCTTCCGGAGACGTTCGGCAGATTAGCTGGCTACACGAAGCAATATGATTGGGTTTGCGAAGTTGTCGTCGGCGGAGTCGGCTTCGTCGTCCCGCTGGTGTATGATTCTGAAAAATCGAGGTGGCCATTCTCCTTATGTTTGGACACATGGAGGTGAATGTGGCGCCCGAATTGTCCTGCTACCGTGGGACTACGGGTGCTTCCATCTACACACTCCCATGGCCGCCGCTCATGATGAGTGCCTGCACTGGGTGAACGTTTTCTTTTTTCAAATGTTGTCGTACTCGTTGTAGATGCAGGTTTAAGGACTAAACAGTTCTGATCTGATCTATAGTTCGATTCTCTTATTATTGCATCACATGGTCATCTCTACTACAAATGGTTCAAATCGTTGTTGTATCGACATTATATCCCTTTAATCAATCGTGTAAGGTAAAAAGTGAAACCTACACTAACAGACAAATAAGGAGTAACTAAAGAAATAAACAACACCTCAAGACAGCACAAACATAAAAAATGAACATTGTGACCCATCAATACTGGACCAGATATAGCAACAATGGAGCACCATGGTTTAATCAATGTCGTAGAATTTGCCTAAGAAAAAAAAAACAGAAGCAAGTTGCGATGTTTGCTGAAGTATCCTAGGCTGTTTCAGGCATATGACCGCCCAGGTGATGCAGCTCATCGGGAAGCTCCAGCTTGTCGTTCGCCTTCGGCTCGTCATCTTTTTCCCTTTTCGGCATAAACTAGTGCCCTGCGCGTCCATCTCGAGCCCCTTGTTGGCCGTCTGGTGCCACCGCTCCGGGATTCCCATCTCTTTGCTCAGCATGCTTGACGACCTATCCACAAGCGCCACGTCCCGACGCATGTCCAGGTTGTGTCACCCCTGCAAGTCGTAATCCTGCTTCAGGATGTAGTTACCCTGCTCGTCTTTAGAGCTAGCCACGTCGAGCACGAGTTTGTCGCGGCGGCGTGCACGTACGCCCACGACGGCGCCCAGCGGCGGGCCAACCCGTGCACGTGTTTACCCAGCGGCAGCGAGGCACCTTGGCCTTCTTGCAGCCAAAAGGCACGAGGCTCGTCTTGACATCCATGGCCCACTCCACGCGCGCGCTGGTGCCTCGCCAAACAACGGCGACGTCCCGAACGCCGGCGCGCGTGGCCTCGGCGTCGCCGGCGACGGCCACGTAGCCCATCCAGTGCGCGCTGTCGTCGCTCTCCTCGGCTCCAAGTATGGGCTCGACCCACTCCGGCAAGACATTTACGGTGGCGTAGATGAACGTGGTGGCGACGTAGCCGTAGCCGGGGACCATGCGGCGGAGGCCACGGCGGCAGCTGCCGTAGTACGGGGACCACCTGTCGCCGTCGAATTCCTCGTAGGCGGCCATGGCGAGCTCGCCGTACCTGAGCACCTCGGCGCGGGTCCAGCTGCCGCGGACGCCGGGGAGCGTGTCGTGCAACGGGCAGTCGGCGACGACGACATGCGCCGATGTCTGAGCCTTAGCGTTTGCAAAGTTGCATGCGTTTGCCGGTGGAGGTGGCCGACGGTGGCGAGGGCCGTGCTGCGGAGGCCGTGACCGCCCGCCATGTCAGTCTACCATATTTTGTCAGAGGTGAAAAATTATGAGCTAGACCAAATCAGGATTCTGGTACATGAATAGACGAATAAGATTGGGCCACATGATACGGCTGCGCTGAGCTCCTATAATATGGGACACTTTCAAATGACTACCGCGCGTCCATAGCCGCCAATTCCAACCAGAGAGAGCTCGTTGTTGCTACATCAATGGCCTAATCACACAAAAACATATTAGATTTATATCGATCAATCCAACACACCCAGGTTGTGCTGAAACTGTTCGACATGTACTTTGCGAGGAGACAAAACGGTTTTCCCTTGGTCGAAAAACAAAAAGCAGCGTTTGTTCTTTTTTTGTGTTATTATACACAGTACAACTAAGACATTCACAACGCTGATCTAAAATAAAAAGACATTCACAACGCACATACGCAAACCCTGCCATTGTGAGCATCTTCGAAGATTGAGCCGACAAATCCTCTAGATTGACAAAGTCACCACCGGCGCTTCGCTGTCGACAGGCACGTTGCCTACCACTGAAAGCACAACGCTGACCCACTATCAAAGATAGGCCACCAGGGAACAACAAGGCGTCCCTGCTGCATGTTCCACTAGTGCGGCATAACCAAGCGCTGCCAGGTCGAGAGTCGAGACTGTAACGTACTCGCATTTGTTTCTGTCCACTCCGCTCTTGCAGTCAGCAGTGATGTCGACTGAAGGAGTTGCAGGAAGCCTCATAAATAATAGTTAATTAGGAGGGTTTTCATTCCAACCATACTTAGGGGAGTAACTTGAATTAAAATGTTGTAATCATTTGTTTGGTAAATGCATATTTTATGTATGATATTGTTTAAAAAGCTTCCATGGTCTTTATTATGCCACGTCTCATACTTTTATTTCACACTATTTGCTTTCAATGACTTAAGTATATATGAAGTGTTGAACATGCATATAGCATAAAGTGTAGACTTAATTTATAACACCATTGTATGGCGTGTCCTTGTTTTTAGAACACGCATTACATTCTCCTCAAAATGTATCTTCTCAGAAATAGGTCATGATTTTCTTTGTTGCGATCCATAAATTCATTCATGCACAAGATTGTGGTCTCGTGGCCAAGGTAGATCTTGGATCAAGCGGGATCTTGATATCGAACTCCGATGTAATTTTCTCCCTTCACACTTAAAGAAAGACGTGCAAAACACAATTATACAATTAGAAAGAAATAGCTGACATATTAGATAAGTTTTTGAATTATACATGCAATATATTGAGGTAATATAGTGTCTTAGTAGGGCATCCCTCTTGTATTGGCTCTAGCTTTGTGTGAGATAAATAGCCTTAGACCCGCGCATGAACGGGCGACTTCTTTGCACGATGAATATATGCTTCAATGAAGAAGGAACGGAAGTGACCTCGGGAGTAAGATAACAAGATGCTGAAAAAAAATTCCGCTTATTTGGAGTTCGATTGTTTGAGCTTGGATGTGATTGGCTAGCAATTGCACTTTGAACCTCTTGAGTTAATTTTATTAGTAAGATTAAAAAAAGTACCTGTATTTTGGGGTTTATCTTAAACCCTCCACATTTTTTTTTTACTTGATTCTCTTCAACAAATTACCTGCATCTCTTCTAGGTTGTATGCACACTTTAAGATGAGCATTAAAGTATGCTAGTATTGCAAATGATAGTCCTAGGTCAAATGATTGATAACAAGATGCGGAAGCTACGCCAAAATTAAGGATACACAAATGAAGTTGACAAAAGGTGTTTTGCAAACCCCCATTTAAGGTGAGGTTTTGCAATTTCTTTAATAATCCAAGCACGGTCGATTGTCACCCAGCAATGTTGGGCTAGGTCAGCCTTCTTGTACTCCTATTGGCTCATGGACCTCTGCCATTGAATGCGGCCGCCGCAAAGTGGGACGACAATGGCCGCGCGCACTGGATGGGTTGCGTCGCCGGCGATGACCGCGCGCAGAAGTGGGACGTCGCCGTCATGTGGCACGCGCGCGATGAGTGGGCCTTTGACCCGCCTCATGCTGTTCGACGGCGACGGCGAGAGAAGGGGCGAGAAGGTGGCGAGGGGGTTCCACGGCCTGTACACGTCCCGGAACCCGGCGAGCGCGCACGGCGGCCAGAGCACGCTGGAGATGGTCGCCGGCGAGCTGCAGAGGCTGGTGAACTATTTCCAACGCGAGCTCGGCGAGGAGGTCCGTGTGACCGTCATGGGCGCCACAGCCTCGGTGGCGCGCTCACCCTGCTCGCCGCGCGCGACGCCGCGCGCCTCGGCGGCATTCCCGTCCGGGCCGACACCTTCGCCGCCCCGCGCGTGAGGAGCCGGGCCTTCAGCGACGGCCTCGGCGGCGTCGCGGTGCTGCGCACCGTCGTCAGGGGCGACGTGGTGCCGTGGCTGCCGTGCGTCTCCGGGGCGAGCCTCCTGGCGCTCCCCTTCTCGCCGCTGCTGGGCAAGGCGCTGGCACGCCTGACCCGCGGCTGGGCGCCGCCCTGGGTGTACGTGCACGCCGGGGACGAGCTCGTGCTCGACGTGGCTGCGTCCAAGCACCTGAGGCAGGATTACAACATGCAGGGTTACCACGACCTGGAGGTGTACCTCCATCTCTTGGACGGCGGCGGCGCGCGCTGGGACGTGGCGCTGGTCAAACAGGAGATGCGGCGGCTCACGCAGGACGCGCATGGACGCTGGGCGCTGCCGGAAAGGAAACACGACAACGCGCCGGTGCCGAACGACAAGCTGAAGCTTGCGGATGTCCATCTGCTGCCTGAATGAAACTACCTGCCCTCGTGCAACATGATGTTGTGGCAAGACATGCATGTAATTAAGGTGACGCTGCGGTTGTGCTCTAGCTTGTGAGCTTCTTTGATTTCATCTTCTCTTTTCCGCTACCCTCTGCTTGCAAGATTGTTTGCACACTGCATAGCATGTGCTTTCCTTCGATGGGGGTAACAAGTTGCAGGCGATATGTAATAATTTGGCATCATACGTGCCTCTTGAATCTTTGGCTTGCCACTTCGTGTTGCAACTCTTGCTTTTATGTGGCCTCTTGAGGATCAGATCCGCTTTCTGCGGAGCCCCGCGTCGTCCCTCACGGGCGACTCGGGCGGCGATCTCCGGCTTCAGCCAACCGGGCCGCCTCCTTCCTCTCCTCACCCGGCCGCCACCGGAGCCGATGGATGGCACAACCCATTTCCGCAGCAATGAGGGCGGCGGCGGGGCGGCACATTGCTTTCTTCAGCCCTTTCACTACTCTTCCGGCAGCTCGAGATGGGATCCGGGGAGGCAAACGCCCAGCGACGGCCCGGGTGGTGGCTTCATCCGCCGGTGATCTTTGTGCCCGTGGGCGAGTGCAGGATGGCCGTGGAGGGATGGAGATGGAGCGGAAGCGCGGTACCGTGGGAGAGCCCGCGGCGGCGGTGTCCAAGAGGCGTTCACGGCGCGAGCACGAAATCTCTCGTCCATGCTCATAGAGGCGCTCTGCCTCATCCGCGCCGTGTCATCGTCGTCCACAGCCACGCATCAGCTGTTGTCGGCGCCTCCGTGCAGGGGCACGGCACATAAACATCATCGATCCCTGGCCCCATGCGCTGCATCTCCGCTGCTCTCGACCATCAGGGATCAGGGCGGTGGTGGTTGCCAGGATTGCGGCAGCGGTGGCCAGCAATTGCGTCAAATGGTGCACGCGGTCTTCTCCAACCCTCTTGTTTTTCTTGTTCATCCTCAAGATCTGAAGCCCTGTGGGAATGGTATGTCGGGCGCTATGGTATTGATCAAGTTGTTGCACTCGTCAAGGTTGGCCAACCACGTGCTGTGGTGGCAATTTGTCCTCGGTTTGTTTGCAGGCAACTTATCAGTTCAGCCATTAGCAGCGCAAGATGAAGGCAGCCATGATGAATGGATGGCGGTATTGTTTCTTAGATTTGCTTGTTCTGAATAGCAAAACATTGGCATTAATTTACAGCCGTAATGTCCAATCTAGCGTGGATGCAGTGGGGGCTGCTTTTGTGGCAGGTTAATTTGCCAAGGCTGCGTAAGACTCCATCAATTTGAAATAGTTGCAGTGGCAAGATGGAGGTGAGATAATCTCATTGATGGTTTTGCCGATCGGTATTGACTTGATGGAAGGTCTCATGGTAGTAGTGGCGCTGCTGATGTGGTCCTATTCTGCGTCAAGGTGCCATCCCGGTCAGCTTTAGGTGAGAATGTGCCTTGCGATGGATATTGCCGATTCACCGTTGCCCAGGCCACCTTGGTTGTTTGGCATGGTAGCAGATGGACCTATGACTAGCCAGCGTTGAGTTGCGACCGTTCTTGGCCTCCATGGTCTATGGTTTGCAATATGTGATTCGTTTGAATCGTAGAGGCAGTATTTCAGTTTTGTTCCATTCCAACTTTGATTGTGCGTCTGTACAATTGCAAAACAGATGACCAGTGTGGAGATGAACTGCAGAGTATGGATGCCAATATGGATTTGCAGTGATATCCAACAACTCGTGTTGGTCATGTCAACGGCTGTGGTGTCGAGGACTTTGTGGCTTGACTTAGGACGGATACACTAGCGTAAGTAATGCATTAGGCGTGTGAGTTTTTTTTTCTTCAGGTATATGGTGTCTATGTCCCTGTTCATCTGAACTTTTAGGGACCCATCTGAATACCTCGAATCAAGCTTTAGGATTCCATGGTAGGTGTGAGGGCTTTTAGCTAGAGGGTGGAGGATTTGTACTTTTTTTCTCCAGCCGATTTGTCTCGATTTTTGTTGGTGTTTGATGTATTTAGGCTACATGTACCTACGCGGTGCAGAAGCCGGAACATTATTTCACTACGAAATAAAGCTTCCCTTATCCAAAAAAAAAAAAGATTCCTATATGCTTGTCGTCTGTCGACTGTACCTATCCCATATGCGCCTCGATCCACAGTAAAATGCATAGATGGCCATTGAACTTGTTTGGCTTTTTCAATTTGGTCATTGTATTTATGAAAGTGCAAATTGTGGACATTGAGCTTGACCCTCCGTTTCGATACGGTTATTACTTTCATCATGACCAAAACCACACAAAGATGCTTTGCAAATTTCATCATGAATAAAATCAACTACAATCATTCGCAAAACAGAGGCTGTGTGCATGTTGGCTGCTGCTGA
The DNA here is from genome assembly GCA_007726485.1 of Eragrostis curvula. Classification (NCBI taxonomy): domain Eukaryota; kingdom Viridiplantae; phylum Streptophyta; class Magnoliopsida; order Poales; family Poaceae; genus Eragrostis; species Eragrostis curvula. The sequence goes on along the minus strand of CM017444.1, from coordinate 4,792,182 downwards.
CAAACAGAGGCTGGAATGTAATTCCATTTTCTAAAAAAAATCATTCGCAAAATGTTTATGAACTCACAACACACTTCAAACATTTAATCGTATATATAAGCTCGAGTACTGACGAATCGTATTATGTTACTAGAAATCATACCATGAAGCAGTGTCTCAACTCTCAATCTCCCGGCGTGTCAGTCGTCAAGCTCAGATAGCTGCACAGCTGATCATCTGGCATTGGCAGGTCTTCGGGCTCCTGCTTCCCCATCACCCAGAGGCCGAGCGCGTTGCGCACCAGCCCCCCGGTCGGCTCGTACCACCACCCTGGGACGCGCAGCTTGTCTAACAGCATGTTGGACGCGCAGCTTGTCTAACAGCATGTTGGACGCCTTGTTCACCAGTGCCAGGTCCCGGGCCTCGACATCCCGGCGCCGGAACTCTCCGGCGGCGCTCTCGTAACCGTCGAGCAGGTGCAGGCGGCCTGTCTCCAGGTTGTGGAACCCCGTCACGTCGTACGCCTGCTTCAGGAACGGCGACGGTTGTCGTGGTCCCACTGCACAAAAACTCACTACTTTAATTGTATCTTGAATGTCTATAACTATATCCGAACATAACAAATTCAATTGCTCAACGGTCCCACCGCTACCGTACGCACATGCGAGACGCGAGATAAGAGCTAGATATGCATTTACGTGACATTTTTTGGCCTATTTTGAAGAGCACATGTAAATTGGGGGGTATTTCAAACAAAACCGGGGTGGGATGGGGTGGTTTTTGCAACAAATGAACTTATGGGGTGGAATATCAAACTAGAGCCAAGTTATGGGGTGGGATTTGCAATTAACCCTATTTATGAAAGTGCAAATCGTGGACATTAAGCTTGACCCTCTGTGTCGATACGGTTATTACTTTCATCATGACCAAAGCACACAAAGATGCTTTGCAAATTTGATCATGAATAAAATAAACTACAATCATTCGCAAAACGTTTATAAACTCACAATACACTTCAAACATTTTAATGGTATATATAAGCTCGAGTACTGACGAATCGTATTATGTTACTAGAAATGATACCATGAATAACTATGTTCCAAGCTCAAGAAGTGTCTCAAGTCTCTGGCGTGTCAGTCGTCAAGCTGCAGCTGATCATCTGGCACTGGCAAGTCTTGGGGCTCCCGCTTCCCCATCACCCAGAGGCCGAGCGCGTTGCGCCCCAGCCCCCTGTACGCGGTCGGCTCGTACCACCACCTTGGGACGCGCAGCTTGTCTAGCAGCATATTGGACGCCTTGTTCACCAGCGCCAGGTCCCGGGCCTGGACATCCCGGCGCCGGAACTCTCCGGCGGCGCTCTCGTAACCGCCGAGCAGGTGCAGGCACGTCTCCAGGTTGTGGAACCCCGTCACGTCGTACGCCTGCTTCAGGAACGGCGACGTGGCGACGTCGAGCTCCAGCACGTCACCGGCTTGCACGTACGTACGCCCATGCGGGCGGCCGGCCGGCGAGCTCCCACAGCTTCGCCGGCGGCCTGGAGAACGGGGCGTCGACCACCGCCCGCGGCAAGGTCGGCACCGTGGGCACCACGACGCGCATGCAGCACCTGGGCGCCGCGCGACGCGACGCCGCGGCAGACCGCCGCGTTGCCGACGCGCCGCGGAGAAGGTGACGGCGGCGACGGGCACGCCCGGGTGCGCCGAGGCTGTGGCCCGCCACGGTCACCCGCACCTCCACCCCGCGCGCGTGGAAGTGGCGCACCAGCCGCGTGAGCTCGCCGGCGACCTGCTCCCGCGCGCTGCGCGCGCCGTACTTGATATCGGCGTTCTTCGACGTGTATTTAATATGCTGTGGAAGCCCGCAGCCACCATGGCGCCCTTGTCCTCGACGGCGTCGACAACGAAGGGGACCATCCTGGTCTTCATGTCGAGCAGCCACTCGCCCGGCGAGATGGTACCCCGCCACGCGACCACGATCTCCCGGTACCCGGCGCGCTCCGCCTCGGCGGCGCCGGCCACCGCGACGTACCCGATCCAGTTGGCGTGGCCTTCCCAGGCAGCTGGAGCCAGTGCGGGAAGACGACGTCGCAGGTGGCGTAGATGAACGCCGTGACGCGGTACCCGTGGCCGGCGAGGCCGAGGGCCGGGAGCAGGCGGCGGAGGCCATAGAGGCAGGTGCCGCATTGCGGGGACGCCGTAGGCGATTTCTAGCTCGAACGGAAGCAAACACACGCGCCCTCGAGCGTGGCAGCAGGCGGCCGTCCGCCCGTCCGTCTTTGCGACTCGCCGGCGAGAGACGACGGGCCGATCGACGGCTGTCAGCTTTCTGTTCATTCCTCACAACAGGCCTCCTTTTCTTAGTAGGCCTTCAGCGCGAGACGGGCCGTGATCACTCTGCAGCCTCTAGGCTCATACTGACTCTCGTCCATCGCATTCGCGCGGGCTTGTTTCCTGCCACTCGGTCGCGATCCAACCGTCGATGCGACGCCGGGGGTGGTCGCCATTTGAAATAGTGACCGCCCCTTGGTCGGGAACAAGACACCGTCCCGCCATGGTCTCGCCTCGCCGCCGCCAGCGCTCATCCCTTCGTCGTTCGCAGCCGGAAGACGGTGATCGATTAGGCAGCGCCGTCACCCCCTCCTCGCGCACGGCTCAACTCAAGTTTTCGTCGTCCTGGACGGCGGGCTGTCACCTTCGCCGCCCCGCGCTTGACGGCCTCGTGAGTCGTGTCGCGGCGCGGCGTCCGGTGCTGCGCGTCGTGGTCAGGAATGACGTGGTGCCGTTCGTCCCCGGGACCAGGCGGCAAGCCTCCGTGCTATCCCGGTCTCGCTGCTGCTGGAGACAAGGCGTTCTCACGCCTCGTGACCCGCGCGGCTGGGCACCGTCGTGGGTGTACGTGCACACGCCGACGACGACCTCACGACACGCACGGCTTCCACGACCTGGAGAGGTCAGGTGTACGTCCACCTGTTGGACGGCGGCGCCCGCACCTGGCTGGACATGCATGCATGGCGCTAGCAGCTGCTCAACAACACGCGGCGCACGCACCAGCCGGTGACGCAGGGATCAGAGACGTCTCTAGTGTTGTGTTCTTCTCTTTCGTCTTTTACAGAGGCCAAGCGTCGTAACCAACACTCTCTGGCATTCTCTGCTACAGACTGGAACACGGTCAACGTATTTTGTTTACAACGTGAACAGCCATGATGTCTTCTTCTCCGGCCACCAGAAAATATTTCAAAGCGTGGTATACTGCAACCGTACGTGAATCGTATGTAAAGATAGCAAATCTCGCTATATCCACGAGGAAGTCTGCTCGCCTTTGCGCCGCGCAGTGACTGGCGCCGGCGGCCACGCGCCCAATCCGCAAGTTCCTCGCCGATGAGGCAGCGCAGTCCGCACATGCCCAAAACGCGCAGCGATCTGGTTTTCCAGATTTTTTCCAGCGACACGACTTTCGCGGCGATCAAAACAGCGTGAGCTAAGCACATGATAAACAAAGACCGTTGCAAAAGGCACAAGCAGGTCTTGGATGATTTCCAGAAACAATTGCAAGCTCAGGAAGCCATAACAGTTCTATGCCATCACGAACCCTGCTGCTCTGCTACGTTTTCTCAGGTTGGCTCATCCGACGTTCGAGACCAACACTTACCGGCGTCTGCGAGCACGGCCAATATGGTGACGAAACCATGATCCAAAGTGACGCTCGCCGGGAACAGCTCGGTGTGGCGCCAGCCTGAGCCTGCTGCACGGCGAAAGGCGTGGCGCGGCGCAGGATCACCGCTTCGGTGCACGGTGCACGACCATGGGGTAATAGAAAAGGCATCATGTCAAAATCTGGCCGCTGGTGCTCCATGTTCGCACCCATCGACTGAGATCTTGGCAATTTTCAGGCGCCTAAGAAGTAGGAGCTGCGTTTGAAATAACAACATACTAGCAAAAATGCCCGTGCGTTGCCATGGGCTGTTCGAGGACTTATCATGGTTAGGACCATCGAGGACTTATCATGGTAATTACTATTACTTTGAGAACTAACCAATCATGATAATTTCTCGATGGTCCTATCTTATGCTTACATTCCAACTGCTACAACATCCTCCTCTTCTCATTATGTACAGACTAGTTATCTCTGACATGAATAGCATGAGGCCTGTTAAGAAACAGAACTAAATTGCTGAGAAGGGCTGAATAAGATCAGTACAGCGTGCAAAACATGAGCATTCAACTTTCTAACTTGGCATGCAATAAGATGCATGCTTCATTCGGTGACAATACCTTATTGTGTTTGAAATATAGCAAAAGTCAGAATTTGGAACCATATCTCATATCGTCGTCCGTGATATATAAAAGACATTATATTTGGCACCAATATATGATTTATTTGAGTCAAAAACACTAAGTAGCAGTATATATTTCTCTGTGTACTCAATATGAACCACACTTCCATATCTCTACTGAATCAGGTACAGGCTAGTTACAAAAACGTGAAGCATTCACTAATACACCGGCTGCGAGGAAGGTGTGTGAGCTGCTGAGCCATCTTTATTGATACAACATAGTTACAATATTTAAATATTTAGTGCCATCTAGCCAATTATAATCAAAGGACAGAGTTACACTTCAAAAGTAATTGAATAAATAACAGAACGCCTACCATCATATTTTCACAGAATAAAAAAAAGTTATACAACTGATATTTCAGAGAGAAACAGTAAAACTTGTATGTAACCAAAAAAAAAGTCTCAGATGGCCTGTTGTAGCGATCTTAATGCCATCTAAATGTGCATGCTCAGCATCTGGTGTAGAGAAAAAGAAACATATCAAAAATATGCAAATGATATATTATTATGGCACAATATCCAATCTCTAAAAATAAATGACTCAAAGCTAGAGTATTAGTGGACCCGAACTGCTCAGTCCAAGAGCTTGCCATGCCAAAAAAAAAAAAAGAGAAGAAATACCTCTGACGTAGTAGCCACTAGCTGTAGTGGAGAGGAGCAGATAGAGTTAGATTTATCTGTAAAATTCAAAGGCATAAATTTTCATCTGATGTAGCGTTGTTATCTTTTCCATTGGCCAACACTCAGGGCTCAAGATCATATATAGGATCAAATCTCATAAGGTTGCAAGTAACACATCCAGAGGAGCCCAGGATCACGCAATCAAGGCTCATTGAGGCAAACTTCAATGCAATTCTTTTATTGACACTTTTGATGAAAGTTGAGCTGATTTATTTTCAGAGGTCAACTGAGTTCTATATTATGATTAACCTACTCCCTACTGTAGTCTCTACCCCTAAGTTCATGAAAGACAGATTGTATCCGTTCATTCATAACACATATACGGACGGTGCCCTCAATAATCTGGTGATGCTAGCAGATGACGACGATGAACCTTGAGGCACTATTGGTTTTTCATCTTCATCAAGCAAAAGGACCAGGAGGAATCCTGTCCAACATCTGCTCCATGAACTCCACTTCCTGCATGACCACGCAATCTTTATTAACTGAATAGACAAATTGCTTCGAATGACAGTTTCATTAAATAACCAATCTTTATTAAAAACATAGCGTTATAAACCAAGTTTGGAATGAAACACTATATTAACCAATCTTTTAGTAACTTTGCATGTATATTTTGTATCCATTTTGTGAATCAACCAACTGTCCAATAATTCTGTTTATGCCTCCAGCTGCGCCACAAGCACATCCTATAGCATAAAATAAGGCCAGATTGAATATGCTGTTGAAATCATCTTTCCACCAATCTTTCATGTACTTTAAGAGGGAAGCAAACTAAGACGCGTTGATGGATTTCTAAAACAGAAACATGCATTGCAATAGTAAGAAAACTAATCAAGAAGAATCTTGTCTAAATCACATCACTGATAACATTCGAGTATCACTACTGTTTCTAATATCGAACAATATAAAGATGAAAGAATAAGCAATTTTTACAACCACAACAATGTTTGCCTACTGGTAACTGCAAGGAATCTATGGTCTCAAGAATAGAAAATATTAAGTGAATTCCTACTTCATACTGGTTTTAGGAAGCATAATATAAGTACATTAATGCTTACACATTTTTAAAGGCTCTCTGCACACAGGTTCTGCTCAGTGCTCATTACCTATTTTAGTACGATATTACTTCACGTACGGCTAACTTGTATGACCGTGCCGTCCAACTGGTGTGCTGGCTGTTCAATACCTTGATAACCTCCAGCATGACAATACTCATCTCAATATCCACATCCATCTGCAAGGAACCAGAGCGTCATCAACAACAACAAAAACAAAAACAAAAACTAAAAATATTAAAAAAAAAACTAAGGGTAATGTGAGCTTGTTTTCCTGCTGTTCAGAGGAGTGTTCTAGCATGGAAGCCTGAAAACAGTTTTCAGATTATTTTCTTCTTAGCTTTTCAGGTCACCAAGTGTTCTTCTCATTAGAAAATGATGATATATGAACACCGCAGAGAAAGAATTAACTACAATGAGCAAATTTGACAACGTTCATTAGGTAAAGAGAATGTTGCAGAGGAGCAAAAGCAGGTGTATAAAATTAGTGCAAAAGGTAACAGCTAACGTGTAGACTATTCATTACCTTAATCACACGGTGAACAATTGGAATTTCATGACCCTGTGTATAGACGAAGCAAATGAAACTTTAGTGTCTTTAGAATTGTATGATGATATTATAATGTATTAAAGAGCAAACTGGTAGATTTATGATTCAGCTACCAATTCAGATGTCATGGCTAAGCAGGACTTACGTCGACATTAAAAACAACATGTGCAAAAAGAGGATATCACCCTGCAAAAAGAGGATATCACCAGTGCGGATAGTATCCTTGCTCATGTGCAAAAAGAGGATATCACCCTGCAAAGAAGATGATTAGCCATTCAAGTTCCAGGAATACCAGTTCAAAGCTACCCCGGCAAAATTTTGCAGGCAACCAAACGATATTGTTATAGAACTGATCAATGATTCTCTTTGACAGGCATCCTGTTGTGATCTATGGCCATGGAGTTATAGAACAGAGTAAGTCAAAAAAAACTCTTATAATCACACATCTTTCAAGTATTTTAGTGCATTATATTAAAATTGAAGTATAATATTGCACCTGACATGTCTCTAAAGGCTGGCTTTCTTCAGAAGAAATTTAAGTAATTTTTAAATCAGCAGTTAAATAAAATTACAAAATGTACCTGAAAACATGGAGAAATCTTTACTGCCACTGCTACTGAATCAAACCATGAATGAGACTACAAAAGAAATAATCAAACTTCAGACCACAGAAGCAACATATATGTCAGGTCGGAAGAAATAAAAGAATTACAGGTCTACAGCAGACCATGAGGTATAAGCAAAAAACATAAGAAAATAAAACGTTCTGGTTGCATGGTATGCATTGTCGATGTTGCCTTAAGCAAGTAGCAAAAAATAAGTAACCATAGTTTTATCTATTTCTACATATAGAGCAATAAAACATTTCGATAAGCATGAGAGGCTTGACTGAGAATGCTCTGAAACTGGCATATCACTTTATGATACAGATGCCCAAAGAATTAGCATATTTGATCTAAAGCCAATAAATAAAAGAAGAGAAAATAATTCTATATAATTATCAATTCATAACTGCAGTGCGAAAAAACCATTAGAACTCTAATGCTTATGTTCTTACGGTAAGTTCAGATTCGAAATTTTGTTTGCCCCTAGAAAAAAAGGTGCATGCTTACAGCTGTTTTCCCGACAGAGAACAACAGAGTAAATAGATTGGGCCTTCCATTCCGTACAACACAGTTGAAGCTGGACCCAAAACAGGCCGAAGGCTGCCACGTCAGATTGCACGTTGTATGCCACGTGGATCATGGAAACAATACTGTTTAGCCAGGAACGGGCAGCCCGAGCGCAATAAGGTCATAAATCACGACTGACCACGCTCGACTGCGGAGGTCCCTAAAAGGTCATAAATCTCGATTTATGATGAAAATTTCATCACTATAAGCAGTCAGTGACGCGTTAAAAATGTCACTAATCAGCATATCTGTTCTAGTGATATAGGGTACATCGCTCTCCTCATCTTGATCTTGGAATCATTAGGAGTATTTGCATATACTAGAGGAAAACCATATACATACTTTTAGGATGTTAGGGTATGTACCGAACCTCAATGAGTCCATGATAGCATTGAACATAGTGTGGACCACAAGAGATATAATGCATCGACGATATCACAGGTGGCGGCCATATGTTTGTGAGGAAGCGCAATTATGATCGTCCACAAAAAAATAGTACATGTTGGTCTATGTTGTTTTCTCAACTCCTTGTAAAATTAAGAGCGACAAATAGAGATGTTCTATATTTTTTCTTTCTTATTATTCTTCACCATCCATAAAGATTTTGTTTCTATTGATGTTATTACATGATTCCAAAATTAAAAGCACTTTTCATCGCAGGCCGCCTTTGTAGAGTAGCATGCACCCGCTAATTTCCCAAAACAGCACCAACATGGATTTACTCCAATATCACGGCATATTGTGAAATCCTTTAATATACTGCAAAATATCCTTGGTTGATAAGCCTTTTCGTCCTCCACGCGACCTATAGCCAGCGGTATAAACAATCAATAAATGATATTTATAAAACAATTCAATGCAAAGGTACGGAGTGGTGAGAAATATCATATTTTCAAGAAAAAACATAGAGAGTGCATCCAGATCAATTAATTAAGGAAGAAGTCTATTTTACTACCCTCAAGTATGCATGTAGTTCACTTAACCCCTTAAAGTATTTTTTGATCTATTTTACTCCTTCCAACTATCTAGATTGGTTCAATTCACCCCCTCGTGAATTTTGTCTTTTTTGTTTCTCTTTGTATGGGTTATATTTGAAGCTCAAATTTTGTAGGATGGTAGATGGCATCATCCTCTATGCTAGAAAAATTGTTCCATAATTTGTTTAGAAATATTTTCTTGCATTATTCTATCTTATATATCAAATTTGTATTGCACAATTTCCACATACAAATTTTTTTAAAAAAAATCTTTAAACATTTTTCTAACATAAGGGATGTCTTAACCTATAATCTCACAAAATTTTACGCTTAAACATGATGTGTAGCTAGAGATACAAAAAAGAAAAATTTCATGAGGGAGTGAATTGAACCAATTTCAATAGTTGGAGGGAGTAAAATAGACCAAAAATACTTTAGGGGTTAAGTGAACTACATAAATACTTGAGGGTAGTAAAATGGACTTCTTCCATTAATTAATAAGCAACGGGTCCGAAGATATACTGAACACGAAATGTCTGACACCAACTCAGATGAAGAAATGTTCAATATTTTGTCACTTACATTCTGTATGGAGCACAAAAGATCCGAGATGGAGAAGCGTAAGCAGCAGAAGTGCATTCACCAGCTTTGTGCACTTCTCCATCACGCAAATGAGGAGCGGCGGTGTGTGTGCTCTCAGTTTTCTCCTGTATCTTTTGGAAGATAACACGTTGATTGGGTGGAATGTAATGCTTCCTTGGCTCACAGTTCATCCATTATTTATACGCATGAGATGAAAACATCCCAGGTTTCTATCATTTAGTAATAATTAGCAATAAGGATCAGCCACAGGCTGGTCAATTGCATCGTACTAATGTTATACACTACTATATAGCAACTTTTAATCATGAATGTCGTCACGCTTACCCTGGCAGTCACAGAGTCTTCCTCCATATCTGTAATTTTGGCAAACACTGAAAGCTACCAACTATTGTTTGGGGTCAATTCATGGAAAATAATGAAAAAAATACCAACTATATTTTTTTTGCAAGCAATGAAAGCATGGCTAACCTCAGGCTAATCATCATTGGGTGGTTAGGTTTTAGGAGTATGTCCACGTGTCACCATCGAGTTTGAGCGTTGCGTCGTATCTAGGGACGATGTACTCGTGAAAGAGACGCATGCTTGCCTTTGTCCAAGGATAATAATGACGTGGTATTGGCTCGTCTCTGCTTATCGGCTCCAGTACATGGATGATCTTTAGGAGAAGATCAATCATACGGTGGCCACCAACAGCGACACCCACGACGGAACTGAACCACCAGGTGAATTTCACATGGCTACATTTGTGCCGGCCTTATGTGTGGCATGTCGTTTTGTCCAAAGGGACGTCATGCGCGGTGAGCGGTTCACTTGTTTTACTCTGTCATTTGATTTTTTAATTTATGTATTCCAATTTAAACTCTAATTCAAGTTTGAATCCAACAACAAACCAGAAAAAGAAAAAAAGCATTCTTGGCCCACAGTATATGAGATGAGAAAATACAAGGTTTCCGATATAGTAGTAGTAATTAGCAATAAGAAGGCTGGTCAAAAATCGTACTTTTAAGTAAATATATAATATGGCAAATTTTTAAGTCATGCTATAGATTCTTTCCCCATCCGCAACTTTATCCTTCTTTGTGGGATGGATCCATTCAATTTTGGCAAAATTTGAAAGCTAGTAACTATTGTTTGGAGAGTATTCCATAGCAAACACTGAAAGCATGACACCCACTTGCCTTTTTTTGGAGTACGTATCGTGTCACCATGGAATTTTGTGTGGTGCGTCATTTTAGGCCCACTATATTGGCCTTTTTTGTCAAAATATATGGGCCCGACCCATCTAGAAACTAGCCGGACCACGATGGTGGGACCCACAACCATGTGGGCCCTGTGAGTCAACCAGCCCAACCTGTGTGGGACCCACCATGGGCAGAAAGTGTGGGAAGCCCACTAAGATGTGGGCCCCGGCCCGTTAAAGGTGGACCACAATTATATCAAGCACTACCCTTGACCTTACATCTCCATGAGAAAGTATTTGTGGTTGCCTGTGATGTCCTCGCCATTGGCTAACCTATCAAATCCTTGATAATTTTCCTAGTCAAAACACTTCAATCATTTTTTGGCCTCTTGAGTTGCTACATTAGAACCAGAATTGCTCAATATTCTCTTGCTTTTATTAAATTGTTTCTCTTCTCTTAACAACTCTTATTTGATTTGTCAGATGTCAGCACCCCTTGAACATAAATGTCCATCTTTATTCGAGAATCCACACGTTCAGTAGCATGACAAATGACCCTCCATTGAGTATTTTTGTTACTCACCGACCCACACATAAATTTCCATCTTTAACTCGACCATCAGTACATCAATCCTTCAAATTGAATCCTAAACCATGAAACACCTTATCGTTGTCTACTTCTCTTCCGCAAAAAGCATATCTTCTCGTGACATCTTCCAAGAGTCGATTGCTAGCAAAACCTTAAGACCCTCCATAATATGATCATTGTTGTTAAATAAAATGCTAACCAGCGCACTTGTCATATTTTTCACTCTATTCTAAATTCTTGTGATCTTGGCTTCATGTCTTGAGTTACTACTAGCTCACTTATACTTCTCTTCTTTGTTAATGCACTGCCACATGTTGAGAATTATTTCCATCTCAACATAAATCTTCTCACTATCCTTACTGTATCCAACTCAAGCTTGAAAAAGAAAACCGGATGGAAAACTAATCATTGGTGCAGCGACCGAATGGCGCTCTCCCCTCCCCTAGGCGACCACGCTCCCTCCGGCGGCGATGAGGCAATCTCCGGCGATCGGGCCTGATCTCCCCCACGGCAATCGTACCCCCCACCCCCCCCCCCCCCCCCCCCCACACACACCACCGTTTCATCCTGGTGACCTCTTTCTCGCGATTGGCTCTGCGCATCAATGTGGACTCTTCTAGTTTGGTGTTGCAATCCTGTATGGGTGGTTTAGCCACCGATTTCCGTGTCCAGCATTTGAATGATTGGTGCTTTCGTTTTGAGGTGCACTCAAAGGCTGTTGGTTTTTTGATCTATAATCTAAGAAGCTTTACCTGTCAATCTTTTGCTGTTCATTTTGCACTCTGGGGCAATGGAGGTCCAAATTGGCAACGAGAATTTGCTGTCTGGTGTGATCTAGAGGACAGTGAATGGACCTTTGTCACTCGCAAATGCAGTTATGCAGCGGTGGTCAGGCAACAGATACATGTTGGTCTATGTTGGATACATGTTGGTCTATGTTGTTTTCTCAACTCCTTGTAAAATTAAGAACGACAAATAGAGATGTTCTATATTTTTTTTATTATATTCTTCACCATCCATAAAGATTTTGTTTCTATTGATGTTATTACATGATTCCAAAATTAAAAGCACTTTTCATCGCAGGCCGCCTTTGTAGAGTAGCATGCACCCGCTAATTTCCCAAAACAGCACCAACATGGATTTACTCCAATATCACGGCATATTGTGAAATCCTTTAATATACTGCAAAATATCCTTGGTTGATAAGCCTTTTCGTCCTCCACGCAACCTATAGCCAGCGGTATAAACAATCAATAAATGATATTTATAAAAAAATTCAATGAAAAGGTACGGAGTGGTGAGAAATATCATATTTTTAAGAAAAAACATAGATAGTGCATCCAGATTAATTAATTAATAAGCAACGGGTCTGAAGATATACTGAACACGAAATGTCTGACACCAACTCAGATGAAGAAATGTTCAATATTTTGTCACTTACATTCTGTATGGAGCACAAAAGATCCGAGATGGAGAAGCGTAAGCAGCAGAAGTGCATTCACCAGCTTTGTGCACTTCTCCATCACGCAAATGAGGAGCGGCGGTGTGTGCGCTCTCAGTTTTCTCCTGTATCTTTTGGAAGATAACACGTTGATTGGGTGGAATGTAATGCTTCCTTGGCTCACAGTTCATCCATTATTTATACGCATGAGATGAGAACATCCCAGGTTTCTATCATTTAGTAATAATTAGCAATAAGGATCAGCCACAGGCTGGTCAATTGCATCGTACTAATGTTATACACTACTATATAGCAACTTTTAATCATGAATGTCGTCACGCTTACCCTGGCAGTCACAGAGTCTTCCTCCATATCTGTAATTTTGGCAAACACTGAAAGCTACCAACTATTGTTTGGGGTCAATTCATGGAAAATAATGAAAAAAATACCAACTATATTTTTTTTGCAAGCAATGAAAGCATGGCTAACCTCAGGCTAATCATCATTGGGTGGTTAGGTTTTAGGAGTATGTCCACGTGTCACCATCGAGTTTGAGCGTTGCGTCGTATCTAGGGACGATGTACTCGTGAAAGAGACGCATGCTTGCCTTTGTCCAAGGATAATAATGACGTGGTATTGGCTCGTCTCTGCTTATCAGCTCCAGTACATGGATGATCTTTAGGAGAAGATCAATCATACGGTGGCCACCAACAGCGACACCCACGACGGAACTGAACCACCAGGTGAATTTCACATGGCTACATTTGTGCCGGCCTTATGTGTGGCATGTCGTTTTGTCATATTTTTCAAATGCTAACCAGCGCACTTGTCATATTTTTCACTCTATTCTAAATTCTTGTGATCTCGGCTTCATATCTTGAGTTACTACCAGCTCATTATACTTCTCTTCTTTGTTAATGCACTGCCACATGTTGAGAATTATTTCCATCTCAACATAAATCTTCTCACTATCCTTACTGTATCCAACTCAAGCTTGAAAAAAAAAACCCGGATGGAAAACTAATCATTGGTGCAGCGACCGAGTGGCGCTCTCCCCTCCCCTAGGCGACCACGCTCCCTCCGGCGGCGATGAGGCGATCTCCGGCGATCGGGCCTGATCTCCCCCACGGCGATCGTGCCCCCCGCCCCCCCCCCCACCCCCCACCGACGTCGGGCACATGGGGGGGCTCTCTGATCTCGACTTCTCGCCGGGGCTTGGGCTCCAGCGGAGAATTTTCAACAGGTTCGGCACTCCAGTTTCTCCCTCCTCCACCTCCACTGGTTTCATCCCGGTGGCCTCTTTCTCGCGATCGGCTTTGCGCATCAATGTGGACTCTGCTAGTTTGGTGTTGCAATCCTGTCTGGGTGGTTTAGCTGCCAATTTCTGTGTCCAGCATTTGAAAGATTGGTGCTTTCGTTTTAGGTGCATTCAAAGGCTGTTGGTTTTTTGATCTATAATCTGAGAACAATCTTTTGCTGTTCATTTTGCACTCTGGGGCAATGGAGGTCCAAATTGGCAACGAGAATTTGCTGTCTGGTGTGATCTAGAGGACAGTGAATGGACCTTTGTCACTCGCAAATGCAGTTATGCAGCGGTGGTCAGGCAACAGCCAGTCAAGTCACAGCCACAGAAAACAGTTTTTCAGAGGCTTGCGTATCCTGCAGATTATCAGTTGAATTATGCGACAGAATTTGCAACTTCTGGGGATCGGTTTTCTAATGGTTTTCTGCTGGGTGAAGATTTTAATTCTGGTGGTCGTATCTCTGTTTTCAATAGAATCAGTTCTGTGCCTGAATCAGATGTTACTGCTAATCAGAGGCAACGTGTTCTTCGCAACGATGAACAGGGCTGTGTTGGTAATGGCAATTTGAATTTGAATTTTGAACATCAACAGGATTTACGGCAGACGCTTGATCGCAGGGATTTGGCAGCTAAGGTGCCTTTTATTCAGCAAGGAAAGGTGCAGAAAAAAAGGATTTTTAAAGGAAATTGTTTTCGCTGTCTTGCATGGGGGCATCAACGGAGATTCTGTTCTGATTCGGTCAGGTGCGGGGTCTATTACAATTATGGTCACATTGCTTCTCGCTGTTTGGCACGTAAATGTCACACGCCTATCTATTGCGCAAAATATCCGGCTTCTGTTCACCCAAATCAGCCAGCGTCCCTTGACCTTCCTGAGCCCAACTCTCTGTCTATAAATTGCGCCGCCAAGGGTACCCTGTTCCCTACTTGCGACTCATCCCCTCCCACCGAAACACCGCATTCGCCCCTGATCCCGGCAATTGTTGCGGAGATCGAAGCCAAGCTCGCCGCCATGGCGAACAACCCGGTGGATCCCTGGACCCTTGTCCCCCGTGGCTTCAGCCTCGTGGATCACTCGATCGAGGAGGACACCCCACAGAGGGTGTACTGCTACCTCGGCACGTCCTGCAAGCGGATCAATGAGGAGGTGGCGATCGCGATCCTTGATCCTGAGGTGGATCCGGTCGACTACCCCCATGTCTCCAATGCCATCTATGGCTTTGTGGTAAACAACCTCCGCCTCAATGTTACCGATATCTTTCCTTCTGGCTTAGGCGCTGCTTTGGTTTCCTTTGGTAGTACTGCCCAGGTTGAGATAGCTATGAACAAAGTGCATCACATGGATTCCTATAGGCTTAAGTTCATCCCACATGATGAGGGTAAAAACCGTCGTGATATTGCTCTTGATAAGGAATGTTGGCTGATGCTAGTTAATTTCCCGCTTGATTGCCTTGATGCTCCTAGCATTGCTTCTGCTGTTTCTAGCTTTGCTAACCTGCTTGAGTGGCATGAAACCTCCAACAGAGCTAGAGTCATTATTAGGGTCATCCTGCATACCACTAATAGAATTCCTTATAGCATCATTGTTGCGGTTGGTGATGAGCCTTTTGCCCGTTGCTGGTCTGTTGCTTGCTATCTACTTAGTGTCAAATCCACTAATCTCCCAATTGACATTGATCCTCTGCCACCCAATGGTCATACCCCACACCCACCACCACCACCACCTCCCCGCTGGATTGGCAACGATCAGCGTAATGCTGGCTCTCATAATCCTAATCAGTTTGGGGCTGCTTCTGCTGGTTCTGGTCATGATTTCCCTCAGGGTGCGCCGCCTGCTACTGGACGACAGGCTACTGGACCTGTTGTTGCTGCTGATGTTGCACCGGTGGCTGCAACACGAACTGGAGTTACCGTGCCTGCTCCGTTTGTGGAGGTATTCTCAGATTTGTTTCAGTTCAGTGCTTATGATGCAGTGGCATTTCAAGGATTTTCTCATGTTTATCGAATGTTATACTGGGTTATGATGGTCAGCTGGCTGAATTTCGTTTTGGTATATGTTCTCGGCATGTTGATTCACAAGGTCCACAGGCTGCTCGTTCCCGCTGCATCATCGAGGAACTTGCCCCGGCAGAGGAGGATCAGGCAGAACATGATGCTGCACCAGTGCTGAATGAGATGCCGGCTGGAGAGCTGGTGCCTAAAGCTGGCGCAGAGGAGGCTGGGGAGGAGGAACAAAGCTCGGGACTGGAGCTGATCGAGAAACCTGCTGACTTCCCCAGGAGGCGCCGTAAGAGGGTTGTACCTGAGGACACTAGTCTGCTCAGGAGGAGCAGCAGGCTGGAGGCCATCCACAAGGGCTACAAACCTGCTTCCTCTACTGCGGCTACTTCCTCTGCGGTTGCCGCTACACCCACTCCAAAGAAGAGTGCTGCTACTTCGAAGAAGAAGAATAAGGCTCTGGTCATCGCAGAACCCTCTGCTGTTATGTCAGTCTACCAGGGTCGTGCTGCTAACCCCAATGCTCCTCCACCACCACACCTCTCCATGGAGAACGTCCAGGCCATTGGTGGCTTCTGCAAGATGCAGCCTTTGGCTGTGTCAGCCAAGGCTCTCTTGACCAGTGATGATGGTAGTTCATCAGACTAGAGAGCACCACACCTCTCTGGTTGTGTGGGCGTCAGTTAGTAGATGTCAAGCTGTGCTTGCTGAACTTCTTAAATGTATTTTGGTGTCAGTCATTTTGTTATTCAGTGTCAGTCAGACGTTTGCTATTTGGTTTGTGATGATGCCTCTTGGATGGTCAGAACAATGTGGCTATGCACAATGGTTATGGTTAATGAATGTTGCTTTTTATCTATACTTGCTTTTCGGCTTAAATCTGTGGATGAAATGGTTATGGCTCATGATTGATTGGTGGTTGCCTTCTGGTGATGATGAAATGACTGCCACTATGTGGATTATTTTGCCAAGCTCTGTTGATGAGTTTTTGGTTACCTGCTTGACCCACAATGAGCCATGTGCTGCTATATTACTGATTTATTTCCTGTTTCATGCTGCTATACTGGTGAATGATGTTTTGAGGATACTGATTACCGTGTGGTGGAAAGTTGGGAAATTATCATACAAGTTATTTAATGGCTACGTCAAATAGAAACTGGAATGTGAGAGGCCTGAATGACCAGGCAAAATGGAATGCCATCAGAAATAAAATAGAGGAGAGCAATGCATCTGTCCTCTGTTTTCAGGAAACTAAAAGGGCTGCTATTGATAGTAATTATCTGAGTAAATTCTGTCCAAGAAGGTTCAATAATTTTGCATTCTCAGCTTCTGTTGGGGCTTCTGGGGGCCTCCTTACAATCTGGAACTCCAGTTTATTTACTGGAGTAGTGGTGGACACACAAAGATTTGCTCTAACAGTTAAACTGACATCCACATTGTCAAGTCAATCTTTTCATGTTACCAATGTGTATGGCCCGTGCAATGCGACTGATAGAGCTGTTTTCACCGACTGGCTGTACAATTATGATGCTTCTCAGTTTGAGCTGTGGCTAGTACTGGGTGATTTCAACCTCATGTGCAGTCCAGAAAACAGGAGTAGACCTGGTGGTAATATTTCAAACATGCTTGTTTTCAATGATATTATCCAGCACCTTGATCTAGTATAGTTGCCTGTCAAGGGAAGAGAATTTACCTGGAGCAATATGCAAGATAATCCACTTCTAGAAAAGCTTGACTGGATTTTCACTTGTACAAATTGGACACTGGCATTTCCAAACACCATGGTGCTACCACTGTCAAGGCCTATTTCTGATCATGTACCCCTAGTGGTACAGATGGAAACTAATATCCCTAAGTCCATAATATTTCGTTTTGAGAATTACTGGACATCTTTCGAAGGCTTCATGCCAACAGTTCAGCAATGTTGGAGCATGCCATGTTTTAGGGACAATATTGCCAACTTATTATCTGCCAAGTTCAAGAACCTCAGAAGAGCACTCAAGGCATGGAGCAGAGAGTTGTCAAAGCTTAACACAATCATAAATAACTGCAGTTGGGTTCTTGGTATGATGGATGGCTTAGAAGATCAAAGACCTCTCTCTCTAATTGAAAGCAATTTCAGGAAACAATTGCAGAAACATGTATTGCAGCTATTAGAGGCAAAAAAGAATTAATTGGAAGCAGAGAGCTATGATAAGATGGGTTAAATTTGGGGATGAAAATTCTAAGCTATTTCAAGCAGTGGCTACACAGAAGTTCAGAAGGAACTATATTGCACAATTGAAATCTGCAGATGGCACTATTGCCACTGAACATGAGCATAAAGCTGCAATCTTATGGAACTCATTCAAAGACAGGCTGGGGCAATCTGAAACAAGCCATATGTACTTTGATCTTCAGGCATTAATAACTCCCATTGATCTCCAAGTGTTGGATGCTCCCTTCACAAAGGAAGAGATTGACAGCATTGTGAAGCAAATGCCACATGACAAGGCACCAAGGCCTGATGGTTTCAATGGCCATTTTATTAAGAAATGTTGACCCATTATTTGTCATGACTTTTACAGGCTCTTCTATGATTTCTATGAAGGTCATATTAATATTCAGAGCATAAACAACTCATTCATCACACTGGTGCTCAAAAAGCCTAATCCTGAAACCACAAATGACTATAGGCCGATTTCACTGCTTGGCTGCCCCATCAAGATGATCACCAAGCTTTTGGCCAATAAAATGCAGACTGTGATTACAGATCTCATTCATGTTAATCAATATGGTTTTATTAAGAGCAGAACAATTCAGGATTGTCTATCATGGGCCTTCCAATATCTGTATCTGTGTCATCAATCAAAGAGGGAAATTGTGATATTGAAATTGGACTTCGAAAAAGCTTTTGATAAGCTTGAACATCATGTGATTCTTCAAATGCTACAGCATAAGGGTTTCTCGGCTAAATGGCAGCAATGGATATCTACGATTCTATCTTCAGGCACCTCTCAAGTCTTGCTAAATGGGGTCCGAGGGAAGACAATACATTGTAGAAGGGGGGTAAGACAAGGTGATCTGCTTTCCCCCCTCCTCTTTGTGCTGCAACCAACCTGCTCCAAAGTCTGATAAATGATGCTCATGACAAGGGTCTCATTTCTTTGCCTCTTGCAACCTCATATATATGGACAAAAATATCCCATAGTACAGTATGCCGATGACACCTTAATGATTATGCCAGCAATCACCAGGGAGCTATTCTTTCTTAAGGGTTTACTACAATGCTTTGGGGATTCAACTGGGCAAAAAGTTAAATTTTCAAAATCCTTCCTAGTTCCTATAAATGTGGAGGATGAAAAAGCCAGCCATCTAGCTGCCACTCTTGGATGTCAGATTGAAAGTATGCCCTTCACATATTTAGGCCTGCCATTGGGAACTACGAGGCCCACAGTACAGGACCTCATGCCTGTTCTGACAAAGATGGAGAGAAGATTGATGGGTATAACACCCTTTTCGTCATATCAAGGAAGACTAACTCTGAATAACTCCATCTTGACACCACTCTCTGCTTATATCATGGCAATCATGAAAGTGCCAGGGGAAATCATCGAGCAAGTGGAAAAATATAGGCACCATTGTCTTTGGAGCGGATCAGCAATACACAAAAGAGTCAAATGTTTAGTTGCGTGGAAAAAGGTTCAGAGACCAAAATCACAGGGGGGGGGGGGGGGGGGCTAGCCATTATCAATATAGCATTTGCACAAATTCTTTAATAAGGCTGATGTCCCGTGGGTTGATCTTACCTGGAAAGCTTTCTACTCTGCTCCACAGGCCCCTCAAGCAAGGGGACCTAGAGGATCCTTTTGGTGGCATGCACTTTGCAGGATGTTTGATAATTTCAGAGGTTATGCCCATGCAGTAGTAGGCAAAGGAGACACAACTATGTTCTGGCGGGATGTCTCGAACTTTGGCTCACTTCAAAATTTCTATCCAGAATTGTTCTCTTTCGCCAGAGAACCAAAATGCTCGGTATCAAGGTTTCTTAGTCTCTTGCCTGATTATAATTGCCTATTCCAGCTGCCTTTATCTGTCATTGCATCCCAGCAGCTAGGCGAATTGGTGGATACTCTTAATAATTGGAATCGTCAAGAGGAACAGAATGACAGCTGGGTTTATATTTGGGGATCTGGCATATATTCCACAAAGCAGGCGTATAACTGCATCATTGGCCAAACAACTGCTCCAGCTCCTATTCAATGGATATGGAAGTCTTGCTGTCAGGGCAAACACAGAATTTTCTTCTGGTTACTTTTAAATGATAGATTAAATACGAGAAATCTGCTACACAGGAACTACGAGGCCCACAGTACAGGACCTCATGCCTGTTCTGACAAAGATGGAGAGAAGATTGATGGGTATAACACCCTTTTCGTCATATCAAGGAAGACTAGCTCTGAATAACTCCATCTTGACACCACTCTCTGCTTATATCATGGCAATCATGAAAGTGCCAGGGGAATTCATCGAGCAAGTGGAAAAATATAGGCACCATTGTCTTTGGAGTGGATCAGCAATACACAAAAAAGGCAAATGTTTAGTTGCATGGAAAAAGGCTCAGAGACCAAAATCACAGGGGGGGGCTAGGCATTATCAATATAGCAGCTCAGAATCAAGCTCTTCTCCTAAAGCATTTGCACAAATTCTTTAATAAGGCTGATGTCCCGTGGGTTGATCTTACCTGGAAAGCTTTCTACTCTGCTCCACAGGCCCCTCAAGCAAGGGGACCTAGAGGATCCTTTTGGTGGCGTGCACTTTGCAGGATGTTTGATAATTTCAGAGGTTATGCCCATGCAGTAGTAGGCAAAGGAGACACGACTATGTTCTGGCGGGATGTCTGGAACTTTGGCTCACTTCAAAATTTCTATCCAGAATTGTTCTCTTTCGCCAGAGAAGCAAACTGCTCGGTATCAAGGTTTATTAGTCTCTTGCCTGATTATAATTGCCTATTCAGCTGCCTTTATCTGTCATTGCATCCCAGCAGCTAGGAGAATTGGTGGATACTCTTAATAATTGGAATCGTCAAGAGGAACAGAATGACAGTTGGGTTTATATTTGGGGATCTGGCATATATTCCACAAAGCAGGCATATAACTGCATCATTGGCCAAACAACTGCTCCGGCTCCTATTCAATGGATATGGAAGTCTTGCTGTCAGGGCAAACACAGAATTTTCTTCTGGTTACTTTTAAATGACAGATTAAATACGAGAAATCTGCTACGCAGGAAAAGATGTCATGTGCCTACGGTTGAATGTGTGCTATGTTCAGGAGCAACAACAGCAGAAGAAACAGTTGAGCATCTGTTTTTTGGCTGTCCTTTCTCGCAGATGTGCTGGACTTCTCTACACATTATATGGGATTTATCTTTGACAAGAGTTGAGATGGTGGAAGACCAAAAGAGATTTTTCACGCATGGATGTTATATGGAGGTAATTATCTTGGCGGCCTGGACGATTTGGACGCATCGAAACAATATAATCTTCAATGGTGGCACCCTGTCTTTCCCTAGATGGAAGCAAGAGTATAGAGATTTGTTCAAATTAACAGTACATAGAGCTAAACATAGCGTAGGTCATGACATGGAGTCTTGGTTACGCTCTTTGTACAGGACTAACTCCGGGACTTTTTGTACAGGACTTTTATTTCTAACTAACTTTAATAAAGTGCCGTAGGGGAATCCCCTCCGGTTTTCGTTCAAAAAAATTGCGTTGGCAAAGTCATCAGTTATCTTTATCCTCATAATTCCAGTTTATTCCTCTCCTAAACCCCCTACTTTGATCTGAGTGATAATGTCGAATTATCCGTTTCTTCCGGGCATACTACTACTCATGAATCCCGCTCCAAAATCATTTACGTTCTACTTCCGTACTCCTTGAATCTAGTACTACCAACATTCTCATTATAAAGTATACATTCAGATCCTTGATATAGCTACAAGACTTATGAAGTGACGTCATATCAATTTCTTTGTTGGGTGGTCAAGAATATCAATTCCTTGTAAACCTATCCCCACTCGTTTCGTAATCTCGGGACGAGATTTCTTTAAGGGGGGAGGATTGTGACACCCCAGGTGTCTCATTCCATATTAGCTCAAGCTATTCTTGGAGATGACATCAATGAGCTACAGAATACCCTACGGTCCCGGCACCAACAGAGAATGGAACTGAATCGTAAAAAAGAAGAGCTTGTCAGAATCTCTTTATTAATTTTCTTTTCTCACCTAGATATATCGTGTTAGTTGAAATCCTGCATTCTACCACGTAATACACAGAGTTAGCTACAGGTTACTTAAGATTCTTATGTTCTACTGTTTAGAACGAGAATTTAGCTAACCACTCTATGCATTTACAAAAATATATCTTCATGCTGCTTCACATACGCTGATATCGCAAAAAAAAAACTTGTTACTAGTTCCATTAGATATATTTCACAACTTTGTGGTGTTCATATTCACTCTTTTGATAGATAGTCATACTTTTGATTTTTGTAGGCTTTACTGTATGCTGATCCTTTTGATGTCGAAGCTCAGAAGAAAATTGAAGCTGCAATTCGACAGGTAGGCATACTTTTTTCTCAGGATAACATGTGCTGCCTTTGGCATTGTTTATTTTTGATATCATGGGAAAACGTGACATATGATGTATGGTGAAAGCTTAAAGAATGTGTACCACAGAAAATTAAGAACAAAGAACCAAAGTTAATATATGTACGTAAGAGTAGGATGGTGCATAGAGGAAGAACAGGTTTATATCTCCATGCATCTTTGCTAGGCTCAAGGTTATATTGATTGAACTGTACCTATGCATTTTGTTTTTATACAATGTTACAAGCATTTAAAAGTCTTGTTCTGTCTCAAGTTTCGTCTGCAGTTCATACTTTCATCCTCATTCACCTATTGATAATTTTTTCTTCTCACTTGAGTGTTACTATACTTACACTCGACCATATTGGATATTGTTCTCACTTGTCAATTTCCACGTTTCAGAAAGGCATTGATGAAAATTGGGAGGCTGCCTTGGAGCACAATCCTGAAGCCTTCGCTCGAGTGGTGTGTTATTGTATCTTACTCTTAGCTTTTTTCCTTCTCTTTTTTTTTTGTTTTCATTTTATCTGCAAAGAAGAGTTATTCTCCTACAATATGCTCAATGTTTAATGTGCATTAATCAATCATCATTATTTTGTACTAGGTTATGCTGTATGTGGATATGGAGGTCAATGGAGTACCTTTGAATATCAGAAAACTAGTATTTAATTTTATGGTAACTCCTATTGCATTCAGTATTATTAATGTAACTATTATACTCGGCAAATATACTATCTGCTTGAATAATCGGTTCATGATTGTAACTGTTACTTGCAATGTCTTCTCTTCTTGAACTTGAGCTATCCACCCAGTATTTGATTGCTTCCTGTTGACTGATTTTGATGTGGTCTTAACATTTCTCTCATCTGCAGGCGTTTGTTGACAGTGGAGCACAGTCAACTATCATATCAAAAAGCTGCGCTGAACGTTGCGGGTGTGCTTATTAATTTACTTGATCAGAATTGTTTTGTTTTTATTTGGAATACCATGGGTTTCTGTGATAATTCGTCATGAAAAAAGCAATGTTATCGGATGCCACATAAATTCATGAACTGTAGAATTTTATGATTTAAAGAGCATGAATAAGTCATTATCTCATGACAATAAAATGATTTGTACTATTTGCAGTATGTTGCAGGTTGTGGATCTGTTGCTTTTGGGGGAAAATTGGAGCTTCATGCTCCCCCACACAACATTCTCCTCTTTTATTCACTATTTTACATTTAGGTCCTTTACACATTTTCATATTACATCAACACTCCCCCTCAAGATGGGCTAAATATATTCAACATGCCCATCTTGTTACATGACAACTCAACATCCTTAGGACCTAAACCTTTTGTGAGACAATCCGCTAATTGATTACGAGACTTCACATACTCTATCTTCAAAACACCACTATCCATCTTCTCCTTGATGAAGAATCTATCAATCTCCACATGCTTCATTCGATCAAATTGAACCGGATTATTTGCAATGTTAATTACGGCCACATTGTCACAATGTAGCTCCATAGCCTCATTCCTCAATACCCGAAGCTCCTTCAAAAGGCCCTTTACCCACATCATTTCACATAGAGCCAATGCCATGGCTCTATACTCCGCCTTCGCCATAGATCTAGACACCACGGCTTGCTTCTTGCTTAGCCATGAAACAAGATTACCTCCCACAAACACACAATATCCTGATGTGGATCTCCTGACATCTCTACTACTTGCCCAATTTGCATCACAATAACCTTCAACATTTAAATGTTGGTTTGCTCTAAACCAAAGCCCCTTTCCAGGAGTCCCCTTCAAATACCTCAGTATTTGATACACTACCTCCATATGTCCACTTCTAGGATCATGCATGTACCTACTCACCACACTCACTGCATAAGAAATATCGGGTCTTGTATGGCAGAGGTAGATCAACCGACCAACTAATCTTTGATATCTCTCTTTGTCAACTGGATCACCTGACTGAGCACATATTTGGTGATTCCTGTCAATGGGTGAGCCATATGGACGACATCCTAGCATTCCAGTTTCTGCCAGTAAATCCAGGACATACTTTCTCTAGGATATAACAATTCCCTTTGGTGACCTGTCAATCTCAATCCCAAGGAAATATCGAAGTGGTCCTAGATCCTTCACCTCAAAGTCCTTCCCCAACCTTTCTTTGAAGACCTTGATCTCCTCAACATCATCTCCAATGATCACTATCTCATCCATATAAACAGCTAAGATAGTGATATTGGAACCCCCGATGTCTGTAAAACACTGTGTGATCTCCATTACATTGAGAATAACCCATATCACACACTGCCCTCCTGAATCTGTCAAACCATGCACGTGATGACTGCTTCAGGCCATATAATGACTTCTTGAGTTTACCTTTCCAAGAGTTTGTTCATTTGCAAATCCGGGTGGAATTTCCATATAGACTTCTTCTTGTAAGTCCCCATGAAGGAAAGCATTCTTCACATCCAGCTGATGAAGAGGCTAACCAAAGTTGGCTACACATGAGATCAATGTCCTCACTGTACTCATCCTTGCCACAGGAGCAAAAGTTTCATCATAGTCAATCCCATAAGTTTGACTATATCCTTTTGCAACCAATCTTGCTTTGTACCTATCCACCTTTCCTTCAGGGGTCTGTTTCACTGTAAAGACCTACTTACAACCCACTGCCTTCTTTCCCACTGGGAGGCGAACAAGTACCCATGTCTTGTTCTTTTGAAGAGCGCTCAACTCCTCCTTCATTGCATCCTTCCACTTTGGATCTTGTTTAGCACATCTCCAGTCCTTCGGAATAGACACTGCTTGTAGTGATGCAACAAATGCCTTATATGCAGGTGAGACACTAGAATATGAAATGTAATTGGCAATATCATGCTCATAACCATAACGAGGAGGAGGTTTTCCAGCATTACCTCTAGGTTCTCTACGTTGTGCAATAGGTAAGTCTACATGATCAAGGGTGTGAGAGATATTACCGGTAGGAGTCGGTGAGCTTGAAGGAGAGGAGTCCAAGGATGGGATTGGAACTGGAGTATCCAACACTTCTTCAGGTTGTGACTGCTCCCCCTGCTTCCTAGACCGCTTCCGCTCATACACTATGATTTGTTTCTCTCCCTGCTTATTATTCCTCTTGTCTTCCATACTTCTAGTGGGACAAGGAATTGTCCCAACAACTACCACTTCATTGTCATCACCATCATCAACCACCTCATTGTCGTCCTGAGCATCTTTAAGCAATACCTTGTCGTCATCACCATCATCACCCCCTTCATTCTCATTGGCATCACTATCCAATGTCTCATCCATATGAGTTGGAATTGGAACTGGAATGGTTCCAATAATTACCTCCCCCTGAGTACCGCTACCATCATTGTCATCACCCTTTCCACATTCATTCTCCCCCTCTCTACTGTCACATTCTGTGACTGGAGAGAACTTCTCAAGAAACTGATTAAGATCACCCTTCTCTATGTAGTAAGGCTCAAATTCCCGAAATACCACATCCATGCTCACAAATAATCGTTTTTCAACAGGATCCCAACACTTGTATCCTTTCTGATTAGGAGCATACCCAACAAATATGCACTTGACTGCTTGAGGATCCAACTTGCCCACCGAAGGTCGATGATCCCTTACAAAGAAAACACAACCAAACACTTTTGGTGGAACTTTAAATTCTTGTTGGCCTAACAGAAGCTCAGATGGTGACTTCATACCACCTATTCTGGAGGGCATGCGATCGATGAGATATACTGCTGTCATCACCGCTTCACTCCACAAATACTTAGGCACATTCATTTGAAACATGAGAGATCTTGCTACCTCCAATAGGACACGATTCTTCCTCTCAGCTACACCATTCTGAGGTGGAGTATCAGGACAAGTGGTTTGATGAATAATCCCCTGATTTGAAGTGTATGATTGGAATTCATTATTCACATACTCTATTCCATTGTGAGAGCGAATAATTCTGACTTTTGCATTGAACTGATTACTAATCAACTTATGAAAGTCTTGAAAACACTTAGGCACCTCACTCTTGTCCTTGAGCATGTAAATTCAAGTCATACGGGTATAACAATCAATGAAGGCGACAAATGATTTAGCACCACTCACAGAAGTAACTGGGCAGGGACCCCAAACATCAGAGTGTATCAACATAAAAGGTTCACAACTTCGAAGACCAATACTAGGATAGGTAGATCTCGTATGCTTTCCAAGCTCACATGCATCACACACAAGTTTACTCCTCTCCACCCCTTTAAATGATTCTGGGTATAACTTACTTAGAGTGTCAAATGACGGATGTCCCAACCGACAATGGAGTAAAACAATTTTCATCTTAGCTTCTCCTGCATCAGGAACCATTGCTAACTCCTCATGATTGATGAACCACAACCCATTGCGTCTAACCCCAGTCCCAATCCTTCTCCCAGTTCCCCTCTCCTGAAAAACACAAGAAGTTTTATCAAAGGTAACTGTGCACTTGAATTGATCAATTAAAAAACCAACAGACAGAAGATTGACTGGAAATGAAGGAACATGCAACACCGATGCAAGGCTAAGGGATGGTGTACACTCTATAGACCCTATACCATGGACGGGTTGTGACGTGCCATCAGCAGTTTGAACGGATTCAGAATGTGCATAAGGACTATATGTTGTGAAGAAACTAGATATGCCAGTAACATGTTTGGATGCTCCTGAGTCTATGACCCACTCTACTTGATGCTTATATGTAGATGTAAGTGCCTTTGCCTGAGTACCTCTGTCCAGATGGACGTAGTTGGCAACATTACCGAAGTGGCTGATGGGTGCTTCCATCTCTGCAACCGCAGCTGCATGTCTCGCTTTCACCTTCCTCACAACATTTAGCTCAATGGACATCTAATCCACCTTGAGCCTCAACTCTCTGTTGGTAGACATGGCGGCTAAGAGCAGTGTCTTTAAAACGCCGACCTTCGCCTCCGATCCAATCTCTTCACCAACTCAACTCCTTCTTTACTCAACTCTCTACTCTTCTCCTCAAGTTCAACATCCGATGCCTCCAACTCAACAAGCCATTTGGCCGCAGCCATCACCTCCACTAAATTCATCACCTTTTGTACCAAATAAATCACCCTTCCGGATGATCTGAAACTTTATCAGTGTGTGTCCAGACTTCGGACAGTCCGGACTTCCACCGGACTATCCGGTAATATTTCCAGTCAGGACATAGAGCCCCCACCGGACTGTCCGGCGAGTGTCCGGATGTTCCGGCCCTGGAACAACTCTTTACCGGACTGTCCGGCAAGTGTCTGGATGTTCCGGCTTCAGAACAGCAACACAACGCCTTCTTCTTCTCTCTCCTCGTGACCTCCACCAAAGCTCCCCAATGTCGCACAGCAGCACAGCTCCTTCACCCTTCTCTCTCCTCGTCTCCATACCGCAACAACATCACCTCACGACAGAGCAGAAGCTGCTTTCGATTTCTTCTTCCTCTCTCCTTTTCCCCCTTTCTTTTCCCTTTTTTTTTTTACTCCACACCAGCACGTAGCTTCAGATCCTCTTCTTCCTCCAAACCAGACTCTCTCTCTCTCTCACTTCAATCCCCAAGCAAATCAGCACAGCAACACACGGCTATTCACTCCGCCGCCACTGAAGCTTTCCCCAATTCTTTTTCTTTTCTCTCTCTTGCACTTTTCTCACACGAGCAATCAATCAGCAAGCAGTTCATTCCTCTCTCCGCAACACCAACCAGCAGCAGCGCAGCTTCACTTCAATTTCTTTCCTCATTTCCGTCAATCCGCAACCAGAAATCAACAGGACCCTACTCAATTCCACGGCAACAGCAGCAGCTCGGCCATGTGCTTGCGCGCCTCCCCTTCGCAGCCCCGCCGTGCACCTCGGCCCTGTGCACTGCGCGCCCGCGCAGCACGCCGGGGTCGCACGCCGCAGCTCCGCGTCGCGTGCACGCCACCGCCGCCCGCAGCGCACGCGCTCGCTGCCAGCACGAGAGCCCGCGCAGCTCGCCGCGACACGCGCCCACGCCGCCGCCGTGCTCCCACGCTACCGCGCTCATGCGCACCGCGCAGCCTGCGAAGCGCCGCCGGCGAACGGAATCCTACCCTAGCTCTGTATACCATGTTGCTTTTGGGGGAAAATTGGAGCTTCGTGCTCCCCCACACAGCATTGTCCTCTTTTATTCACTACTTTACATTTAGGTCCTTTACACATTTTCATATTACATCAACAGGATCAGTTATAGATACATCATATCTTGTAATTCATTGTGCAGGTTGCTGAGACTTCTTGATCAGCGTTACAGAGGTATTGCTGTCGGTGTCGGTCAGTCAGAGATACTGGGAAGAATCCATGTAGCTCCAATAAAGGTATGCTTGATTGTATATAAAATTTCATTGATCAATGGTGGCATGATTTCGGGCATGCTGAAACTTAAAGTCATTTCATGGAAACCATGTGGAAACTACTAATTAGAATGTGTTAGTGCTTTTTGACTCAGTGCCAAGATCTGAATTTATCTTGTTATACAAGCTTCAGTGTTTAAGGATTTTTTGATACAAATATCATACCAATTGGCTCGAAATGCATGGACTAACACCTACGTGTGACAGATTGGGCATCTCTTCTATCCTTGTTCTTTCACTGTCCTGGATGCCCCTAATATGGAATTTTTATTTGGGCTTGATATGCTGCGAAAACATCAGGTAATTGCACAAGCAATTTTTGCACCACGTCATGTATTCTGATTAGACTTACGCCTTGTACTCATGCTTTTCATTGTCCTACGCAGTGCATGATTGACCTGAAGGATAACGTTCTTAGAGTGGGAGGTGGTGAGGTTTCAGTGCCCTTCTTGCAAGGTTAGTAGGTTATCAAATCATCTGTTCTACAGTTTGTTTGTTGTAGCTACTGTTCTTGATGATGGTCTACAATAAGCTATTGAAGACATACTCCTAAAAAACATTAATTTATCTACATGAACTAATAGCTTCATGTAGGTGCATTATTTTGTTGAAACAAATTCAGAAAATAGAGTTGTTGTGTCGACACCAAAACAATAGCCAGGGGGATAAATTGAAGGAAAATTAAGCATCCCTGAATAGTCAGGGACAGCTAGCCAGACTTCAGACCGCATCAACAGAGTTACAGAGTAGCGCTAGTCCAGAATTCTTGTTGGCAATTAAGAAGGCATGACCATTGTAGAAGAGAAAGCAACCTAACTGATGCTGGTTACTGGATCCAATTCGAAATTTACAGTTCGAAATTTACAGCGCAATCGAATCTACGGGAGTCTCATCATGAACAGCAACACCAGTTAGGATAATGCATCACGCAAATCGCATCTTACAAAGGGAAGGACAGAACAGTACCTCAGGTCATGGGCGGGATGCAATCTCGGGTGCGTAGATCAGTGCAGCTCCCGTGGCCTCCGTCCTTGAATAAATGTAGCTGAGGAACAACAGACAAGAACAGCGGAATTCGGGGTGCTACACTCGCCGGAGCAGAGGTAGCGATAGGGGTTGGTGACGCCGGACTAGTCGGGGACGGCATGCCTCTAGCTCGTCTCGTCCGCGGCGAGAGTGCAACGGCGGCGCGAGATTGCATCTTTGGCTTTCAGGGTTGCGGAGATTTCACTAGGGTGCGCAGCGCGGCGCCGATGCGCAGCGGCCCGGCAAGACGCGCGGGCGATAAGAACATGAGGAGGACGACGACGACGCAGTGGTGGGGGAGAGGAAGGCGGCCACTTCCATCGCTTCCATCGCCCTCCACTGCCATCCAGATGAGCCAAGCAGCGAGGAAGGAGACTGACCGATGCGTCGTTGGGATGACTGTTGACGGTCCTTACGACCCATTTTTACCGTCAACCTTATGCACCTTTGTGAACATAACACCATCACCAAGTGTAGACATAGGGTTTATTTCTGACAAATTCCACTAGTCTTGGTGAATTATGAAGTACAGGTGCAATTCATACAAAAACAGGGGAAAACATGCACCAAACGTGGACTTTGCAATCGACGGATTTTCCCCGGACTAAAGAACTTAGTCCAAAAGCCCAAAACCACAGAATCAGGCTTTGAGATCAAACAATGCACGTGGTTTAGGCAAGTACACAGGCCAAGGAAGCAGCCAGAGGAGGATCAGGCCCAGTGGGGCCCAGGCCAGGTCGGCCGACCCCCTCTGGCCAGGTCGGCCGACCTGCCAGGGAGGCCCCACTGGCTCATCTTTTTATGGCGGTTTACCACCGACTTCTGGAGGTCGGTTCCCCCTGCATTAAATGTCACCGACCTCGGGAACCGCCTCAAAGTTGCCGACCTTCCAAGGCTATAAATAAAGGGGCACCCCTCCCTCTCAACACACACCACAAGACGCAAGACTCTCCAATAGAGCTCCACTCCAATCCTTAGACTGGGAGCCTTTTGTACACTAGTAGAATAGGAGAGAGGGCAAGGGAGAGAAAGGAATACTCCTTCCATTTTGGTGGAGGTTTAGTTCTATTTCTTTACCTTGGTGTGTAAACACTCTTTGTGCTTTATACGTGGTGATTATTTATCTAGCGAGCATTATTACTTTTCTAGGCGTAATTCCTGTTATACTTGTTTACGGGATCATCGCTCCGCAAGGGGTGCTCTAGCCTTCTAAATTCAGCTTTGGGCCGAGGTTAGAGTAGTAATCAACGGCATAGACGTGGTGTCTAGGCTAGAGGTTACCTTTGTTTGCTGTGTGCTCCACGGTTTGTAGAGGTAGGCGGCAGGAAGTGACAGCCCTGTCCGTCCAAAGGAACCCTCCACGTTCGGGTACATAGTAGAGCTACAGGTCGGAGTGGCTTGGCAGACCAGGCCTAAGCCGGCGCCCGAAGTAGACAAGTAGAGCTTGAGTTCGTCTATCCTCTAGGATAACTAGATTTAATCACCCTCTCGATCCTAGGCTGCTAGTTGTCTTGGTTGTCCTTGGGTAGAACTTGCCCTGCGGTAGAATAACTCCGTTCCTTGGGGAAAACAAATACGATACCTTGGAATACTCCCGGGTGAAGTGCTACAACGGTATTCCGTGCGCTTGCGGATTTATCTGTGACGTAAGAAATACCAACAAGCATTTATGGCGCCGTTGCCGGGGAACGGTTGATATCTCTATTGCAAATTAAGTTTGCCCTCGTAATCTATCTTACTTACCGTTCTGTTTTTATTTCCCTTAATTTCAAAAACTCACAAAAACATTTCATGGAGTCACAACCCACCATCCAATCATTCTCTACTCCACGGGGCGAGCTCTTAGAGCCACCATCATCATCACAACCCATTTCTTCATCTGGCTATGAGTTTTCCCCCGATTACATTTCGATGATAAGAGGTTTATCCTTTTCGGGTTTTAAACATGAAAATCCTTATGAACACTTGCGAGAGTTTGAGCATTTGTGTTCATGCCGATCGATCCATGGCATGACACAAGAAACGTTGAAGTGGAAATTGTTTCCCTTCTCTCTCAATGAGAAGGCGAAGCAATGGTACACTTACACCGCTAAGAGAGTGAACGGTGATTGGAAAGAATTGCGAGACAAATTTTGTCTAGCGTTCTTCCCCGTATCCCGTATCACTTCTCTACGAGCGGAAATAATTAACTTTCGGCAAGAAAAAGAGGAAACCTTGAGTGCATCATGGATTCGGTTCTGTTCATTAACAGACTCCGGACCTGAATTGTTGCTCCCCGAACCCGTTTTATTACAACATTTTTATTCGGGATTGAGCAGCGATACCGCACTTTATCTTGACACGGCCGCTGGTGGATCTTTTACTCATAAGACCATAGCGGAAGCACACGAACTGTTGGATCGCATTGTGGAAAACACTCCTTTTTCCGCTGATTTACTAGTTGAGCCGGAGTCAAAAGATGAGGAACTCGTTGTGCAAGAAACACAACAATTGGTGCCTACAATGGTAGACCCAACAATCGAGTCCCCATCTAACACAAAAACAATGATAGAGGATGATGAACCTCTTGAGTTCCCGTTTGAGTTCGAGGAAGAAATTTTTGAAAATTTTGGAGACTCCTCGAACTACTCTTGTCAAAAGAGGCCAAAACTCCCTGCACCAACCCCCGAACCTTTAGAAAAAGATTTTCTTTTGGAAACCATTCGGGAGTTGACATCGATCATAAGCGATGAATGGTTGAGAGAAAATGAGCTTTCTTCCGATACTATTCGTTTTGAACATCCTACCTCAACCATTCAAAGCTCAATTCGGGGATCAAAGGTAGATGTTCTCTATAATCCTTTAGTGGGTGCCAACATCATGTCCGAATCTTTTGCTTTAACCATGTTTGGGAACGAAGTTTGGGCACCCACTAGCAAACTCCTTAGAACCTCTCCGGGGCACTTCTTTGAGGGTTTGGGGATCGTTAGAGACGTCTGCATTAAGCACGATGATGCCGAAGTATCGCTGGATTTTCACGTCTTCGGGGTTTTGAATTTTGATGTTCTTGTAGGCCATCCCATAGAAAAGCTTTTCTCAAAAATATCGCCTTCTGGAACCCTTGACTTCACCCTCGGCAAGGAACCTTTTTCTATCCCTATCGTTCATACGCTGAATACTTTTGCCGAGGAGTCCCCCGAAGTAAACGATTGTATAGAGGAGGTTATGGCAGTTTTTCTTCATGAAACCCCCGAATCGTCCTTGGAAGAAGATGCTCTCAATTTTGTTTTAGAAGAAGACGATTCGGAAGAAACCTTTGACCTGCCCGAAACCTTAGCCTCGCCGCCACCTCCCATAGAGCTCAAGGCACTCCCACCGGGTTTACGCTACGCTTTCCTTCACGGAAACCCCGAAACGCCTGTCATCATAAGTGACAAGCTTTCGGAGGAAGATACCGCTAAGCTCTTAGCCGTGTTAGAGAAACGTCGCTCCGTTCTTGGCTACTCGCTAGGAGACCTCAAGGGAATCAGCCCTGCTCTTTGCACCCATCGCCTTCCCATAGATCCTGATAGCACACCTTCTAGGGAACCTCAACGGAGGTTGAACAATGCAATGAGGGAAGTCGTTAAGAAAGAGGTCTTGAAACTTTTGCATGCTGGTATTATCTATCCAGTTCCACACAGCGAGTGGGTGAGCCCAGTGCAGGTTGTGCCCAAGAAAGGAGGAATGACGGTCGTTCATAACGACAAGGATGAATTAATCCCTCAACGAACCGTCACGGGGTGGAGGATGTGCATCGATTACCGAAAACTTAACAAGGCTACAAAGAAAGATCATTTTCCACTGCCCTTCATCGATGAGATGTTGGAACGGCTGGCAAATCATTCTTTCTTTTGTTTCCTTGATGGGTATTGGGGATATCATCAAATTCCCATCCATCCCGATGATCAGAGTAAGACGACTTTCACATGCCCTTACGGAACTTATGCTTATCGACGAATGTCTTTTGGGCTATGTAATGCGCCTGCTTCTTTTCAACGATGCATGATGTCTATCTTTTCTGACATGATCGAAGAGATTATGGAGGTTTTTATGGATGATTTCTCCGTCTATGGGAAAACCTTCGATCATTGTTTAGAAAATTTAGACAAAGTCTTGCAACGTTGTCAAGAAAAGGACTTAGTGCTCAATTGGGAGAAATGCCACTTTATGGTTAGAGAAGGCATAGTACTTGGGCACTTGATTTCTGAAAGAGGGATAGAGGTGGACAAGGCGAAATTAGAAGTTATAGAAAAGCTTCCACCTCCCGTTAATATTAAGGGTGTTCGCAGTTTTCTTGGACATGCGGGGTTCTATCGCCGTTTTATCAAAGATTTCTCTCAAATTGCTAGACCCCTTACAAATTTGCTTGCAAAAGATGCACCCTTTAATTTCACTGATGAATGCATGAATGCTTTTAATACTCTCAAAAATGCACTCATCTCCGCTCCAATCATCCAACCCCTTGATTGGACGCTTCCGTTTGAAATTATGTGTGATGCTAGCGACTTTGCTGTGGGGGCTGTTCTTGGTCAAACTAGAGATAAGAAGCATCATGCAATTTCTTATGCTAGCAAAACTCTGTCTGGAGCTCAGTTGAATTATACTACCACTGAAAAAGAGCTCCTTGCTGTTGTTTTTGCTTTTGATAAGTTTAGATCTTACTTAGCTGGAGCAAAAGTTATCGTTTACACCGATCATGCTGCTTTGAAATTTTTGCTCTCTAAGAAAGATGCTAAACCCCGTTTGATAAGATGGATTCTTCTGCTCCAAGTGTTTGATTTAGAAATTCGTGATAAGAAAGGAGTAGAAAATTCTGTAGCGGATCATTTGTCGCGCATGCAATTCACTAACCCGCAGGAATTACCTATCAATGACTTCTTGCGCGACGACATGCTACTCCACGTCAAGGACTCACATCCGTGGTACGCCGACATTGTGAACTTCATAGTGACGGGGTACGTACCACCGGGAGAAAACAAGAGACGACTCATCTATGAGAGTCGTCGTCACCTTTGGAGTGAGCCCTTCCTTTACCGTGTCTGCGCCGATGGACTGCTCAGAAGATGTGTGCCGACACCCGAGAGCACACAAATCATCGAGAAATGTCATGCAGCTCCATACGGGGGACACCATGGAGTGTTTCGTACTCAGGCCAAGATATGGCAAAGTGGTTTCTTTTGGCCAACAATGTACGAAGACACAAAAGAATTCGTCAGACGATGCCCACAATGTCAAAGATTTGGAGGCATCACGGCAAGGGATGCAATGCCCCTCAACTTCAATTTACAAGTCGAACTCTTCGACGTATGGGGCATCAACTTCATGGGGCCATTCCCCAAGTCACAAGACTGTGAATACATCTTGGTGGCAGTCGACTACGTGTCCAAATGGGTAGAGGCAATGCCATGCCAAGCTGCCGACTCCAAGCACGCTCGCCGGATGTTCCACGAGATTATCTTCCCAAGATTTGGAACACCGAGACTAGTGATAAGCGACGGAGGGTCTCATTTCATTGATAAGACCTTCCGAAGCTTCCTTAGAGAACTTGGAGCACGACACAACATAGCCACTCCATACCATCCTCAAACAAGTGGGCAGGCCGAGACTTCAAACAAGCAAATCAAACGGATCCTGCAAAAGACCGTGTTAGAAATGGGGAAGTCATGGAAAAGCAAGCTACCTGATGCACTATGGGCATACCGGACAGCATACAAGACACCCATAGGCATGTCACCATACCAACTCGTATATGGAAAAACATGCCATTTACCCATCGAGTTGGAACATCGAGCATATTGGGCCGTTAGAAAATGGAATATGGACCTTCGAGGCGCCGGATGGAAAAGAAAAATGGAGATAGCTGAGTTGGAAGAATGGAGAGACAAAGCTTACCACAACTCAGCCATTTATAAGGAGAGAACTAAACGGTGGCACGATAAAAGAATAAGAGTAAAAGAATTCAAAGTTGGAGATAAAGTCTTGCTATTCAACTCACGGGTGAAACTATTCGGGCACGGAAAATTGAGAAGCAAATGGGACGGGCCATACACGGTTATTGAAACTTCGCCACACGGAGCAATCACACTCCAAGACGACGAAGGTAAAGTATTCAAGGTAAATGGCCAGCGTCTAAAAATTTATTTTGAACCCGATACGAATAAAGAGTTTGATGTCATGCACTTGATTAATTTAGAATCTTTATCATGATATCCTCTGATTTGTTTTATTACCCGTAGTAGCACTTTCCTTCGAATAAATATAGCAAGAAATTAGCCAGAAAAAGAAGGTGGCCAGAGGGGCCCACAGCAGGTCGGCCGACCTCCCTTTCTCAGGTCGGGCGACCTCTGTGGGAGCCCCAACGGTCCCTTTTTTCTCTCACACTCAGCTCCAATGTTCACATACTCAAATCCCACTGATTTAGCTCTTGCTCCGCTGCGGAAAAATCAGAATTAATTCTTTCCATAGTTTTCTATATAAATAGAGGTGATTTCCACCCTTTTTCACTTGCACCTCTCTTCCACCTTTACCTTTTCGCCCAAAGAAACCTTTGCCACCACCATGGACAGCAGCATCCCGCGCTTTGACGTCCCCGCTACCACTAGTGAGCTTTGCCGCTTCTTTGACCTTGAAAACATCCTTGATCCCGTCACTCCAACCCATGAGCAAGCCATGAGCGTCAAAGAAGCACCTCTCACCATCACACCACCACCAGCAGCAGCAAAAGGCCCCTCTAAAAACCTTCCCGCTAGTGCACCACCACGCTACGGCAAGGGGAAAACCATCCCCAAGAAGCCAAGTCACGATGAGGCCGAAGGCTCTCTCCGTCCAGGGGAGAAGTATGTCGGTACCCTCGTCGCAAGGAATGGAGACGTGGTGCATCACCAATATGAGGGGCTCAACCTGCCTAGCCCCTCCAAGAAGGCGGGCATTCGGTTCAAGATCAAGGGAATTCGTGGTGGTGGAAAGCAGCTCCACCCACCACTCACTTCGGCGGAGAAGCGAGGCGTCCTCGAATCCATAAGCACCACTCCAACCAAGAAGGTGAAGAGGCACATCCCTCCTCCTCCCATCAAGAGGGCAAGGGGGATGTATGAGAGTGAGGAGGAAAGGACCCCGAAAAAGAGCCCCTATCAACGTCTCCTCGCTAAACATAATGATCTCCGCGACGCTCATGAACGCCTAAGCGATAAAGTGGCGGAGATGAAAGACGCTCTTGCTGAAATGCGAGATGCCCATGATGACCATCGCCGCAGCACCAACTCAAAGATGAAGCGTCTTTTCAAGAGCGCGGGAAAGGAAGAAAAGTTCTACGACTAAAACCTCCCGCGATTATCATTTTCCCATGGCGCATTTACTTAGTTTAATTACATTTGCTTTCATCATTTTAATTCCCTCATCAAGTTTGTAATGCGCCTTCATATTTGTTTCTAAATTTAATCAAATTAGTGCTCCCCGGGCTTGCATACCGGTAGAGCAATTTTGTGTTTCCAAATGTCTTTGTCTATTTTGAAGGAAACAGGCAGAAAGGCAAGTGTGGGGGGGATACATCGCGAAAACAAAAACAAACTCGAGCAAATCACTCAGAACCATCACGGGAAGGACGACACCTACAACTGTGAAAAATTTGGGCACCAGCAGGGGCCACACCAGGTCGGCCGACCCCCCCTGACCAGGTCGGCCGACCCCTGGTGGGTCCCACTGGGCCTCTGCTTCCCCGTGCTACTTAAGTTTGTTTTCCACACTCCCTTTTTGCCTACCATACCTGTCAAGTTCATTCTGAGACGCGAAAATTAAATAAAACTTGACCAATTAAAACTTGGGAAAGATTTATTTTGAAACATTTCATCAAAAATCCCATGACTCTCCCTAATGCTCTCAAGATGAACTTGCCCACTTGTTATTACTCGCTTCATTACCACTTGCTTGTGAACAACCTATCCATAGGGACCCATGTTTTTCTAGATAATTGGCGAGTGTGATATGGTTCGATGAAATGATCTTTTGCTCAATCTACAAAGTCCTTGGGAATTTTATTTCAAAAAGATAAAATAGCATGGCTCGCTGCTCCTCTCTTGGTATATGATTTCCTACCAATGCCATATGTTGATCACAATTTTCAAACTTACACGCATATGCTGCTTGTGTTGCAATGAGTTTTTCCAAAATTTTGTGACCCTAATGAGATACTTGTCATGCTCTCTTGATCAAGTTCACGTACACGATCCACCAAAATTGCTAAAACTCCTACACCGGGAGTTAGCACATCCACCCGTCCAAATAAAGACACTCCTCACTTTTATCCCATTTTACCTCTCTCTCTCAAAATAAACAAAAGAGGGCATGGCTCTGCAAAAGAAAAAGAAGACTCACAAAAAGATGAGCAAGAAAAAAAAAAGAAAATGCTCATGTACAGAGCATGAAAAGAAAAGAAAGAAAAATGTTAGCCATGTCTCGGAATACAAAACAAAGAGAGGTAAAATCCAATAAAGGAGTCGTCGCATATAAACATCCACACATCCATCCACACATGCACTTCTTGATCAAGGTTGTATGACTTGAATTCTCCGTGGATCCTTTCTTTTGGTTCAGCAATATTTGTGATACAAGTATGCCTCTCTATCCCTACCTTGAGCTCTACATACAAGCCTTAGAAGTAGGACAAAAGAGGCAATGCTTTGGTAAGGAAAACACACTTTTTGAGCGATCCGAGAGAATCAATAGAGGAGCAAGAGCCATGTTGTTTATATTTTTCAAAACTCTTTCAAAAACCCCAAGATACTTAGTGGATGAAAGCAAGGTGATTTGAGTCATGAACCGTTCCACTTTTCAATCATCCAAGAATACATGTTAGCCACCATCATGTTCGCAGGTAAAAAGGTGTGGCTTGTAATAGCTTGTGTGCAGGTTTCATTCATCAAAGGGGATGAGTCCTCCCCAATTTCCACTCATAGCTTTACTCGAGGACGAGCAAAGAGCTAAGTGTGGGGGATCTTGTTGACGGTCCTTACGACCCATTTTTACCGTCAACCTTATGCACCTTTGTGAACCTAACACCATCACCAAGTGTAGACATAGGGTTTATTTCTGACAAATTCCACTAGTCTTGGTGAATTATGAAGTACAGGTGCAATTCATACAAAAACAGGGGAAAACATGCACCAAACATGGACTTTGCAATCGACGGATTTTCCCCGGACTAAAGAACTTAGTCCAAAAGCCCAAAACCACAGAATCAGGCTTTAAGATCAAACAATGCACGTGGTTTAGGCAAGTACACAGGCCAAGGAAGCAGCCAGAGGAGGATCAGGCCCAGTGGGGCCCAGGCCAGGTCGGCCGACCCCCTCTGGCCAGGTCGGCCGACCTGCCAGGGAGGCCCCACTGGCCCATCTTTTTATGGCGGTTTACCACCGACTTCTGGAGGTCGGTTCCCCCTGCATTAAATGTCACCGACCTCGGGAACCGCCTCAAAGTTGCCGACCTTCCAAGGCTATAAATAAAGGGGCACCCCTCCCTCTCAACACACACCACAAGACGCAAGACTCTCCAATAGAGCTCCACTCCAATCCTTAGGCTGAGAGCCTTTTGTACACTAGTAGAATAGGAGAGAGGGCAAGGGAGAGAAAGGAATACTCCTTCCATTTTGGTGGAGGTTTAGTTCTATTTCTTTACCTTGGCGTGTAAACACTCTTTGTGCTTTATACGTGGTGATTATTTATCTAGCGAGCATTATTACTTTTCTAGACGTAATTCCTGTTATACTTGTTTACGGGATCATCGCTCCGCAAGGGGTGATCTAGCCTTCTAAATTCAGCTTTGGGCCGAGGTTAGAGTAGTAATCAACGGCATAGACGTGGTGTCTAGGCTAGAGGTTACCTTTGTTTGCTGTGTGCTCCACGGTTTGTAGAGGTAGGCGGCAGGAAGTGACAGCCCTGTCCGTCCAAAGGAACCCTCCACGTTCGGGTACATAGTAGAGCTACAGGTCGGAGTGGCTTGGCAGACCAGGCCTAAGCCGGCGCCCGAAGTAGACAAGTAGAGCTTGAGTTCGTCTATCCTCTAGGATAACTAGATTTAATCACCCTCTCGATCCTAGGCTGCTAGTTGTCTTGGTTGTCCTTGGGTAGAACTTGCCCTGCGGTAGAATAACTCCGTTCCTTGGGGAAAACAAATACGATACCTTGGAATACTCCCGGGTGAAGTGCTACAACGGTATTCCGTGCGCTTGCGGATTTATCTGTGACGTAAGAAATACCAACAATGACCTGCGGATGCGATGGAGGTGCCATCGAGCTGCTGTTTTGGGGCCGCCGCCATCACCGGAGTTGGATTCGTGAAGGAGCGACAGGATTTGGACCGAGGAGCAGTCGGCGATTTGGATCGGGATCGGGAGAGCAGGTCGGGGATTTGGAGAAAACAGAACGCCTGTCTACTCGAGGGATTTGGATCGTGATCGGGAGAGCGGAGACCAGGCGGGCGTGCGACGGTGCGAGAGGAAGAGCAGGCGGGCCCACCTGTCGGCGCCGAATTTTTGATTTGGAGACGCGCGACGCACGCGGCACGGGAGTGAACTTGGAACGCAAAAAATAAGTTGTAAAGATATAGATGCATGCACAAACCAATGTAGATTCAAGTACATAAAAACCAAAGTATATTCAAGTAAAATTAACACAGAGACCTTAACCCTAAGCATAAGCAGGCTTTCATGAAATTAGGCCACGGTAGTGTATAGGCGAAAGTTGCTTTCTTCAGCCTTTGGTAAGTAGATTCAAGCACCACCGTCAATACCATCGTGTTCAAAGAGACAGAGAAGCACCACAATCTCCTTTTATCGATGTCATAAGCTACCACGAGGACAGACCCAATGCCTTCGGTGACAACGTCGCCAACCCTGAAGTTCTTCTCGGGGTAGCTAGGCAGTCTTGTTGACAGCCGGCTGATGCTGTGCTCAAGCACCCACTTGTCGGCGTTGCCATTACGAACATGCCTAAAGACATTGACGGATACCCAAATCAGGGTATCCTGATCTAGGATACTCAATTCTGCTAACAGTCTCAGCTTAATTGTGTAGGCCTCACAGGAACAGGCACACGACGACAGAGCGTTCGAGGGGCCCACGGCCGACCCCGAGGGCACATACAAGTTCCGCCTCGTCCAACCCCGAGTAGGCCGGGGCCCACGACTTCTGCCCCGCCCGACTCCCAGTTGGGAGACTTCGTCGAGAAGATTTTCGTCTGGCAAGGAGGACAGGCATTTACGGCGAGTAGCTGGGGAGCCTTAACTCT
This sequence comes from Eragrostis curvula, assembly GCA_007726485.1. NCBI lineage: Eukaryota > Viridiplantae > Streptophyta > Magnoliopsida > Poales > Poaceae > Eragrostis > Eragrostis curvula. The sequence continues at coordinate 4,750,950 of CM017444.1, read as the reverse complement.
ACCCAGCAACTCATCTACTTGCAGGCACGCGATCTGACCTGCACAGTGACATCCGTCCCATCTCACAGCGCCGCCTGACACCTCGAGTACGGCAGCGGGATGGCTACGGCATCATCATCACCCTGAACAGGGACGAAGACCGGACCGGCGACAAGACGGCCGCGACATTCTGGGTTGACATCTCGACCACCTGCCCGGCGACCAGGCTGACAGGACGCCGCCTGGCTAGAGCCACAGTAGCGGATAGGGATCAGACTAGTGCGGCGCGTAGCCGCGCTGCCCACAACTCGAAAGCCCCGTTCCCATTTGTAAACCGGCTCACTCCTTGATTATAAAAGGAGAGCTGGGTGCATGAGGAGGGAGGATCCAGAGAGACAACGCACACAGACATAGAGATACACACGAAGAGGCTTGGAGTCTTTCTCCTCCCTCGCCAACACTTGTAGCTCCCCTCTGCAAGTCGAAACACGAACCACCCACGAACTGGACGTAGGGCATCGATTGCCTGAACCAGTATAAACCTTGCCTCTCTCGCAAAACCCTCGCCATCATAGAAGATTGTTAGACGCCGTAGTTACAAATTTACTTGTCGGCCGGTTTCTTAACACCGACAGTTGGCGCGCCAGGTAGGGGACCTCAGCGCGTTTGACATCTTCAGTTGATGGCGAGCCACGACATCGATTGGGCTCCGGGTGCTCTCGTGTACTTCGGGAGCCTGGAGTTCATCGTGGTCCGGGATGGGGGGCTTTCGCGCGTCGAACCGCCGGCACCCCCACAAAGGGCCCTCACCCTCGCCATGTCCGCGGGCGCGGAGCTCGTGGGTATGGCGGAGTACGACTACGACAGCGACGAGGATGACCTCCTCGACTACGACTCCGACGCCGGCAGCCACCATCCTTCGCGCGAGTGCATGGTGGTGGAAGCCGGCGGAGGTAGTCGCCGCAACGTTCACGACGTGGCGGCGCAGCCAGACCTTGCAGCGGCCGCGACGACGGCGGACGCCGGAGCGGCCGCAGAAGCCGCGCCCCTGCTTGTGACACAGGCGCAGCATGAAACCCCTCCGGCGAGCGCCGACCTCCGGGAGGGCGATGACCTGGAGCGTCTGCTCCAACGCCAACACGAGCTCGCAGAAGCCGCGCGGCGGCTCAAGGAGGAGCGCGAGCGGCTCGAACACGAGGTGGCGCAGCGCCAGGCCCTGCGCGAACGCGTGCGTGCCCATGGGCGCGAAGCCCGGCAGCGGATTCTGGCCGAGGCGGGCAACCTCGTGCCCAGATACACCAGGCCCAGCCAGAATGTCGCCGCGGCTGCGACACTTTTGCGCGCGCTCCCGCAACCGTCCAACGAGGACCAGCGAAGAATCCAGGGGGAGCTCAAGGACCTCCTGGACTTGGCGGCGGTGCAGCAGGCCGAGCGCGAGCAAAGCTCTGCTGCACGGCGGTGGGAATCCAGCGTTTCCTACCGCACGCCAAGCAAGACGCGGCACAACCCGAAAGTTCCGTCCACCAAACCCCCGAGCAAAGTGGGACTGGGGACGCGCCGCCGGTCTATCAGCGGATCGGCAGGATCCGCGACGCCCGCGACATTCTGCGGGCAAGGCGCCGCGAGCAAGGGCGAGGTCCACGGTGCGAAACCGAGGACTTTGTCTACGCTCCGCGGCGTGGCGGGAGATTTGACCCGGAGGAAGACAAGCCTCGGGCTCCGGTCCCGGCCGGCCCACGGGCTTTTGGCCGCGCCATCTTGCGGGCTCCCGTCCCCCAGCGGTTTCGGCCGCCCAGCAATATCACGAAGTACAACGGGGAGACGAATCCCGCGTTGTGGCTGGAGGACTACCGCCTGGCGTGCCAAGCCGGCGGTGCCACCGACGAACGGTTCATTATCCGCAACCTCCCCCTCTTCTTGGCCGACTCGGCCAGGACGTGGCTCGAGCATCTCCCGGAGGGCTCAATCCAGGATTGGGTTGACCTCCAGGAGGTGTTCATCGGCAACTTCCAGGGCACGTACGCGCGCCCGGGGAACCCGTGGGACCTTCGGAACTGCCGACAGGGCGCCGACGAGTCCCTGAGGGACTATATCAAGCGGTTCTCCAGGCAATGCAACGCGTTACCCAATCTCGCTGACGCCGAGGTGATCTCCGCGTTCATAGCGGGCACCGGCAACGAAGGGCTCGTTCATGAGCTCGGCCGCAAGAGTCCGCGCTCCATCAAGGAGCTGCTCGACGTGGCCACCAGCTACGCCTCCGGTGAGGATGCGGTCGATGCCCTCCTTCACCGGACTAAAGGCAAGGCAAAGCGGAACGAGAGTTCCGGTGCGGGTCCGTCTGCCCCGCACGACAAGAAGCAAAAGCAGAAGAAGAAGAAGGGCGGCGATCAGCAACGCCGCAACGACGCACTCGTCGCGGCCGTCGAGCGTAAGCAGAAGAAGCCGGCCGTCGACAACGACGGCAAGAACCAGCATTTCGAAAAGATGCTGGAAGCGCCGTGCCCTAACCACGCCTACCCCGTCAAGCACGCCCTCAAGGATTGCGGGCTCATGCTGAAGTTCCTGGGCGCGAAGGCCAAGAAGTCCGACCCCAAGGATTCTGACCCCAGGGACGACGGGAAGGACGACAAGGAGGCGGACGGTGGATTTCCGAAAACCACCGGCTGCCTCATGATCTTCGGAGGCGAAGGAGTCAGCTCCTCCAAGCGGCGCCAGAAGCTGGAGCGCCGAGAGGTGTACGCCGCCGAGCCGGCGACTCCGGCTTTCCTCAAGTGGTCCGAGGCGGCCATCACCTTCGACCGCGGCGACCACCCCGAGCACGTGCCGCGTCCGGGGCGGTACCCACTCGTCGTCGACCCCATCGTCTCCAACAAGCGCCTATCCAAGGTATTGATGGATGGTGGTAGTGGCTTAAATATTTTGTACGCAGAGACCCTCGATGCCATGGGAGTCAGTCGCTCTCGCATCCGACCTTCGGGCGCACCCTTCCATGGGGTCGTGCCCGGAAAGACGGCCATGCCGCTCGGGCAAATCAACTTGCCCGTCACCTTCGGCACGCCGATCAACTACCGCACAGAGGTCCTCACCTTCGACGTGGTGGACTTCCCCGGCGCGTACCACACGATCCTTGGTCGGCCATGTTACGCGAAGTTCATGGCCGTCCCCAACTACACCTACCTCAAGCTCAAGATGCCGGGGCCGAGAGGTGTCATCACCGTGAGCACGTCTGTTCAACGTGCTTACGAGTGTGAAGTAGAGTGCTGTGAGCTGGCAGCAGCGCTCATCAACAAGCCCGACCTCCCGGAGGTCGCCAGCGTGGAGTCCGAGGAGACGCCGACTCCGAAGAAGGCGTCCGGCTCGTTCGAGCCATCCAAGGACACCAAGAAGGTTCCCCTCGACCCGTCCGACCCCGAGGGGAAGGCGGTCATCATCGGGGCGACCCTTTCTGCCAAATAGGAAAGCGCGCTCGTCGATTTCCTTCGCGCCAACAAGGACATCTTCGCGTGGAAACCCTCGGACATGCCAGGGATTCCAAGGGAAATCGCCGAGCACTCCCTCAACATCAAACCGGGATCGAAACCGGTCAAGCAGAGGTTGCGCCGATTCGACGAGGAAAGGCGCCGAGCCATAGGCGACGAGCTGACAAAGCTCCTTGCCGCCGGCTTCATCAAAGAAATGTATCACCCCGAGTGGCTCTCCAATCCTGTACTTGTTAAAAAGAAAAATGGGAAATGGAGGATGTGTGTTGACTACACAAGTGACGAATACCCAAATCAGGGTATCCTGATCTAGGATACTTAATTCTGCTAACCGTCTCAGCTTAATTGTGTAGGGCCCACAGGAACAGGTACACGACAACAGAGCGCTCGAGGGGCCCACGGCCGACCCCGAGGGCACATACAAGTTCCGCCTCGCCCGACCCCTAGTCGGGCGAGCCCACGACTTCCGCCCCGCCTGACCCCGAGTCGGGTGGGGTCCACAGATTCCGCCTCGCCCGACCCCCAGTCGGGCGGGCCCACGACTTCCGCCCCGCCCGACCCCGAGTCGGGTGGGGTCCGCAGACTCCGCCTCGCCCGACTCCCAGTCGGGCGGGCTCACAAGCCACGCTTCGCCCGACCCCGAGTTGGGAGACTTCGTCGAGAAGATTTTCCTCTGGCAAGGAGGACAGGCATTTACGACGAGTAGCTGGGGAGCCTTAACTCTACCCAGCAACTCATATACTTGCAGGCACGCGATCTGACCTGCACAGTGACGCCCGTCCCATCTCGCGGCGCCGCCTGACACCTCGAGTACAGCAGCGGGATGGCTACGACATCATCATCACCCCGAACAGGGACGAAGACCGGACCGGCGACAAGACGGCCGCGACAGTCTGGGTTGACATCTCGACCACCTGCCCGGCGACCAGGCTGACAGGACGCCGCCTGACTAGAGCAACAGTAGCGGCTAGGGATCAGACTAGTGCGGCGCGTAGCCGCGCCGCCCACAACTCAAAAGCCCCGTTCCCATTTGTAAACCGGCTCACTCCTTAACTATAAAAGGAGAGCTGGGTGCATGAGGAAAGGGGATCGACCCAGAGATACAACTCACAGACATAGAGATACACACGAAGAGGCTTGGAGTCTTTCTCCTCCCTCGTCAACACTTGTAGTTCCCCTCTGCAAGTCGAAACACGAACCACCCACGAACTGGACGTAGGGCATCGATTGCCTGAACCAGTATAAACTTTGCCTCTCTCGCAAAACCCTCGCCATCATAGAAGATTGTTAGGCGCCGTAGTTACAAATTTACTTGTCGGCCGGTTTCTTAACACCGACAGTTGGCGCGCCAGGTAGGGGACCTCAGCGCGTTTGACATCTTCAGTTGATGGCGAGCCACGACATCGATTGGGCTCCGGGTGCTCTCGTGTACTTCGGGAGCCTGGAGTTCATCGTGGTCCGGGATGGGGGGCTTTCGCGCGTCGAACCGCCGGCACCCCCACAAAAGGCCCTCACCCTCGCCATGTCCACGGGCGCGGAGCTCGTGGGTATGGCGGAGTACGACTACGACAGCGACGAGGATGACCTCCTCGACTACGACTCCGACGCCGGCAGTCACCATCCTTCGCGCGAGTGCATGGTGGTAGAAGCCGGCGGAGGTAGCCGCCGCAACGTTCACGACGTGGCGGCGCAGCCAGACCCTGCAGCAGCCGCGACGACGGCGGACGCCGGAGCGGCCGCAGAAGCCGCGCCCCTGCTTGTGACACAGGCGCAGCAAGGAACCCCTCCGGCGAGCGCCGACCTCCGGGAGGGCGATGACCTGGAGCGTCTGCTCCAACGCCAACACGAGCTCGCAGAAGCCGCGCGGCGGCTCAAGGAGGAGCGCGAGCGTCTCGAACACGAGGTGGCGCAGCGCCAGGCCCTGCGCGAACGCGTGCGTGCCCATGGGCGCGAAGCCCGGCAGCGAATTCTGGCCGAGGCGGGCAACCTCGTGCCCAGATACACCAGGCCCAGCCAGAATGTCGCCGCGGCTGCGACACTTTTGCGCGCGCTCCCGCAACCGTCCAACGAGGACCAGCGAAGAATCCAGGGGGAGCTCAAGGACCTCCTGGACTTGGCGGCGGTGCAGCAGGCCGAGCGCGAGCAAAGCTCTGCTGCACGGCGGTGGGAATCCAGCTTTTCCTACCGCACGCCAAGCAAGCCGCGGGAACAACCCGAAAGTTCCGTCCACCAAACCCCCGAGCAAAGTGGGACTGGGGACGCGCCGCCGGTCCATCAGCGGATCGGCAGGATCCGCGACGCCCGCGACATTCTGCGGGCAAGGCGCCGCGAGCAAGGGCGAGGTCCACGGTGCGAAACCGAGGACTTTGTCTACGCTCCGCGGCGTGGCGGGAGATTTGACCCGGAGGAAGACAAGCCTCGGGCTCCGGTCCCGGCCGGCCCACGGGCTTTTGGCCGCGCCATCTTGCGGGCTCCCGTCCCCCAGCGGTTTCGGCCGCCCAGCAATATCAGGAAGTACAACGGGGAGACGAATCCCGCGTTGTGGCTGGAGGACTACCGCCTGGCGTGCCAAGCCGGCGGTGCCACCGACGAACGGTTCATTATCCGCAACCTCCCCCTCTTCTTGGCCGACTCGGCCAGGACGTGGCTCGAGCATCTCCCGGAGGGCTCAATCCAGGATTGGGTTGACCTCCAGGAGGTGTTCATTGGCAACTTCCAGGGCACGTACGCGCGCCCGGGGAACCCGTGGGACCTTCGGAACTGCCGACAGGGCGCCGACGAGTCCCTGAGGGACTATATCAAGCGGTTCTCCAGGCAATGCAACACGTTACCCAATCTCGCTGACGCCGAGGTGATCTCCGCGTTCATCGCGGGCACCAGCAACGAAGGGCTCGTTCATGAGCTCGGCCGCAAGAGCCCGCGCTCCATCAAGGAGCTGCTCGACGTGGCCACCAGCTACGCCTCCGGTGAGGATGCGGTCGATGCCCTCCTCCACCGGACTAAAGGCAAGGCAAAGCGGAACGAGAGTTCCGGTGCGGGTCCGTCTGCCCCGCACGACAAGAAGCAAAAGCAGAAGAAGAAGAAGGGCGGCGATCAGCAACGCCGCAACGACGCACTCGTCGCGGCCGTCGAGCGTAAGCAGAAGAAGCCGGCCGTCGACAGCGACGGCAAGAACCAGCATTTCGAAAAGATGCTGGAAGCGCCGTGCCCCAACCACGCCTACCCCGTCAAGCACGCCCTCAAGGATTGCGGGCTCATGCTGAAGTTCCTGGGCGCGAAGGCAAAGAAGTCCGACCCCAAGGATTCTGACCCCGGGGATGACGGGAAGGACGACAAGGAGGCGGACGGTGGGTTTCCGAAAACCACCGGCTGCCTCATGATCTTCGGAGGCGAAGGAGTCAGCTCCTCCAAGCGGCGCCAGAAGCTGGAGCGCCGAGAGGTGTACGCCGCCGAGCCGACGACTCCGGCCTTCCTCAAGTGGTCCGAGGCGGCCATCACCTTCGACCGCGGCGACCACCCCGAGTACGTGCCGCGTCCGGGGCGGTACCCACTCGTCGTCGACCCCATCGTCTCCAACAAGCGCCTATCAAGTGTTTCGGTGATCTCATCGGACGGATCGTGCAAGCGTACGTGGATGACATCGTAGTCAAATCCATGCGAACCGACGACTTAGTCGCCGATCTCAACGCCGTGTTCCAACGGCTAAGAGAGAATGGCATTAAGCTCAATCCCGAGAAATGCGTTTTCGGGGTCCCAAAAGGGATGCTACTGGGATATTGCGTGTCACAACGCGGCATCGAAGCCAACCCAGAAAAAATCGAAGCCATCGCGAAGATGGGGCCGATCAAAAACCTGAAAGGCGTACAGAAGCTGACCGGCTGCTTAGCCGCACTCAGTCGATTCATTTCCCGACTCGGGGAAAAGGGGTTGCCACTCTATCGTCTCCTCAAGAAATCCGACAACTTCGTCTGGACAGACGAGGCACAAGAGGCCCTTGATCATCTCAAGGCCAGACTCTCTAGCGCCCCGATTCTCGCCTCTCCGACCGAGAAGGAGCCCTTATTGCTCTATATAGCGGCGACAACGCAGGTGGTCAGCACCGCCCTGGTGGTGGAGCGGACGGAGTCGGGCAAGGTGCTCAAGGTACAACGGCCCGTGTACTTCGTCAGCGAGGTCCTCTCCGACTGCAAGACAAGGTGGCAGCAGATCCAGAAGGTGATATACGCGCTGGTCATCACTCGGCGCAAACTCCGTCACTACTTCGACGCCCATCCGGTAACCGTCGTCTCCTCCTTCCCCCTTGCTGAGGTTCTAGGCAATCCGGAGGTGTCGGTCAAAATTTCTAAATGGGCGTTAGAATTAATGGATCAGGGAATAGAATTTACGCACCCATCTGCCGTGAAATCACATACCCTGGTAGATTTCATCGCCGAGTGGACCGAAACTCAGTTGCCCATAGTTCCTGTTGAAAGGGGATGTTGGCGGCTGTTTTTTGACGGCTCTCTCACAAAAAGGGGTGCCGGGAGTGGGTGGCTGCTCATCTCTCCGAGAGGTGTGCGAATGCAATATGTCATCCGGCTCAATTTCCCGGCATCACACAATGTAGCCGAGTACGAAGCTCTGCTTAACCGCATGAAAGCAGCTGTCGAGTTAGGAGTCCGTAGGCTCGAAGCCTTTGGCGACTCTCAGCTCGTTGTTAACCAGGTCATGAGTGAGTCCACCTGCACTAACCCCAAGATGGCAGCCTACTGTGCCGAAATCCGCCGTCTGGAAGAAAAATTCGATGGTTTTCAGGTTGAACACGTCCCTCGGCGGGACAACGAAACGGCCGATTCGTTGGCCAGGCTGGGATCCAACCGGGAGGTAATCCCGGCAGGCATTTTCGCCTGCGATCAAGACAAGCCGTCCATCAATGATCCTGCGTCGGCCGACCCGACGAAAGAGCAAGCACAAGAATCGGCTCCGATTGAGGCCAACGAGGCCTTGGTCATCGAGCGCGACAAAAACTCGGGGGCTCCCGCAGACCCCCGCGACGCCTCGCCCGACTCGGGGGCTGACCCCGGGTCCCGCGATGACTGGAGGCAACCCTTCATCGACTATCTCCTGCGACAACAGCTTCCGCCCGACCGCACTGAGGCACGCCGACTCGCAAGGCGCGCCAAGACATTTGCGATGGTCGGCGGCGAGCTGTATAAAAAAGGGCGCTCTGGAATCCTCCAACGCTGTATCCCTCTCGACGAGGGTAGGCAGTTACTCCAGGATATCCATGGCGGAACGTGCGGCCATCACGCTGCACCACGAAGCTTAGTCGGCAACGCGTTCCGGCACGGTTTTTATTGGCCGACCGCTGTTGCCGACGCCCAACGAGTGGTGCGCACTTGCGAAGGGTGCCAGCATTATGCTCGTAAAACTCATCTGCCGGCTCAGGCCCTCCAAACCATCCCTATTACCTGGCCGTTCGCGGTGTGGGGACTGGACCTGGTTGGACCCTTCAAAAAGGCACCGGGAGGCTACACCCACTTGCTTGTCGCCGTTGACAAGTTCTCAAAGTGGATAGAGGCCAGGCCGATCGGCAAGATTGACTCGGCGCAAGCCGTCAAGTTCTTCACCGACATTGTACATCGATTCGGGGTGCCAAATGCCATCATCACTGACAATGGCACGCAGTTCACGGGGAAGAAATTCCTGAACTTTTGCGATCAATACGGCATCCGAGTCGACTGGGCAGCTGTTTCTCACCCCCAAACGAATGGGCAGTGTGAACGAGCAAACGGCATGGTCCTCCAAGGATTAAAGCCCAGAATCTTCAACAAGCTCAAGAAATTTGCCGGTCGGTGGGCAAAAGAGCTCGATGCAGTGTTGTGGAGCCTAAGGACGACGTCGAGTCGTGCCACTGGCTACACTCCATTCTTCATGGTGTATGGAGCCGAGGCAGTGTTGCCGACTGACCTGGAATATGGGGCCCCGCGGGTGCAAGCGTTTGACCCGGACCTCAACGAGCGCTACCTCGAGGATGCGCTCGACCAGATCGACGAAGCACGAGAAGCCGCGCTCCTGCATTCTGCCAAGTATCAACAAGCGCTGCGCCGCTACCACGAACGAAAGGTTAAAGGCCGCGCTTTCGAGGTTGGCGACCTCGTTCTTCGCCTTTTGCAGGGCAATCAGGGTCGGCACAAGCTGACTCCGCCGTGGGAGGGACCATACACCGTTGCGGAGGTGCTCCGGCCCGGAACCTACAAGCTCAAGAACGCCGACGGACGCATACTCGCCAACGCGTGGAACATCGACCAGCTACGTCGTTTTTACCCTTAGCTTGCATCTCCATTTCCTTTTGTATCGTTCAAAGACATACAAACGAAATAAAAAGAAAGTTCGTTTCTTTCTGTCTTTTTGAAATTCACAACAAGTCCTGACCTGCCAACCGCCGATCCCCGACCCTAACGGCTCGGGGGCTCCACCCGGCGGGCGTGCAAAAAAGGCCGTGTAAAATCCGAAATGCCCATGACAAACGAGCGTCAAGGCCAAGAGCGAAAATTGCGCCGACAACGCGTCCGTGGCTAAGGAATTTACATGAAAATCCTAAGTGCAGGTCCGATTCGGACAGAACTTGAGCGTCGACGATCTCTCGATCGACCCGACTGGCCGACTCGGGACTCTGACGCCTCGGCGGCTAGGAGCGGCCTGGGTTACCAGTCAGTCGAATGAAAGGTCCAAGGCAATCAGGCGGTCTGAAAGAGGAGGAAGTCACGAAGGCAAAAACACTTAAAATTTCGAATAAGTTTCGAACGAACACAAATTTAAAGAACGAAGTACTTGTTTCGTCTAAAATAAAGGCAAGTTTTTTATATTTACATGAGGGCCACTCGGTCCAACTCGACTAACTACTCTATCTCCTACTACTCGTCACTCGGAGGCGACGGCAGAGGGAACGCGAAGGAGGCGAGGAGGCCGGCAAGCGTCGCAGCGACGGGCGCGGCCTTCTTCTTCAGTTCCTCCATCTCTTCATCGGAGAAGCCAGGCACCATGCCCAGCGACAAGCCCTCGAGGTCGAGGGAGTCGCCGTAGTGCGTCTGCTCCATCACCAACGTCCAGAAGACTCCGGCCTCGAAGCTCTCACGACGGAGGGCACCGAAGCGGTTGGAGATGGAAAGCAGGCGCGCCTCCAGGGTGGTGGTCCCGTCCGGCTGTGGCACCTGCAGCTCGTCAACGAGAAGCTCGGCGCCGATCCGCAGCCGCTCCAGCTGGGTGTTCTCGCCCCGCGCCACCTCCAGGTCCGCCTTGAGCTCTGAAAACTAAATAAACAAGAAAATCAAACAAGCGAACGACGAGGCGAATGGATCAAGGCAGAGGTACAGCAACCTTACCGTCAACCTCCTTCTCCAACCCGGCAACCCGGGCGGTGAGCTGGGAGACCAACTCGGAGGACGTCCGTCGAAGCACTCGTTCAGAGTCGGCCGCCTCGCGTGCCTTGGCCGCGTCCTCCTCCGCCTTCTCGGCTTTCTTCTCCGCCGCTTCGGCCCTCTTCTCCGCCGCTTCAGCCCTCTTTTCGGCGGCGGTCGCTCTCTCCTCTGCCCCGGCCAGCGCCAGCTTGGCCTGGTCGGCCTCCCGCATGGCCTGTGTGGCCTGCTCCACCACGGCCTGCGCCTCCTCATCAAGCCGAACTCGTTCGCTCTCTTGGAAGCGAATGCAGTTCGACTTGGCCCGACTCAACTTGGACAGTTCCTGAGACAACGAAGAGGGATAAGCAAAACAAAAGCGGGAAAAAGACTCTGCGAAAGAGTGAGGATGTACGCACCTGAGTCGGGGCCCCCATCGCCTTTATCGCGCGGAGCGCGGTCTCCAGAGCATGAATGGCTTGGCCCTGATTCTGGCCAAGCACGCCCCAGAGTTGCCGCTCCGCCGGCTCGTTGAGGACCCGCTCCTGTCCATCGGGCCCTTGGACGCGCAGGACATCGACGTCCGTGGGCGCACCCGAAGTCGACTGCGGCTGCGGAGGCGTGGTGGAGCTCAGACGAGGCCTCGACGGCCCGGACAGCGCGGAGCTGCCCGTCTCCATCAACGCGGCGACCACTGCAGCCGCCTCTGCCGACGTGCTCGCCGCCGGTGCCGCCATGCTCGCTGCCGGCGCCGCCATGCTCGCCGCCGGTGCCGCCATGCTCGCCGCCGGTGCCGCCATGCTTGCCGCCGACGCCGCCATGCTCGCTGCCGGCGCCGCCACGCTTGCCGCCGGCGCCGCCATGCTTGCCGCCGGCGCCGTCGCGCTCGCCGCCGAGCCGGGCGCCGTCCCCAAAACCCCTGAGGACCGGAGCAGCTGCTTTCGTGGCAGGACCTGCAGCGGACCCCTGAAACAAAAGAGAGTTAGCGAACGAAATAAAGAAGTAAAAGAAACGCAGCGAAGTCGAACCAGAATGGCTGACGCTTCGGGGTCGGGCCGGCAGACGACCCAGCCTCATCACGCGCCCTCTTGCCTGAGAGGGCACTCGCCGCCGCAGCCGACGTCCCCGCAGAAGACGCCACCGTCACCACCGCGGCGATCGCCTCCGAAACCGCCGTCGCGGGGACGGCGGCGGTCCCCGCCGACTCGGGCGGGGGAGTCACCGACTCGGGCGGGGGAGCCGAGGATACCGCCGTCGCGGAGACGGCGGGAGCCGTTCCCACCACGGTCGCCACGGCTGGCGAAGCTTCAGAAGCTGCCGTGTACGCCGCCGCCGTCACGGGCGCCGCAGTCGCCGCCGCCGCCACGGACGCCGAAGTCACCACGGCCAACGGGGCCGTGGAGGACGCCACGGTCGTCATCATCCCGGCGGACGGCAGCGCGGTGATTATGGTGGACGTGGCCGTGGAAGGGGCCGCGGTCGAGGCGCTCGTCGATGTCGTCGTCGCCACGGCCACCGCCGAGCTCGTCGCCGCCGATGGCACGGTCACCACAACCGATGTCGTCGCGGCGGCCGATGCCATTAGTGGCCCTGCCATGGCCGTCGCCACGGGAAGCAATCTCGCGGGGGAGAGCGTGAGAGCCATGGAGGCGGGGGGAGCCGCCGGCCGCGAATAGCCTGCCGCGCCCCCACTGCCTGAAGCGCCGGCGACGTTGGGACCCGGGGAGCGATCTTCCAGTTGACCCCAGTCGACCTGGTCGTCATCGTCGTCGTCGCTGTCGTCATCGCCGCCCTCGTCGTCACCGCCGTCGTCATCATCGTCGTCATCATCGTCCTCGGAGTCGGAGACCACGTCGCCTCGGCGGCGACGCCGTCTCTTCTCCTCTTCCCTCTTCGCCCGCTTCGCCTTCTTGGCGTCCTCGCGGTCTTTGCGGGCCTTCTGCCGCTCCGCCCGCTCCCTGTTGCTCGCGCGGACGGCGTCGTAGATTTCGGGAAGAGGGGCGGCAGAAGGAACGAAGGCGACGCCAGTCTAAATCCAAGAAAAAGTGTATAAGCGAAAAATCGGAAAAATCGAAACAATGCCGAATCGGGATCGAAACCGAATCGAAAAACTTACGAATTGTAGGGCCCCCTGCTCCGGAAGCATCGGCGGATGGCCCGGGATCAGATAGTCAAAGCTATCCCAATCCGCCGCTGTCTTCCCCATCGCCTCCGAGAGCCGGGCCTTCAGCTCGTGTCGGAGGACGCCCGCCACGTCGTCGACGGCGTACGGCTTCGCCGTGCCGCCCCCTGGCCCGCTCCTCGCCAGCGCCGCGGCTCCAAAACACGCTCCGCGCTCCTCCCCGGCATTATTCCCCATCGAAACCCTAGCTCGTCACTCTCCTTCTCCGCCAGCACCACTCGCCATTGCCGCCGCTCGTTGAACTTGCCGTCGCGCCACAGCCACACGGGCTCCCCGTCCAAACCGCTCCGCACAGCGCGGCGCCGCCGCTCCCTCAAGCGCTCCGTGGCCACCGTTCTTCCTCTTCTGCCGTGAGCCGCGTGAATCGACCCGTCATCCTAAACGCCGGCCACCTCGCCCTTCCTCCTCTGTCACCGTTGATTCGTCGTCTCCGGTGAGTCCCACGCCGATTCGTCGCTCTGGAAGTTAAGCACCAAGGTTGTGCACCTTCCTCACCCTTTTAGTCCTCGTTTCCGCAACTCAGGTCGCTGGAGCCAAGCTCTTCCCCGCCGCCGGTCAACCTCGCTCCGCCACCCTCCCGACGAAATGCGGCCTCCGGCATCCTCGTCGTCAACTGTGCCCGCGCCAAACTTCCTCGAGTCGCTGTGAAGGCTCCCGTACAGATCCCGTCCGCCACCGAGCTCCGCTCTGGCCCCTCGACGTCGCCGGTCATCCCCCCTCGCCACCTCTCGTCGCCGACGCTACTCCGGCCATCCCCGCGAGCTCCACGTCCCCTAGGTGAGCTCGACGTCTCACGCTGTCCCTTCTCGCGTTAACCCTTGGCCAGTTGGCCGCCGGGAACTCAACTCCGGCAAGCGCGCCGCCCACCTCCGGTGAACCTCCGGCCAACACACACTCGGCTGCATAGTTCGGATCTAGTGTGACTATGCGGGATCTGGTGCTCCGCCTCGGATAGCCTTCTATGTGTCCTTGAATCTTAGCGGCTGGATCTGTTGCGGCTGGCCCAGATCTGCTGCGGCCCAAACCTTGTGGTATGCGTGTTGCACGAATCTAATTGGCCCGGCCGATTTTCCACCTCTTTCGAATATCTGTAATTCCTCAGAAATTCACAGAAGCTTGTAAAATTCGTAATAAATCAAATACACCTCAGAAAAATGCGAAACCAATTTTGTTGGATTCCATATACTTAGATCTACCCAGCACAAATGCCAAATCACTCAAAACTTGTTCTCTGTTTCCTGTAAAAATACTTCTATGCAGATCTTGTTTAATTTATAATTAATTCCCTGTTACTCCATAAATCATGGACTCCTGCATGCTTGTAAAGGATATGATAACACACATACAGAGCATTTTTCAACTGTCATATGATGTCTAATCATTTTCTTATGATTTAAATCTTACCTGCATTGTACAAATTATTATAATTAATCTGTAAAGCAGTAAATCATCAAACTTCACCATAAATCACTTCCAGTGGTGAATTTCACCAGAAAAATGCCACTGGACATAAATTAATTTGTGGAAATCGAATTACTTATTTAATCGACTCACGATTGATTAAATGGTTAACTTAATTGAAAATCAATGAAGGAAATACTCCAGATGAAATTAATTAACAAAGTTAATCGTTTGCACTTACAGTGTAAATGACTGTCCTATCAAGTAATTAAATCATTAATTGCATCATATTCTTGCATCTAACTTTGCATTATTCCTTGTCATAACGTGTAGTGGCAGAGACGACTCCGGAGCCGCTCGACTTCCAGCTGCCGGAGGAGCAGGCCCAGGAGGTGCAGGAGGTGCAGGAGGAGCAGCCGCAGCAGGACACTGACCCCACTGACCCTGTTAGCTACGCTCCTGAGCCAGGCAAGCCCCGGTGCATGCCTTCCTATTTAGGATTTTATTTTCTCACTTGATTGGGGCTAGTAATTGTTTGTGCATTAGGTTTATTAGGAGTTGATGTGAAACCATAGAACTGCATTAGGACTACCCTTCCATATACTACCTTGTGTCCTATTTTTGTAGATGTGATCTAGGTTACGTTAGAACTTGCTAGGCTTAGTGGATAGCGGACGGTAGAAGTCGAGTGGTAGGTCCCACTCGCATGATAGGAATCACCCTGGATTGTACTAGCTGGATTTAGGATTTGTTGAGACCGGACGGGGAATTGCTTGCATAGGATGGTTGGAGAAGGCTGGGCCTTCACGGTGGTGTAGCCCCGTCTGTGTCGATTAAGGACCGTCCGTTGTTGGCCCTGTTGAGCTAGTTCGAACGTACTGATCACATGCTAGTGTTTTTATGGGCCTAGTAAACTTAGTAGCTTAGGTTGCCCTGGTGTCTCGCGGATACTTGCACTTTCTATCATGGTATTCGGGAGAGAAAGGATGCTTCCCAATCGGGGCGTACGTCTGGGACGGGGACCGTGCAGGAAGGCCTTTCTCGGGAGGTGTGAGACCCAGCCAGCTCTAGGGGGACCTTTGCAAACGGTTGCTGCATGCGACTTTTGCGCGTCTGTGGCGTGTGGTCAGGTTTTCTCCTGCAGGATGTACATCGATGCCGCCGCTCTCGGTCAAGAGCAACCTTGCTCACTGCGTCACATCGTAGTGTGATATGATTGATGAGATGATGATGCTAGTCTACTACATTACTGTTATTTACATTGCTATATATACTGTCACCGTTGATGTATTGTTACTTATACCTGTTCTAGATATATGAACACTGCTTTATTGGTTAAGTACTTAATTGGAATTAAAACTTGAAAGTAAGGACCAAATAATTAGTGCGCTTGTAGGCAAGTGAGTCAGCCTACCCCTTTGTAGCCTTTGCATACTAGAAGTCGGTTGTAGTTAGCCACGTTGACGGGTAAGTCTTGCTGAGTAACTAGCACTCAGGGTTTGGCTCTTTATGTTTTTGTGCAGGTATAGATTTTGCTTCCGCTGCTGCTTGGTGAAGTTCCTCCAGGTCCACATCGCGGGCTTCGATGTGCGGCCATGTATCGTCGAGTGTTGTAGAATTGGTATAGTTGAGACTTCCGCTGTGCTACTCACGTGTTTTAAATTATTTAAGACTTTTAATAACTTAAAGATGTAAATTTGTGCTTTTTATGTGATGTACTGTTGCGTCTGTTCATCAGCGCTTTACCGACTCGATCCTGTGAAAAGCGGAGACGCTTCAGCTGGCATCAGAGCCGTGTTGGGACAGTATATCATATAAATGGCCTATTTTCGAAAATCTAACCACGTTACGAGTGAAGAACGAAAAGCCCGTTATAAGGATGTTAGAGTAATCAGGTGGTAGTAGGAGTTGATTGTTATTTTTTCTGTAACGACGCACCGACGCCCAGGTAAGAAGGTAAGGATCATGTATGGCTCCGTGGAGATGATATTCTGGCATGGACCATCGAGTTCATGAGGTGATGATGATTGAGCCATGCATTTACTTTTACAAGGATACGTCACCTGTGTAGGTTGGTTGGGGTGACGTTGTGTGGTTTTCTGCAGGTACACTAACTCGCGCGTAGATCGTGTAGAAACGTTTGTGAGTGCGAATTAGTTACCACCACTGTCTACGGCCTGCTATACTTGGGCACCTTTTTATTTTGTGAGGACGTGCAGGACGAGCATGCATTGCATCATCACTTAAAACACTCCAACGAAATTCAGATCACCAGAAATTTCAGACTGACAAGCTAACTTCAAAACTTTATAACTCCAAAACTGCTTGACCAAATTCGATGAAACAAGACTTTCTGGAAAGCTTAAATCATGAACTAAAATTTTGTTTCAGATGTGCCCTTTCGATTCTGTCAGTATCCCCTCCAAATCTGGCGACCAAGTGAAACCAAATTTCAGTCTCGACCCGTTTTTTCAGAATCTGTCTGCCATTTTCAAAATGCGATATCTCCGGTTCTGTTTGTCCGTTTGAGGAGTTTGAGCACTCGTTGGAAAGATATGGAAGTTATCTACAAGTTTGGTATTCTGACTCTTCCCTTTTGACGCCTACAGAAGTGCCAGATTTCAGTTTTGTGACTGCTGCTCACCGTGAAGACAGATTTCAGACTGTTACCTTGAATGAGCGTTGCTCTTTTGTTTTTGCCCAAATGGCTGTGTGCAGCTGCTTGCTACGACCGTACAGAAGTTGGTTACCACGTGTTAAATTTTTTTTTTTTAGCATGGTGGTGCAGCTTGGAGTAGGTTGAGATGTTTTTGCTTTAACTCTCCACAAATGGACGTTGATGGCTTTGCGTGCAATCTTTTTCACTCTTGGAGCCGTCGCACGAATGCATTGGTGGATGGTAGACAACCACAGTATAACCCATACCTGGTTGTGTTTGTCTTCTACTCAGCAGCCCTCGGCAAGAAGAAAAGATAAGCATGGTTCGTCTGCTTACAGCGTTTCATGATGTTTTTCCTTCCAACCTTCGGATCTCGATGGCTACAAGTATCTCTGCACTAGAGACATGGTTCAACCTCAGCTAGAGAGAGCCATTGCGATGAACGCCCTGCGATGTCATGAAGCACGACTACATCAAGTCAATATCATCAAGTTCCGTTTTGCGTACCGCTTTATCAACTGCAATCAGCAAGTCAAGATCATCAATGCCACGCAAAGAATGCTTTTGGAGGAAGTGGTTAAGCTGCTATCGTACCTTCAACAAGATCAGTCAAGTAGTGTGTTAGATAATCGTATCATCGCCTTTCCGTTGGAGCTAGCGTCGCAATACCGTAGCTAGGTGTCGGAATCCCTTGTGCTAGTGTTTTAATCCTTAGAGCTGCACGTTATCGAGTTGTACGACCTTGCCCTACCTCGATGGATGGAATTGTATTCATGTTGAGCCCCGACCCCGTTTGTTTCCGTCGTGAATACTTTTGCACTCTTATCTATCATGTTTATGTGGAGCCCATCTTCTTGCCATTGCCTTACTGTTGTTACTAAGCCCCATGCCAGATTTTTCTTGCAATCGATCTCATTGCTAGTTGCCCATCAAATGTGGAGAAGGTTATGCCAGACCTTTATCATCTTCTCCTTAGCCCCGCTTATGCTTTCGGAATCCTCGTTCTTGCTCAAATATTATAATTTGATAACATAAAGCATGTGCAATGCACCATTCCATATGCATTACAATACACTATTTGCATTGCATCATCATATACATCAAGTAATACAAGTCATAACCTGATCATCATCATCACATATGCACCATGAAAAATGTATCATGTCAATTGCACCATTATGCACCATAACATGTGCACCATATCATAAACATCTTCATTTGCATCACGTCATATGCATCATTTATGCACCATGCAATGAGCATCATGAGACATGACATAATGCACTTGCACCATTGCATGGGCACCATCAGATATGTGCTTTACATCATTTAAAGCACGCAATGCACCATGTTTACGCACCTTACCATTCTAGTAAAGGATAATTTGATGCATTAATACTCACATTAAAGAGCAAGAATGTGGAATTGTACCTTGACTACCTTCATTCACCCGCAATCTTGTGCTTGCAAATCCTTGGAATCCTACTCCTTGAATCCGACTTTGACTTCTTCCTTGAATATTGTCAGCAATCCTAAACATTAGATGTTTGACCGATCCTTGTGCTCTTCTCTGTCTTGATATCCTTCGGGTGTCATTCGTCTCGAATCACCAGTTCACGACAGAGTTCTGTTCCGCCTCTCTTCGTTGGCCACCGTGAGACTTTTAGTGCACCTACACGTTAGCTCGAGTCAGATGAGTTACCTGCAGTTCGTGGCAAATCAGAGGTTCGTCCCATACCCTTGTCAAGCACGCATACCAAACTCAGATGACCAGTTTCAAGATCAGGCTAGCTTCAAGAAGCACAGTACCAGTTTCAGAAAGGCCGCACAAGACGTCACCCAACGAGCTAGAAGAGCAGAAGCTTCAGTTTAGTAAGTTGTGGAAATGCTTTGAATGACAAAGCCTGTCATAACCGAGATGCCCAACAACCACCGTGAAAGAAGTTGCACTGCCTTCTTAGAAGACTTTCGATCCAGCTCCAAAGTGATGGTTATTAGTGCAATAATCATCGAAAGGAATGCTATCAAGACCCGCCAAGAGGACAAGAGTTTTCAACAAATCTTCTTTCAGTCAGAAACGTTTAAGCGTCAAAAACGATGGTTGGAATTGAACAAGGATGATGCCCTGTCGCATCAAGTCAACGGCTCGTTGCCACGCGGAAGAAAAGGAGTTCCAAGCCTCATTGTTTCACCGCTAACCACCACACAGAAGAAAACAGTCTCGTGTTCGCGCGTATCCTCCTGGTACCGCGACCAACATGTCACTTGTTCCAGCCTTGTGTGGTGATATTGTTGCCGTGCAGAAGAAGACATGTGATTCAAGAACAGTATGATTATTCCGAAGGGCTTCGAGTTACGCCAGGAGATGATTGATGAATCACACTTGTCCAAGTACTCTACCCCCAACAGAAGCAAGATATACCAGGACTCAACCAGAAGTAGGATGAGTGCATATGCAGATAGAGTCCTCCTATGGCAGTGGATATCAGGAAAGCATCAAGACAACACCGTTCTAGGCTTTGTATGGACACCGATGTCGTACTCGACTGTACTGGGCCGAGCCCGTGGGAAGAATCACCATTGGACCAGAATTGATAGTAGCTGCAGAAGACAAAATGTGCCCCATTCAGTTCAACTTAAGAGCCGCCAGTCTCGACAGCTGATCTAAGCATACAAAAGACACCGACCATTGATATTGATAGTTTGTGAGCACGTGGACTTTCCTGGCTCCACCATGAAGTGTGTACTTTGGTTCGGTGTTAGGGAGAAACTAGCACTGAGGCCCCTTGGACCGTTATAGATATCTGAGCCGTATGGACCTGTTGCTTACCGTTTAGAGTTGCCCCACGGTCTTTCAGGAGTACACACCGTCTTTCGCATGTCTCAGTTGTGGAAGTGCTTAAAAGCTCCGACAGATATGGTGATCAGCGATGTAGGACAACTTCAGCCAAATCTTGCTTATTCTGAGCAGCCCTTCAAGATCACACATGAGAAGGACAGAGTCACCAGGAACAATGTTACCCGCTTCTCTAATGTGTGGCACAACAACTAATTTGAGGATGAGACCACCGGAGAACAGGAGGAAATTCTCTACGCTACAGTTTTGGTTTACTTCGTTCATGCACCGCATGTTTTTCCCTACTCTCCTTAAATCTCGGGACGAGATTTCTTTAAGGGGGGAGGGCTGTGACACCCCGTGTCACTGGAGTCAGATAGTACACACATCACAAACTAAACAGAAACCAAAAGCAAATCAAGTTTAAATTCGAAATTCAAAATTTCAAACAATTGTCAAATCCAAGCTTCTAAAGGAACTCAAACTTTTACATAACGAGTTGAGCAACTAAAAATACCTGTGGATATCCCTTATGACATAAGAATTTTGAAGAATTTTTGGTGATTTTAGAAATTCATTTGCTAGCTCAAATAAATGCTCAAAGTTTAACGAGTAGCCAAATTTGAAATGCAACCATTTGAAATTCCTTTGGATTTCAGATGTGCATGTTGGCCAGATGAAAGAGCTCATTGAGATCTTTCCAACAATATCAAATTTGCAGTTTTTGGAGTTTGTTTCATACTCCAAATTGTGTACCAAAGTATGGGGAAAACTCTGTTTTGATTAAATCCTGGAAAATGAAAAGATGCCCAAGGACCCACCTGTCAGTGACCCGTCTCTCACTGCCCGCGTCGGAGGACGCCCGCCACGTCGCCGACGGCGTACGGCTTCGCCGTGCCGCCCCCTGGCCCGCTCCTCGCCAGCGCCGCGGCTCCAAAACACGCTCCGCTCTCCTCCCCGGCATTATTCCCCATCGAAACCCTAGCTCGTCACTCTCCTTCTCCGCGAGCACCACTCGCCATTGCCGCCGCTCGTTGAACTCACCGTCGCGCCACAGCCACACGGGCTCCCCGTCCAAACCGCTCCACACAGCGCTGCGCCGCCGCTCCCTCAAGCGCTCCGTGGCCACCGTTCTTCCTCTTCTGCCGTGAGCCGCGTGAATCGACCGGTCATCCTAAACGCCGGCCACCTCGGCCTTCCTCCTCCGTCGCCGTTGATTCATCGTCTTCGGTGAGTCCCACGCCGATTCGTCGCTCTGGAAGTTAAGCACCAAGGTTGTGCACCTTCCTCACCCTTTTATTCCTCGTTTCCGCAACTCAGGTCGCTGGAGCCAAGCTCTTCCCCGCCGCCGGTCAACCTCGCTCCGCCACCCTCCCGACGAAATGCGGCCTCCGGCATCCTCGTCGTCAACTGTGCCCGCGCCAAGCTTCCTCGAGTCGCTGTGAAGGCTTCCGTACAGATCCCGTCCGCCACCGAGCTCCGCTCTGGCCCCTCGACGTCGCCGGTCATCTTCCCTCGCCACCTCTCGTCGCCGACGCTACTCCGGCCATCCCCGCGAGCTCCACGTCCCCTAGGTGAGCTCGACGTCTCACGCTGTCCCTTCTCGCGTTAACCCTTGGCCAGTTGGCCGCCGGGAACTCAACTCCGGCAAGCGCGCCGCCCACCTCCGGTGAACCTCCAGCCAACACACACTCGGCTGCATAGTTCAGATCTAGTGTGACTATGCGGGATCTGGTGCTCCGCCTCGGATAGCCTTCTATGTGTCCTTGAATCTTAGCGGCTGGATCTGTTGCGGCTGGCCCAGATCTGCTGCGGCCCAAACCTTGTGGTATGCGTGTTGCATGAATCTAATTGGCCCGGCCGATTTTCCACCTCTTTCGAATATCTGTAATTCCTCAGAAATTCACAGAAGCTTGTAAAATTCGTAATAAATCAAATACACCTCAGAAAAATGCGAAACCAATTTTGTTGGATTCCATATACTCAGATCTACCCAGCACAAACGCCAAATCACACAAAACTTGTTATCTGTTTCCTGTAAAAATACTTCTATGCAGATCTTGTTTAATTTATAATTAATTCCCTGTTACTCCATAAATCATGGACTCCTGCATGCTTGTAAAGGATATGATAACACACATACAGAGCATTTTTCAACTGTCATATGATGTCTAATCATTTTCTTATGATTTAAATCTTATCTGCATTGTACAAATTATTATAATTAATCTGTAAAGCAGTAAATCATCAAACTTCACCATAAATCACTTCCAGTGGTGACTTTCACCAGAAAAATGCCACTGGATATAAATTAATTTTTGGAAATCGAATTACTTATTTAATCGACTCACGATTGATTAAATGGTTAACTTAATTGAAAATCAATGAAGGAAATACTCCAGACGAAATTAATTAACAAAGTTAATCGTTTGCACTTACAGTGTAAATAACTGTCCTATCAAGTAATTAAATCATTAATTGCATCATATTCTTGCATCTAATTTTGCATTATTCCTTGTCATAACGTGTAGTGGCAGAGACGACTCCGGAGCCGCTCGACTTCCAGCTGCCGGAGGAGCAGGCCCAGGAGGTGCAGGAGGAGGAGCCGCAGCAGGACACTGACCCCACTGACCCTGTTAGCTACGCTCCTGAGCCAGGCAAGCCCCGGTGCATGCCTTCCTATTTAGGATTTTATTTTCTCACTTGATTGGGGCAAGTAATTGTTTGTGCATTAGGTTTATTAGGAGTTGATGTGAAACCATAGAACTGCATTAGGACTACCCTTCCATATACTACCTTGTGTCCTATTTTTGTAGATGTGATCTAGGTTACGTTAGAACTTGCTAGGCTTAGTGGATAGCGGACGGTAGAAGTCGAGTGGTAGGTCCCACTCGCATGATATGAATCACCCTGGATTGTACTAGCTGGATTTAGGATTTGTTGAGACCGGACGGGGAATTGCTTGTATAGGATGGTTGGAGAAGGCTGGGCCTTCACGGTGGTGTAGCCCCGTCTGTGTCGATTAAGGACCGTCCGTTGTTGGCCCTGTTGAGCAAGTTCGAACGTACTGATCACATGCTAGTGTTTTTATGGGCCTAGTAAACTTAGTAGCTTAGGTTACCCTGGTGTCTCGCGGATACTTGCACTTTCTATCATGGTATTCGGGAGAGAAAGGATGCTTCCCAATCGGGGCGTACGTCTGGGACGGGGACCGTGCGGGAAGGCCTTTCTCGGGAGGTGTGAGACCCAGCCAGCTCTAGGGGGACCTTTGCGAACGGTTGTTGCATGCGACTTTTGCGCGTGTGTGGCGTGTGGTCAGGTTTTCTCCTGCAGGATGTACATCGATGCCGCCGCTCTCGGTCAAGAGCAACCTTGCTCACTACGTCACATCGTAGTGTGATATGATTGATGAGATGATGATGATAGTCTACTACATTACTGTTATTTACATTGCTATATATACTGTCACCGTTGATGTATTGTTACTTATACCTGTTCTAGATATATGAACACTGCTTTATTAGTTAAGTACTTAACTGGAATTAAAATTTGAAAGTAAGGACCAAGTAATTAGTGCGCTTGTAGGCAAGTGAGTCAGCCTACCCCTTTGTAGCCTTTGCATACTAGAAGTCGGTTGTAGTTAGCCACGTTGACGGGTAAGTCTTGCTGAGTAACTAGTACTCAGGGTTTGGCTCTTTATGTTTTTGCGCAGGTATAGATTTTGCTTCCGCTGCTGCTTGGTGAAGTTCCTCCAGGTCCACATCGCGGGCTTCGATGTGCGGCCATGTATCGTCGAGTGTTGTAGAATTGGTATAGTTGAGACTTCCGTTGTGCTACTCACGTGTTTTAAATTATTTAAAACTTTTAATAACTTAAAGATGTAAATTTATGCTTTTTATATGATGTACTGTTGCATCTGTTTATCAGCGTTTTACCGACTCGATCTTGTGAAAAGCGGAGACGCTTCAGGCAGCCCGTCCGTCCGTGCCTTCTTCTTGTTCATGTGCCGCCGTCGCCGCTTCATGGAAGCCTTACCCTAATTAACGCGAGGTGGCTGATCCGATTTACCTTAAACGTGACTTGACTTGTTCCACATTGGCCCAGCCAGGTCCAGCCAAATAATATAAAATATATATTTTTTATATATAACACATGAGCCCACGGACGAAAGGAAAAGGGCCACGTATCACACCACAGTCCGTCGATCCACGGATCGAAGCGCGTTTAGCCAGATCTCCCTCGACGTGCTTAGCCAAATTAGGGAACCAATGGAACCGCAGCGACGGCGGCGCGACATGACGATGGACGCGGTGCTGCCGCCGACGAGCGTCGACGACGTTCCTGACGACCTGCTCGAGCGGATCCTCCTCCGCCTCGACTCCCCCATCTGCCACATCTGCGCGGCGTCCACCTGCAAACGTTGGCGAGGTATCATCGCCGACGACGGCGGCGCCTTCCTCCGCCGCGCCCGCTCTCTCCACCCGCAGACCATCGTCGGCCACTACCACGACCGGGACCAGATTCCACGTGAGTGCTGCAATGAGCTCGAGGTGTTTCAGCAAGTCAATGGCAGCGGCGGCGAGTGGGTGCTGGAGCACTGCGCCACGTATCGTCCACGTGAGTAGTGAATCATGCAGTTCTTCTCAGGGTAGCTAGGCAGCCTAATTGACAGCAGGCGGATGCTATGCTCCAGCACCCACTTGCCGGCGCCGCCGTTACGGACACGTCGAAAGACCTCGAGCACCTCGCCACTCGAGTGGACGATTCGCGGCGAGGTGGAGTTTCGTAGCGTGTTCGTCTCGCTTCTTTGCAGCAGCTACAGTGTTCGCAGTTATTTCTTCAGCAGCAGCTACAGTATTTGCAGTTATTTTTCTGCAGCCGCAGCCGCAGCTGCAGCGAGACGAACACGCTGTCGACTTTCGAGAGTCCGTGTTCTGTTTTCGCGTGTCGCAGGTCGACCATAGAGAGTTAGCCTTGTCGAGAACTATCAGAGGCTGCCGCTTAATTGGCAAACCCCATGTAGAGAGACCCGTTGACCCGACCAGCGAGATGGCTTATGCTCACCATGTCATGGTTGACTTCCGACGCGGCCGACATGAGTCGCCGCTCCTCGCTTCCATTGGTCAGCCACCGCGCGCTAGTTAGGGACTTAGGGTAGGCTTTCCATGAATCAGGCTGATCCGAACATGTTCCTAGTTTACCTTTTTTTTTCTGAAGCCGTCTCTTCTCAATTAACATAAAGGCAGGTACAACGGTACACGTAGGCAGTCTCATAGGCCGTCTCATGCAACACCACATAAGATTTTTGATGAGGTGGAAGAGAGAGAGGGAGGTAAAAGAAAGAGATGGTTGTTTCGCGAGGTAACCACCTCAAACGCTAAAATTTAGGAGTATGAGACGGCTTAGACACCATTGTACGAATTGTAGTTGCCGTGCAACTCATAAACATTCCTTTTCTCATCCATAAAACAAGGGAATATGCAATTACTACGAGACAACTAAAAAAATCATCCATTGTATGTGTTGTCTCATAAATTATCTTATAATTACGTGTCATGTATGAGACGACCTATGAGACCACCCTTTGTACCTGCCCTAAGCAATTAACAATCCGGTCTTCCACGTACAGTTAGTATACTCCCTCTGGTTTCTTTTCCTTATGTTCAGACATTGCATACGACTTCACAAAACAACGCTTATTTGAGTATTTGTCATCCCGTCCCATTACATCAAGATCGCCTCTACGTGTGGCCTAAACACAGTGTCGCGTGATGAACTCTGTCAAGGGATATAATGTCGATACAACAACGATTTGAACCATCTGTAATAGAGACGACCATGTGATGCAACAATAAGAGAATTGAACTATAACTGCTTAGTACTCAGAACGTGCATCTACAACGACAACATTTGAAAAAAAAAACATAGATGGACACTCACCCAGTGCAGGCACTCATGAGCGGCGGCCATGGGAGTGTGTAAATGGAAGCATCAGTCGACTGAAAGCGAGCAGATGTTTCAGTCACTTTTTTTGTGACCGTTAGATTGAAATCGAATGGCTACAAAAAAGACGCCCAAACATCTCAGTCAAGTGACTGAGATACAAATCGTGGGCTGGCCTCTGTTGTGGATATTTTGGTTAACGGGTGCATATCCATAACATGATCCGTTCAGTTTGTTTGTTTTGTGGATGCAATCTGAATGGAACCTACTTGTGATGCTAGGTTTGAATTTCTTGTTTATCCTGAATGGAACGTTGAAAAATAAAGTGAATCAGATTTAGCAATGAAAGCTACTTGTTCACAAACACATATGAATTTCTCAGCGACTGGTATTCTGATACAGAACTGATGGTTTAGTACACCTGTAAACTTTACACACAAATGAAACCAAAATTAATACAACATCCATTCATTGTTAATTCTTGGTAACCTATGTGCAATCGATATTGCTTACTAATCTGAACTAGCAACATCATTGTCCGGTAAAGCTCAAAGTTCATCAAAGATTGTTTAAGAGAGCGAATGCATGCAGCTACATGTGGTTTGTTGGCCGGGAAGCAGGCAGGCAGGAGTGGTGCCGTTGTGGCTGACTTGACAGCGATGCAAGCTGATTTATTCCTGATCTGGTTTAACCACAGATGATTCAAACATGATCACGTAGTCCTGTGTCAAGCACATACTTTGCACTCTGCTGCCAGGAACAAGCCGTTGAAATGCCCAGATCGATTCATGTCTGAACTGTGTAGAAGTCATCACATTGTTGTTTGACTCATTTTCGCACATGGTTGATTCCGATGAGTCCCCAGATGGGTAGAGTCAACTGGTCCACAAAAACTATTTCAGCACCATGATGCAAATTATGATTCAAATTAAAATGGTGCATTACTTCTAGTTACACTACTTTTAAAGTAATATAATGTATTGTCTAGTGTACTTTCAGAAAATAATCAACTTATACTATACAGGTACTATCATGGGAGATAAGAGAATTCACAAAGAAATGTGAAATACTTCAGTGTTGACAAATTTTAAGGTGTGAATGTAATAAAGTTACTACATGTGTTTTTGTTTGTAATTTTTGTTTCAACTGACTAAAAATTTTTGTGGACAACTATCAGGTACCTATCATTCCAGACAAATATGCAAGCAACAGAGCATAACAGCATATTCTATCCAGGCAGTGATATCGAAAAATGGAACCAAAACCAACATTTGCATGTGCACTAATATCTATCACATAGAGACTAGAAATGATGGCAAAATTGTGAGGTGTAAATAATAAGATAGTTGATTATATAATGGCATAACACATAACTTTTTAAAATTTTAATTTGTCTGTATCTTAATACACCACATCTATTTTTTCTTGCAGCATTGTTTTGGAACTATCACCAAAACTGATGTACAAGTTTCATGTGTTACTATAACCTCAACTAATATACAAGCTAGAACAGGACTGATAGCAAGCAGTCATCATAATTCAGATGAACAGGATTGTTCATGACTTATCAATATACAGGGAGAGCTAGAAGCAGTGCCTATCAATATATTTGCACATATGCAATAGTAGTAATTCAATAGTGTGCAGTTTCAAAATTTGTATTGGTTAGATTGATCACAATGTCCATGAACCAAGCTAATATATATTCATGTTGTCTTTATAATAAAAAAAAGCAAGTAATTTTTTCACAAAGTGAGAGCAGCAGCTGCCTAGGTAATTTCATCACAAGGTAGCATGATAATAACTTGTGTTTGTAGACATTACATTTGAGAACTATACAGATAGAAGGATGGCATCCTGTGTGCACATATATTTGCAGTTCTCATAAGAATCAACATAGTTTGCCAGAAAAACAGAATGACTAAAAATATTACATGCGCAATGATGCATGGGAACAATCTATTTGGTACAATGTATTATCAAGGGAAATGTGGGAAGTTACAATCAGATGGTTGAAAAAGGATCAGCACATTCAAATTCCTAGTTAATGAGCTGGACAAACTATCATATCAAGTGAGCATGACTCTATTAGAGATGCAATTGAGGCACCATTTTCAGTCAAGCTCAGGGCATATAACTGATAAATCAACAGTAACAGCAGCATAAAGATTACATGCAACCATTGTGGTTCACGTAAACTTAACATTACTACTTATGATCAACTGCATGTCAAATTTCCACCAAAGGCGAAATCTAAGAGTCCGGCAACAAAAAAGAATGTTCAATTTTACAAAACAATTTATTGCTGTCCGAGGATTGAAAATACAATCAATACTCATAACAAGTGTTTCAGGCACAATCGGTAACGGAAACAAGATTTACAAACACAAGCACCACTAGTAGGAACTAGTAATGTATGAGCCAAGGGATTGTGTAATAGTAAACTTACATGTAGAAATCTTCAAGTATTGTAGAGTGTCTTAGACCCTTATCGGAGACAAATATGTTTTTAGCGATACCGTCGAACTGCAATATACATAAAACATTAGTGACCATTGTTTCTATCGTACTCGCTGAATTTCATAACAAAGGAAATCTGGTAGGATATGGTTAGTGTCAACAATATAAGAGCAGGTGTAGAAACACAAGGCTATAACAAAAAAACAATCAAAACATGTGTCATATCCAATCAAACTAAAGAAAAGGTAAAATTACACTTGTGGTATACTAATATTTCACCGTATAGCATAAAAGTAAATTTAAACAAAACATTGTGTAATTTTCTTAGATGTATAATACAAGATCAGCAATATAAATGCAAACAGTATTGGGTGTTACATGCATGCACTTGCTAGGCAAATAACGCAGCAAGGGGCTAAAATCAGACCTAGCTAACCAAAATTGAAGGCAAGGAATAGGACCAATGTCCATGAACAACAACGCAGATGAAAGCAGTATCCCCTCTCCCTCCCTCCTCCTCGCTCATCCAATATATAGAATAAAAGGCTCATAACATTCATCACAATAAGCCTAGCTACTCGATTACACACTCAACAACATGGCTGGACAATGCCACCGCTCATATCACTGTATGAGTGCAGATGTAGCATCTCTGAATACATTTACATATCTGTGGCCATGGGTAACATCAGCTATCTGAATACAATACAAAATAAAAAGGACATCAGCCGGTAATTGTTACTCAATATTCTTCTGTGTAGAAGATGCTACTGATATATCCCAAAATAAAAAATTGTACAATAGCTGTTTGCGCTATCAAACAAACTAGGTCCTGAAATTTCTCAAAATGATTTATTTCTATGTAGAAAAAAAACAATCGTTGGCATTAGGGAACAACTCCAAAGTTATTTTTCCAAAAATAATTACATTTGAGAAAAAAGATAATTTTTCAGGCTCAACATAATCAAACAAAAAAAATGATAAACAAGGGAGTAGGGATAAAAACATGATGGTAGCTTATCCATATGATGGCATGGAGAAATGAAAGAGAGAGAAAAACTTAAAGTAACATAACTTTAATTATCTGAGTGTTTAGTTACTACAAATCTCTGATAAGTTTATAAATCATTCACAACAAAATAATTTAATATTCTCTGCCAAAAAATTACTTATGAGTGATATTAGTATTACACATCTCTCTTGGGGCGTAATTTCAGTGCAGAAGAGAGTCAATTTTTTGGTATGGGATAGCAAACGCGTTATCGACATAAGTCAACTACCGATCATCAAAAGCACAAGTTGGGAAGAGCAGATGGGTTTGTTAATATAAACTTGAATTGAAAAACACTACATTGTACTTAATTGGCCAAATAATTCAGAGAGATCCTTAATATAACGCATATGCAAAACAAAATAAAAAGGGCAAAATATTTAAACAACACAAATTCTCCAAACCAATTTTGATATTATGGTAATGCAAATTTGTCCTAGCACTTTGTGTACGCACAAACAAGAAAGTCACTGTGCCTAACACCATGTCAATTGATTCAGCTAAAAAAAGAAATGACCTTGCCACTAATAACTAACAAGAATTAATGTCACAACTCTCAACGCTCACATCTTCGGAACTGAAGGACACAAGATAAGCCGTGGCCCAAAATCATGAACAGATTAGTGGCTGACCAAAATTTTACTATAACTGTCTAAGTCTAAATGCTGCAATTACTACAGCTATTTAACTACCAAGAAACAGACTCTTTAACATGCAAAAGTACTGTTGAACAAGCAACGTTTAACCTGACTATTACAAATATAACACCTTAAGTCAACCTCCATCATATTCTATTGTTGTTTGTTGGTAGTATGCATGATAGAAACTGAAGAACAATAGCAACATGTAGCATCACAAAACTAGATCTGTAGCCACCACTAACATCATAATAGCAACAATAAATATAAGCATTAAAAACATGCACTTACAAATGGAGATTTTTGCTTTGTTGCTTAATATACCTGAAGTGAAAAGATGGCCAAAGCTAGCACTTTTAGCAGCTGAAGAAGGGGCTCTGCTAGGAGTAGCAGGTGTAGAAACACAAGGCTATCACAAAAAAAAAAAGCAAGCAAGACAGGTGTCAGATCCAATTAAAATAAGAAAGGGTAAAATTACAGCTACATGCCAATGTGCCACTATGCATAGAAAATCTTGCATGCCAGTGATACACAAAATGCTTAAATAAATAAAATTACCATTTTCTATTGTCAATAGAAGAAACAATTTTTTTGTTGCTACTGGAAATCACGCCATTACATAATCCCTGAAAAATTACACATACAAGTGTTCAAATCCTAATGAATGCAAGACAAAAACATCAAACAATATGGACAAAGTAAAAACTGACAATGCCATTACAAAATCATAATATGATTTTTCAATTTCTTTGTTGGATAAATGAGTTTTCAATTTAAATCTGAATGATTCATCACTTGGAAGTACTGATCAATCTATTGCACTCTATGACTATTCTAGATTAAATATTTGTAGGACTACTTAATGAAACCTAGAACTAATTAAAAATTCAGAGACAGAATGACGAGTCATGTTGCATCTACTGCAATGCACACAGAAAAATACAAAGGATAGAGCAAACTGAAGTTCCATTAAGGGGAAAAAAAAAGCATCACAAATGTTTAGGGGAGAAAAAACTGCACTGCAGTTTGTAGAAAATTCAGGCAGAAAAGACATGTTCTAGAAGTATTTATAAGGATCTCTTTCTTATCTTACATGTCCTTACTAAAAAAATCACTAAGGGCAACCATTAAACTAAATTGATATAAATATGATGACAGCAGCTAGTACCAAGTACACAACCAGGTGCACTCAGGGTTCAGTTTAATTTCAGAAAAATGTTAATGTGCACATAAATCGACGGCACTGTGGCTTGATATAAAGACCATATGATAAACACAATCTATAGTAACTAACCAGTAAAGCATGGCAACATAGAATGTGCTAGCTGTTGAGAATTGTCGAAAACATGCCATCATGGATTAGGTTTAGTGCACCAAAATTTAGTAGAAACTCTTGCATCTTCACCACATAATACACAACATGATGTGGCTGAAGAGTTGTTACGGAACTACAAATTCAGACCACTGACAAAGTTCTAATCAAGTATCTCTTCTCTAGATTGAATCCTAATCTCATATTAGCCATCAAATTCAAAAGTACTGCTATGCTTTCCCCGAAGCATGCTCTGCTCAAGAATTTGACTACCCTGTCTAAACTAATTGGGGGAAAACGATTTCTCCTTTTATAAACAACGTGGTGGCTATTTGTTCAGTTGAATTAAGCTCACGCAAGGAAGAAGGCAGCAATACTGGCTGGTAGGTAAGGTACCTGAGGACGAGCGTAGGAGAGGGATTCCATGAGGAGGTAGCCGGCACTAAGTCCATGAACTGAAGGATCTCGTCAACATCGTCTCACAACCACCCCTCCTCCCGTCATGCTATATATCCCTTCAGCAGCTTCCGCCCACAAGAGGATGGATCTAGTAGCTAGCTGCGGTGGCTCCATGGCAAGAACAAGAGCAGATCAGCACTGAGACTGCCATGGGATCGGAGCTCTACCGCCGGTTCATCGCCGCCGGGACATCGCCGTCTCGCCCCTGTCTCTCTCTCTGCAGTTCGTGACCCAAAGGCCCCAAACGAATGTGTGGCTGGGCTTCACTCCTGAAGGACCCGATAACAAACAAAACAGGCTTATCTAACTCACCCGTTAAAGACAAAACGGAACAGCTGACGGACCCGGTAGGAAAGCAGTGCGCGCTCGAGCCGGGAAAGAAAAGAGCGCGCGCACACAACAAGGATCAACCGCTCAATCACAATCCAACGGTAGCAAAATTCGACTGAGAGAAAGACAGAATATCAGTCGACTGAAAGCGAGCAAATCCTTAAGGAGAATGGCCACCTGGATTTTTCAGAATCGTTCACCAGCAGAACGACGAACCCCACTCCGCCGACGACAACTTTGCAAACCCAATCATAATTCTTCGTGTAGCCGGCTAATCTGCCGAACGCCTCCGGAAGCCGGCTGATGCTGTGCTCCAGCACCCACTCGCCGCTGCCATGGACTTGCCGAAACACCTCGAGCTCACTGCACTTGACGTGGACGATGTGTGGGGCAGGCGGCGAGTTGGATTCGCCGGCGCAATGTTCCACGACGTAAAACGTCGAGAGCCCGCACAGACCTAACGCGTTCACGCGGCTGGGCAGATGGACCTTGTTGAGCTCCAAGCTGGCGTTGTCGAGAGCCATCACGCTGCCACGCATCGTCCCCACGTAGAGGGACCCGTCGGCCCGGCCGGCGAACTGGACGCCTCCGCGACGTCGTCTTTCGACGGCGGCACGGCGCGCCATCTGTCTACGTCGACCCATCTTTCGCCGTCGACGGGGGTGGTGAAGACGCACAACCGGGGCTCGCCGTAGGACCTGCGGAACACCCTGAAATTTGACATCGAGATGGTGCCGTCTTCCCCTACGATCAGGAAGAAGTAGCCACTCAGGTGGTCCCCCATGCCGTGAAGCCTCCGGTGGCGTTGCGTCAACGGGTCGCAGACGACAAGGTAGGGGCCAGAGACGTTGGAGGAGGACGAGGCCGCCATGGCAGTCCTTCACCAGCCACCTCGCAGTCTCGCCGAAGGGGCGCAGGAAGTCGAGGGAGAAGCGGGTGGTCTCGGGGAGCACCGGTGGCGTTGTGGGGACGAAATCCTAAACGATCAAACGAGTTGAAAAGCCTCGCAATCTGGGCGGCCGCGTGGCCAGAAAAATCACGACCATTGCTGCTCCTCCAATCGCACAGCTCCTGTCCAGCCCACGCATCCGTAATTCTGTTTTGGCCCTTTTGCAATCGTCGAAGCTTCGTTGCACATTCATGTGGTTTCGTTTGGCCTTTTGCTGTTCGTTCGGTAGTTCCAAGCGGTGGATTCTTCAAGCCCATGCGTCTCAGTGCGGTGCATTCATGCCTTTGGTGCTTCTCTGTGTTACGCAAAGTGCATGCTTCCAAGCTGCGCCCATATGCATCTTTGGCCCATACCTTGCTCATCTTCTTGCATGCGGTGTTTGCCGTCATGTGTTCGTTTCTTGGCACGTCGTTGCCTTACGTGTTGTGATTTTGTTTGCTAAGCGCTTGACTTCTTCTGCGCTCTTTCGTCTATAAATACGACGCCCGTCCGTGTGGTTGCCATGTCGGGGCAGCGTGCAGGGCGTACAACGGTGGCGGCGAGCGGGGAGGTGTGCAGGGCGTACAGCGGTGGCGGTGAGCGATGCTGGGCGGGCATCGTTGGCATGCCTGCGAGGTCGGCGACGGTCTCTGTGGGGCTGCCTCAGCGATGGCGTCCACGACCCAGCCGCTGCGGTGTTGATAGTCCGGCAGAGCTCCTCGACGGCGAGAAGCCGGCAGCGGAGGTCGGCCATGTCGCGCTTCATGAGGAAGTGGCGGTCACGGAGGGTCAGGTTCTCCTCCTGCAGCCTGGCTGCGCGGGCCTCGTCATCCTCCTCGTCGTCGTCGAACGCGGCCGCGGCGGGCAGCTGGACCATCTCGAAGTGCGTGAGGTCGTGGTCGAGGCGGCGCTCAAACTTGATGTGCTCCTTCGGCTCGCTCTCGCCGGAGCCCGTGTCCTCCTCGCCGGCGACGACGTCCCCGGCATCCGCAGCCTGGGAGCGGAGGCGGATGAAGCCTTTCATGAAGCTGTACCCACGCCGGCCATCTCCACCAACTCCACCCGCGTCGGCGACAGTTGTCGCGTGGGGAGTACCACCGGCGTCACGGGGCATGGCGACACCAGCGAGGCCACGCCTCCGGAACGCTTCGGCCATATCAGGAACGACGTTGTACTACGCAGGAACGGCGTCGTCACGGGGCATGGCGACACCAGCGTGCCATCCTGCGTGGCACGGCACGGCAACAGAAGCGCGACGAGCGGCCGCACGGCACCAAACACCCGCTGCAGACCCGGTTGTTCGGGCTGCTCTTGGTCAGCAGCAGGCCGAGCTCCGTCGCCGTCGCTTCACACGTGCACTCCACAGCGCCCGGCCGCTGAACGACACTGCCCGCGCAGCGCCTCGCTCGGCAGCTCTCTCTCGCCGCCTCGTCCGGCCGAGGTTTGCTCAACCAGGCGCGCCGCGCGCGCCAACCTGCTAGACTGCCTGACGCGGATGCGCGGCGCAGCCTTCCTAGCGTGGAGACTGCTGCTTCCATGAGTGAGACTGTGAGAGAGGGTAGCCTCAATTTTTGTGAAGAAGAGAGACCGGGCAAAAGGGGCCTGCGCAGGTGAAGGAGAAGAAAGTGCGGGCGTGCGGCCTCAGCGCACAGACGCGTGCAGGGGGCTCAGCCGCGTGGAGACATGCAGCTGCATGTGCTCCAGCGAGGCAGGGGCAGCTGAGAGGTAGAGAGAGGCTGATGAAGCGACGAGCCGCTCTAGAATTATTTTTTTTGTTGTTGTCTCTGGCATAATGGGTGCTCGTGGACTCTTTAGTATATTTTTTATTCGACTCCAATTTGTGTCTGGCACAACGAGTGTTGCTCTAAAACTTCCACTCTTGATTGAAATTCAGAAAGGTTGTAAAGATTGTGTCAAATTTTTTGTATTGTGCGTCATCTTCTAAAATTGTGTGAAATTTTGTGCTTGAATAAAATACTCAAGAATACATTTTACTTGGATTCAATCACAATTATCCTTTAGATTTGAAATCTGTATTTTCATGCCTTTAAGATGGTCTATTGATGGTCTATTGAAACTACATACACGTAGAAATAATCATGAGAACTAATGTACTAAGCCATAGAATTTGTTGTAACAAAAAGTTATCTGGTGAAAGGTTAAGTTACTTTACACACGTTATAATTTCTATAACTTCTATGAGGGTATCTCGGAAGACTGAATGAATGAATTATTTGAAAGAAAAAGTATAAAAAAAAGGATGGAAGTGCGCGCCGGCGGCGCGCCACAGCTTCTAGTTGATAGAAATTGGGTGCTGCTCCCGTTGGTGGTAGAGGCCGATGATGGTCGGCGGGTGGAGTGAACGGACGCGGCGGAGGAAGGCGGCGCCGCCGGCGGCGGCGGCGATGACGCAGAGCCAGCGCTTGCAGGCGGACGCCGCGCGGATGAGCCAGATCGGGGAGTCGAGGTGAAGGAGGATCAGCTCGAGCAAGTCATCCGGGACGCTGTCGACGCGCGTCCCCGGCAGCACCGCGTCCTCCAGTTTCATCTCCATCTTGCGCCGCCGTCGCTGTCGTGTCCAGGTTTTTTGATTTTGATCCTGACGTGACTTCACAACATTGAATTGGGTCGCAGCCGTGTCCAGCTGATATAACACACGAGCCCATAACGAACGAAAGGGCCTGCATGACGCGTACAAGTTTACAACAGCAGTCCGTTCGTTCCACGGATCTAGGGCGTTTGGCCGGATCTCCCTCCTCGATGTGCTTGCCCAAATGACCGCCGGATTAACTAAATTAGGGTAGCGATGGAGCCGCAGCGACGGCGGCGCAAGGTGAAGACGGAAGCTGTGGACGCGGTGCCGCCGTGGGCGACGCGCGTCGACAACGTCCCGGACGACCTGCTCGAGCTGATCCTTCTCCGCCTCGACTCCCCCATCTGGCCAATCCGCGCGGCGTCCACCTGCAAGCGATGGCGTGGCGTCATCGCCGACGATGGCGGCGCCTTCCTCCGCTGCGCCCTCTCGCTCCACCCGCCGACCATCTTCGGCCACTACCACCACAGAGAGCAGTTCCCGCCACCAATCGAGTTCATCCGGACACCATCGTCGCCGCCGGTGCGCATCAACACCAGTTGTTTCTCGCTCGACTTCATCCTCCCTCCCGACGTCAACGAGATCACTGCCAAGTTCGAGGTTATAGACTGCCACGGCGGGCTCGTCCTCCTCCAAAGTTTCTATCTCAAGTACCTCGTCGTCTACGACCCGTTGACTCACCAGTGCCAGAGAGTCAACGGCACGCTAGACGAGCTGATCCGCGGCCGCTTCTTCCTCATCGACGGGGAAGACGGCACGATCTCAGTCTCGAATTTCAGGGTTTTCCGTACGGTTTTCAGCAGAAAATACGGCGAGCCCTGGTCGTGCGTCTTCTCCACCGTGACTGTAGACCGCGACGGGTGGCGCTCCGTGCCGCCATCGAGAGACGAACTTGAGATGGAGGACCTACTCTCCTTTGCCGGCCGGGTCGACGGCTCTCTCTACCTTGGGACGGCGTGCGGTAGTGTGATGGTTCTTGATAACGTCAGCTTGGAGCTCAACAAGGTCCACCTGCCCAGCCGCGTGAACATGCTGAGGCCGCTCAAGCCCTAGACGTTTTGCGTCGTCGCACATTGTTCCCGTGATGGCGACTCCACCTCGCCGCCCGCACCGCGTATCGTGCACGTGAAGGGTGACGAGCTCGAGGTGTTTCGGCGAGTCCATAATGGCAGCGGCGGTGGCGAGTGGGTGCACGAGCACAGCATCCACCGGCTGTTCGAGAGGTTCGGCAGATTACCGGCAGCCGGCTACCCGGAGAAGTACTATTGGTTTCCCAAAGTTGTCTTCGGCGGCGTTGGGTTCGTCGTTCTGCTTATGTTTGGACACCATGGAGGTGAAGGGGGTGCCTGAATTGACCTGTTACCGTGGGACTAGGGATGCTTCCATCTACACACTCCCATGGCCTCCGCTCATGAGGGCTTGCATTGGGCGGAAACCCGAGCGTTAATTTTACTTCATGGGTTTATCCATCTATCTTTTCTTTTTGCAAATGTTATTGTCGTCAATGCATGTTCAAGTATCGAACAGTTATCGTCCCATCTAAGTTCAATTTCATTTTAATTTTGGTTGTATGAGTGAGCTGTACCTTACGTGGTTGCCTCTAATACAAATGGTCCCAACAGTTGTGCCTGTTATCGTGTAATTTGGGTAAATCGGGTCACCCGACTGAACTTTGGGTACCCTAAATTTTGTCATGCTTCCTATTAGTAGCACAGAACGTACGGGCAAACAAAGGTGACTGCACAACCAAAATACTGCAGTCATATTTGGATGTGAACAAAAACCCGATCAAGAAAACAACTAGTAACAATCAATTTTTTCAACAGGGCTTTTTTTTAAGGGAATGCCATCCGGCGAGTTTTATTGAGTCGATAAAATAGTTACATCGTTCGTTAACATGCTCAGAATAAAGCTGGGGGTTCTTCGATCCAAGTACATGATTGTTTAGAAATAAAGTCTCGCCTAGCTAGCTCATGCGCTACATGATTGGCATCTCTGTTGCAGTGCTCTACAGAAACCTCAACGAAATCATTCCAAATTGTATTGCATTCATCATAAACGGCCGCTGCTGAATTTGCCGAGAAGCCACCATCCTGCATAGTCTGCACCACTTCCAGGCAGTCTGCTTGAACAATGAATCTGTTACATCCAATATATTGTGCTAGCATTAATCCTTCCTTCAAGGCAAAAGCTTCAGCCATATGTGCATCAACAACATGGGACAAATAGCTGTGAGCTGCTGCGATACATCCTCCACCAGCGCATCTCCACCCGTATTCCCTATACCAGAGTCCTCATCAAATGCTGCATCAACATTAACCATAAGTTTACCTTCTGGGGGCTTTTTCTATCCTTGTCGTATCTTCGTCGTCTTCTTGTTTGCTAGCATGTAGTTACATGTAAGAGCCGCTATTGCTTTCTACATTCCTTCTGGATTATAGTTTATGAAAATCTGACTGTATCCCAACAAAAATAGCTAAAAACCAGCGATTCTTGACCATATTGGGCCGCAGCCTAGTCCAGCTAAGACAACACGAGCCCACGGACGGAGGGTCCCGCTGCCCTGCATGAAGCGCATCATTTTAGAGCCCTTTATTTCTGCACGGATCGAACTCGAAGCGCTCCGCGTCAAGCGGGCCAGGTCTCCCCCTCCCTCGAACTATTACAACAGCATTACGGCACCCATGGATCGGCGGCGCAACATCGAGAAGGCGGCGGCGGGGGTGGTGCCGGCGCCGTGCGTCGACGACATCCCGGAGGACCTGCTTGAGGTGATCCTCCGCCGCCTCGACTCCCCCATCTGCCTCATCCGCGCGGCGTCCACCTGCAAGCGATGGCGCGGCATCATCGTCGCCGACGACGACGGCGTCGCCTTCCTCCGCCGCGCGCGCACGCTCCACCCGCACCCGCGGACCTCGACCATCGTCGGCCACTACCACCAGCGGGCGACCACGATCGAGTTCATCCCCACATCGCCCATCGACCCTAGCCGCTTCTCCCTCGACTTCCTCCTTCCTCTCGGCGAGACCGCCAAGTGGGAGCTGAAAGACTGCCATGGCGGCCTCGTCCTCCTCCTCCAACTTATCGAGCCACGGTACCTCGTCGTCTGCGACCCGCTGACTCGCTGGTACCGGAAGCTCAACGTCAGCACGCGACGGCGAGACCAGCTTAATGGCAACTTCTTCCTGATCGAAGGGGAAGACGGCAGCGCCATCTCCGGCACGAATTTCCGGGTCTTCTACAGATTCCACGACGTCAACGCGATCCGGTCGTGCGTCTTCTCAACCGCTGGCGACGACCGCGGCGCCGGCGGCGGCTGGTGCGCCGTGCCGCCGTCGAAAGACGACACCAAAACGGAGCAGGTCTCCTTGGCCGGCCGGGTCGAGGGGTCTCTCTACATGGGGACAGAGTGCGGCAGACTGATGGTTTGTGCCGCCGTATTTCATCGTCTGCGACCCGCTCACGCGTCGCCACCAGATCTACCGTCCAACAACGCAAAACTGGGAGGACACCTCCGAGTTCGCATGCGCCTTCCTCCTCAACGGGGAAGAAGAAGACATCTCCATATCGAACTTCAGGGTGTTCGTGAGATTCTTCGAAGGTCCGCGGGCCTGCGTGTTCTCCACAGCCGACGCCGGAGGCGGCTGGCGCTTCCTGTGGCGGTCGGAAGATGACCTCGACAGTGAGTGCGATGCGCTACTCGCCGACCGGGTCGACGGGTCTGTCTACTTTTGGACGATCTGTGGATGCGTCCTACAACTTGTTGACGACGACGACGCCAACTATGATTTCGCCGAGGCCGACCTCCCCAGCCGCGTGGACATGTCACGCGGGTACTACTCTACCTACGGCATCGTTGAATCCTCGCGGTCGCCGAGTCGGCCGTGCATCGTCCACGTGTACCTTGACGAACTCGAGGTCTTTGGCCGGCGAGACCATGGCGAGTGGGTCTTGGAGCACAGCATCCACCGGCTGTCGGAGGCCACCCCGGGGGCTGCCGGGGTACCCGGAGAAGATGAAAAATTGGAAAGTGCATGTTTTCGCCGGCGGCAACGAGTACGTCGTCTTGGCAGTATGGGAAGAAGATAGGAGGTGGTTCGTTTCCGTCGAAGTGGAAACGATGGAGATGGCTGTGGTGCCCGACTCTTCCTACCGTAGGACCAGGGGTACTACCGCCTACACTCTGCCGTGTGGCCGTCATTCATCAGGAGGTGATGATGACCCAGGTAAAATTTATTTGAGTTATATAGCATCATTGATCTATCATCAACATTTATTTTAATCTATCGACTGTCGTGTAGTAAATTTGTTTGCGTGTTCCAGCTGGTTTGGTCTCTGTCAAATTTTAGATGTTCAAGTACTGTTTGTGATCATATATATGGACCTGTTGAGAGAGAACTCTTATCTGACA
Organism: Eragrostis curvula; assembly: GCA_007726485.1. Lineage (NCBI taxonomy): Eukaryota > Viridiplantae > Streptophyta > Magnoliopsida > Poales > Poaceae > Eragrostis > Eragrostis curvula. The sequence continues at coordinate 4,710,913 of CM017444.1, read as the reverse complement.
CGAGTTTAAATAGATTTGCTTTCTACTCGCGTGGCATCGTGTCCGCGCAATGCTACTTGGCAGTTGGCCGGCATCGTAGCCGGCCGGCAACCTCAACGGCGCCTTGCCGTTCTCGATGTGTTCTGTAGCTAAAGCCATTGCAGTTTCGAACGGTTATATATTCAAGTGTTTTCCCCTTTGTGCCCATTACATGATAGTGGCGCCAGTATAATACTAGTATAGTGTTAGTGTGAAGAAGGTGTATAAGAAAAAGGCCGTACATGTTCCGTTACCCAAACCATAATATATGTTATGATCTATATACACTAATGTCAACGTTTGATAAGAACAAGGCCTAAACTTGGCTTCAGTGCTAGGGTTTCGATTTCTTGAAAGCTTGATGCTCATGTAACCCATCAATGGAACTGACACCGCCCGGATAAAACTCTCATGTAACCCATCAAAGGAATTGTACAAGCAATGCAATTTGCAAGCAATTAAACTCACAAGCACACCGTGGGACGGAAAGAGAAGACGGAATCAGAGAACTCCACAGAAGTACAACGGCAGCTAGCTAGCGTTACAATACAAGAACTAATCTTGTTTCCTCGATCGATCACCCTGCATGCAGGCAGGCAGTTTCAGGCACGTTACCGCCAGGGAGATGCAGCTCATCGGGAAGCTCCAGCTTGTCGTTCGCCTTCGGCTTGTCCTCCTCCTTTCTTTTCGACATAAACCAGCGCCCCTGCGTGTCCTGCTTGAGCCCCTTGTTGGCCGTCTGTTGCCACCACGCCGGGATTCCCATGTCTTTGCTCAGCATGCTCGAGGACCTGTTCACCAGCGCCACGTCCCGGCGCTTCTCGCGGTCGAGCAGATGGAGGTACACATCCAGGTTGTGTCGCCCCTGCAAGTCGTAATCCTGCTTCAGGATGTGGTGTCCCTGCTTGTCTTTAGAGGTAGCCACGTCGAGCACGAGCTCGTCGCCGGCGGCGTGCACGTACGCCCAGGACGGCGCCCAGCGGCTGACCATGCGCGCCAACCAGGGCACGTATTTTTCCAGCGGCAGCAGCGAGAGCGGGAGCGCGACGAGGTTCGCCGCGGGCAGGCACGGCAGCCACGGCACCGGGTCGCCGCCGACGACCACGCGCAGCACCGCGACGCTGCCGTCGACGAGCCCGTCACGGAAGGCCCGGTTCCCCACGCGCGGGCCGCCGAAGGTGACGGCCCGGACCGGCAGGCCCGGGTGCGAGGCGGCCGCGTCGCGCGCGGCGAGCAGGGCGAGCGCGCCGCCTAGGCTGTGGCCCGTGAAGGTCACGCGGACCTTCTCGCCGCGCTCGTCCCGGAAGTGGGCCAGCAGCCGCCTGAGCTCGTCGGCGACCTGATCCTGCGCGCTGACGCGGCCCAACTCGCTCCAGGTCCTATTCTTGTCGTCGGACTGGTTGTTGAGTTTCTTTTCGTTGTTGTCCGTGTATAAGCTGTGGAACCCTGTCGCCACCTTGGCCTTCTTGTCGCCGCCAGCGGCGAACGGCACGAGGCTTGTCTTGACATCCATGGCCCACTCCACGAGCGCGCTCGTGCCGCGCCACACGACGGCGACGTCCCGGATGCCGGCGCGGTTGGCCTCGGCGTCGCCGGCGACGGCGACGTAGCCCATCCAGTGCGCGCCGTCGTCCCACTCCTCGGCACCAAGGATGGGCTCGACCCACTCCGGCAAGACGTCGGCGGTGGCGTAGATGAAGGTGGTGGCGACATAGCCGTGGCCGGCGAGGCCGACCATGCGGCGGAGGCCGTGGCGGCAGGTGCCGTAGTACGGGGACCACTCGTCGCCGTCGAAGGCATCATAGGCGGCCATGGCGAGCTCGCCGTACCGGAGCACCTCGGCGCGGGTCCAGCTGCCGCGGACGCCGAGGAGCGTGTCGTGCAACGGGCAGTCGGCGACGACATGCGCCGATGTCTGAGTCTTAGCATTTGCAAGGTGGCCGACGGTGGCGAGGGCCGTGCTACGGAGGCCGTGATCGCCCGCCATGCACGTAGAGCAAGGGAGAGAACGAGAGAATATGTGTGTACTGAGATACGGAATCGTTCTGTGTTTGTTCATGACGAACTCTGCATGGGGGTTCTATATAAAGGGCTGGAGGAGTGCACAGATCGAGCCTCCTCACGTCGAGATTTCTTCAAACCTTACAATGCTACTAACAGAGTAGCAGAGTGGGAATATTTCTTTTATTGACCAGCAGTCGTCTTAAATTAATTAAAGTAGTAAGCTACACGGATGAAGAAGGGGTCCTCGTTTAGTCGTGTAAGTAGTCCTCAAAATCGTGTCTCCCATTTGGTGGTGTTTGGTAGGTAAGAAAAATTCCACCTAAACCATGGGCCATGGCCACCCCTAGCCGTGGTTTTGGAGCTCTTTTCCGTTGGTTTCGATGTGTACGGGCTCGTCTGTAATAATGAACTATCTGATATATGCATTGATTGATGCAGAGGTTGAAATATTGAAATATATTCTAATTTCTAAACAAATGGCCACCCCTAGCCACAAGGAAGCTTCATCCTTGTGTGAATAATGTGACACTTCCTACTTGCTCGTCTCTCAGACTTAAAGCCTTATGTGAGAGTTTCTCTAAAAGCGACAATCTGAATCTCTGAAGGGAAGTGATTGTGTGGTAAAAATGATTCTTTTATGACTTTCAATGACAAACTCGTAGTTCAATATTAACCAGAGAATCACTTCACAAAATTAGAATAAACTCTGAGGAGCATAATTCAGCTCCATTACCTTTTAATGGTAAGTTTATTAGCATTAGCAAATGAACATAGTTCGTATTCATGATGCAAGCGCAAGTGCCACTATGTGATTCGGCAACAAATTGGGTACCTTCCCACTAAAAAAAAATTAGTAATAAATTAGTTCACTCTTGGTAAAATGTCAAAATTTAACTACAGTATACTTGAGAACAATACTAAAGAGGGGGGGAAACATCTATCGCTTACAAATAACACTCGACAAATATTAGAAACCTTACAATGGGATATGCTGGCTTACACATGGACATACTACATGGGATACCCGGTCAGGAGACTCAGGACTAACAAGTTGGAACAAGATCTCATGCGAGCATGACCAAAAAGCCAACTAGAAAAGCTAGGTGCCATGAAGTTACCGCTACACATGGATGCCCGATTAAGTTTACTGAGTCAATGAAGACCCAAGGAAAAACCAGTTTTTCTTACTGATAGTGATAGGGTAATATATTGCTTTTTACTAGTTAGTATAAATTAAGACGAGAGACTACTCAAGAAAACTCATGCGGTACTGGACCGCTAGAGGCCAGATGACTAAACAGTCAACGGACCGTCTTGCACAGTACTCGTAGCCGGTAAGGTCTGACAGCGAAGCTTTCAGCTTCCTACTGTCACTATTCGGAACGAAAGGCCGGTAGTCGGGTACCTTACACTGATTGCCCAATCAGAGATTATCATTAGTACTAGTAGTATCTTTTCAATAATTCTCTGCTTGCTCAATCACCACCACCTGTAGTTGACGCCATCACCACCACCTGTGTTGGTGCCTTGCAAACCCTCCAACAAGTGAACAAGAAATGCTGTGGCTACAACGTGTGCTAGGGGGGGCTGGTTTTTTCGTTCCGGTCACCGTGCACATGTTTTATTGTTCCTTCGAAATGGTTTAGCAGGCAAGATTCCTTTTCACTGACATATTGGCCGCACATATTCCATTCCCAGAAATGATGACAATTCTTTTTATATTATAAACAAAAGAACAATGAGCCATTCACGCAAAGCATCAGCATCTTACTTTCTTCAACGGCTGCTTCCATTCACGCAAAGAACTATTAGCGTGTTCGGCATGCTGGAAATCAGTCCAGCAAACAGTAATTTCATCTCACAAAAATCAGCCCAGCCAAACAGCCAATCAGCCAGCTAACAGTACTTTTCTCTCACAAAAATCAACCCAACCACCAGCCAACCAGCAAAACGAACGGGCTGTATGAGGACGGAGAACTCTCGGGGTTTATCAAATTTTGTACAAGGTCACCTGTCACACCCCAAAATTTCAAATTTTGGAATGTGACTCAAATTTCACTAAATTTTAAAACTTTTTAGGAATAGTTTAAAATTTAACTTTAATATTCGACTGTTGTCATTTTTCTTTAGGCAAAAGAATTATTTTCTAAATAAATTAAATAAATATAGGTTATATAAATTGTTTGTTGCATTCATGCTCGTTAGTCAGCATTAGGTGCTTCTCTGTGTGAAAAATGAATTTCAAAATTCGATAGTGATCTTGTGGATCGAATTAGTTTTTGAGTATCGATAATAGTGCAATTCCTAGCCTAGCCCTAATCTCGGCCAAGGTGTCATCCTATTTGTTTCTCTTCTTCTCTTCTCTCCATCAACGTGCAAACAACCAAGCTATCTATGTGCAACAAAACTATGCGATCAAAATATCTTTGCATGCCTTTTGTTTACCTCCTATGTTTCCTTTTCTTTTATCTCATCTACCATTCTTAATTTCTTTTCCTTCGATCGTGCCATGAAGCTTATGTACAACCAAGCCATACTCTTTGCTGTTACTATGCCGTTCTACTCTCTGTTCATTTTTAACATTTGTTTGCAAGCAATCAAGCCACCTGCGAGCAGCTTGATTTCATTGTTCAATCATCTTTTCTTTCTCTCTCTTTCTAATAAATGTTTGTAATGAAGATAGCTGCACCACAACAAGCAGCTGATCTTTTCCCGAGGCTCTTTATCTATCTATCTAGTTATATGTCTTTCTTCCTCAATGTGTAGTCAATCCAACAGACCTTCGCTATCACCACCCAATCACCCTCCTCCCTATTATTTTTCCTCCTATCATGGTCTTGCTATTTAGCTTTCGCAAAACCTTACCTCTCTTAATGCTACTCTGTCATTTTTCTTTCTGCTTATTTCTATCATTTGAGTTGCAAGCAAACGAGCTACCTGCCTGCACTTTCAATCATTTCTAATTTCTTTATGTCTCTCCATCAGCTTGTACCCCAGACGTTTCATTCCTTTGTTTATTTTCTATCTATCGTGACTTACTTTGTAATATACACACGTAGCTATATTGGGACCCAATGTTGCAGCTTGCGACACCCTTTTCCCTTTCTCTTTTGGCCATCTCTATTTTACCTGCTAGCTACTTACATGGAAACCATTGCATCCCGATGCCGATGTCCTGATATTTTGCTCCTTTCTCTCTCAATGCTACATGCAGCTAGCGCCCACTAAAGTTTTGAGTCTAGCGACAATGTCTTTGCCTTGCTACCATCGTGTCTTTGTTTTAGTCAACCATGACCCACAATGCCCCCATCTCCTCAATAAACACCAAAGCCCTGCTCTATCCAGTCAAGAATATCGCATCGCCCTGCAAACCCTAGCACGCACAATACATGCATGCCACTGCATCGTGCAACACCCAAAGTCGCACCACAGTTGTCGTTCATCCTCGTCTATCATGAAAAATCGGTCATCACATTCCTATCTCGCTTCTCCCATGGAAATCAGGCCTCACGGGTCGTCTTCCTCTTTCCCTCCAAGCTCCTCAACACCGCCATTTGACTCCTCACCGATGTGTTCATCTCTTCATGCCTTGTTGCTTTGCACAACACACTCATATGAAAGGGTCCTACAAATACTATAAACTTCTTCAGTTATCTCTTTTGTTATTGTATCATAATCAAATTCAACTATATTCAATCATTCAATGATAGCATCATGTGTTCTTGTTTATCTAGTTCTTTCTCATTTATCTTACACCTCCAACCAATCTGTTTATCCATTCCATAGACTCTTTACAAGTCATGCTACCTCGTGGCCTCTGTATTGGCATAACCACACAATGATATTATATTATTTTAGTTACCAAATTTATGTCGATGCAATGGCAGGTGCACATGCCATTGATGCATAACATAAAGTTGGATGTTAAAATAATAGATATCACTTGGGTGTCATATGTCTTATACCTAGTCAATCTTTTGTATCATTAATATAAATTTCTTTGATCCCTTGTCATTTTGGATCTTCGTTGAGTCGAATCAATGTTTCTCTCATAATGCATTTATATATTTGGACCTTGATCTATTCAACCATGATCTTCAGTTCCGTCTACGACTCCGTAGATCGAGTTTAGAAGTTTTCTTGTTTTCTTTATTCCTTTTTGCATCAATGTAAGTTCAGGCTTGTGCATGTTCGTTCTGACCTCATGACTTGTGATATTTCCTTTTATAACATCACCTCTCGTCATCTATACATTCATTCATGTTGACGTGATGTGTCCCACATTCTACTTCCAAGATATGATTCCATCCACATTCATTCCACTTACTGTTTTCACGCAAAAGGAAATAAAAACATCATCTAACGCTCAATAATGCATTTTTTTTCTTCCTAGTCCTCGTCTCTTTTCATTAGCACACTATATCGACATTGCCTATGAATGCCTAGACACCTCCCCACGTCCTCCCCTTGACCCTAAGCTCTCTTGGGCAGAACACTAAGGCAGCCCACAACCACATCTCAACTTCCCACCGATTTCCTTGCCGTTTGGGCCGAGGCCCACCTTTCCTCACCCCTCCCCACTTATGGGCCAAGCCCAAAACCTTTCCTAAACCCTAAGACACCCTCTCTATTGATATGGGAGCCCCAACCACGTCCCCCCTGCTGTCCCCCACGCACACCCTCACCCCTCAAACCCTAACCACGCCGCCAAGCTGCTGCCACGTCTCGCCGCCGTCGCGTTCAGCAGCACAGTCACAAATTGGCATCAACGTTTCCGGAGATCCATCCATTTAATTGATGCCAAATTTCACCAGCAAGTGCGTCATAGAGTCCTCTACAACATATCCAAAATTCAGCTCCAGATCTGACCTGGATCTACGGGGATCTAATTCGCAATGACTACTGCTCCTGTTCTGAATCTGTCCAGCGCGCCTGATGGTAATTGTTTTCCGTGTTCCACTCAATCCCTATGCTTTTATGACCTAAATTCAACACCATATTATGTTCCAGAAAGTCTACTACGATTTCTCCAAAGGATTTGCCGAGATCATTTATGAATCGACCAGGAACGCAATGCCACCGTCAACTGTTCCAGAACAACCCCATCTAGATCCAACCAATTGATCTCTTTTTCAGGTAAACCAGTGCCCCAATCACCTTGTGTCCAACATGTTCCACAACATTTCGCATATTCTTGTGGAAACCTTGTTCCAAAATATGTATCCAATCAACGGCAACACGCACATTTCATTTCGTGACTGTTTCTGTTTTTCCAGATTTAGTGTTTAGTCTTTCAAACATCATAACTTTTTGCTCGTAACTCCGGGGACTGTTAGAATATCATATGGGCAACACAAAATGTTTCTCTTATGATAGTGCTAATAGGATGTACTGTGATCGTGGTTACGGTTGGTGAACTTGGTTCCCTTGTGGAAGGATCTTGTGACCGAGGGGGGGGGGGGGGAATTGGTGTGCCATGCGTGCTACCAAAGAAATCTATGGGGTACGACATATCTTACTCGCCAGTATTGGTTTTATCCATTAGGTATGCTCTTATGTGGCTGGAGGCCCACAACACCAATCAGCATTGATTAACAAGCCAAATCACATAAACTTTTTGAGTCCTGCCAGGTCCAAGTTTGTTGCAATTCAATTTCAAAAACAAAGATGAAATATGTATTTTGGCCTTATTTTTTTTTGTTTTGGACTCAAAATGATTGGATTTTGATCTTCATTACTTTACATATGGGTGTATATATGCTAACTACACATGCATCTAATTTTGCTCGGGCCATCGGATAAGCGGCAATACCTTCCTTATTTGCTTAGCGTGTCCCTGTCCATGTGTAGGCCATCCGGATGCCTCCTCCACAAGCCGGTCCCTCTAACACATTTTCCACGTCCAACGCTCAACTACATTAGCCTTCACATTAGCACGCTTATCAAATGATGCATTTAAGGATGTCTACTATGATTTGTTAGAGATGGTTCAACAACATGTGAGCAATGATAATTCAATGACGGCAATGATTAATTCGGGAAGCTAGGGTAGCATGTTGAAATATGCACAACAAACTATATTTGTTGGTCTTCAACTTCCAGCAACCAAATTTCCCTTTAGGATTACTTCACAATAAAAACTTGATTAGCCAAAATCTATATGCTGTTATTAGGTGTTCCTTCATTTAGGGGTTAAACCCGTTAGAGTGCATTTTACATTCCATGTCAGGACGAGCAAACATTTTTCTGAAAATGCTAATGTCCCCGGGACATTGACAAGAAAAACCGATGTATTACTTGAGAGATCTGCATGTTGCTTATGATGGGGCTGTTAGAATGTCATCTGGGCAACACAAAATGTTTCTTTTATGATAGTGCTGATGGGATGTACTGTGATCGTGGTTATGGTTGGTGAATTTGGTTCCCCTGTGGAAGGATCTTGTGACCGAGGGGGAGGGGGAATTGGTGCACACTCTAAAATCTTTTTTCAACACTAACACCCACTCAACTCCTAGCAAGTAGTTCTAGATGATACTCAAAATGAAAACTAAGGAGAGTCTCTAGTGGCCCCTCTCACTCACAAGATCCTTACACAGGGGAACCAAGTTCACCAACTAGGCCACAATCACAATACATCCCCTTAGCACTATCATAAGAGAAACATTATGTGTTGCCCATACGAAATTCTAACAGTCCCATCATAAGCAACATGCAGATCTCTCAAGTGATACATCAGTTTTCTTATCAATGTCCTAGGCGCATTAGCATTTTCAGAAAAATGTTTGCTCGTCCTGATATGGAGTGTAAAAGGCACTCTAATGGGTTAAACGATAGATTAAGGAACTACTAATCACAACATATAGGTTCTAGCCTCCCAAGTTTTCATTGTGAAGGAATCCTAAAAGCAAATTTGCTTGTTTGAAGTTGAAGACCGATAAATGAAGTTTGTATTGCATATTTCAAAATGATACCCTTGCTTCCTGAATTAATCATTGACATCACTGATTTATCATTACCCACATGCTATTGAACCACGTTTAACAGATCACTAAAGACATCCTTAAATGCCATCATTGAATATTTGATAATATGTTTATTGCTCTGAAAAGAATGGAATTTTTTAAAATAACATGATACTTTTTCAATGTCCTCATAACATTTCAGAATTGGTATGTTTGCCAGATCTAGCAGTATCTGCTTGATACGGAGTGCCTTTTCAGCTTTATTCAGTGCCAGCTTAACTCCCTCAGCTAGTTTCTTCCTCGAGTAATGGCCTGTTGAAATAAATAATATGAAGGCTAATGTCGTTGGGAGCTGGATATAGAAAATGTGTTGGAGGTATCGGCTTGTGGGGGAGGCACCCGGATGGCCTACACATGGACCGAGACACGTGATATGGGAACAGGAAAGGTGTTGCCGCTTCTTCGATGGCCTTAACATAATTAGATGTATGTGTAGTTAACATATATACACCCATATGTGAAGCAGTGAGGATCAAAATCCAACACTTTGAGTCCAAAACCAAAAAAAAAAAGAGGCCAAAGTACATATTTCATCTTCGTTTTTGAAATTGCATTGCAACAGACCTAGACCTGGCTGGAGTAGGAAAGTTTATGTGGTTTGGCTAGTTAATCAATACTGATTAGTGTTGTGGACCTGCAGCCACATAAGAGCTAATGGTTAGAGCCAACTACTGCTCTTAAAAAGACATGTTGTGTATGGGAACCACATGCCATCGTGTCAGTGTTTTGATCACAAGCGAGTAAGATACGTCGATGTTCAATGGTAGCACACATGAGACAAGAAATTAGATTGATTCGAGTAGGGGCCAATGTCAAGTTAAGTTGTGTGTTTGTGTTTCTCGAAAATGGTGCTCACGAGCTTAAAAGCGGTAGATGCGACCTAGGACTCCTGAGAGATTTGGTGTACCATGAGTGAGGGTGTAGGAGAACGCGTGAAATTCGAGTGTCCAGACTCTAGAATGTGGTTGACATGTTTTGTATTCAACCTGTTTACCTTTGGCCCATCCCGGTGTCTATTACATGCCCAATAATTTTCAGACCCATTTATTTTTCCGCCCTTAAATTTGTAGGTCAGTTTCTTTTCGGGCATTTTCACTAGAGGAAAGTCCTCTAAACCATTCACTGGTTGCTCCAAACCTCTATATGTAGCTTTTGAAATGGAACATGGAGCCCAAGAACCAACAGAGGAACCAAGTTCACCAACTGAACCATGATCACAGTACATCCCATCAGCACTATATATCATAAGAAAAACATTATGTGCTGTCCATACGAAATTCTAAAAGTCTCATCATAAGCAACATGCAGATCTCTCAAGTGATACATCAATTTTCTTGTCAATGTCCTAGAGACATTAGCATTTTCAAAAAAAAAATGTTTCCTCGTTCCGATATAGAATGTAAAAGGCACTCTAATGGGTTTAAACCCTCAATGAAGGCAACTTTTAATCACAACATATAGGTTATGGCCAACCAAGCTTTTATTGTGAAGGAATCCTAATGTGAAATTTGCTTGCTGGAAGTTGAAGACCAACAAATGCAGTCTGTTGTGCATATTTCAACATGCTACCCTTGCTTCCCAAATTAATAATTGCCATCATTGAATTATCATTACTCACATGCTGTTGAACCATCTTTAACAGATCACAGAAGACATCCTTAAATGCCATAATGGAATACCTGATAATATGTTCATTGCACTGAAAAGGAATGAATTCTTTGTAAGAACATGATACTTCTTCAACGTCTTCATAACATTTCAGAACTAGTATGCTTGCTAGATATAGCGTATCTATTTGACACAAAGTGCTTTTTCAGCTTCATCCAGTGGCAGCTGAACTCCCTCATTTTCTCCTCGAGGAATGGTCTGTGTAAAGAAATGACGTGAAGGGTAATGCCATTAGGCGTTGGACATGAAAAATGTGTTAGAGGAACCGACTTGTGGATCGAAGGCATCCGGATGGCCTACATATGGACAGGGACACATGCGAAGCAAATAGGGAATGTGTGGCCGCTTGTGTAGGGGAACCACATGCCATTGTGTCGGTGTTTTGATCACTGACAAGTAAGATATGTCACGGCTCGTAGACGTTTGATGGTAGCACATAAGACATAAGGAATTATATTGATTCGGGTAGTGTCCTACATCGAGTTGAGCTACGAGTTTGTGTTCCTCGAAAATAATGCTAATGAGCTTACAAGGAGGTCGATGCAAGTTAGGGCTTATGAGAGCTGTGGTGTACAATGAGTGAGGATGTGGGAGAACGTGTGAGATTCGGAAGTTTCTAGAGAAATGAAAGGGACGAACATCGCTCCCTTATATAGCTTATTAGTGGGGTTACAAATAGAAGAAGAAGGGGCTGCTAACATCCCGAGCTCGGGACCTGGTCGGAGTTGTCGGCCCTCACGTCGAGGTCGGGGAGGTGGACCCACCAAGGGATGGTCTCCCCAACTGCTATGTTTCAGAGTAATAGTAGGTCTATATAGGTCCTTGCGTGACGCAGGGTCGCGTGAAAGCCATAGTTCTCGACGTGGCCATTGTTCCTTTCGTCGCCCTCAGTTGTAGCGTCTGGTACCCATCGTATGGCACGGACAGCAGGATCGTCGCCGAGTCATGGCCTCCGACCACCCGAGACGTGGTCGGAGGTCGGTCACCCCCGTCTTGGTCAAGCATGACGGGGCCCACACTTGGCATGTCTCCCAGGCCTGTGTGGGCACCGTCCCGTCTCGGGGTACGACCTAGTCCTACGCCACGCTTCGGTGGTGCAGATGGTATAGGTCCGCGTGCTGCACAGCAAAAGGGTGCCATGATGGTGGCTCTGACCGGGGCCACATGGGAGTGGATTGCTTGATGGGTCAAATTAGTCCCCTCGCCTCTCTGCGGGAGTTAGAGCGGGCGATCAGCGATAGGTGGCCACTCTGTCACGTTCTTATCTCGACGCGAACATCTAGCCAGACAGGCTTGGGGAGAGGGGGAGGGGCAGGGGCAGGTCGCACCTCCCCAACCCTCAGCCGTCGGGGGTCGGGACGGCATCCTAGGTGATGGTCGAGCCCTATTGTGACTTCCTCCGACTGCTTGGCTGTGTTGTCTCCCTTTGGGCCATATATATGTCCTGCCAAGCTAGGCCTGTAGGGCATGACTGGCAGGCGCATTGTTTCATTTAGGGTAAGAGCTAGTAGTGAGTGCCTTTGCTGCCTATCCTGTTGAGCAAATTCCTTATTTGTCCCCGTTTTAGATTTGTATACCTTATTTGTCCCTCTTCAATTCCAGTTCCCTTGTATGCACCAAAGTTAAACTTCAATACCTTTCATGTCCTTTTATGTGAATCAAACAAAGAGATCAATCGTTGACCGAGTGTTTACCGTCAATTCACTGTGAATCTTTTCCTAATGTCGAAATTGCCCTCTGTACATGGGAGCGCCCCTTCACGATCCTCGTCTTTCTTTTTGATTCGGATCGATCGGAGACCAGCCAAGTGGAGGAAAGGAAAAACACACAACCATCGTCATATCCATGGGCAGTGCGGCGGCGGCGCCCGGTTCGATGACGACCCCTGCTGCTCGCCCACCCGCTCCCCTTCCTCTCGCGCCCCCTCCTTGTTCCCCTCATGTGCCGCCTCCCATGCCCCCATCTGCTCCGCCAGATGCGCCAGCAGCTGGCCATGGCGCCCCCAGCTAGGGGCAGGTTGGGGTAGTAGGAGCGCCAGTCCAATAGCTAACCCAGGAGCAGGTGGCCATGGCGCCCAGTCCTGCTACTTCTGCTCGTGACCAACAGAGTGCGCTCGGGCTGCATGAAGATGCATTTGCATGTCCTCATCCTCACCAGGTCATTGCCAGCATTCCTTGCAAATTTGTTGATGGAAATGTGTTTTCATATACAGGATGGATCCTAACTCGACCTCTAGAATTGTAATTAAGATTCCTGCCTATGTGGAATTGCCAATTGAAGATTATCATGTGACTGAGAATCTGAAGATTGTAGTAAACAAAGATACAACGAATTGGGTTGATTTCTTAGCAGATCTAGAGGCAAAGATTAAGCATGGCAAGGAGCAAGAGTTGCATGTATATTTTTTGGACGGAAACAGTCAGGAATATGTTGAGATTGCCTTTGATAGCGCTTTACTCAACACATTTGCTCAATACTGGGATATAAGAAGGCTTCCATTGCAACCAATTGCACATGATTTAGATGAACCTGAGGCTTGTGTTGTTCCATCTGCTCCCTCAATTGCAGCAGCACCACCTAACCAAGAGGAGCCAACCACCACCGCTGCCACTACGGTTGAGCAAAAGGATGAAGAGGAGGAGGAAGAGGTTGATGAGCTAGAAATATTGGGTCCAAATTATGTGCCTGAATATGTAGGTGTCGATGAATATAGCCTTTTCGTAGGTGAGAAGGATGATGTTGCTGCTGCTGCCCCTAGTAGTGATGTTGTTGTGGTTCCAAGTATGGTTCCTAATGCTGTTGTTGATGAGGATGGAGTTCAAGAAGAGAAGGAAGAAGAGCCTATTGATGATGTTAAATGGGAAAGCACAGAAGATGACAATGTTGTTATTCCTATAGTTGCGCATGACAAAGAGAACGTAATTATGAAAGTAAGCACCACATTCACTAATATCCATGAATTTCGAATTGCAATGTGTCAATAAGCAATCAAGAAGGCATTCGAGTTTAGCATGGACAAGAGTGAACCCAGGAGGTTTAGGGCTCACTGTGCAGCTGAGGGGTGCAAGTGGTATATTTATGCAAAGCCTCATCCTCTACAACAGGTTGCCCTACCTGCAGCAAATCAGGTCGAGGCATCGCCCTCTACAACACCGCCTCGTCTCCCTAAGGCGCTTCCTCCACCCGATAGCCCCGCGTTTGGTACATGAGCAAAGACGAAGGCAAAGAAGAAGCTAGATGGAAAATATTAAATGGGCCATAGTACTTTCTCTTTTGTTGCAAAACTTGCAACACTTCTAGTTTGTGTATGCATGATTGGACATTTGTGCTTTTATCAACATATTATGGATGTGTGAAATTATCTGTTGTCAAAATTATATGTGGCTTAGTCAATCTGCACATTTTTTAGGCTTCTAAAGATACTTCATGTTAATATTCAGATTTGAGGGAAATAAAGACAGTCATGCTATATGGTGTATTTAGAGACAAATAAGGTATAGCTCATTGAGGAGTATATATGTCCATAGCTCAAAAGTTAACTGAACTAGCTAAAAAAAGACATAAAAGGTATAAAAATTTAATTTTGATGCATAGAAGGGAACTGAGATTGAGCAGAGACAAATAAAGTATACACATTTAGAACAGGGACATATAAGAAATTTGTTCCTATCCTGTTTGAATGCCAACTCATAAGCTCTCGCTCCAGCAGTGATGCCAAAATTCTCTCCTAGCACCGAGCACCGATCCGACAACTCATCCATTGAGACGCATTATTTGTTTCATCTTGGAACTGTGAAATGCAGCTTTTGTAAGAGCAACTCTAACATGCTCTCTACATGCATCCCATTCGATAAAAAAAATAGAATTGTAGCAAAAACCGAGTTCCAACGGACTGGCCATCCTCCTCTTCTCTTCATCCCGCTTGGCATCTCCCTCTTCATCCCGCTTGGCATCTCCCTCACCTGCCTAGCCAAAATTACCGAGCCAATCTCCCTCGCCAACTCCATCCTCCCCCGCGTGCGCTGCCAAACTCTTCTCCCGCGCACGCATGCCGCTCGGACGCGCAAATTTCTACCCTGCGCGCGCGTCCTCTCGACTGAGTCCTCTCGCTCCCGAGCTCGGTGTCGCCTGCCCTTGCTCCCGCCGTCTCGTGCACGTCGTGCCGCCCTACCCGTCGCGCCCGCGTCCTGCCGCCCTCGCTGTCGCGCTCGCGTCCTGCCGCCCTTGCCATTTCGCCGTTGCCCCCTCTCACCGGAGCCATGTATAGGCCGTCGCGTCATCGTTCAATGACGGCTACGGCGGCTGGGGTGTCCGGCATATGGGACGGATCCGCCGCGGCTCCAGGCGTCTCTCTGTTTGCGCCAGGAAGGAGGGATCCGAAGGCTTGTGGCTGCGCCGTTGGGTGGTTCCTCCATCAGGCTTGAATGTCGGAATGACACGGGATCCACTCAATTCGGAGGAATTTGATGTGGAGGAGGCCTGCACTGGTGAGCGGATGCTTGCGATTGATTTATTTTCAATTGAATTGATGTGCTGTTCGAATGAATAGTTGATCTCCAGGATGCTGTAGGTGACAGCATGTTCGTGAGGTGATATGGGTGAACTGAAAATTTCATGAACTTGTAATTTCCCTGAGAGATCTAATTGAAAATTTTGTGTCTGTTAGCAGAAATAATTTCTTTAATCTTCCAATACCAGACTGCCTTTATTGCAATGTTCGAACTATGAAATCTATCTCTGAGTTTGATCATGTTTGCTTTTAACTAAGGTAAAGTTACTCTGATGGGTGAAGTATTGTTGTCTACTATCAGTGATGCAAATGTTAATGGGAACTGTACCTGCTGTGATTGCAAAAAGTCTGATTATTTTATTTTTTTTATGACAACTATTTTGTTGGATCCTGCAACCAATTTGGGTTGATTCCAATAGAATAGAAATCTGGAACGCTGCCCTGCAACTCAATTTTATATTGGCTTGCTACTCAATTTTAGGGAAGCTTTGTATGAAATAATTTATGTGACAAACATTAATTTCAGGGAAGCTTTGTATCCATAGTCAGTTCAGTATTTCTTTGCATTTCAGAGCAACTTCAGTTCAGTATTTCTTTCATAACAATTTCAGATCAGTATTTCATATGAATGGTTGTTCCCGTAGCTTAGTGTGCATCCGTTGGCCTTGTTGATAGAAGTACTCTATAGGCAAAAAGAACTTTGGGCCAAGCCCATTAAGGCGACAGGCTTCTCTAAAAAATTGTAAATTTCGCAGCATACAACCATTTGAATATAGAGAAGATAAAAATATAGAGAAACTGATATTTTTTATTTTTTTTTGGACAGTTTCATTTTTACATAATAGCTAAATCAATACTTTAGCCAGCCAAAATATAGAGAGGTTGTTGGAGTTGCTCTAATCCAAAGTTCCCAAATTCAAAAAGCTTTTGTTTCAGCTTGCAACGGTGAAAAGTTCGTACCTTCGAGCTCCTTCCGGAAGCTTCCCCCGCCATCCCAACGCTTCCGCGCGGACCGTCCCGGAACACCAAACGTTCGTTCTCTGACATTTTGGGCCCATCAACTTACGGCCCCACACGTCATTGGCACCGGTCTCACCACATCCCCTGCTTCCCCATCACGGGCTCCGCCGCCGCGTATAAACCCCGCGGCCCAAACCCTAACCTCCTCCTCTGATGCTCTTCGTCCCGCGCCAAGTCGCACCCGCCTCCTCCCGCCCTCCCGCCGCCGCCGCCCCCGTCGCCATGGCCAAGGAGGAGCACAAGAAGGAGAAGAAGAGCAAGAGCAAGGCAGCCGCAAAGAAGGGGGCCGCCGCCGCCGCCGACGCGAGGGCCGTGGTGGTCGCCTCCGTCGCCGCGTTCCTCGAGGCCGGCGGCTTCCCGCGCGCGCTCGCCGCCCTCCAGTCCGAGGCCGACCTCGAGGTATAAACTGCTAGCCTCTCCGTAGCATATGCGTTTGTACGCCGAATTGCCATTTCGATGCATTGTTTGTTGATTCGACGAATTGGGGGGAGCCGTTTTTTCCAGGCGGGCGCTTGGAAGTCGTCGGCGGTGAGCCTGGAGGATTTGGTCTCCAAGTTCTTGGAATCGAGGTACTTCAACAGTGACATAATTTCTTTTCTTGTTAAGTTGCTTCGATTGGTGGGTTAGCACAATTAAAGCCTTATGATTGATGAAATTGAATGCCGTGTGCAGCAGCTCTGCTCCAGTGACCGTCAATGTGGGAAGCAATGAGCAAGGTAGCATCTTTATTCGTTGTGATTGTCATTGTGGCTGTATTGGCATTTTGTTTGTTTCCAATTGGTGCTGACCTGAGTTTGTTGGTACAGGTAAAACTACTGAAGCTGCGGCGGAAGAAGCTGGCAAGAAAAAGGAGGAAGATGATACTGAAGTAGACGAGACCGATGCGAGTGTGCCAGTCCAAGAGGATGAAACCGGGGAGAAGAAAAAGAAGAAGAAGAAAAAGGGTGGCGCTGAGGCTTCTGAACCTGAGAGCAAGGTGACTGAGCCTTCTGCTGAGCAGAAACCTGCTGAAAATGTGGGTGCTGAGGCCAAAGAAAAGAAACATAAGAAGAAAAGCAAGAAACAGGAAAATGATGATGTTGAAGCAAGGCTGGAAAAGGCGGAATTAGCATTTAGTAGCAAGTTGGAGGCAGCAGAGAAGCTTAACGAGGATAGCGGTAAACCGAAGGAGGAAGATTCGAAGGCTCAGAAAGATAAGGCGGGGAAGAAAAAGAAAAAGGAGAAATCAGCTAGTGAGACATCAGAGAAGACTGATGCAGGGGCTGCAGCTGCTGAGGCTGATGGTGCCAATGGAAAGAGTGATGCAGTAGAAACAGTGAAAGATGATAATGAGAAAAAGGCCAAAAAGAAGCGAAAGAAGTCTGGTTCTGAAGAAAATGTTCAGGTAGAGGTTAAAGATGTTGAGGGGAAAGGGTCAGTTCCAAAACCAGATGATGAGAACAAGAGTGGCATGGAGATAGATGATGGTGAAAATGAAAAGACTTCAAGTGAGAATGCAGTTGTTGGCAAAAAGCGGAAACTAGAAGATGTTGAAGGAAGCAAACCCCCTGCAACAGAAAATGGCACAGCCAACCAGAGTCTTAGCAATGGTTTTGCAGAGGATAATTCAAATGAAAACGGCACCGCATCAAAACCGAGTAAAAGGCAGAAAAATTCAGCTGAGGTATGCCATTTTCTGTTTCTGCCACCAACAGTTCTTTGTTTTGCATGTTGTTTCCTGTATGTTTAGCTATCATTGAATCTGTTAGCCAGTATTATTAGGGATCCTTTAATATGAGGTTTGTTTCATGCAGTTTTGTTCAAACTCTCCTTTTGGTTTATGCTATCCAACATTGTAAATTCACCATATGTTCCTTGAAATTCATAACGAAAGCTAATGTAAGTAGTCATACCTGAACTTTATAGATATGCTAATCAGACTTAGTTTGATATGTCAGTACCTTGGATACGAAGCTTTTATATGTAGGTAGACCCACCAGCAACTACAACATTGTGTCTTATGCTTGTTGGTGTCAATTGTCAATTGATGAGTTTCATCAATTGGTCAAATGTTGAGGACTTGACGTTATTATTGATCGATCCTTGTTTTGCTGCAGCCTAAAAGTGTGACCCCATTTCAACGGGTGAAGTTGGAAGCTGTCAAATTTGCTGATGAAAGGCTTCAGGATAACTCATATTGGGCTAAGGTGCTGTACTGCTGTATACTGCTTATATATATATGCTCATAAACTTACCATTTCTCGACTAACCTTTTGTGGCCTCTCTATGCTTTCTTCTCTTACAGGGTGGTGCAGAAATTGGCTACGGTGCGAAGGCACAAGAGATTCTTGGACAAGTCAGGGGAAGGTCGGTACCCATACCTGTTCCCTTGGGATTCTTTTGAAAATAGTAGAAGGAACCTTGTGAATAATTACACTAATATAGTAGCTAGCTTAACACCGTTTTGTCTTGATGTTTCTATCTGCAGGGGCTTTAGGCATGAGAAGACCAAGAAGAAGCGTGGTACCTACCGGGGTGGGCAAATTGATTTGGGAACTCACTCCATTAAGTTCGAGAACTCAGATGACGAGTGATTGCTGCGCTCCTCCAAGATGGTCGTAGTTCATTTTTGTGGCCGTTACGTGATCAGTCCTGCTGAAAGAAAGGAGTGGGGCGATGGATTGGTATCTGATTATGCAAGAATTTGCTGTAGTGCCAATTTTGTAATGATGAATGTTGATCGACACAAAATTATGTGTTGGGGTACTGGGCTATATCGTTTTGCAACTGCTAATGCGAAGGGAGACCACTACATAGTATTATATTCCACTTGTTTTGTGTGTTCGATTGGTTACAATTGGGCCGATCTTAATCTATTAGAACTGAGTGAGCTTTCCTTTTTTTTACCAAATAACTTTGCAATTGGAAATGCTGTGCATATGCTGCGCCTGAGGAGAGTAAGCAGCATGCTAGAAAGCAACAAAGCAATAGGGTAGCAGGCCGTCAAGCATCTCGCACGTTAGTTGGGCCGTTGTTAACGGAAAGCGGTTGCAACTGGCCATTCGAGAATTCATCGGCCCATTCCACGCAAAGGGTTCAAAAAAATCAGAGTAGCACAAAGATAAGTAGAGTCGCTGCTGCTGTCATGGTGAGTGGCTGCTGTGTCTGCCATGATGACCACAGCAACATTGGACCTAACCTCATGATGATGATGATAGCATCATCATTGATTTCAATGGAGTCCCACGGCCCTTTTGAACCAATCTATCGGTCCAAATGCAGTCAAAACCTGGAGCTGATTGATTCCACTGCTGCCCCCTGCAGCCGGAGCAGCAGCACTCATCTCAACCATGGCGGTCAATGTCCTCCTCGGGGTGTGTTCGGCGTTTTAGAGTCTAAAATTTAGAGGGATTTAAACACAAAGAATCTTGTCTTAAATAAAGTTTAATTACAAAACTAACTGCAGAACCCCCCCTCTAAATCGCGAGACGAATTTAACGAGGGTAGTTAAGCCGTGATTAGACGATATTTACTGTAGCATCACTGTAGCAAAACATAGATTAATTAGGCTCATTAGATTCGTCTCGTAAAGATGTACCCATATGTAAAAAGGTTTTGTCATTAAACTTTATTTAATACTCCTAAATAATAAGATTCTCTTTAGAGTTAAATTTTAGAGAGGTCTAAACGGTGAAACGAACACACCCAGACTAGACAGGTCACCTCCAAGAGATTGTCTCGACATGTTGCTTGCACTGTAGCCATGCCTGACCGGTCCTTGGGTTGGAAAAACACCTGCCTTTTTTCTGGCTGGCACCGCATGTTGCCAATCTTGTGTGTCTCACAAATCACAATGGCGATACGATGCTCTTCACAGTCTTGCATTGCTTTGTTGTTCCAGGGAATATTGTTCTGCACAGGCGTCGCACCAGCATCAAAACATGGAGAAGCAGGGAGGGGCACAGCTCATGATGTCAAACATGAAAGGAGAAAGACCGGCGTCACATATTCAGGTTATGTAATCTTTGATCCGTGAGTGTCTTTCTGTCAGTGGCATACACCAAGCTTGTTTTCACGGGGGCAAAAAACGTGTTTTTTGCGATAATGGGAACAAATGTACCCCTAGCTTGTTTTCACGGGACTGACAACATCTGTTTATCTCTCAAACAAACAAATTACACCATGTACTCAGCTCCAAATGTGATCCATGTGTGTATGCTGAAAGATCACATTCAAACCTGGCAGGACCTGCTTGCACGCTTGAATGGGCTAAAAAAATTGTCATCTTCTGATCCTGTTGCTGCCTTGCACCACCACCTCACATCGCAATAACTGCCACAGTACAATGAGGAGCTGCTCCTGCTGCTGCTTCACTGCAGCTAGATTGAGTGGGGTTTCCAACATGTACACTTTCGCAGGTCTTTCTCTTGCACTGCAAGCAAGCAAGCCAAGAACCCTAGCCAGTAGGGCCCCCAAAAGTCATGATCGCATCTAGGAGTACTACCATTTGTGTTGTTAGGAGCATAAAAAGGACGCACCTCACACATTAGGGCATGCTTTGGCAGCTTTGCAATGATCGTAGCATCCTTGAAAGCATAGCAGTAGCATCCTAAATATAAGTAATGGTCTACTGTTCCTCTAAGGTGCCATAGCCGAAGAGGAGGTGTAGTACTGTGCCCCATCGTTTCAAATGTGCATTTGGCGCCAAAATTTAGCGCCCACGAGACAGGACAGATTGGAATTGGATAATTCCCCTGGCAAATCAACAACTCCCAAAAGCACCAACCTTGAAGCTTGATCATAATCCTTCAATTGGCGTGCTAGACAAACACTTAAATTTAAATTACATGAACAATGCATTTGCATAAGGGTGACATCAAGCGTCGGGTAACGCGACCTCAAAAACCTAGCCAAAACGCAATCGCAAGGCTAAAATACACGCTGGTGAAGCTAACTAAAAGCATCAGGACAGAGCTCGCTCACAGGGGCGTGTGAGTGTGACGACACGAGCTGATAACTTTGCCGAACCCTAGATGGAAAAGTGGAGTGTTGTGTCCTCTAACAGGAGCAGAGTGAATTAACAAATGCAGGGCTGTGTGTCTGATGGTGTGTTAGGGTGCTGTTGGGGTTTGGGCTTTGGAGTCTTCTCTCCCTCCCCTTTCCTCGTGGCTTTTTCTTGGGTCTCCACGCACGCATGGGGTCTAGTGTTGGATAGGGTGGGGCGAAGGGAAGATTTCGAAAAATGTTTGAATAGTTCTAATGTTCTTCTTGCAATTTGGTGTCGCCGTACGGTGATTAACCCCGTACACAATCTACTTGAAGTCAAATGTTTTGTGCATGGGTCTTTCAAAAGAAATTTGTTTCGTGCACGGAAATGCTACTACTAACAGCGTGGTAAAAGTACAATGACAGTACTCCCTTTGTTTCAAAATATAAGCAGTTGTTGACTTTCAGATATCATGTTTGACCGTTCGTCCTATTCGATTTTTTTGTGAAAATATAAAAACAATTAAGTCACGTTTAAAGTATATTTAATGATAAAACATAACGTAACAAAATAAATAATATTTTTATAAATTTTTTGAATAAGACAAACGGTTAAACGGGATGTCTGAAAATCAACAACTGCTTATATTTTAAAACGAGGAAGTAACAAAGACTCCCTGGACGTTGGACAGGAGACAAGAAAGACTTGTGTAATCAGATACTCCATGTACTGTACTCGTGAACTAACGATAAATAAATTGGGGTGTGTTCGGCGTTTTAGAGTCTAAAATTTAGAGGGGTTTAAACACAAAGAATCTTATCTTAAATAAAGTTTAATTACAAAACTAACTGCAGAACCCCCCCTCTAAATCGCGAGACGAATTTAACGAGGGTAGTTAAGCCGTGATTAGACGATATTTACTGTAGCATCACTGTAGCAAAACATAGATTAATTAGGCTCATTAGATTCGTCTCGTAAAGATGTACCCATCTGTAAAAAGGTTTTGTCATTAGACTTTATTTAATACTCTTAAATAATAAAATTCTTTTTAGAGTTAAATTTTAGAGGGGTCTAAACGGTGAAACGAACACACCCTTGAAAAACTTGTGAACTGAATTCTCAGTGGAAAATTCATGCCTGACCACGTCACAGCATCTTCACAGGCCTTTGCAAACAAACTCAACTTGGGCCGAGATTAGAATAGTGCGCCTACGAACTAGACCTGTCGGAATCAATGGCGATGCTGTAGCAGCAGCATCAGTAAAAAGAAAAGGAAAAATTTCTGCAAACCCGTCGCTTGCTGGCAGCAGGAGCTTGACCGCACGTAACATCTGGCGATAGGCCACTGTGGAATTGGCACTGGCAGTAGCGGAAGTTTAAAACCCGAGGAGGGGCAGAGGGCAAAGCGGTGCAGAAACTTGCTGGTTTTGAACATTGGTTCCGTGTGGAGTTGTGTGATGATCCTTCAGTTCTCGGGAACAACAATGTGTTGCAGCAAACAGGAACAAGCTGCTAAACAGGGCAAAGAAATGGTACAGTACAGGTTCAGATTGGATGAATTTGTCTCAAATGCTAAACGATTTAGTCGAATTTAACTCAAATTCCTGCGTTGAGACCTGTCACCAGTAAGTGCAGGAGAAACATCTCAAGAAAAGAAGCGGGAAAAGAAAAAGAGAGCCAAGGGCTCTCCCCTCCACACGACCCGAGCAGCCACACCGATGAATGCGCCAGCGGTGGTCCACACCGAATCCGCACGCTTCAAGGCCTTGGCTCGTCTCCAAGGGCGACGTGTGCGCCTCCCTCGTGCGAATATATTACCAGCTCTGCAGCAGCACCGCACATTTGGGTGCTCGAGCAACGACGGACGGCTCTGTTTGCTCTTTCTTCATGCTCCTGCTGCTGCTCTCCTTCGTCTTGCCGCTGCGCCGCCGCCATTGCTGCCGCTGAAGCTCCCTGAGGAGGAGGAAGGAGGGGGATGGGGTACGAGAGGATACACGAAGCCCAGGTAACGAGCGAACACGCCTCGCCATTGTTTTGGGGTGTTTGATTTCGCATGGGTTGCGCATTTGTGGAGTTGGGTAATGAAGGTGCCTGTTCTTGCACGTAGCTAGCATTGTGTCATCATCACCTTTGTTTATGGACGATTTTGTTGTACAAGTAGATCGTCACGTGGTGAAGTTAAGTTGCAATTCTTCATGCAAATAAACCGTTTCTTTTTTCATTTTCATTTTCTTCTTCTTTGTCACTTTTTTTTTTTAATTGGACAATGCTTCTGCTTATTGTAGTTGTAGTTGTAGCTGAACCTTGCTTTTTCCCGAGCTGAAAATTATGTTCCTCTTTGCGATGAACACTTTCTGGTTGGGTCAAAAACTTTACCAGTAATGAACGATCTACCGTATCCACTTTGGGGCTTCTTCTCTTTAAGATGCTGCTGCCACGGCCCAACTTGCTCCCAGACTAGAAGGAGCAGTGGTATTCATGGCTGCTCAGTCAAAAGTTCAGAGTGGAATAGCAGTGTGGTTGGAAGCTGGCTGGAGAGATTCACTTTGCCCCTCACATCACTCTCCAATGGCAACTTCAGCAGTAGTTGATCAGTTCCATCTGTTGTATGCAGAGGCAAGGCATAAATTTTTGCAGCCATTACTAGTACTGCTACAATTTACAATGCCAGTAATCGCAGCGCTTAAATATATGCTCTTAACTTTCCCTTGATTCGACCTCTGTGATCAATTGCTTCCAATGTCTTGGTAACTGCTGTTTGACCGTAAAAGTAACTGTTGTTGACGTGATTAGCATTGATACTAATTTTCACCTCATTGGAAACGAAATGTTCAGCTTACTCCTATACTTAAACTCCCTCTGTTGTTGTATGGTTTCTGACGCAGATGGGTGTCATGTCTCCAACCAAGCTGAGGATGAAGCTGCTGGGCTCCCATGGGGCCGGCAAGAAGGACGAGGGTAACGGCAAGTCGCCGCGGGCGTCGCCGTCGAGGCTCGACGACGTCGACGGCGACGACCACCCCAAGAACAGCCTCCTGGCGCAGGAGCTCGACGAAGGTGCGTTCCTCTGAAGCTTAAAAAAAAATTCATCTTTGTAATCAGTTGCATTGCACCGATCAGTCTTGTTTATACTTCCCCTGTTTCGATGGGCAGAGTACCCCAAGGACCGGTCGGATTCTTCGCGGTCGCGCTCCGACGCGAGCCACGGCCGTGCGGCGCACAGCGGCGGCGACAGCGGCCACGAGAACGGCGGCGCCGGCGCCGGCAGCAACTTCGAGTTCCAGAGGGAGGTGAGGGGCACGGCGGCGGCGGCGGTGGCGCCGTTCTTCCGGCAGGTGCCGTCCAAGTGGAACGACGCGGAGAAGTGGATCGCCGGGCGCCACGTCGTGCACTCCAACCCCATCTTCTCCAAGAAGCCCGCCGCGCCGCCGCCGCACGGCCGCGTCGCGCCGGAGTCGTCCGCGGCGTCCAAGGGCGGCGAAGATCAGAGCTCGCGCGGCCGCGGCGCCGCGGCGGTCAGCGCGGTCACCGAGCTGTCGTCGTCATCCAAGTCCTCGTCGCCGTCGTCATCGTCGGTGAGCAGGCCGGCGAGCACTAGCCGCCCTCCGCCTCACAAGAAGCTCCGCGCCGCCGCGGCGGCGGCGGCGCAGTCGGTGTCGATGCGGGACGTCGGGACGGAGATGACCCCCATCGCGAGCAAGGAGCAGTCGCGGAGCGGCACCCCCGCCGGCGCCGCCACGCCGTCGCTGCTCAGCCCGCTCTGCTCCGTGCCGTCCTGCCCGAGGGGCGGCGCCTCGTCGGCGGCGTCGTCGTCGTCCGCGTCGGATAGGGAGCTGCGGCTCAGGACGCGGCGAGAGATCGCCGCGCTCGGGCTACAGCTCGGCAAGATGAACATCGCGTCGTGGGCCAGCAAGGACGAGGGGCTGCTCCTCGCCGCCGCCCAGGCCGCCGCCGCGCCGGCGGACGTTCCCGGGGACATCGACGACGAGCTCAAGACGAAAGAGTTCGAAGCGCGCGCCGCGGCGTGGGAAGACTCCCAGAAGTGCAAGCTAGCCTCAAGGTGTGTGAGTACAGTGTAGTTCCCGGAATTTTTCTTGCTCGAAATGTGCTAATCCATGTCTTCGAAAACGTGCAATTCTGAATGCCTTTTCGTGCCTAATTCGTCAGGTATCAGAAAAAGGAGGTGAAGATTCAGGAATGGGAGACTTGCCAGAAATTCAAATTTGAAGCCAAGATGAAGCAGGCTGAGGTCAGTTTTCAAACTTCAAGAAATTTCTGAATTTTCATCATCTAAAGGAGCGACACAGTCTTTGTTGGTTGCACTTACAATAGAATGAAAATCAAACTTAAGCAATGGATAATCAAACAAACCAATTCATCAGACAAGTACTTGTAGTTACGAATGAAATCATCAGGCTTCTGCATTGGTCAGTGCTACACCGCATCTGTAAAACGGAGTGTCTGACTGACTGAACAAATCGTTTTCAGGTGAAGGCCGAGCAGATGCGAGCCCGGGCGAAGCAGGATCTGGCGAAGCGGCTGTCGTCGCTGAGCCACAAGGTGGAGGGCAAGCAGGCGAGGGTGGAGGCGCGGCGGAGCCGGCAGGCGGCGCGGCTGGCGCGGCAGGTGGAGCGCATCCGCAAGACCGGTCGCGCGCCGTCCAGGTTCCGGCGGTGCTGCACTTGGTTCCTCTGACCAGCAGCTTCAGAGTCTTCAGACCAGACCTTGCTCTCTTTGGTTTGCAGCTGAACTGACTCAGACTGCCGGGTGACGAAGCCTGATGAATAATGTGCTTCATTCAGGTCATCTTAGTGACAGTGTTAGGCGTGAACTTTGTACATGATGAAATCGTCGCAAGTTTTTATCTCATGCGGTGCATTTGAGTTCTGTGGAATGTGCTGTTTGTTGCTGTGGATCTTGCTTGCCCAACAGATATCAGGGTTGTGTTGTCATGTGTGTGAGAGCCTGTTCTAGCTAAGCTCTTGGACGCTTTTCTCTCTAAACTTCGGACGCGGTCATCTGAACCTTTCCAGAACCAAAGAGTAATTTGGACAAAACCATGGATCGTAATATGATATACAGTCGTTCAATAAGATACTCTGCAGCCAAAACCCAAATGCCCTGAAAGATCATCATCTCGACTGCTTGCTCTAAGGCAATGCATGAGTCCAACATTATTAATAACACTTGATGTCATACTCATACAGCACGAACAACGCTCCTCCGTAAATCATGCAAACCGAGAAGAAACCAAGCAAATAAACAGGTCAACGCCTAAGACTACTAATGAAAACAGGGCAAAAAATTGACACTGCCATGCAACAAGATCAAATATCCGCAATTTGAGGCGCAAAGATTGAGATGGGTGACGACTTCGAATGGTTTAGGTCACATGGAATCATCAGCACTTGATATGAGAGACTATATATTGCTACAGCATTAGGTCATATATTGCTACAGCATTAGGTCACTTCTACCGTGACTGCCTGAATTCAAGGAACAATTATTGTCTGCCATCTAGAGCTTAGGCTATGGCTATTACATAGCTAGAGTAGTTATCATACATTATGTCCATTATCATAGTGATACAACGGAGCATCTAGCTATATCATCGACTAAGTTATTCCTGGTGAAACGAACTAGAGAGACTGCCGAAAATGCAATTTGGTTCGGATTCCGGTCTTCATCTCAGTAGTCCAGCGGCACCACAGGTGCAATGTTGCCGGTGAGGTTCTGCATATCATGGTTTGCAGAATAGTCATCGCAGACATTGCCCTGTAACACCCTTGCACCAGCTGCAGACAGAAGGCCGTCTCCATCACGGACCATCTGTTGCACATCCTGTGGCGAGAGTATCTTTATGCACCATACACTATTCACAAACTCCCTGGAAAAACATGACACCCACAAGATTATGCTTACATGACTGAAAAATCAAATATCAGTGTATGAAACAAAGAAGGTTCTGCGTGCTTACTGCCACGGATCGTCGCCGACGAGAAGTATATCATTCTCCCGGTCGACGAATACAAGCTGCCAGCCTGATCTTACAGGGTCCTCCAGTTGGCCTTCAAGGCCAAACAATCGCTCGAGCTCACTTCGTAACTCATAGTAGCTACTGAATCTGGTGATATCAAGCGATCTCCCAAGGGACCCTGATTTGTAAACCTGAGTATGTATAACAAATAAAACTAGTCAGTTCAAGCAGGAGCGTACACCAGGCAAAGAAATGTCGTAAAAAGTGTGTTATGCCTCATCCAAATGTCTAGTGCTCATGTTAAGTATTATCATTATCTTAAGATGGGATTGACTGCTTTGCTACCACCAACCCACTAAAAAGAATCATCAGGTCTTTGCTCAAGTGTCTAGTGGTCTTTTATTTTTTGGCGAAGGGTTATATATTAAGATTAAACAGTATTACAACCCCAAATCTAGTGGTCATGCTTAAGTATTATCGTAAAGCAAGGTTCTATTGCAGTTACCGAAATTCAACAATGAGTGAAAGCATCATCACCGAAAAACTTATAAGAATATGGTACATAAGTAGGAATCATCACCGAAAAACTTATAAGAATATGGTACATAAGTAGGAATTAGTGACCACGTACCTTCACAAAGGTTCCACCTTGTGGTTGGTTTACACCACAAACATCATCAAGAGAATTGAACGTCCCTGATTCACCCAAACAACCAGAAGTTGGCATGCTGCTCTCAGTTAGCAAATTCATATCACTGTACCTCAATGAAGCTATGGTTATAGAATCAGTTCCGCTGCCAACACCACCACTCCTGACTGTCGTGCCATCATGGATTGCAAATGATGATGAAAGCAAGTGAGACTGAACACTTGCACCACAAGCCTGGGCATTGGAACTGTCTCTTCCTGATAGCGGTGGCAAGGTGCCAGAAATGTGAGGCATGCTAGTCTGGTGATCTACTTTCTCATGCTTGGGTTGCACAGACTGAGCATCAAGATTAACAAGGGGATCCACAGCCAGTCTCTTTGAAGGCCATCCCTCTGATGCCATTAATTGACCGTTTCGAGGCAAACTAAGCAGGTATGAGGTTTCATGGCTTGATAAGTTATGGGTACTGTTGTGCATATGAAAACCTGGACCACTGTTTCCTTCTAAGATCTTCTGCTGGTAGAATGAGGATCCAGGATGCAAAGAAGATTGTGGTTGAGAAACAGATCCAGATTCGGGCATTCCACTGGTAATACCATGACAGCCAGATGAGAAGTGCTGCTGCATCTCCTGATGCGATTGTTGCGGCAGAACTTGCTGTGTTTGCTGCTGCGGCGGCGGCTCTTGCTCCTTCTGCATTTGGGGGGAATTATGCAGCTGCAGCTGCTGTAGCTGACTCTGAAGGAACCCAGAACTACCAGTGTTCTGATTATAAACTTGCTGAACTGCTTGCATGGGTGACTGCTGAGATTGATACTGCATCTGCTGTAGAACAGGATTTCCATACAAAGGATTTAATCCACCATTCAAATTTTGGGTTTGTTGGACTGGCAGGAGAGCAGAGGTCTGCTTCAAATGATCCCCAGCTCTGATTTCTTCCAGTGCTGCAGCAGCCATTTGCTGGTAAGTGTCTGGCTTAAGGCCCAGCAATGAATAATCCATTCTTGGCTGGAGCCATGGTGACACCCCAAGTCCTTGGAAGTTCAATGACTGAGCCCCTCTATTTCCATCTCGAAGCCACATGAGAGAAGAATACCGAGCAAAGTCATCACTCTTTCCACCTATTTATACATAAAGAAATTGGTTAGAGAAAGCCTGACTAGATTCATCGGAATGAACATGTGTGTGGGTAATAAATCAGCTTACCACTGAACATGCCATGCATCGAGGGAAGTCCTGAAGCCCATGGACGCTTAAGTCTTAAAGGAAAGGCAGTAGGATACATTGGAAAGGTTGTCAATGGCTCAATCTCCCAGAGTGAAACTCTTGGCTGTTTATCACCAGCTGTAGACTCATCCCAACCAACCTACGGTATCAGAACAAATCATCAATCCATCATTACTAAAAATATAAACATGTTTTCGCAAAGAGATCCATGAAATATAAACATGTTATCACAACAGATTTGGGGAGAGGTGAAAAAGGAGAACTAAAAATGTTTTAAAACCATGAGATGTTATAAAAGAAATCACCTTAACAGAACGCCAATGTGAGTTTGGCCAACGCTCTGAGTCTAAATCACTTATTCCTGTGATTGTACCCATGTATCTGAAAGAAAAGGAAGCCATAAGATCACATATATCTGAAAGAAGTGGAAGCCATAAGATCGCAGAGTTATCATGCTGAACAACTCACCGTCTCACACTAGATTCCTCTGTCTCAAATAGCATTCGGAACCGCATTCCAACAGACACACGTGTGTGGTAAACAGCTTTCACATACTTAGCTAGTGGAATGATAAACTCAGAAGGGCTAGCCCTGAAAAAAGATTACCTTTTTTATTAGGTGGGGGAATGAGATGAGCAATATAGTAACAGAATGATAATACATATGTTCATACCTTGGATTATAGAAAATAGTGAAACGACTATTCGTGGCTGCAGCATGAGCTGCTGCTGCAAGAAGACCTATATGCATGCTATCACTTGATAGCACAGAAGAGGGCATAAACGTCTGTGGGCGATTTGCATGACGAATTCCCAAAAGAAGTTGATTGTTATCATTCCTGTAAAATTTGAAAATGACTTAGTGTCGGCAAAAACATACAACCTCTAACACAATGTAAAGGATTGGTCAGCTGAGAAGTACCAGATAAATATAATAGAATCCCCTGCTACTAGCCTTTTTGCGCTTACAAAAACACTCCAACCTGTTGTCAGGAGATGTCTTTTCGGCTGGCCTGCGCATAAGAGTTACATAGAAGTTAACATTCATAGAATAGATAGATTTGATGCATCAGCTTCTTCACAATACAGAGTAGCAGCCGGCAAAGGAAGGAAAAACATTTTTCCCCAGATAAATACTGCTACAAGCAAGACCATAAAAAAGCCTCAGTTAAGGAACAATCGGAGACATTAAATCATTGAAAACTGCTCAGTCATAGCACCCTTTTTTTATATAAACATTTAAATTTTTTTCAACTTGTTATATCAGGCCTTAATCATCTCTGCGTCTGTTGCCATGGTTTGAGCACATACCACGAAAAATATGGCGAAATTTCCATTCGTTGTCATGCAAATCTCTAGCAATCAGCTCCTGTACTGGAGGTTGTTGTGAAAAGTCCTGCAGATTGAAGAAATAATCAGTTTAAAGAACACACCAAATGATCAGTTATCAGAAATTTATCAAGCTTAAAGCAACTAAATTTCAACTCAACGTCTTCAAATACAAACCAATGGAGGGAAGACTTTCTCAGCTGCTCGACGTGGCACAGAGAATCCACCATGGGTACTCGTATCACTTGCAGTCAACGTCTTGCAGAAGTAGTTAGTTGGCTGCTTGCTAGCAGCACCCAATTCAATTGGAAGAAAAGGCTCCTTTTGCTCCTCCTACTCATAGAGTTACTTGATAAGTGCATAGATTTGGAGAGAACCTTTCACGAGAATTCATGGTAAGGGCATAGAGCTAAGTAGTAAAATACCGGGCTCAATGGTTGCAATGTCATTTGGGCATAAACTTCTTCAGTATCGGTATCAGCCTGTGTTAGGACCACAAAACCATCTCACAACACTTCTTTAAGGAAAAAAAAACTACGAGATGATCCATCAAGTGTGAACTCACATGCATAGTGACATTATGAAGCTGGCAGATTAACTGAGGTGGTAGATTAGGGTAGTTAGGTATTTGAGCATCAACTTCCTTGTTTGTTGATGCAGCAACCTGCATGAAATAAACTTACTTTAATCAATTTGATCAAACAGCCAATAAAAACTTTACAA
Organism: Eragrostis curvula; assembly: GCA_007726485.1. Lineage (NCBI taxonomy): Eukaryota > Viridiplantae > Streptophyta > Magnoliopsida > Poales > Poaceae > Eragrostis > Eragrostis curvula. Next base: position 4,679,801 of record CM017444.1, on the reverse strand, counting down.
GGCCTCAAATGCACTTTTTCAACGATAGTGATTCCTCCTATTATACTGATATAACTGGGGAAAGTAATTTTCCAGCCGAATCCTCGGTCCTATTATGTTTATTAGTCAATGAGTCTATTATCAAAACAACCTTTTAAGCACAAAGGAAAAGGCACAACTCATTCTTCTTATTCTTCGTTTGCAACTCTAATAATCTTAAGTTAACAAAATCGGCCATGTCTAGATTATTCATAGATATTGGTGCACAAGCTGAGTGACCAACCTGCTCACTATGGCCCTGTGGAAAGTAGACGACCCGGCTCCCAACCACAGGCAGAGACACCAGGGGCCCAGCGCATGCATGCCACAGCTCCGAGTTCAGACACCTTTGTTCCCCTGCAAAATGCCAAACACACATGAGCGGAACAGCAAGCCACCAGAAAGCAGAGTTCATGTGAAGCTACTATTTGTACTTGGCTACAGACAAGAGGAGGCTCAGTGAATATCAATAATGCTAGAACATGTGAATATGTGATCAATGAATGGAACCAAGCAATGCAAGCAGATATTTTGTGGAGTGTTATTAAGTCAGCAATCGAGATGAATGGCTGTAATCATGCACACCAAGAGCAGGCCCAATTCGCTAATTTCTTTAGTTCAGAAAGAAAGCCTTTCAATCCCAAGCAAGTTGGGGTAGGCATAATGCCTAATGACAACATTCCATAATTCAGTATCGATGGAGACAGTAACACAACTGAAACTAAGCTGAATTGTGATCCGAGATATACCTTCACTTTCAGGCGAGGCATCCGCCATCTTGGACGGGGAGAGCTGCATCTCCAACCACCAACAAGGCCCAGGCCAAGAACACCAAGCTTCACCGCACCGGAGAACCACCGACAGTGGGAGCTCCTCCTCTTCAGCACCTCAACATGCTCCCAACAAAAACGCTTGCCTCCTTCCCTTGCGCCAAGAACATTTTTTGCTCTGCTGCTGCCGCCTCCTCCCACTTGGCTTCCTCACCCCACCGGCAGCAGCTACCTTTGCTTGAAGAAATAAGCCCCTAGCCAAACCCAGGACCATCACGGCGAACCCGCACCATTGCCAAACTCATTGCGCTGAATCCTAAGCACTCCCCAAAAACACCACCTCAAAGCTTCAATCTTTCACCCAAGAACTGAGGAAAAGCGTCCAAGTGAGCACGGCTTGATCCAAGAAGCTGATTTTTTTGCAGCCGACAGAGCAAACGAGCGGAGAAACCGAGGCAAGCGACCGGCCCCAAGCTCATCAGATCAAGAAGCAGAAGCCTTTTGAGCTCAGCCCCAAGCACTTGCGCAACCGAGAACGCCGTGGCGACTCACAGGAACCTGCTCAAATCCCCATTGCGCCCGGGGACATCAAAACCAAGCGCACCTGCACAACGCCGCCACCGAAACCCAGCTCAGGCAGCGTCAGGACGCCGACGAGATGCCCCCGAGCCCGATAACTCGCCGCCGAGCTCAGGGAACCTCGGTCCGCGGCGCCGGCGCGCGGTCACGCCCGGCTCCGAGCACGGAGCGGCCCACCATTCGCCACCGGCGGCCGAATCGGGCGACGCGACCACGAGGCGGGAGCTGGGAGCGCGGCGGAGGCGGCGGCGGCAGAGGCCTTGGTGGGGGCGGGGCGAACCCTAGGGGGCTAGGCCGCCATGGCTAGATCGAGTGGAGAGTGGAGTGGAGTGGTGCGGTGTTTCTTTCCCCCCTTTTTCTTTCTCGGGTTTATGGGGAAGCCGAGAATAGGAAGAGAGCTTCTCGGAGATTGTAAAAAATATCTGGCAAAAGGGCAGATTTATTTCTTCCGCTTTACCCTCTTTATAAAGTTTTAAATTTGTTTTGTGATTTTGAAGATTTGACTGGGTTTCTCCAGGTCAAAACGTAGATTTGTGGCAGATACTTTTTAAACAATTCAACTAAGACCGGTATTCCATGTGTTTGTGAAGGTTTTTTCTTGTACTATGTAGCAGCATCGGAGCAATGGCAACCTCACCACAGTTGTGCTACTTCGACAAATGACTTGGCTGCACAAATAGACAGAAAATATTAATACACGGCCATTAAATAGCTACACATAATGAATATACTGCCATCAAGTAATTAAGTAGTGTACACAATTACTTGAAACAGAGTTGGTGAATGTTACTACAAAGAGACCACATGTCTCTCTGTTTTACTTCTAAGTTTTTAACACAAATAGGTATTAAAGAATAAAAACATTAATGCGTTTACATGATGTTTTAGAAAATACTGTATAGTGTACAAAGATGTCAACTTAATGTGCAATGCACATAAGTAGAAAACAAGAGGTGACATATAAACTTGACAATTTAAAAGGTTATTCGACATTGGTGGCTAAATCTTGGCCACACGACTGGTTCAGATCAAGTTACAGGGGAATCATGCAAGGGCGCCTAGACACAACACATGCCGTGGGTCATGTTGATCAATTCATAGCACGGTTGGGTCACACTACGACCCAACATGTATATTGAACCAATATGTATGTTTATTAATTTGAAAAGCATCAAGAAATACTTGTATTATACAAATTTATCTCGCCTGTTTAGAATGAAAATTCACAATAATACATTGAAAAAAGAAGGCAAATACATAAAGTTTATACATGTTAAGGCTGTAAATTGGTTATCTTCTTTAATGCAACTAAATGAAAGTGCGTTTCGAAAAACTTGTTTACTCCTACTCCCTCTGTTCCAGAATAAGTGACGCTTTTGACTTTCAGACATCACGTTTGACTGTCCGTCTTATTCAAAAAATTTACGTAAATATTATTTATTTTTTTATAACTTGTTTTATCATTAGCAATACTTTAACCATGACATATTTGTTTTAGTATCTATACAAAAAATTTGAATAAGACGGACAGTCAAACATAATGACTCAAAGTCAAAAGTGTCACTTATTCTGGAACGGAGGGAGTATTTGATTGAATTGAGGTTACAAACTAAAAAGAAAAAATGTCCCTAAAAACTCAATAATTTGCACTCTTAATACCCGCATTCAAGAATATCACATACTCCCTCCGTCCTCAAAAGAGTGTCACTGTTGACTTTTAAATATCATATTTGACCGCTTGTCTTATTCAAAATTTTCATACAAATATATCATGATTAAAGTATATTTAATGATAAAACAAATTATAAAAAAATAAATAGTATTTGCACAAATTTTTTGAATAAGACGAACGGTCAAACGTGATATCTAAAAGTCAATAACGACACTCTTTTGAGCATTGAGGATGGAGGGAGTACCGTTATCTACGGAGGATTTGTCCAAAGCGTACGAACAAAGACCCGAAAGCACAGCCGCAAATACGCAGACAGAGAGAGAAAGCCCGCTTCCCCCTCAGCCGAAGGTGCAGCAGTAGTGCAGTGTACTGTACTACGGTGGGGTCAAAGGTCGCAAAGGACTACCGTCCCACCCTGAACCAGCCCTTGGCCTCGAGACCCTCGCCGTCCCAGAAAAGCGTCAGGCCGACGCGGCGCACGTGCAAGGGCAGCGTAGTCCTTTCCCATCCCACCACCTCAGCACCTGCGTCGTCGTCTCCCGTCCGGCAGGCCCTCGCGTCGTACGAGGATCCCACTCGTGGACCGCGTGCGGCACGATCCGGACCGTCGAACGAGCGGGGGCAGCTTTAGTTCGAGATTGATGAATGACAACTCCCACCGTGGCGTGTTCGTTTCGTTTAGGACTAAAGTTTAGTTTAAAGTTTTTGCTATTTAAAGGTATTAAATAAAATGTAATTATAAATTTTTTTACAAAAATCTGGGCTATTTTGCGAGACAAATCTAATAACGGTAATTAAGCCGTGATTAGACGATGGTTAATGTAGCATCACTATAGCAAAACATAGCTTAATTAAGCTCGTTAGATTCGTCTCGTAAATTAGCACTCACATGTAAAAATGTTTTGTAATTAGACTTTATTTAATACTCTTAAATAATAAGATTCTCTGGACTAAACTTTACTCCCTCCGTTTTTAAATTATTGTCGCCATTGACTTTTTTATTTACGTTTGACCGTTTGTCTTATTCAAAATAGTTGTTCGAATATGCAAAATTATAAGTTAGGTTCAAACTTACTTTGAAGATAAAACAAATCATCATAAAATATATGATATTTTTTAAAAAAATTTGGATAAGACGAATGGTCAAAGATAGCAAAAAAAATCAATGGCGACAACAATTTAAAAACGAAGGGAGTAGGACTAAAGGAAACGAAGAGGCGGCCTGCCTGCAACCCCACGCCACGCCATGGCGCCAGTAGTACTCGTGAGTGTCGTGAGTTCGGTCCAATTTTTCATCGCCGGCGGCGAGTGACCAAACTGGCCAGCCAGCGGCGGGCGGCCGGCACGTAGCAGCACGACGACGACCAGTTACAGTTTTACCCGCACCGACCGACCCAGTACGGGCCTTTTCCTGGTGTAGTTTTACCGGACACGCTTCATGCACGGCCGCACTTCACTTTTACCCACGTGTGTTTACGTTTACCATCTCTCCATGCGCGGTCGTACTTGCCTGGCCGCCGCCCAGTCCCTGACCGCTGGTGCTGCAGCAGCCGGACGCCGCCGCCCTCCTGGCCGCCTCGCTCCCCGCGCCCACGTCTCCGGCGTGGAAAGCCGGACGGGACGGGACGAGACGGCGGTGCCGACACGACGGGACCTGACGCTGCGGCTGCCTGCTGCTGGGCCGGACGAACGGGACGGCAGGAAGAGGAGAGGGAGGGATGCGCGACGGGACGGGTCATGCGCCCCCGGTCCATTCGCTCGCTCGCATGCGTGCCGACGACAGGAGCGCAGGACGCGGTGACGTGGGGCCTGGCGCACAGGAGCGCAGGACGCGGTGACGTGTCGGAACGAGAAGGCGGCGGGGCCGCCACGCTTGTTTGGACTGGGCTGTTGGGAGTGAGGAGGGTGGTGAGTTGGGCCGGCCCAGCAGCGGCAGTCGTCGCGGCGCTTCCCAATATTGCGTCGCGCACGTGCCGGATGGTCCGGACAGCTGTTCAGGTGGGGACGACCGAGAACTGGTGGGTGGTAGCCTGGTAGGGGTAGCGACGACGACGACCTTCGTCCTTCTGGCACGAGTCACCTGGGACCGGTACTGGCTCAGCGTTAGCCATTTGATTAGAGAAAACTGCCGGGCTTAACAGCGGGTTAGGAGTCAACTTTCTCCGACGCCAATTCAAACCAAAGCTGGTGTACAACTACGCAGATCCTACTGTGCGCTACAGTTGCATGTTTAATTCAACTTCTCGAATGTGTGTGTACAGTGCTGTAGTACAACTGGACGTTGCAGGACGCCCAAGCTTCCTTGTGCATGCGTGCGTGAAGATGCAAAGGTTCACGCTAATTCTGTCCAAAATGTTTTTTAGTAGAGGTCCTCCTGCTTAAATGTACAGTACTACTCCCTAGTAACTCCACTCGCAGTAAACACCTCATCAGTAACCGGTACAGTAACTCCGAACACAATGCAAGTAGTAGTACAGTAACTCCCTGCTTCACAATTCACCAGCAGCTTAAGTAACCGCCAGGTCAGCAACAACGGTCTCGCTGGCGATGGTTATCTCTAACCAACAACCAAGCACATCGCTTCACGTCTCGCCCATCCCGGATCCCGGACCCGGGAAGCGCCACGCCGCCATTTCGGATCCGGGCCCCGCTCGCGGGTCCGGAACTCACCACACCCGCTCCTTCGCCGGCGCTAGCCGCGGCCGCCGCCGCCGCCGGAGCCATGAAGCGCGCGCGGAGCTCCGAGGTCTTCCTCGGCGGCAGGGTGCGCGCGCGCCGCCGCCTGGCGCCCCTCCTCGCCGCGGCGGCGTTCGCGTACCTGCTCTTCGTGTCCGTCAAGCTCGCCGGCTTCGGCGGAGCGGCTCCTGCTGCGGCGGCCGTCGGCCGGATGGCTTCTGCCGGCGCCACCGAGCAGCTGCGGCATAAGGCTGAGGAGCCGCAGCGGCGCGCCTCGGCGGGCGGTGGCGTGTCCGGGTACGGCCGCATCACCGGCGAGATCCTCCGGCGGCGAGAGGCCGGCGGGGACCGGAGGCGGTGGGGGCAGCTGGGGAACTCGACGGAGCTCGAGCGGATGGCGGCCCAGGCGTGGGCGCTCGGGGCGGCCGCGTGGGAGGCGGCGTCCGCGTTCGCCGGCGACGTGGACACCATCGTGTCGTCCCGCCGCGACGGCGGAGGCGGGGAGGGGCCCGAGTGCCCGGGCTCGCTCGCGCTCGGCGGGGACGCGGCGGCGGCGTTCCTGCCCTGCGGGCTGGCGGCGGGGTCGGCGGTGACGGTGTTGGGCACGCCGCGGGCGGCGCGGCCCGAGTACGTCGAGGCCGTGGAGCGGAGCGGCGCCGGGAACGGGACCGTGATGGTGGCGCAGTTCGCGGTCGAGCTGCGAGGCCTGCGCGCCGCCGACGGCGAGGAGCCGCCCAGGATCCTCCACCTCAACCCGCGGCTTCGCGGCGACTGGAGCGGCCGTCCAGTGCTGGAGATGAACACCTGCTTCCGGATGCAGTGGGGCATGGCGCAGCGCTGCGACGGCATCCCCTCCAAGGACGATCACCAAGGTACGCGGCCAACTTCACTAGTCCAGCTGATGTTTGTTTCGAATTGATGACATGCATGTGAAAACCTTGGACTGCATTGCAAGCAGTCTTGCTCTTCTACTTATGCTTGGTTGATTGAACAGTGCCAGGATCCAGGGTTTGGCAATGTGGCAAGTAATTAGTACTGGTAGTAACCTAACATGTAGTATGTAAATTATGCCATCAGACACAGATCGTTTTAAGTTTTGACCATTATTGACCAGATATTAGTTATTATTGACCTGTTAAGGTAATGATGTTTGTTTGTTGCCTCTTCCTATTTTTGTTTGCTTCTGAAGTTATGCTACTGGATGGATGCTTACAGTTATTAACTCTGAAAGGCAGAAACTTCGCTGCAAGGATAAAAAGTTGATTACCTTCTTTTGACGAATAAAAGTTGCTTACACGTCCCGGATTTTCTATTTTGAAGTCATTGTATAATGACTACTTGCATCATATTCCACCAATGTCCAAAATGTTTTTGGTTGCAATGCTCTGGCATTTGTACTAATCCTTGCGGTTATTTGACGTCGCAGTCGACGGGTTCAAAAAATGTGAGAAATGGGAGCGGCCTGACATGGTTAATACGAAAGAAACAAAGACAAGCTCATGGTTGAACAGGTTCATAGGGCGAGCAAAGAAGCCAGAAATGACATGGCCATTCCCATTTTCAGAGGGAAAGATGTTTGTTCTCACTATCCAAGCTGGTGTTGAAGGATACCATATCAACGTGGGAGGCCGCCATGTTGCCTCGTTTCCTCATAGGATGGTATATTTCAAGTTCCTCAAAGATTTTCTCCCATTGCAGGGATGCTTTGATGTTTCATGAATGAAATCGCTGATCACTTCGATTTATTATTGATGTTTATTAGGGATTTGCTCTTGAGGATGCCACTGGTTTAGCCGTAACTGGGGGCATAGACCTTCACTCTGTTTATGCAACTGCCCTTCCAAGGGCCCATCCTAGTTTTTCTCTCCAGCAAGTCTTGGAAATGACTGATAGGTGGAAGGCTCGTCCTTTGCCAGAGGAGCCAATTCAGCTTTTTATCGGTATCCTCTCAGCCACAAACCATTTCGCTGAGCGCATGGCTATTAGGAAAACCTGGATGCAGTTTCCCGCCATCCAATTGGGAAATGCGGTTGCCCGATTCTTTGTTGCACTGGTAAGATAAACTCTCATGATTTCACAGCAGATTAATGGCTTATTCTGGCATATGGTGTACCACGCTATGGTTGAATCTTCATAGAGCAGTAGCATCGCAAGACTGAGACTGTCATGTTTGCTGCAGAGCCATAGAAAGGAGATAAATGCGGCACTTAAGAAGGAAGCAGAATATTTTGGAGACATAGTCATTCTGCCATTTATCGACCGGTATGAATTAGTGGTACTGAAAACTGTTGCTATATGCCAATATGGGGTGAGTCATGCTAACAGTTCTTCACATATTATGATAGTCACCCTTGAGCATCACTAAATAATTGGCACTCATTTTCTGTATGCAGGTGCAGAATGTTACTGCAGAGTATATTATGAAGTGTGATGACGACACCTTTGTGCGGCTGGATGTTGTATTGCAACAAATCACCAGCTACAACAAAAGCTTACCTCTTTACCTGGGCAACTTAAATCTTTTTCACAGGCCTCTAAGAAGAGGCAAATGGGCCGTGACCTATGAGGTAACTTAGCATAATTTCTTCCACCGTAAACATCATTGATTTGCATATATGTGCTCATGTAATGTGTGTACCCGCAGGAATGGCCTGAAGCAGTGTATCCCCCGTATGCCAATGGACCTGGCTATGTTATCTCGATTGACATTGCGAAGGATATTGCATCCCGGCATGCAAATCACTCCCTACGTGTGAGTTTTTCTCTGAACTGCAATGCATCTGTTTACACACTGCTTGTACGAGTAATGCCTGATGATCATCTCCTCTTGTGCTGGTAGTTGTTCAAGATGGAAGATGTGAGCATGGGCATGTGGGTCGAAGATTACAACGTCACTGCTCCTGTTCAATACATTCACAGCTGGAGATTCTGCCAGTTCGGCTGTGTCAATAGCTACTTCACTGCGCACTATCAGTCTCCCAGGCAGATGATGTGCCTATGGGATAAACTATCAGCTGGCCGAGCACAATGCTGTAACTACAGATAACACGAAGCTGCAGGGGTGGTTTCAAACTTTCAGTGAAACAGATGGCGGTCCTGTTGGAATCCGTCTCACGAGCATGTACAACTGGCGGCTATCAGGATCTCCATTACGTTCTTTGGCTTCATTTTCATCTCAACTGACGACAGAAACCATCTCAATGTGTTTGTTTGTTTGCTGTTTACAATTGAGATATACGGGTGTGACCACCTGCTTTACCCCCTGAAACTCGTACCCTGTAGGTAGCACACCATTTTTTGGGTTGTGGGGGTAGGTTGCTAACATCAGGGGAGTCGGAGTGAGCGGGAATCCATATTGGTTGCTTGTACAGTACGGGGGCAGGTCCAGTGTAGAACTGCATATCTGTATCCACTGATGGTTGAAAGTTTGAACAGAAGAAAAAAAAACAGTTTGCCTGTCCGTGTAATATGTTGTCTGTATATCTCGATGTTGCTTCTGTCTGGGACAAGGTTTTCCTTACCGACCGAACTGGACCGGACCGGTAAGTCTGGTAACCGGTCAAAACTAGTCAAAACCGATAAAACCGGATAAATTTTATCAAATTTTTAAATTTATTTTAAATTTAAAATTGAAAACTGGTACCGAGGTAACCGGTCCGGACCGGTAAGTCCGGTTACCGTGAAAACCGGACCGGTTACCAACGGTTTTGCAATTTCTTGTATGGGGACATTGTTGATCCAGTCATCAAGGACGATCATGGTAGCAATTGAATGCTGCAAAAGCCTTGATCTGATGATCTTGACATGCGAGCTCAGGTTTGGGTACTTGGACACAAGAATCAAAAAACAATTTCTACGCAATGTAACAAACATACGTATCTAATCACCTAAGAATCAGGTAGTTAATACTCGACGCAAAGATATACTTCCTCTGTCTCACTATAGTTGGCATTCTGGCTTTGACAAAGAGATAAGAAGAGGTGAGAAAAGATAGGAGTACAAAAACAAAGAGGAAAGAGATAGAGACAGAGACAAAGGTGTATTGGAAAGAGATAAAAGTGTCTCAGGAAATGAGAATGTCAAGTAGCCCTGAGCATGGGTGGGTTTAGACGGATTAAGATGGTTTTAGAACCCACCCATCAAAATGTCAGTTAGGCGGTTTGTATTGGGTGGGTAACGTGGGTTCGATGGGTTATCATCTCCTGCGTTAAAGTCAAGCTGCAGAGCGAGCGTCCCGATGGCACATAATCCCAGCATGATGAGGCCACCGCGCGTGAAGATGGAGCGTAACCCACATGAATTCACATATTAGTTGATTCGTAATAATCAGGGGAATTCGTACTAGGAGAAGGGGAATTCAACGCATAGAGATGGATTAGCTGGATTAAATCAAATCAAATATACATGACACTTGCAAGGATTAGGTGGAGGGATTACGGTTTGATTTGACAAGGAATTTGTTTTCGCAAATCAGGAAGGCAAGTAGCAAATCCCAAGCAGCACGAGAGCGCGGTCGCGATTTGATGAGGATGTGAAGGCGCGGTCGACTATGGAGAACGGGAAGAGATCGATCTGAGAAGAGGGGTAGTTGTTCGTCCTGTTGTCTTTGTCTCGGTTGCTTCGTCTCCATGGCAGCGGATGACGGCGGGAACCTCACCTGGCCATGCAGCAGCGACTGCACCCACGGTGAGCACCTGCCGCCGCCCATAGCCATGCTGGACACCTCCACCCCTCCGTGCACCGACGACATGCTCAGCCGCTCCGGCTTGCTCACGGGAGCGCTCTCTCGCAACGCCGGCGTAGTTACCCAACCTGTGTATAAGCCATTTTTGCGGGTTGGGTTGGGCTTGGGTGGGTGGGTTGGGCGGGTTGTCTAAACCATGCTCAAGGCATTGTCAAATATTTTATGAAAACTTTAAGATAGCTAGAATGCTAAGTATTTTGAGACGAAAGGAGTAACTAGATAGTCTTAGGGCTCTAGAAGAAGCAAGGCAAGGCCGAGAAGGAAGAAAACCGACGCGGATCTGTGCTTCAATTTCTCAACTCGTGCATCTGACTTTCTATAAATACTCACAACACCACCTCAAATCGGTGCCAACTTCAACCCATCGTTACGGTTGTGTGCATTTGATATAGGTGGAATAGTCAAATTTGTCCCTCATTCTTCACCCTCACCTTGATCACCCACGAAGCCCAAGATGAACAATCAAACCAAATTTTCTAGTCATTACAAATGACAGTGGTTCTCGGAGATTTATGCAAAACAAGGAAGACGAAGCCAGGTAGTCTACAACTAGCTTCGTCAAGCTCAATTTCATCCTAGAACTAAACGGGCAAATTTCGTCCCTCTAAACCACTGTCCATTACTAGTGCTAAACTAAATCAACAATTTTTCCTGCAATATTGAATTTTTGACTTTTCATGAACATAATCCTTCAATACCTCACTTCTTGCCATTTATTTAGCCATATACAAGAGCCATCCTATTGCAAGTAAAAACACACTATATAGGTATTTCGATGGATTTGAGACCAAAACCCAGTTCAATGATTAAAATGGTTGTGTTGTGGTTTGGGATTAATTCTGACAAAGGGGACGGTAGAGGGCGGCGGCGCGTCACCGAGGTAGGAACCCGACACTGTGGTAGGTGTGGAGGCTGCACGGCTAGGGCAACAGGTGGTGGTGAGGAGAAACTGGGCGGCGACTGGAGAGTTAGGAAGAAAACTTTTGTTTTTCTTTCCTGAAAAATCTAGTTGCATGCTTCTTTATTTATAAGCGTGACTCAACTTGTCACACAAGCAAACTCTTAAATAGATCTAATCTCAACGGTATCTATAATTTCCTAATTTAAAATAATTTTTCGCATCTAATCTATGGTTTGTCTATGAGACACTGAATAATGTTGGCTTTGTGTGTTGGACACTGAATAAAAAAACATGTCCGTGTCCTACACACAAAGTTAGCTTTTTAAAGTGTTTTGTAGAAAAATTATCCTTTAATCTATTATTCTCTAATGCAATCTGGACTTGACCTAACCACCTTGGGCCCTTAGGGCCGCGGCGGCATGGGCCTCATGGGTTGTCGCGTTGCGTTGCAATCCATCTCTTCTTTTTCATCGTCAACGTGCTGAGCCCCCATCGCCGCGTTGCGGCCCATACCCTCGTCGTCGTCATCATCGATCCGGGCCCATAACAAATTGGTTGCGAAGTACATGACATGTGGACTGCAAAGAAGCCATTTGATGTCAATTATCTGCGATATCTATATCTCTCAACCACTTTCTACACCGTCTAACCAACGCAGAACCACGTAGAGTCGTCCCCTCTTCTACACTTGTCTTGATAACCTCGCCCCCCTCCCTCTCCGTCTCTCTACTCGCACACTCTGACCTTCAAGCCAGATCTCTGCTTTGAGGCCGCTTGCGAGGCCGTTGCCTTAAGCCCCATGACACTCTCCTCCATCCCATCTTCGTTGCTAGCACGACGATTCTTCTCTGACTTCGACGACACTCGACTCTGTCTCCACTGCTTCCTCACTGTTCTTGATTGTTGACACCGACAATCTTAGCGTAGCAACCTGCGGAGATTTCTTATCTTAATGCGCAAAGATAGATACCTCAGTTCTAAACTTAAATCCTCATCATGTAGAACTTTTTTTTCCGAGCAATCTTAGCGTAGTAACCTGTGGAGATCTCTTATCTTAATGCGCAAAGGTAGATACCTGAGTTCTAAACCTAAATCCCCATCGTGTAGAATTTTTTTGTTTCCGAGCAAAGCCTCTTGAGAACGTGCGCTCAGCGCAGCGGTAAGACGTGCGGCTGGCACCTTGCCGACCGGAGTTCGACTCCCCGTTCTCACCAAAAAAATCCCCTGCCTCTCTCCACTCAAAGCACTTGGTTAAGAGACCCACCGCTCTCACACGGTATGTGGCTCCCAGTGTAAGGGTGGAGAGAGGGGTTCAGGGGTTTTCTCGACCTGTGTGAGAAGGTCTTCTTCTTAGAAAATGCCGCGGGAGCGGCTTGCCCCTCGCAGGTCGAGTTTTTTTGAGCAAAGCGTCTTTTAGTCCGAATTTAGGTGGCACACAGATTTGCATGACTGTTTTAGAAATCCTCGGTTGCTAACCAGAGTAGTATGCCTTAGAATGACGTGGCGTATATAATCAAAATCGAATCCGTGTTCCAGCTGAACGGGAAAGGTGCGAAATCGAGGGGGTGGAGTCGTCGAGGGTTCCCGAACTCCTCTCTCGCGCGCCGCTACCGCCGCCGCGCCTCTCCGCCGGCGACGTCTCCGACGGAGAGAGCGACGGGGCACTGCGTCACAGGCCTTGCTTCCACCGGAACTCCTCGCTTGTCGAGAGGCGTCGGCGTCGCCCTCCTCCGCTTCTCCGCCGCCGCCCTCTGCCGGCACAGGGCTCGGCGTGGAGGGGCGGAGATTCGTGCGGGCTCGGGGCTCGATTCCTTCTGCTGGTGAGTAATCCCAGCTCGTGATCGATCCTGTGTGTTGGAAATTGGAAGTGACCCGTTCTCTGCTGCGGACCGTGCGGAATCGAATTCAAAACTTCATTCAGTTAAGTTGCGTGTTGGCGTGCTATGCGCCGCTCCGCTTGTGCATTTGGTCCATCCCTGGGTCGATAAGGTTCGCCTTACTTAGCGCTGAGGTCAATTTTTGGCTGTTCATTTCCAAGAAGTTTTGGGGAGCTCTACTGAACCTAATCGAACCCTAGGAGCAAGTCTGTCCCTGTTTTCGGGGGCTGTTTATGCCTTTATGGACTCGTTGAGTTCAGTAAGTTTAATTTCGGGGTACTGGCAACTGTTGCTAATATCATTGGTTGCCATGTTGGATTCTGCTGGTAACAATTACGGTTAAGGTGTTTGGTTTTTGGTTGTAGGAATAGGTCAATTGCTGCCTTGCTGGTGCTCTTGTTTTGATCAACTGCTTGCCTGTTATCCTGACATAAGCGTTATATATGGAACATTGTAGTGGCATTCTGGTCTGGTCAATGTAGTACTCTGTTTTACACTTTCAGTTACCACTATTTTTTGGGCTTTAGCACCTGCACACACACGCGCACGGCACATTTATTCTGCCTGATCGACAGTTGTTTACCTGGCGCTCACTGTACTTTTTGTGTGATGCCTAACGCAAACAATGATACCATGTCCAAACAAAAATCTGTGCTCAACTTCATCTTGAGATCCAAATGCTTTAGTATGTCTGCCTCGCGTAGCTTTCTAAACCAGAAAGGGAAAAGAAACAGAGCAAATATTGCTAACTGAGAAATAATCAAGCTTGGTCATGGCATGAATTATTCTGAACTTTCTGTTTATATTGCTGGGAGTTGGTGGCTTGATCCAATTTGTGGCTCTGTGCGTCGACTTTACTTCTGTTTAGTCACAGCTTGGTTCTGCTAGGTGTTCTATCACACAAGAGTTCTGTCGATTCATAAAGAGATTTAATGGACTTATTTTTTTTTTCTCATCCTGTTCACTCTGATTGTACGCTATCAATCTGACCTTTGTTCCTCTACCAACCATGGGCACAATCCTTTGTCCGTGTTCTCCATATTATAATATGCGGAACATTGATCTTGCTATGTGAGGAACAGATGAAAGGGTGTTTTGATCATATAATGTGACTCGCGAAAACTGCAGTGCTTTGTACTTGACATAATTCTGCTGTTATGAAAAGTCAAGCCATTCTGATACTTTGCCAGCAAGATGAGCAAATCAAAAGCTGTTGATAAGATAGTATTTTCTTTGTTCAAATCCTGCACGAACTGATGGAATTTAGCTGGTCCTGCACTACCTATTGATGTTTGTGTGGGGTGGGGTGGATCTTGTGTCGTTGAATGTGCATTTATATTATATTATAGTCTGCTTATGGGAAGTGGGATCATTTGTTTATCACTGTTCATTGCAAAATCAGCTCAGTTTACCTTTGCACATATCATTACACTTTTGCATTATTGAATTTCAGGTGATGATGCCGTCTGCGTAGATCAAGCTCCAATCTGATGGATTCTGATGACAAAAAGTTTGGAAAAGGTAGGGTTTAGTCTTGATGCAGAAAAATGAATCTGTGATTGGTACACACCAAACAAAAAGAATTTTAGGAAAAAAAGAGTTAACTTACGTAGTAACCCTTGCTTCATTTTACATCATAAAACGGGTTACGCTATATGTTCTAGTGTCTATAAATGCCTGAGATTTGAGAACATTGAATGGTGACACTGACATTGTTCAAGAATAATTTGCTTCTCGGCGAGACAGCATCTAGTGTAGCTCCATCTTAACACTGTTAATGTGTACAACTAGGAGACTGGAGCTGAGAGTTTGGTTGATTTCCATGGTTAAACATGAGTTGTTGCTTTTTGTTAGCGTGCTAATTCATGATCTCTAAGTGCTTAAGTAACCTTGATGTACAATAACCCATATTCCTGATCACGAAATACTCAACTGGATATGGGAAAATACAGTCTGCAGTTGGTATAGGTTGCCTCACAGTGTCCGCGACCAATTTTATTTTGACCAAGCGGTCCTATCTGAAATCTGAACCTGTGCCCTTTATTGTCAACCAGAATTAAATGGTTGTTAGCAAGAAATAACAACAGTCAATTTATTTGATGGAAACAAACAACTATTTTTCCCATTTCGGTTCATATAACATATATCACCTGAATGACATTCAGTACACAAGTCAGATGGGGACATAGTGAGATGGACTTATGTAAAAGTTATCTCTTATTGCCATCTTCAAATATTATTTAGTCCGCAGCAGCTTGCATTCAAGGAAAGACTAATAGTTATTTTTCTCAGAATTAGAATTAAATGTATTGGCTTATGCATTTTGTCTGTCCGTACTCGAACGTCTGGCACTAATCACTTACCACTGCTTTCTTATCCCTGATCCTATAATGGCCATTCCTTTTACTTGTTTTGATGACTTCGTGGTCTACAATATGTTTTGTTGGACAATAAGTATTTGTATTGTGGTACGTGAAAAGCTGCTTTCTGTACCCTAATAGTGCAGCTAGTGTGTGTTCAATTTCAAGCTGACTGAATCCATAAATCTATCATGTTTCAAAGCTTGTTTATTGCTGTGTGTGTATTTGAACTTTGAAGATATGAATTTTGTATTTCAGGGCCTAAGGAGCTCACTGGTTCTGATGATCTAATCAGCAAGTTCAAACTGCTCCCGCACCATGAATTCTTTTGCAAGAAGCCTTTGCCCCTGGCAATCTCAGATACACATTATCTTCACAATGTTGTGGGTGACACCGAAATTCGTAAAGGAGAAGGAATGGAGCTAGATCAACTAGTTCAGAGTGCATATTTGAGGGACAAGCCTGCTTATATTCAGCCCTTCGATATGGAAACACTGGGGCAAGCGTTCCAACTTCGAGAAACAGCTCCAGTGGAGTTGCCCTCTGTAAGATCCTTTATATCATCCCTCTTTATACTTAATACTCCCTCCATTCTTTTTTTGTTGTCGTTCAGACACAGATTTCTAGTTCATTTTGTTGTCTGAAACGTCAAAAAAAAAAAAAAAGAATGGAGGGAGTAGTATATCAGTATTATTGGATTTGCTCATTGTACTGGATGCAACATTTGTGAAATCAACAGGCAGAAAAAGGCATACCAACTATATCGGGAAAATCGAAAAGTGAGTCCAAAGACAAAGAGAAGAAACATAAAAAGCACAGAGACAAAGATAGGGAAAAAGACAAGGAGCATAAGAAGCACAAACATCGGCATAAAGATCGGAGTAAGGACAAGGACAAAGACAAGGATAAGAAAAAAGATAAAAGTGGACATCATGATTCTGGTGGTGACCATTCAAAGAAACATCATGATAAGGTTTGTCCATTTTTTTTCTCTATGTTCAGATCTTCAGTAGTAGCTCAAAATTATGTTTCTTATGTTTGGCAATGTCCACAATTCATTTCAGAAAAGGAAGCAAGATGGACCGGAGGAGTCAGCGGATGTGCATAAGCACAAGAAAAGTAAGGTAATACAAAATCTTTCTTTCCTTTCTGCTGTAATAAATTTCCTCATAGAAAAATTCCTTTGTTGACATTATTTACCAACATATGGCAGCACAAGAGTTCCAAACCCGACGAGATTCCCAATGGACTACTTAGTTAGATGCAGTTTCATTGTTAGTTTTATTGTGAATCCATGGAATCTGCTGTTAAAAAGGTGACTCCGAAGGTTGATAAAAAATCTTATCAAAGGTATATGCTTCTATCATTTAGATTTTTTCCCCCCTGTAACTTATCTTAATTATAATGGCGGGACCATAGATGTATGCCCTGTATATCTTCTCTGTACTGTTCTTGGTCTTGGTAAAACTTAGATGGAAATGTTCCAGATAGATGTGCATTGTTAGCTTGTGTCTTTTTTAGTCAATTTAAGTGTTTCTACTTATTTATTTGTTCGTGTTTTCTGGGAAATCACCGGAAGAGGGCGTCTCAAGTGGTATTACACACTTGATTGATTCATTAACACATGTTATGGCATGATCTGGATTGCTTGGCATACGCATCATTCTGTAGTTTGTCTTTTATTTTGAATTTTACTTGCCTCTGCTTAGAGCATTGGACCGGATTATTAATGCTGAACTCATAATGCTGTGTTGGGAATACCTGATTGCAATACACTTTGAAGTTATGAAATCATCCTAGTTCATCTACATGTCTTAACAGTCTGTATTTTCCATGACATTGCAACTACAAAAATATGATGCGGCAAACCACTGCTAATTGAGAGCAGACACTTTGCATAGTTAGGTTTTTGTTCGCGTTCACAGTTTATCATATCTAATCCTAGCTCTTATGTGAATGGTGCAGATATCATGAATGGATAGTCATTTGAAGCTGTTTCTGAAGAAAACAAGATGATGTTCCAAGCTAAACTAGGTTGTTCGACCCTTGGGAAATTTGAATGTGTAATAGGGGACTGATCCAATGTAATGTGCAGCGTTTTGTTCTGCCCTGACCAAATGTTTTACTGTAGCGACTGCCGAAGAAATAACTGCAAACATTGTAGCGGCTGCTGAAGAAATAACTGAAACACTGTAGCTGCTGCAAAACAGCTGCTGCTGCGAGGCGAACATGCTGACGTCTAATGCTAGGTTCAAGTTAGGTTTTCTGATCACCCTTGATTTAGGTTTCTGTTTTTAGCGCATACCATTGATGTAGCTTGACTGAATCTGTTGGGGGTTGATTGATAGATATACATCTAATGTCTTTTAGTGTGATTAGGCCATTGATGTAGTAAGAACGATCTCCCTCTGGTTGCAATCGGCGGCGATGGACGCATGGTAGTCATTTGAAAGCGTCCATATTATAGGAGGCAGGAGCTTAACCCAATCTTATTCTATTCATGTACCAGAATCCTGGTTTGGTCTAGCTCGTAACTTTTCACCTCTGACAATTATGATAGACTGACATGATAGAAGTTGGCATAGATCTGGCAGAAGCATGTGATTATTGTGATAAACTTGCAGATTGCTCTTCGCAGGACGTTTCAAACTACCGTCAGTTTCAAATCTTGTGGCCGTCCAGGGGGCGCAGCTGCAGCTCGAGGCCGAGGAAATGGCACGAGCCACGCAAGGGTCTGAAAGTGTGGGAATCTCTCTCTGTCGAGCAAGATGTCGTCGCCGGCGTGCAAGTGCCCCAGGTTGGCTAACGAACGTGCTTGACCCCTCGCCAAAGAAAAAAAAAAAAACCCGAACGTTCTCGACGAACACAACACACAGGAGGCTGAACTCCTCACGGGCCATTCAAAAAAGAAGGGGCTCTGGTAATTGGGCCTTCTTTCAGCCCAGAAAACAAACACCGCGCCAAACCTGGTAAACACAAATCGTGGCCGCAGACCGCCGATCTAACGTCTCTGGCGAACCAAGCCCCGGTCGCTGTTTGAAATAGCGACCAGGGTGGTCGGCATCCACGGTGCTAGTTCGCCGGCGCGGTCTCCGTGTTCGCCTGGTTCGCCGCCGCTCGCTCCGTCGTTGGATATAAAGCTTTCAACCGGTGCATGCATGCCGGCTCTGCCGGCTGATCTCCGTCATCGCGTACGTAGTAGCCCTTGTCTCACCGGAAGTCCAGAACGCGCGTCTTGTGGCCGTCCAGGAGGCGCAGACACGGGCCGTGCCGGGGGCCTGTCGGCGTTGGGCACGAGCTCGTCGTGGAACACTGGAACGCCCTCGCGCGCGGGGGCGCCAAAGGTCACGGTGTCGACTCTGCCTGAGGACCGTGCTCCACCTTTTCCCGGAGGTTGGAGCTGTCTCCTCGTATAATTAACAAGAACAATTAGTAGCAATCCTTACGCCCTCTGCAGGTTTCTTTTCCTCTTGTTCAGACAACGCAGCCAGTGTAAATATCCACCGAGTTTCCTGTCTTAACGTCATGAAAAAGAGATCGGACGGAGTAGTAGTCTCTAATCTTTCGCGACCAATAATTCAAAGGTTGTGAAACTGAACCTGGTCTCCACATACCGAGGCAAGCAAAAATCCAACGGAGGCGGTCAACCAGGCGACGACGGGCACGCGTTACATATATTCGTGATTGAGCAAGCAGAGGATTAATGAAAAGATACTACTAATCGCAAAAAAAGAAAAAAAAAAGATACTACTAGTACTAATGATAATCTCTGGTGCATTGCTATGTCTTAGAGTGTGTACTCTAAGACATAGCAATGCACCAGTCCCACGAGCAGAGCAAGTATTATGGGAGCTGTTCAGCCGGCGTCAACCAATGAGAAGGAGAGAGAAAATAAGAGAGAGAGAGGAGCCGGCGTTTCACCAGTCGCCAGCATCAAGCGGGCGTCAACGTTTTTCTGGTAGCTGGCACCTCGTTCCTCCTTTCAGATTCCTCCACGTCTTGCACAGGACATTAATTTACCGCGGGACCCACCATCAAGGATCTGCAGCTCGGTTGCACGGCGCCCGCTCGCCGGCTAAACCATAATACTTGCTCGCAGAGATGAATATATTGGCCTTGACATTATTTTATTTTAAACATCTTGTAGTCAAAGTCTCATTTAATTCCACCTAACAAGTGTTGGTGTTAGTAAAGCTTCCAAAATGATCAATCTCAGTGAACATATTTTCGCAGGTACTATATCATTTTCTTGTTGCTACGAACCGGGGGGGGGGGGGGGGGGGGGCTTGAGCCCCCTAGTTGCCCTCTTGTTAGATCTGCCAATGCTTTCGTTTCGTATGATATTGGCTTCGAACACCCATCGTTAGGCTTAACCAACTCTCAATGTTCAAGACGAAGCTAGCTAGTGTGTGTATTGGCTCTTTCCACATAACACGATGTTAGGCTTAACCAACTCTCGATGTTCAAGACCAAGCTAGCTAGTGTGTGTCTTGGCTCTTTCCACATAACACGATGTGGTGTTAGTAAAGCCTCAAAAGCGATCAATCTTAGTGAAGACATTTCGCGGGTAATATCCTTTTCTTGTTGCTACATGAGATTTGTAAATTCAAACTACACTGGTAATATATGGCTATTTTGATGCATGATTCAATTCCATATTACGTAACGGTAACATGACTCATCATGAGTATATGCAAGTTTGGAAGGGAAGAGATGTCGGGCTTACCATGCGCGGCGGTAGAATTCAAATGTGTTCAGCTGAACACCCATGACTTTTGTAAAGAAACAAGGATTCTGAAGCCATCTAACATATATACATTGATAATGTGGAGAAAGCATACATCTTTGATGCAAAATTTGTTTCCTAGATAACTTTAACTTTGTGCTTTGATAATTGCTATTGCAATCACTTATTTTTTGGTAAAGAGCAAGTGCAGCCATAGCTCTGAACTTGGGCAGGGGGGGGGGGGGGGGGGATTAAGCCCCTAGTTGCCCTAGATCTGCTAATGCTTTCGCGCCATATGATATTGGCTTCGAGTACCCATCGTTAAAATTCTAGCTCCACCATTAACTTTAACAACTCTAAATGTTCAAGGTGAAGATCGCTAGTGTTTTATGGCTCTTTCCCGATGCTACCATATTATTGTCATGGGACTTCTATTATTTTCCCGGTCTTTTCATGGAAGCCTTCAACAAATGTGTGCATATCTCTAGCATCTTGGGAGGGCCAAGAAGCGCACCAGGAAGGGGGATCCAGCTTAAGGTCATTTATCACTGGCAAGACTGGATGGCGGCGGCCTTTTCCTGTTTCCTTTTTGGTGTCTTGATGCCAGAGAGGGAGAAGAAAGCTTATCCATCAAGAGTTTGCTATGAAATGTTATATATGTTGCCCTTTGTTGATCATGGACTTGCAATATGTCTTGAAAACTTACCTTTATCTTTCCTTAATTAGTTGTTCGACCCTTGCTCTTATGTGAATGGTGCAGATATCATGAATGGCTAGTCATTTGAAGCAGTCCAGAAGAACATGATGATCTTCCAAGCTAAATTATGTTGTCTGGCCCTTGGGAAATTTGATTGTGTGATAGGGGACTGATCCAACGTACTGTGCAGACTGCCGATCTAACGCGTCTGGTGAACAATTTGATTATGCGGAATGTGGTCGCTATGGTGTTCACGCAATGATAGGAAGCATGGGAAAGATGCGATTCCAAACAAGAAGGCTATAACATGGGCTCTAGACACTTCAGTACATCTTCTGTATGTCAAGAATACAGGTGTCAAGCCTCATTCAAGAGACACTGGTAGGTATGGTTGGACGCCCCCACCAACAGGTGCAATTAAAATCAACTATGATGCTTCCTTTTGCTACAATGATCAAACGGGGGCCTTTGGTGTTGTGGCTCGTGATGGGGAAGGTCTTTTTCTCAAGGGCGCAACCTGTTGGTTGCCTGCTGTAATGTCTCCCCTGACTGCGGAGGCGGAAGTATGTCGAGCTGGTGTGCAATTGCTCAGTGAGATTTCAGGTGCAAAGGTGATTGTGGAGGCTGATTTCAAGACTTTGGTGGAGCTTTGGCGTAACAGAGATTTAAATAATAGGCCAGAGATTGCTATGATCCTGACAGATATACAAGAGTTATGTAATGTTTTCTCTTCTTTTGATATAGTCTTTGTCAAGCGTAGTGCAAACTGGGCAGCTCATCTGTGTGCCCAACATGCTATGCATCATAGGGACTTCTATAGGTGGTCATATCCTCTGAACTTCTTGTTGCAATGTTTGCAACATGATTGTAACCCCTATGATTAATGAAGAGAGAAAACTTTTGTTCCAAAAAAAAAAAAAAAACGCGTCTGGCGAACCAAGCCCGATCGCTAGCTATTTGAAATAGTGACGCTGGTCCGTCGGCGCGGCCTCCGTGTTCGCCTGCGCCGCCCCGCTCAGGGTCACCGATCGATCACTGAGGTGATTGCGGCGCGGGCAGACGTCTCCTCGTGGCGACGGGTTGTCGGTCCTGGAGGTGTCCGCGGCCGTGGCTAATGCTACCCTCCAATCTGTCTCGCACGCAAACTTTGCACGGCAACGGCAAGGCAACAACGCTGTTGGATAATGCTTTCAGCCGGTGCATGCTGGCTCTACTGGGAGGCGCTATATATCTTGCGGCCGTACGTCCAGGAGGCGCAGACACGGGCCGTGCAGGGTCTGTTGCTGGGGGCCCGTTGGTTGCCCTCGCGCTGGGTGCCCAAGGTCACGGCGTCGACTGCGCCAGAGGGACCGTGCTCCACCTTTTCCTGGAGGCTGGAGCTGTCTCCTCGTAAAATTAACACAAGCAATTACGCGCTCTGGTTTCTAATTTCCTCATGTTCAGACAATGCAGTCAGTCTACATTTCCACTGAGTTTCCTGTCTTACATCATGAAAAAGAGATCGGACGTTGGAGTAGTAGTAGTAATTAAGCTGTCCCTAATCTGTCGCGACCAATTCGAAGGGTGTGAAACTGAACCTGGTCTCCACATACCCAGACAAGCGAAAATACAACGGAGGTGGTCAACCAGACAACTTCGACGGGCACGCGTTACATATAGTATTCGTGATTGAGCAAGCAGAGGATTAATGAAAAGATACAAGTACGAGGTAGTACTAATGATATTCTCTGATTGGGCAATCAGTGTAAGGTAAGGTACCCGTGTCCTTTCATTTGACAACCTTGTAGTGTGCGTGAGTTCCGAACAGTGACAGCAGGAAGCAGAAAGCTACTCCACGCTGGAAAGGGTCAGACCTAACAGCTGCCGTGCAAGACCGTCCGTTGACTGTTTAGTCATATGGCCTCTAGCGGTCCAGTATACCGCGTTAGTTTTCTTGACTAGTCTCTCGTTTTAATTTATACTAGTAAAAAATAATATATTACCCTTGAGTCTTCATGGACTCAGTAAACTTAATCGGGCATGCGTGTGCAGTGGTAACTTAATCACACCTAACCTTTCCAGTTGGCTTTCCGGTCCTGTTTGCATGAGATCTTGTTCCAACTTGCTAGTCCTGACTCCTGAGTCTCCTGACCGGGTATCGCATTGTAGTATGTCCATATGTAAGTGAATATATCCCATTGTAAGGTCTCTAATAATTATCGAGTGTTATTTGTAAGTGATAGATTGTTTTTTTCTTTCTCTTTAGTATTTTGTCAAGTGTACTGTAGTTAATTTCGACATTTTACCAAGGGTGAAATAATTTATAACTACCAAGTTTTTTTAGTAGGAAGGTATCCAATTTGTTGCCGAATCACATTATGGCACGTGGTTGCATGATGAATAAGAACTACGTTCATTTTGCGAAATGCTACTAAACTTACCGCTAAAAGGTAATGGTGCTGAATTATGCTCCTGACAGAGTTTATTCTAAATTTGTGAAGTGATCCTCTGATTAATATATATTGACTATGAATTTATCATTGAAAATCATAAAAGAACCATTTCAAAAGATAATGGTGACCATTTTTTTAGAAACGGAAATATATTTAAATATTCTAGCATCAACCAATGCATGTAACTGTTTAAATAGTTCATTATTACAAAAGACGACGTTACCACGAGCCCGTACGTCGAAACCAACGAAAAAATGCTCCACAAACATGGCTAGGAGCGGCCATGGTTTAGGTGAAAGTTTCTTTACCTACCAAATACCAAAAGGGAGACACGATTTTGAGGACTAATTACACGACTAAACGAGGACCCCTTCATCCCGTGTAACTTAGTACTTTAATTAATTTATTAAGACGACTGGTCAATAAAAGAAATATTCCCACTCTGTTACTAGCATTGTATGGCTTGAAGGAGTCTCGACGCGCGTGAGGAGGCTCGATTCGTGCACACTCCTCCAGCCCTTTTATATAGAACCCCCTGCAGAGTTCGTGATCAACAAACTCAGAACACTTCCCCTAGCTCGGTCAGTAGTTCAGTACACGCATCTTCTCTGGTTCTCCCTTGTACGTGCATGGCGGGCGATCACGGCCTCCGCAGCACGGCCCTCGCCACCGTCGGCCACCTCCACCACCACGCATGCAACTTTGCAAACGCTAAGGCTCAGACATCGGCGCATGTCGTCGCCGACTTCCCGTTGCACGACACACTCCCCGGCATCCGCGGCAGCTGGACCCGCGCCGAGGTGCTCCGGTACGGCGAGCTCGCCATGGCCGCCTACGAGGAATTCGACGGCGACAAATGGTCCCCGTACTACGGTAGCTGCCGCCGCGGCCTCCGTCGCATGGTCCCCGGCCACGGCTACGTCGCCACCGCCTTCATCTACGCCACCGTCGACGTCTTGCCGGAGTGGGTCGAGCCCATAATTAACGCCGAGAAGTGGGACGACAGCGCGCACTGGATCGGGTATGTCGCCGTCGCCGGCGACGCCGAGGCCAGGCGCGCCGGTGTCCGGGACGTCGCCGTCGTGTGGCGCGGCACGAGCTCGCGCGTGGAGTGGGCCATGGATGTCATGACCAGCATCGTGCCATTTGCCAGCGGCGGCGACAAGAAGAAGGCCAAGGTGGCAAAAGGGTTCCACGGCTTGTACACGGACAACAACGAGAAGAAACTCGACAAGGATCGGCCGGGGAGCGAGTTCGGCCGCGTCAGCGCGCAGGAGCAGGTCGCCGGCGAGCTCAGGCGGCTGCTCGACTACTTCCGGGACGAGCGCGACGAGGAGGTCCGCGTGACGTTCACGGGCCACAGCCTCGGCGGCGCGCTGGCCCTCCTCGCCGCGCGCGACGCGGCCGCCGCGCACCCGGGCCTGCAGGTCCGGGCCGTCACCTTCGGCGGCCCGCGCGTCGGGAACCGGGCCTTCCGAGACGGCCTCGTCGACGGCGATGTCGCGGTGCTGCGCGTCGTCGTCGCCGGCGACCCAGTGCCGTGGCTGCCGTGCCTGCCCGCGGCGAACCTCGTCGCGCTGCCGCTCACACTGCTGCCGCTGGGCAAACACGTGCACTGGTTGGCTCGCCGCTGGGCGCCGTCCTGGGCGTACCTGCACGCCGCCGGCGACGAGCTCGTGCTCCACGTGGCCGCGTCCGAGCACCTGAAGCAGGACTACGACCTGCAGGGGCGCCACAGCCTGGACGTGTACCTCCACCTGCTCGACGGCGGGAAGCGCCGCGACGTGGCGCTGGTGAACAGGTCCTCGAGCATGCTGATAGAAGAGGTGGGAATACCGGCGCGGTGGCGACAGGCGGCCAACAAGGGGCTCGAGATGGACGCGCAGGGGCACTGGTTTATGCCGAAAAGGGATGAGGACGACGAGCCCAAGGCGAACGACAAGCTGAAGCTTCCCGAAGAGCTGCTGCATCGCCACCGCCTGGGCCGTGACATGCCTGAAACTGCCCGCCCGCATGCAGGGTGATCCATATGAAAGATTGATCATTGAGTTCTGTGACTTCATGTTCTCTTTTTGCCCCCACTGAGTTTGTAAGATTGATTGTAGCAAATTGCATTGCATGTACTTCTCCTTTAATTTTATGGGTTACATGAGAGTTTTGTTAAGGCGGTGTCAATTTTTCTGACTTACATAGTGATGCAACTAAGCTTCAGTAGCTTCAGAAGTTGGCAAGTTATATTATATTCGAACTGAGCGCGCCAACATGGTTTCATCAAGCAAGTCATGTCAATACTCCGCGCTTCACAACCTCAACTCCTCTGCCATAAGCGCAGCCCGTGCCACCCCGGTGCCCCAAGCGCCGTCGCCGCCGCACTCGCGAGTTGATTCGGTACAAGAGATTTGTACATCTGTTCGCCGGCAAGGAACCTCTCTGAAGCAATGGATCTTGTCCGTGAGGTACCTCCTCACTATCCTGGAATTTAGATCTGTTGATTTTAGAGACTTTTTCCATCTACAGCAAGGATGTTCCTCCATTTTTGCCATGTTGATCTGTTCTTATTTCGGTATGAACACTCGAACTAGGTTTTAAATCTAATGGTTCAATTATTGTTGGACAGGATCTCAGTAGCATTCGAGATTCAAGTAGTTCCACTATTATAAAGTTTTATGGTATTGTAGTTTGCTATTTGATTATAAGTGATATTCACCTTTTGATATTCATAGAACTAGTGCATCATCTCAGATTTGCACACTGCAAGATATACCAAACTAGAACTAGTGGCCCCATGCTCATGCGTGGCCTACATGTCAGTGACTGCACTACATAGCCTGTGCGGCAGGGAAAACATTTCCGATGATAACACCAAAACCAGCTACATTAATTTGTCAAAAGAATTAATGTTTACCCTAACTATTTATTAACTTAGCAAACAAATTACAACACAACCTTATCTCTAGTTGTTACGATTTACATGTGATCATAGATCATAACTGAACAAAGCTACATTACATGGCAAAGAGCTATGGTCTAAAAATAATGCCAGATTATGAAGCGACATGGGAATCTGTTACAGCTTGGTCGTGGGGAATGCGAGTTTTCTAGAGATGGTGGGGGGATTCAACAACAAAATTTTGTTGTAGTTTTTTTTTCCTTTTGCGATGATGCTGCAGACTTAACATTCAAACAGGTTCCTAAGACAAGGGAATGACATGAAACATTGTTAAAAATCTGGACAAATATTCCCCATGGTAGCACTCATAAGATGGTGTACCTCCAAATGTTGTTCAAATTACGACGTTGTTATGTTCTAGGGACACTGAAGGATAATAAAATATCTAGAAAATATCAGGGAGGACAAGCACTATCCATTTCGGCTAACACTAGAGCTCAATTGAACCGGCAAGGTCGTTGTCTTCCCCCGGTGGTCATCTCCTTGCTCCTTCAGTGACCTGAGCATCGACCTGAGAAGCCGGTCGTTCACGCACTGTGGCACGTGGCTGTTTCTCATCTTCAAGCACGCTCTGCGGCTGCAGCGAGGTGGCGCCCACCTGGGTCGTCGGGGGCGGCTTCATCACGAGGAACACCATGGTTTCGAGTCTTTCGACGACGAAGCTGCCTGCGATTCCTCCTTTGTTCTGCTTCGCTGTCGCTCGCAGACGCGGAAGTGGATTGACGTCCATGCAGGGCTTGGGTCGCCCCAGCCATGACGACATGCGGTGCCACGCCAGTACGCGACTGTGTCGGCCCGTCGGCGCGTGATGCAACATAAACGCCGCGCCGGAGGAGGCCCATGCAGATGCACATCCGCAAGCTTAATTCAGGTTATCGTTCGGCACCGGCATGTCGTCGTCCTTTCCTTTTCCGGCAGCACCCAGCGTCCATGCGCGTCCCGCGTGAGCCCCTTGTTACGCGGCTGGATCCACCACGCCGGGACCCGCATCTCTCTCGTTTCAGCATGCCGGGGAACCTGTTGAAGCCTGCATCGGGTGCTTCAAACAAGCTACGTAAAGCACGAGCTCGTCGCCGGCGTGCGCGTACACAAAGGACGGCGCCCAGCCGCGTGTCAGGAGCCGTGCCCAGCGGAACCAGGGAGAACGGGAGCGCGAGGAAGCTCGTTCCTGACGACGAAGCGCATCACCGGGATGCTGCCGCGCGACATAAGACCTGTGGAAGGAAGAACGCCGGCCGCGGCGAGGCCAGGCCATGGCGGGACGGTGTTCAGTGTCCTATTCGCCAACCAGGGGGTGGTCGCTATTTGAAATAGCGACCGCCCCTGGGTTGATTCGACCGCTCGATCGCGACCGAGCGGCTGGAAACGAGCCGGCAAATGCGATACAGGAGAGCGGTATGGGCCCATAAGTGGCAGAGTTATCACTGCCCAGCTCGCGCTGAAGGCCTACTAAGAAATGAGGCCCGTCGAGTGGAACGAACACGCCGGCCTGAGAAGAAGAGCTGACGGCGGCCCTGCGCGTGTGGGGTCCAGCGGAACGACAGGCGGTGTCCACGCACGGCGAGGGCGTCGCCGGCCATCTGGGGTCGGCGAGGCACCGAGGCCGACCAGCCACATGAGGTTCACCGATTCTAGGATTTGAGCCGTGCACCGGACGAGGCGACGGCGCCGCCTCACCAACGAGCATCTTCTACCGGCGGCGAACGGCGGAGTGAAGGGGCCACGGCGGCACGGTGTCCTGTTCGCCGATCGGGGGTGGTCGCTATTTCAAATAGCGACCACCCCTGGGGTTGCCGTTGGATCGGGACCGAGCGGCAGGAAACAAGCCGACGAAAACGATAATGGAGAGCGGTATGGGCCTATCGGCAGAATTACGTGGCCCAGCTGTCGCGGGGAATGAACACGCCGTCCCGAGAAGAGCTGAAGGCCGTCGGCCCGTCGTCGCTCCCGGCGAGTCGTAAAGACGACTGCCGCCGTCTCCATCGACTCGATGTCTCGATCCGAGGTCATGAGGCGCGTGTGCTACCGTTCGAGCTAAAAATCGCCTACTGTTGCTTGATAAGCACATGATCGAAGGCAGGGAGTCAGGACGGGATTCTCTCGGCAACGGTCAACCGCAAATAGAAGAAGTTGCGGTCAGCTAAAGCCCTCTTAGACTAGTCTATTACAGGCTTCTAACAACCCACCTCACTTTTTCCAGCGCGTCCCAGCATGTGGCTGGGTCGGCGGGTCCCATAGATGTCAAAACATTTACCGTTGTTTAAAAAATACGTAGCTTTTAAACCGACCGTCCAAATTATAAACCGATTGCACCGTTGTGTTTGTTGCGACGATTCCTTCGAAACTAGACCCCTCTTGACTATATTTTGAAATTTTTTAAGAAACAGATAAAAAATGATGAATCAAAAAATTAGAGCAACAAATGAAATAGTTGGCCGACAAACGAAAATGTTGGAGCAACAAACCAAAAAAGTTCAAACCAAATAAGAAAGTTGGACAAACAAATAAAAAAAATTGGACAACAAAATAGAAAAGTTGGACAACAAATGAAAATATTGGAGCAAAAAACCAAAAAAGTTGAAACAGAAAAAGAAAGTTGGACAAACAAATAAAAAAGTTAGACGACCAAAACGGAAAAGTTGAAGGAACAAATGAAAAAAATGGACGAACAAATGGAAAAGTTGAAGGAACAAATGAAAAAGTTGGCCGACCAAACAGAAAAGTTGCAGCAATTTTTTTAGTGTCGAATTTTTTTTTGTTGAAATATAAGCAAGTGGGGTCTAGTTTTGAAGATCTCGTTGCGAGGAACACAGTGGTGAAATCGGTTTTTCATTTGGATGCACGGTTTGCGGTCTACGTATTTTTTTAGTTAGAAACATTGATGATGTCAGCGCGGACCCCACTCCCAAACCAACTCCCCCGGCTCGCGCACGCCCACCTGCCGTTTTCTCCGTCCGACAGTCTGTCCGGTTTCCAAAAGTAGCAACGACCGCAACAAACTAAACTTGCGGTGACCGCTAAATAGACGCCCCGGTCAGGAGAGTGTTTCGAGCTGGTGATGTTGCTCGTGGCCGGGCATGCATGGATGATCTGATCCCTTCTTCCTCGTAATACGATCGTCCATTTCACATGTTTTTCCTTGATGAACTGGGTACTGGCGATACTCAGGACACGTGTGTTGTGCGCGACTTATTATAAGCAGTCAGTAAGCGTTTTGTGTCATGGTTTGTGTAATCCTACAAAAACTTTACTTAAAATGCAGCTTATACAAAAACAAATGAGGTGGAAGTTAATTGATCCAGTTTCAAAGTAGAAAAGTACAAGAGTACTGCCGCTATTTGCTTTTGTTCCATTAAGCTTGATTAAAGATTTTGTAGGCGCATACCACAAGTGACTGAATATTTCTGGACTACATCACACTGCACACAAGCTCAAAAAAGATCTTAACCAAGCGAGTGACCTCTGAGTCATTATAGTCACTGTGTTCATAGTTACTGTGAGCTTTAGTTCAGTTGACTGGACAAACTAATGAACTATAAATCAAGTGCTGATAACATAGCAACTTGATGAACATCTCAAGTGCCGCTTGTATAGTGGTCAGAGAAGAAGCAGGGATCTTAAATTTGACCCGGCTCCATGCAGGTGTGACGTGAACGCCAGGGGCCTGCCTGCGGCACGAAGACGGTGAATGCAAAGTTGATCGCCGCCGGCAGAGTGCCACCCTAGGGGCCCCCACAACCACCCAAACCCGGTGACATAGACGGCGCTCAAGAGGATCGGGCATTGTTTCTTCTTAACTTAATGAAGCGCAGTTCTCCTGCATTTTTGAAAAAAAAAAGAGGATCAGCATTGCTGCCAGCTCACGCCATCTGCCATTGTCTTGCAGCTGCACGGCCATGATGGCGCCGATGGCTGATCAGCACTTATGACACCAGCATATGCGGCTGGCGGCCGGACCGGTCCACAGCGAGCGGCAAGCCCACTCTAACAATGCATGTCACTATTGATGACAGCAGCGGTACGCTCTCTCCCATGCCGACATTGGGTGAGGATAGTTGGTGGCAAAGCCACAAATT
The DNA here is from genome assembly GCA_007726485.1 of Eragrostis curvula. Taxonomy (NCBI): domain Eukaryota; kingdom Viridiplantae; phylum Streptophyta; class Magnoliopsida; order Poales; family Poaceae; genus Eragrostis; species Eragrostis curvula. The sequence continues at coordinate 4,649,323 of CM017444.1, read as the reverse complement.
TTCTAGTTAAAGTGAAGATATATGATTGTTCACTTCAAGCATAGAAGAACTATGAGTTTGCACGAGTGAAGGTGTATGTATGTCAAATGTTTTGTACATGTGCCTCATTGTGAAGCATGAATATATGTAGATCTAATATTTTGCATGAGGAATTGTGTGGCTATTAATAAAGAAAAATATAATTAATGAATATTGTAAGGGTTAAAGATGGTTATATGCTTTCCACATGGCAGCATCATAAAGGATTTGTAATGCAGGTGACAATAAGAGATCTTTGCAAGAGTGAGACTACTTCTTAGTATAGCTTTGGATTCTTACCAAGGCTAAAGTGTAGTGCTAACTAGCACAATGTATGTGTACAATTTATATTACATCAATTAAAAACACTTATTTTATTGTAACCTTTGAGTTAATGGAAAAATACTATACATCTTTTTTTCCCTGGACAATAGTGCGGCTAGAACAATGTATGAACGTTTTGTATTACATCAGTTAAAAACATTTTATTTTATTGTAAGCTATGAGTTAATAAAACCATATTGTAGAGGTTCTTATTGTTTTTGAGTTGCCTAAGATTCAACGTGCTCATTAGGCATGCAAGATACTGCTGATAGTGACATACAGATTTACATATATGGATCTACAATCTACATTGCGAGCAAGTTCTATCAGTATCATTTTCACGGTGTTGCATTCTCCGTTCCTTTTCGCTGGAACTGGAAATATGCCTAAATCAAAATTTTCATATGGATTCTGCTAAACGATAGAGTAAACACCATGAATAAGCTGAGACAAAGAAATCATGTGTTGCAATCTGGTTATAATTGTGTTTTTTTTTTGCAAGCAAGCTGAGGAAACGTTATAACATCTCTTCTTTAAGTTTTCATTCAGTGTTAATTATTGGTTCTTCCTTGGCATCATCAGGGATGAGGACCTGCAGGTGCATGAGAAAATTATGCTAGGAAGGCGGCAATTCCAATACCAGCTCTTCATGGAAAATTTTTCGGTTGCTGCCTGGACCATCTGTAAGCAAAGAAATGTTAAGATCTTTGAAAACAAGCTGCGGTTGTAATGAAGCATGTACGGTAGTTTTCTTTTACCATCTTCAAACTAACACTATACTAGTACTATACTGGCGTTACTATCATGTAATGGACAGAAAGGGAAACACTTGAATTAACCATGTCAAACTACAATGGCTTTAGCTACATAACATAACACACCGACGATGCCACGCAGGTACAAGCACATCGATTTAAACTCGTGTCAGATAAGCAATTTCTCTCAACAAGTCCATATATGATCACAAACTGAACATCTAAAATTTGACCGAGACCAAACCAATCGGTACACGACAGTCCATAGATTAAACTGATGTACTAGAAGTACATTTTAAATGTTGATACATCAATGATGCAATGTAATAACACTAATAAATTTAACCCGGGTCATCGTCACCCCCTGATGAATGACGGCCACGACAGAGTGTAGTCGGTAGTACACCTGGTCCTATGGTACGAAGAGTCGGGCACACCACCGCCATCTCCATAGTTTCCACGTCGACGGAAACGAGCCACCTCCTATCTTCTTCTTCCCATACTGCCAAGACGACGTACTCGTTGCCGCCGGCAAAAAGTTGCACTTTCCAATTTTTCTTCTTCTCCTGGTATCCGCTGGTGTCCTCCCAGTTTTGCGTTGTTGGACGGTAGATCCCCTGGTGGCGACGCGTGAGCGGGTCGCAGACGATGAAATCCGGCGGCATGTTGGAGTCAGCCCATGGGAATCAGCGACCTCCCAGCCCGAGGCCGAGGTCGTGTCGAAGGGGAGGAAGTCGAGGGAGAAGCGGCTGCCGTCGATGGGCGCAGGAGGCGACGTGGGGACGAACGATGGAGTGGTTTCGTCATGGTAGTGGCCGACGACGGTGGGCGGGTGGAGCGAGCGGGCGCGGCAGAGGACCATCGCTTGCAGGTGGACGCAGCGCGGATGAGCCAAATGGGGGAGTCGAGGCGGAGGAGGGTCCGCTCGAGCAGGTCGTCCGGGACGTCGTCGACGCATGTCGTCACCGGCGCTGCTTCCGTCTTCACCTTTGTGACACCCCGTGTCACGGAGACCATATAGAGCACACATTGTACTGAGCAGAAGACAAAAAGAAACCAAATTCAAAATTCGAAATTCAAATTCAAATAATGGATAAACACATGCTTCGAAATTCAAATTCAAATTCTGTACCCTAATAGTGCAGCTAGTGTGTGTTCAATTTCAAGCTGACTGAATCCATAAATCTATCATGTTTCAAAGCTTGTTTATTGCTGTGTGTGTATTTGAACTTTGAAGATATGAATTTTGTATTTCAGGGCCTAAGGAGCTCACTGGTTCTGATGATCTAATCAGCAAGTTCAAACTGCTCCCGCACCATGAATTCTTTTGCAAGAAGCCTTTGCCCCTGGCAATCTCAGATACACATTATCTTCACAATGTTGTGGGTGACACCGAAATTCGTAAAGGAGAAGGAATGGAGCTAGATCAACTAGTTCAGAGTGCATATTTGAGGGACAAGCCTGCTTATATTCAGCCCTTCGATATGGAAACACTGGGGCAAGCGTTCCAACTTCGAGAAACAGCTCCAGTGGAGTTGCCCTCTGTAAGATCCTTTATATCATCCCTCTTTATACTTAATACTCCCTCCATTCTTTTTTTGTTGTCGTTCAGACACAGATTTCTAGTTCATTTTGTTGTCTGAAACGTCAAAAAAAAAAAGAATGGAGGGAGTAGTATATCAGTATTATTGGATTTGCTCATTGTACTGGATGCAACATTTGTGAAATCAACAGGCAGAAAAAGGCATACCAACTATATCGGGAAAATCGAAAAGTGAGTCCAAAGACAAAGAGAAGAAACATAAAAAGCACAGAGACAAAGATAGGGAAAAAGACAAGGAGCATAAGAAGCACAAACATCGGCATAAAGATCGGAGTAAGGACAAGGACAAAGACAAAGATAAGAAAAAAGATAAAAGTGGACATCATGATTCTGGTGGTGACCATTCAAAGAAACATCATGATAAGGTTTGTCCATTTTTTTTCTCTATGTTCAGATCTTCAGTAGTAGCTCAAAATTATGTTTCTTATGTTTGGCAATGTCCACAATTCATTTCAGAAAAGGAAGCAAGATGGACCGGAGGAGTCAGCGGATGTGCATAAGCACAAGAAAAGTAAGGTAATACAAAATCTTTCTTTCCTTTCTGCTGTAATAAATTTCCTCATAGAAAAATTCCTTTGTTGACATTATTTACCAACATATGGCAGCACAAGAGTTCCAAACCCGACGAGATTCCCAATGGACTACTTAGTTAGATGCAGTTTCATTGTTAGTTTTATTGTGAATCCATGGAATCTGCTGTTAAAAAGGTGACTCCGAAGGTTGATCAAAAATCTTATCAAAGGTATATGCTTCTATCATTTAGATTTTTTTCCCCCTGTAACTTATCTTAATTATAATGGCGGGACCATAGATGTATGCCCTGTATATCTTCTCTGTACTGTTCTTGGTCTTGGTAAAACTTAGATGGAAATGTTCCAGATAGATGTGCATTGTTAGCTTGTGTCTTTTTTAGTCAATTTAAGTGTTTCTACTTATTTATTTGTTCGTGTTTTCTGGGAAATCACCGGAAGAGGACGTCTCAAGTGGTATTACACACTTGATTGATTCATTAACACATGTTATGGCATGATCTGGATTGCTTGGCATACGCATCATTCTGTAGTTTGTCTTTTATTTTGAATTTTACTTGCCTCTGCTTAGAGCATTGGACCGGATTATTAATGCTGAACTCATAATGCTGTGTTGGGAATACCTGATTGCAATACACTTTGAAGTTATGAAATCATCCTAGCTCATCTACATGTCTTAACAGTCTGTATTTTCCATGACATTGCAACTACAAAAATATGATGCGGCAAACCACAACTGTCTGCTAATTGAGAGCAGACACTTTGCATAGTTAGGTTTTTGTTCGCGTTCACAGTTTATCATATCTAATCCTAGCTCTTATGTGAATGGTGCAGATATCATGAATGGATAGTCATTTGAAGCTGTTTCTGAAGAAAACAAGATGATATTCCAAGCTAAACTAGGTTGTTCGACCCTTGGGAAATTTGAATGTGTAATAGGGGACTGATCCAATGTAATGTGCAGCATTTTGTTCTGCCCTGACCAAATGTTCTGCTGTAGCAGCTGCCGAAGAAATTACTGCGAACATTGTAGCGGCTGCTAAAGAAATAACTGAAACACTGTAGCTGCTGCAAAACAGCTGCTGTAAAGCAGCGAGGCGGCGAACATGCTGACGTCTAATGCTAGGTTCAAGTTAGGTTTTCTGATCACCCTTGATTTAGGTTTCTGTTTTTAGCGCATACCATTGATGTAGCTTGACTGAATCTGTTGGGGGTTGATTGATAGATATACATCTAATGTCTTTTAGTGTGATTAGGCCATTGATGTAGTAAGAACGAGCTCCCTCTGGTTGCAATCGGCGGCGATGGACGCATGGTAGTCATTTGAAAGCGTCCATATTATAGGAGGCAGGAGCTCAGCCCAATCTTATTCTATTCATGTACCAGAATCCTGGTTTGGTCTAGCTCGTAACTTTTCACCTCTGACAATTATGATAGACTGACATGATAGAAGTTGGCATAGATCTGGCAGAAGCATGTGATTATTGTGATAAACTTGCAGATTGCTCTTCACAGGACGTTTCAAACTACCGTCAGTTTCAAATCTTGTGGCCGTCCAGGGGGCGCAGCTGCAGCTCGAGGCCGTGGAAATGGCACGAGCCACGCAAGGGTCTGAAAGTGTGGGAATCTTTCTCTGTCGAGCAAGATGTCGTCGCCGGCGTGCAAGTGCCCCAGGTTGGCTAACGAACGTGCTTGACCCCTCGCCAAAGAAAAAAAGAAAAGAAAAAAAAAACCCCCGAACGTTCTCGACGAACACAACACACAGCAGGCTGAACTCCTCACGGGCCATTCAAAAAAGAAGGGGCTCTGGTAATTGGGCCTTCTTTCAGCCCAGAAAACAAACACCGCGCCAAACCTGGTAAACACAAATCGTGGCCGCAGACCGCCGATCTAACGTCTCTGGCGAACCAAGCCCCGGTCGCTGTTTGAAATAGCGACCAGGGTGGTCGGCATCCACGGTGCTAGTTCGCCGGCGCGGTCTCCGTGTTCGCCTGGTTCGCCGCCGCTCGCTCCGTCGTTGGATATAAAGCTTTCAACCGGTGCATGCATGCCGGCTCTGCCGGCTGATCTCCGTCATCGCGTACGTAGTAGCCCTTTGTCTCACCGGAAGTCCAGAACGCGCGTCTTGTGGCCGTCCAGGAGGCGCAGACACGGGCCGTGCCGGGGGCCTGTCGGCGTTGGGCACGAGCTCCTCGTGGAGCACTGGAACGCCCTCGCGCGCGGGGCCGCCAAAGGTCACGGTGTCGACTCTGCCTGAGGACCGAGCTCCACCTTTTCCCGGAGGTTGGAGCTGTCTCCTCGTATAATTAACAAGAACAATTAGTAGCAATCCTTACGCCCTCTGCAGGTTTCTTTTCCTCTTGTTCAGACAACGCAGCCAGTGTAAATATCCACCGAGTTTCCTGTCTTAACGTCATGAAAAAGAGATCGGACGGAGTAGTAGTCTCTAATCTTTCGCGACCAATAATTCAAAGGTTGTGAAACTGAACCTGGTCTCCACATACCGAGGCAAGCAAAAATCCAACGGAGGCGGTCAACCAGGCGACGACGGGCACGCGTTACATATATTCGTGATTGAGCAAGCAGAGGATTAATGAAAAGATACTACTAATCGCAAAAAAAAGAAAAAAAAAGATACTACTAGTACTAATGATAATCTCTGGTGCATTGCTATGTCTTAGAGTGTGTACTCTAAGACATAGCAATGCACCAGTCCTACGAGCAGAGATGAATATATTGGCCTTGACATTATTTTATTTTAAACATCTCGTAGTCAAAGTCTCATTTAATTCCACCTAACACGGTATGATATTGGCTTCGAACAACCATCGTTAGGCTTAACCAACTCTCAATGTTCAAGACGAAGCTAGCTAGTGTGTGTATTGGCTCTTTCCACATAACACGATGTTAGGCTTAACCACCTCTCGATGTTCAAGACGAAGCTAGCTAGTGTGTGTCTTGGCTCTTTCCACATAACACGATGTGGTGTTAGTAAAGCCTCAAAAGCGATCAATCTTAGCGATCAATCTTCTTTTGATATAGTCTTTGTCAAGCGTAGTGCAAACTGGGCAGCTCATCTGTGTGCCCAACATGCTATGCATCATAGGGACTTCTATAGGTGGTCATATCCTCTGAACTTCTTGTTCCAATGTTTGCAACATGATTGTAACCCCTATGATTAATGAAGAGAGAAAACTTTTGTTCAAAAAAAAAAAAAAACGCGTCTGGCGAACCAAGCCCGATCGCTAGCTATTTGAAATAGTGACGCTGGTCCGTCGGCGCGGCCTCCGTGTTCGCCTGCGCTGCCCCACTCAGGGTCACCGATCGATCACTGAGGTGATTGCGGCGCGGGCAGACGTCTCCTCGTGGCGACGGGTTGTCGGTCCTGGAGGTGTCCGCGGCCGTGGCTAATGCTACCCTCCAATCTGTCTCGCACGCAAACTTTGCACGGCAACGGCAAGGCAACAACGCCGTTGGATAATGCTTTCAGCCGGTGCATGCTGGCTCTACTGGGAGGCGCTATATATCTTGCGGCCGTACGTCCAGGAGGCGCAGACACGGGCCGTGCAGGGTCTGTTGCTGGGGCGTGTCGGCGTCGAGCACGACCTCGTCGTGGAACGCCCCTGGTCCGTTGGTTGCCCACGCGCTGGGTGCCCAAGGTCACGGCGTTGACTGCGCCAGAGGACCGTGCTCCACCTTTTCCTGGAGGCTGGAGCTGTCTCCTCGTAAAATTAACACAAGCAATTACGCGCTCTGGTTTCTAATTTCCTCATGTTCAGACAATGCAGTCAGCCTACATTCGACTGAGTTTCTTGTCTTACATCATGAAAAAAAGATCGGACGTCGGAGTAGTAGTAGTAGTAATTAAGCTGTCCCTAATCTGTCGCGACTAATTCGAAGGGTGTGAAACTGAACCTGGTCACCACATACCCAGACAAGCGAAAATACAACGGAGGCGGTCAACCAGACAACTTCGACGGGCACGCGTTACATATAGTATTCGTGATTGAGCAAGCAGAGGATTAATGAAAAGATACAAGTACGAGGTAGTACTAATGATATTCTCTGATTGGGCAATCAGTGTAAGGTAAGGTACCCGTGTCCTTTCATTTGACAACCTTGTAGTGTGCGTGAGTTCCGAACAGTGACAGCAGGAAGCAGAAAGCTACTCCACGCTGGAAAGGGTCAGACCTAACAGCTGCCGTGCAAGACCGTCCGTTGACTGTTTAGTCATATGGCCTCTAGCGGTCCAGTATACCGCGTTAGTTTTCTTGACTAGTCTCTCGTTTTAATTTATACTAGTAAAAAATAATATATTACCCTTGAGTCTTCATGGACTCAGTAAACTTAATCGGGCATGCGTGTGCAGTGGTAACTTAATCACACCTAACCTTTCCAGTTGGCTTTCCGGTCCTGTTTGCATGAGATCTTGTTCCAACTTGCTAGTCCTGACTCTATGAGTCTCCTGACCGGGTATCCCATTGTAGTATGTCCATATGTAAGTGAATATATCCCATTGTAAGGTCTCTAATAATTATCGAGTGTTATTTGTAAGTGATAGATTGTTTTTTTCTTTCTCTTTAGTATTTTGTCAAGTGTACTGTAGTTAATTTCGACATTTTACCAAGGGTGAAATAATTTATAACTACCAAGTTTTTTTAGTAGGAAGGTATCCAATTTGTTGCCGAATCACATTATGGCACGTGGTTGCATGATGAATAAGAACTACGTTCATTTTGCGAAATGCTACTAAACTTACCGCTAAAAGGTAATGGTGCTGAATTATGCTCCTGACAGAGTTTATTCTAATTTTGTGAAGTGATCCTCTGATTAATATATATTGACTATGAATTTATCATTGAAAATTATAAAAGAACCATTTCAAAAGGTAATGGTGGCCATTTTTTTAGAAACGGAAATATATATAAATATTCTAACATCAACCAATGCATGTAACTGTTTAAATAGTTCATTATTACAAAAGATGGCGTTACGACGAGCCCGTACGTCGAAACCAACGAAAAAATGCTCCACAAACATGGCTAGGAGCGGCCATGGTTTAGGTGAAAAAGTTTCTTTACCTACCAAATACCAAAAGCGAGACACGATTTTGAGGACTAATTACACGACTAAACGAGGACCCCTTCATCCCGTGTAACTTAGTACTTTAATTAATTTATTAAGACGACTGGTCAATAAAAGAAATATTCCCACTCTGTTACTAGCATTGTATGGCTTGAAGGAGTCTCGACGCGCGTGAGGAGGCTCGATTCGTGCACACTCCTCCAGACCTTTTATATAGAACCCCCTGCAGAGTTCGTGATCAACAAACTCAGAACACTTCCCTAGCTCGGTCAGTAGTTCAGTACACGCATCTTCTCTGGTTCTCGTTTCATTCTCTCTCTCTCCCACCTACGTTGTACGTGCATGGCGGGCGATCACGGCCTCCGCAGCACGGCCCTCGCCACCGTCGGCCACCTCCACCACCACGCATGCAACTTTGCAAACGCTAAGGCTCAGACATCGGCGCATGTCGTCGCCGACTTCCCGTTGCACGACACGCTCCCCGGCATCCGCGGCAGCTGGACCCGCGCCGAGGTGCTCCGGTACGGCGAGCTCGCCATGGCCGCCTACGAGGAATTCGACGGCGACAAATGGTCCCCGTACTACGGCAGCTGCCGCCGCGGCCTCCGCCGCATGGTCCCCGGCCACGGCTACGTCGCCACCGCCTTCATCTACGCCACCGTCGACGTCTTGCCGGAGTGGGTCGAGCCCATAATTAACGCCGAGAAGTGGGACGACAGCGCGCACTGGATCGGGTATGTCGCCGTCGCCGGCGACGCCGAGGCCAGGCGCGCCGGTGTCCGGGACGTCGCCGTCGTGTGGCGCGGCACGAGCTCGCGCGTGGAGTGGGCCATGGATGTCATGACCAGCATCGTGCCATTTGCCAGCGGCGGCGACAAGAAGGCCAAGGTGGCAAAAGGGTTCCACGGCTTGTACACGGACAACAACGAGAAGAAACTCGACAAGGATCGGCCGGGGAGCGAGTTCGGCCGCGTCAGCGCGCAGGAGCAGGTCGCCGGCGAGCTCAGGCGGCTGCTCGACTACTTCCGGGACGAGCGCGACGAGGAGGTCCGCGTGACGTTCACGGGCCACAGCCTCGGCGGCGCGCTGGCCCTCCTCGCCGCGCGCGACGCGGCCGCCGCGTACCCGGGCCTGCAGGTCCGGGCCGTCACCTTCGGCGGTCCGCGCGTCGGGAACCGGGCCTTCCGAGACGGCCTCGTCGACGGCGATGTCGCGGTGCTGCGCGTCGTCGTCGCCGGCGACCCAGTGCCGTGGCTGCCGTGCCTGCCCGCGGCGAACCTCGTCGCGCTGCCGCTCACACTGCTGCCGCTGGGCAAACACGTGCACTGGTTGGCTCGCCGCTGGGCGCCGTCCTGGGCGTACCTGCACGCCGCCGGCGACGAGCTCGTGCTCCACGTGGCCGCGTCCGAGCACCTGAAGCAGGACTACGACCTGCAGGGGCGCCACAGCCTGGACGTGTACCTCCACCTGCTCGACGGCGGGAAGCGCCGCGACGTGGCGCTGGTGAACAGGTCCTCGAGCATGCTGATAGAAGAGGTGGGAATACCGGCGCGGTGGCAACAGGCGGCCAACAAGGGGCTCGAGATGGACGCGCAGGGGCACTGGTTTATGCCGAAAAGGGATGAGGACGACGAGCCCAAGGCGAACGACAAGCTGAAGCTTCCCGAAGAGCTGCTGCATCGCCACCGCCTGGGCCGTGACATGCCTGAAACTGCCTGCCCGCATGCAGGGTGATCCATATGAAAGATTGATCATTGAGTTCTGTGACTTCATGTTCTCTTTTTGCCCCCACTGAGTTTGTAAGATTGATTGTAGCAAATTGCATTGCATGTACTTCTCCTTTAATTTTATGGGTTACATGAGAGTTTTGTTAAGGCGGTGTCAATTTTTCTGACTTACATAGTGATGCAACTAAGCTTCAGTAGCTTCAGAAGTTGGCAAGTTATATTATATTCGAACTGAGCGCGCCAACATGGTTTCATCAAGCAAGTCATGTCAATACTCCGCGCTTCACAACCTCAACTCCTCTGCCATAAGCGCAGCCCGCGCCACCCCGGTGCCCCAAGCGCCGTCGCCGCCGCACTCGCGAGTTGATTCGGTACAAGAGATTTGTACATCTGTTCGCCGGCAAGGAACCTCTCTGAAGCAATGGATCTTGTCCGTGAGGTACCTCCTCACTATCCTGGAATTTAGATCTGTTGATTTTAGAGACTTTTTCCATCTACAGCAAGGATGTTCCTCCATTTTTGCCATGTTGATCTGTTCTTATTTCGGTATGAACACTCGAACTAGGTTTTAAATCTAATGGTTCAATTATTGTTGGACATGATCTCAGTAGCATTCGAGATTCAAGTAGTTCTACTATTATAAAGTTTTATGGTATTGTAGTTTGCTTTTTGATTATAAGTGATATTCACCTTTTGATATTCATAGAACTAGTGCATCATCTCAGATTTGCACACTGCGAGATATACCAAACTAGAACTAGCGGCCCCATGCTCATGCGTGGCCTACATGTCAGTGACTACACTACATAGCCGGTGCGGCAGGGGAAACAGTTCCGATGATAACACCAAAACCAGCTACATTAATTTGTCAAAAGAATTAATGTTTACCCTAACTATTTATTAACTTAGCAAACAAATTACAACACAACCTTATCTCTAGTTGTTACGATTTACATGTGATCATAGATCATAACTGAACAAAGCTACATTACATGGCAAAGAGCTATGGTCTAAAAATAATGCCAGATTATGAAGCGACATGGGAATCTGTTACAGCTTGGTCGTGGGGAATGCCAGTTTTCTGGAGATGGTGGGGGGATTCAACAACGAAATTTTGTTGTAGTTTTTTTTTTTTTTTCCTTTTTTTCCTTTTGCGATGATGCTGCAGACTTAACATTCAAACAGGTTCCTAAGACAAGGGAATGACATGAAACATTGTTAAAAATCTGGACAAATATTCCCCATGGTAGCACTCATAAGATGGTGTACCTCCAAATGTTGTTCAAATTAAGACGCTGTTATGTTCTAGGGACACTGAAGGATAATAAAATATCTAGAAAATATCAGGGAGGACAAGCACTATCCATTTCGGCTAAGAGCTCCATTGAACCGGCAAGGTCGTTGTCTTCCCCCGGTGGTCATCTCCTTGCTCCTTCAGTGACCTGAGCATCGACCTGAGAAGCCGGTCGTTCACGCACTGTGGCACGTGGCTGTTTCTCATCTTCAAGCACGCTCTGCGGCTAGCTGCAGCGAGGTGGCGCCCACCTGGGTCGTCGGGGGCGGCTTCATCACGAGGAACACCATGGTTTCGAGTCTTTCGACGACGAAGCTGCCTGCGATTCCTCCTTTGTTCTGCTTCGCTGTCGCTCGCAGACGCGGAAGTGGATTGACGTCCATGCAGGGCTTGGGTCGCCCCAGCCATGACGACATGCGGTGCCACGCCAGTACGCGACTGTGTCGGCCTGTCGGCGCGTGATGCAACATAAACGCCGCGCTGGAGGAGGCCCATGCAGATGCACATCCGCAAGCTTAATTCAGGTTGTCGTTCGGCACCGGCATGTCGTCGTCCTTTCCTTTTCCGGCAGCACCCAGCGTCCATGCGCGTCCCGCGTGAGCCCCTTGTTACGCGGCTGGATCCACCACGCCGGGACCCGCATCTCTCTCGTTTCAGCATGCCGGGGAACCTGTTGAAGCCTGCATCGGGTGCTTCAAACAAGCTACGTAAAGCACGAGCTCGTCGCCGGCGTGCGCGTACACAAAGGACGGCGCCCAGCCGCGTGTCAGGAGCCGTGCCCAGCGGAACCAGGGAGAACGGGAGCGCGAGGAAGCTCGTTCCTGACGACGAAGCGCATCACCGGGACGCTGCCGCGCGACATAAGACCTGTGGAAGGAAGAACGCCGGCCGCGGCGAGGCCAGGCCATGGCGGGACGGTGTTCAGTGTCCTGTTCGCCAACCAGGGGTGGTCGCTATTTGAAATAGCGACCGCCCCTGGGTTGCTTCGACCGCTCGATCGCGACCGAGCGGCTGGAAACGAGCCGGCAAATGCGATACAGGAGAGCGGTATGGGCCCATAAGTGGCAGAGTTATCACTGCCCAGCTCGCGCTGAAGGCCTACTAAGAAATGAGGCCCGTCGAGTGGAACGAACACGCCGGCCTGAGAAGAAGAGCTGACGGCGGCCCTGCGCGTGTGGGGTCCAGCGGAACGACAGGCGGTGTCCACGCACGGCGAGGGCGTCGCCGGCCATCTGGGGTCGGCGAGGCACCGAGGCCCGGCGACCAGCCACATGAGGTTCACCGATTCTAGGATTTGAGCCGTGCACCGGACGAGGCGACGGCGCCGCCTCACCGACGAGCATCTTCTACCGGCGGCGAACGGCGGAGTGAAGGGGCCACGGCGGCACGGTGTCCTGTTCGCCGACCCCTGGGGTTGCCGTTGGATCGGGACCGAGCGGCAGGAAACAAGCCGACGAAAACGATAATGGAGAGCGGTATGGGCCTATCGGCAGAATTACATGGCCCAGCTGTCGCAGGGAATGAACACGCCGTCCCGAGAAGAGCTGAAGGCCGTCGGCCCGTCGTCGCTCCCGGCGAGTCGTAAAGACGACTGCCGCCGTCTCCATCGACTCGATGTCTCGATCCGAGGTCATGAGGCGCGTGTGCTACCGTTCGAGCTAAAAATCGCCTACTGTTGCTTGATAAGCACATGATCGAAGGCAGGGAGTCAGGAGAGTGTTTCGAGCTGGTGATGTTGCTCGTGGCCGGGCATGCATGGATGATCTGATCCCTTCTTCCTCGTAATACGATCGTCCATTTCACATGTTTTTCCTTGATGAACTGGGTACTGGCGATACTCAGGACAGGTGTGTTGTGCGCGACTTATTATAAGCAGTCAGTAAGCGTCTTGTGTCATGGTTTGTGTAATCCTACAAAAACTTTACTTAAAATGCAGCTTATACAAAAACAAATGAGGTGGAAGTTAATTGATCCAGTTTCAAAGTAGAAAAGTACAAGAGTACTGCCGCTATTTGCTTTTGTTCCATTAAGCTTGATTAAAGATTTTGTAGGCATACCACAAGTGACTGAATATTTCTGGACTACATCACACTGCACACAAGCTCAAAAAAGATCTTAACCAAGCGAGTGACCTCTGAGTCATTATAGTCACTGTGTTCATAGTTACTGTGAGCTTTAGTTCAGTTGACAGGACAAACTAATGAACTATAAATCAAGTGCTGATAACATAGCAACTTGATGAACATCTCAAGTGCCGCTTGTATAGTGGTCAGAGAAGAAGCAGGGATCTTAAATTTGACCCGGCTCCATGCAGGTGTGACGTGAACGCCAGGGGCCTGCGGCACGAAGACGGTGAATGCAAAGTTGATCGCCGCCGGCAGAGTGCCACCCTAGGGGCCCCCACAACCACCCAAACCCGGTGACATAGATGGCGCTCAAGAGGATCGGGCATTGTTTCTTCTTAACTTAATGAAGCGCAGTTCTCCTGCATTTTTGAAAAAAAAAGAGGATCAGCATTGCTGCCAGCTCACGCCATCTGCCATTGTCTTGCAGCTGCACGGCCATGATGGCGCCGATGGCCGATCAGCACTTATGACACCAGCATATGCGGCTGGCGGCCGGACCGGTCCACAGCGAGCGGCAAGCCCACTCTAACAATGCATGTCACTATTGATGACAGCAGCGGTACGCTCTCTCCCATGCCGACATTGGGTGATGATAGTTGGTGGCAAAGCCACAAATTTTCTAGTTAAAGTGAAGATATATGATTGTTCACTTCAAGCATAGAAGAACTATGAGTTTGCACGAGTGAAGGTGTATGTATGTCAAATGTTTTGTACATGTGCCTCATTGTGAAGCATGAATATATGTAGATCTAATATTTTGCATGAGGAATTGTGTGGCTATTAATAAAGAAAAATATAATTAATGAATATTGTAAGGGTTAAAGATGGTTACATGCTTTCCACATGGCAGCATCATAAAGGATTTGTAATGCAGGTGACAATAAGAGATCTTTGCAAGAGTGAGACTACTTCTTAGTATAGCTTTGGATTCTTACCAAGGCCAAAGTGTAGTGCTAACTAGCACAATGTATGTTTACAATTTATATTACATCAATTAAAAACACTTATTTTATTGTAACCTTTGAGTTAATGGAAAAATACTATACATCTTTTTTTCCCTGGACAATAGTGCGGCTAGAACAATGTATGAACGTTTTGTATTACATCAGTTAAAAACATTTTATTTTATTGTAAGCTATGAGTTAATAAAACCATATTGTAGAGGTTCTTATTGTTTTTGAGTTGCCTAAGATTCAACGTGCTCATTAGGCATGCAAGATACTGCTGATAGTGACATATAGATTTACATATATGGATCTACAATCTACATTGCGAGCAAGTTCTATCAGTATCATTTTCACGGTGTTGCATTCTCCGTTCCTTTTCGCTGGAACTGGAAATATGCCTAAATCAAAATTTTCATATGGATTCTGCTAAACGATAGAGTAAACACCATGAATAAGCTGAGACAAAGAAATCATGTGTTGCAATCTGGTTATAATTGTGTTTTTTTTTTTTTTTGCAAGCAAGCTGAGGAAACCTTATAACATCTCTTCTTTAAGTTTTCATTCAGTGTTAATTATTGGTTCTTCCTTGGCATCATCAGGGATGAGGACCTGCAGGTGCATGAGAAAATTATGCTAGGAAGGCGGCAATTCCAATACCAGCTCTTCATGGAAAAATTTTCGGTTGCTGCCTGGACCATCTGTAAGCAAAGAAATGTTAAGATCTTTGAAAACAAGCTGCGGTTGTAATGAAGCATGTACGGTAGTTTTCTTTTACCTTCTTCAAACTAACACTATACTAGTACTATACTGGCGTTACTATCATGTAATGGACAGAAAGGGAAACACTTGAATTAACCGTGTCAAACTACAATGGCTTTAGCTACATAACATAACACACCGACGATGCCACGCAGGTACAAGCACATCGATTTAAACTCGTGTCAGATAAGCAATTTCTCTCAACAAGTCCATATATGATCACAAACTGAACATCTAAAATTTGACAGAGACCAAACCAATCGGTACACGACAGTCCATAGATTAAACTGATGTACTAGAAATACATTTTAAATGTTGATACATCAATGATGCAATGTAATAACACTAATAAATTTAACCCGGGTCATCGTCACCCCCTGATGAATGACGGCCACGACAGAGTGTAGTCGGTAGTACACCTGGTCCTATGGTACGAAGAGTCGGGCACACCACCGCCATCTCCATAGTTTCCACGTCGACGGAAACGAGCCACCTCCTATCTTCTTCTTCCCATACTGCCAAGACGACGTACTCGTTGCCGCCGGCAAAAAGTTGCACTTTCCAATTTTTCTTCTTCTCCTGGTATCCGCTGGTGTCCTCCCAGTTTTGCGTTGTTGGACGGTAGATCCCCTGGTGGCGACGCGTGAGCGGGTCGCAGACGATGAAATCCGGCGGCATGTTGGAGTCAGCCCATGGGAATCAGCGACCTCCCAGCCCGAGGCCGAGGTCGTGTCGAAGGGGAGGAAGTCGAGGGAGAAGTGGCTGCCGTCGATGGGCGCAGGAGGCGACGTGGGGACGAACGATGGAGTGGTTTCGTCATGGTAGTGGCCGACGACGGTGGGCGGGTGGAGCGAGCGGGCGCGGCAGAGGACCATCGCTTGCAGGTGGACGCAGCGCGGATGAGCCAAATGGGGGAGTCGAGGCGGAGGAGGGCCCGCTCGAGCAGGTCGTCTGGGACGTCGTCGACGCATGTCGTCGCCGGCGCTGCTTCCGTCTTCACCTTTGTGACACCCCGTGTCACGGAGACCATATAGAGCACACATTGTACTGAGCAGAAGACAAAAAGAAACCAAATTCAAAATTCAAAATTCAAATTCAAATAATGGACAAACACATGCTTGTGAAACAACTCAAATTTTTGCATAACAACTTGGACAGCCAAAAATACCAATGGATATCCCTACTCAAGAGATAAGTTTGGAGAAGTTTTGGTGATTTTACAAATTCATTTGACAGGTCAATAAAATCCCCAAAGCTGAAAAAGTGATCAACTTTGAAATGTTGCCATTTGAAATCCCCTTGGATTCCAGAAGTGCATGTTGGCCAGTGGATAGAACTTTTTAAGGTCTTTCCAATGGTACCAAAATTGCAAATTTTGGAGTTCATTTGCTAGACCAATTTGTGTGCACAAATTTGGGCAAATTCTGAGTTTGAATAATTCGGGAAAAAGGAAAGATTTCGTGGGGCCCGCATGTCAGCGTCGTCCTCTCACTGCGCGCGGACGAACTTTACCGCCACGTCGCCGACGGCGTACGGCGACGTCGCGCGGCGCCCTGGCCCGCTCCTCGGCCGCGGACGGTGTCAAAAGAGCGCCCCGCTCCTCTCCTCGCTCCCTCTCCGTCGTCCCCTTTCCGCAGCTCGAGCCGCAGGAATCGAACTTTTCCCCATCGCCGGTTTCCACCACCGCGGAGAGCTCGTCGTCGCCGACCACTTCCCGAGCCCCTCGTCATCAACTTGTACCGCGACGGGCTTCCACTCGTTCCCGTGAAGCTGTTGGTCCAGATCCGGCCCCTCCTCGTCCACCCGTTCGTACCCTCGACGTCGCCGGACTTCACCACTCCGCCTCTCCTCGCCGCCGCCGACCCTCCGGCCACTCTCTTCCGCTCCAAGTTGTCGAGGTGAGATGCCCATCTCGTGCCGCCCCCGCTCGTGCCGTCCTTTGGCCAATGCACTCACCGGAGCTTACTCCGGCGAGCTGCGCCGCCGCCCTCCGGCGATGGTTCCGGGCACCGCACGGTGGACCACACGGCGAGGATCCCGTGTGGCCATGCAAGATCTTGTGCGGCCAACCCTGTGGCCCACCGTGTGTCCTCACACGCGAGCGGCCAGATCCAGTGTGGCCAGCCCAGATCCGGTGCACCAACCTTCCCCCAAACTTCTCGTCTTCCTTGTTTACAATCTCATGAGGTTGTACCACAAGGAACTGAGCGCCAAACTGGATCGGCTACGTTGTGGTCGCCGAGGCCTGGCGTGCTGGCGGCGTCCAGGACGTCTCCATCGTGTGGCACGCATGGAGTGGGCTGTGGCTATTGCGATAAAGAGACTTGTAGATTGCTACTATTCGCACGACATTGCCTACAAACAACTACTGTATATCAGTCTCACGTCTTATGGCCCTCCAGGAGGCGCGCAAGCACGAGGCCGTGGAAATGAGAGTACTGCGAGCTCCTATCAACAGTGTGTGCATCAACATTGTAGACTTGTAGTTCCTGCTCTCGTGAACAAATTCAGAGGAAGTGAAACTTGCCGCTCTCCTCCACAAACGTCCTGCTTGTGATTGTTCCTCCTGAACGGTCCACCAAAAATGGTAAGGGCCCCTGGTAATTGGGCCTTCTCTTGGCCCAGAAAACTCTTCCGCCGATCCTAGTAAAGAAAGCGGAAAAGTCTGTTCAGCATATGGTCGCGCTCCGTCGCGAGCGTGCGTCCTGCTGCGGCCCGGCCCACTGACGAGGTGGCAGAGCGCGGTGGCTGGTTGGGCGGCGCGGCGTGCCGCCGGCCGGCGGTGGCGGGGGAGGGTGGAGTGGGTTAGGGTTCCGGGGTTGTCGAGGGGGGCGGGAGCCATTCATTTGTCGTGGGCCACAGGAGGAGGGTCCGGGGGCGGCGGTCGCGACCCGGCTTCGGGCGGCGGTTCGGCGAGGCGGCGGTGGCACCGCCGGAGCCGCGGGCGGCAAGAGGGCGGTAGGCGGGGTAGGTGGCGGGGGCGTTTCATCGGTGCATTTAGCACGGCGGCTGTTGGCGGGCGGTGGCGGCGTGTGCGGGCGTCGCGGCGCCACCGGCCGCCGATGGTGGCGGCGGGCGGGGGAGGGGCTCGTGCGGCGACGTTGCCTGGGACGGCGACGGAGGCGCGAGGGTAGTGGCGCGGCTGAGTGGCGGGCGGCGGTCGACGACCCTGCCTGAGGAAGAAGACGATGGAAAGCACACGTGGTAGGCGACGTGGACGGACGCGCGCTTGGTTAACACGCGCCCGTACGCGCGATAACCGCGTCCTAAAGAAAGATCGTGGCCGCAGACTGCCGATCTAAGGTCCCCCCTCGCGACCCCAACCCCTGTCGCTATTGGAAATAGCGACCAGGGCGGGCCAGGGCTCTAGTTCGCCAACGCAGTCTCGGCGGCGGAGAAGAACGTGTTAGCGGTGGCCTGTGGCAGGAAGACGTCCTCGATTGTGGCGGAGGTCTGGCCCTGGCGGTGCCCGCTCGCGGCCGCAGAGCGCAGCTAAAGCTACTGAGGGTCAACATTCGAGCGTCGACAAACGGCAGGGCGACGCAACCCCGATCAATGATCGGGCAATAGAAAAAAAAAACATCAGCAACAGATGAGAGACATCTTCGTGTAGACCTCCGTGTGCACCTAGTCTTGTCCCTACCCCCATCTTATCCTCATCTTCTCTTTCCCGTGAGCACTCGAGTGCAGACAAAAAAGAAAATAGAAGAATAACAGGGGCCGGGCATTGCTGGCTCCATGGTGCGGCTCGGTGAAGGATCTGGATGCGTCCGCCTGACGCCGCAGCTCTCGGAGTGGCCGGTCTGGTGGCGCCGAGCCGTGAAGAGTTCGCTTGGAGAAGCTGTTCGGCGGCGCTCCCATGTGACGGCCTGGTGCGGAGCCCGCGGAAGCTCGTCCTGCAGTAAGGTCCGCCATGGGCAGACGACAGCGCGGCCCACGGGCAGACGACGCCTCTCGCACCGTGGGGAACCTCCGGAACTTCGGTGGCGGCGCGATCCATAACGAAGTAGGATTCCATCTGCGCTTTGACCAAAGCTAAGCCGATGGTGGCTGCCGATCAATAGGACCGGCTCGAAAAAACAGGGGCGCTGCCCCCGGCGGAGATTGATCTCCCCTGGGGCGGCGCGGCGACGTGCAGCGGAAGACTACGGGTGTGTTCGTTTCATGCATGCGTCTAAATTTCATTGGGTCACATTAAAAAAAAAGTAGTTGCAAAACAACTATCTTTTTAGACTTTAATTATATTTTCACCATCGGTTTTCAGATTTTTACAATTTTACCATCAGTTTTCGAAAAGCGATGATGATCTTGCAAAATAGTTTTACGATTTTACCATCAGTTTTCAAAAAATCAATGGTGATCTTGCAAAAACTGAAAGCAATCAACGGTGATCTTGCAAAATCTGAAAATCGATGGTGAAAACGCAATTAGAATCTAGAATCATGGTTAAAACGCTATTGTCCCAAAAAAAATCTTGTCATTTAGAAGTATTAAATAAAATTTAATTACAAAACTAACTGCAGAACCTCTGGTCTAATTGCGAGACGAATCTAACGAGGATAATTAAGCCGTAATTAGAAGATGGTTAATGTAGCAAAACATAGATTAATTAGGCTCATTAGATTCATCTCGTAAAAAACCATCTATCTCTCAAAAAAGTTTTGTCATTAAACTTTATTTAATGCTTCTAAATAATAAGATTCTCTTTGATGTGACATGCCTAAAATTTAGAGGGGAGAAAACGAACGCACCGTAAGTTAGGATCTTTGACTTAAACTCCTGATACCATGTAAGAGAAATAGATTGTGTATAATACATAAAATGTATTGCATTGAGCCTCTCGACCGGTATATACGAGAGTACAAGACTTGAAGAGTAAGGCACCTCCTTGATACAGATTAAAGTTCTAGATACATAATATCTAAACTACCAAATATACTCTAACAGCTACGATGCGACCTGAGCTGCTCCGTGCTTGTCGGGGAATGGCGTACTACCCCGTTCACGGTGGCGTCATACGCGGTGAACACTGAGCAGAGCAGGGCCGACCGCCTGCGCGCCGCCGAGGCTGCGCCCGGTGGCCATCTCGACGAACACAACACACAGGAGGCTGAACTCCTCACGGGCCATTCAAAAAAGGAAGAAGTCTATTTTGCCTCCCTCAACTTTCATAGGGAGTGCAACTTTTACCTCTAACTACAAAACCGGGTAGGATGACTCTCTCAACTCCTTCTCTCACTTCAGTTTACCTCCCTGGGCGGTATTGAGAGTGGTTTTGTCCGACGTGGCACGTGTGGGGCCCACATGTCAGGTGCCACGTCATTTTTTTTTCTTTTTTATTTTTTTTCTCTCTTCCTCTCTTCTTCTCTCCCTGTACGCCGGCCTCCGACGCGGCGATGCGGGGCGGCGACGCTCCGGTGGCAGGGAGCCGCGCCTCTGCGACGGCGAGCGGCAACAAGACGGCTGCCGGCGACGCCACGAGGGAGGACGAGGCGCCAGTGGCCGAGAACAGCAGCACCTCTCCGGCAACGTGGACCAGAGGGATGGGCGGCGAGGATATGGTGGCCTCCGACGCCGCGGAGGGGGGCGACGAGCCGGCGGCCGGGAGCGGAAGCAGCACCTCTGCGGCAGCGAGCAGCGAGAAGAAGAGGACGGTCCGCATGACGCAGGCCCAGGTCGACCTCAACCTCGCCTACACGCCGGCGCCGCTCCTGACCCTTCCCAGCATGGACCGCCTCCCTGACCACCTCCGGACGACGGTCAGCGACGCTGGCCTCCGACGCGGCGATGCGGGGCGGCGACGTTCCGGTGGCAAGGAGCCGCGCCTTTGCGACGGCGAGCGGCCGGGAACAGCAGCACCTCTCCGGCAGTGGGGACCAGAGGGATGGGCGGCGAGGATACGGCGGCCTCCGACGCTGCGGAGAGGGGCACAAGCCGGCGGAGAGGCGACGGCGGCAGGTGGAAGGGCTAGTAGAGCTGGCCCGGTGGCGCCGTCGAGGGCGGGGTGAAGGGCGGGCCGGCGTGCGAAGAGAGAAGAAGAGAGGAAGAGAGAAAAAAAAAAGAGAAAAAAGAAAAAAGAAATGACGTGGCATCTGACATGTGGGCCCTACATGTGCCACGTCGGACAAAACCACTCTCAATACCGCCCAGGGAGGTAAACTGAAGTGAGAGAAGGAGTTGAGGGAGTCATCCTACCCGGTTTTGTAGTTGGAGGTAAAAGTTGCACTCCCTATGAAAATTGAGGGAGGCAAAATAGACTTTTTCCTTCAAAAAAGAAGGGGCTCTGGTAATTGGGCCTTCTTTCAGCCCAGAAAACAAACACCGCGCCAAACCTGGCAAACACAAATCGTGGCCGCAGACCGCCGATCTAACGTCTCTGGCGAACCAAGCCCCGGTCGCTGTTTGAAATAGCGACCAGGGTGGTCGGCATCCACGGTGCTAGTTCGCCGGCGCGGTCTCCGTGTTCGCCTGGTTCGCCGCCGCTCGCTCCGTCGTTGGATATAAAGCTTTCAACCGGTGCATGCATGCCGGCTCTGCCGGCTGATCTCCGTCATCGCGTACGTAGTAGCCCTTGTCTCACCGGAAGTCCAGAACGCGCGTCTTGTGGCCGTCCAGGAGGCGCAGACACGGGCCGTGCCGGGGGCCTGTCGGCGTTGGGCACGAGCTCCTCGTGGAACACTGGAACGCCGTCGCGCGCGGGGGCGCCAAAGGTCACGGTGTCGACTCTGTCTGAGGACCGTGCTCCACCTTTTCCCGGAGGTTGGAGCTGTCTCCTCGTATAATTAACAAGAACAATTAGTAGCAATCCTTACGCCCTCTGCAGGTTTCTTTTCCTCTTGTTCAGACAACGCAGCCAGTGTAAATATCCACCGAGTTTCCTGTCTTAACGTCATGAAAAAGAGATCGGACGGAGTAGTAGTCTCTAATCTTTCGCGACCAATAATTCAAAGGTTGTGAAACTGAACCTGGTCTCCACATACCGAGGCAAGCAAAAATCCAACGGAGGCGGTCAACCAGGCGACGACGGGCACGCGTTACATATATTTGTGATTGAGCAAGCAGAGGATTAATGAAAAGATACTACTAATCGCAAAAAAAGAAAAAAAAAGATACTACTAGTACTAATGATAATCTCTGGTGCATTGCTATGTCTTAGAGTGTGTACTCTAAGACATAGCAATGCACCAGTCCCACGAGCAGAGATGAATATATTGGCTTTGACATTATTTTATTTTAAACATCTCGTAGTCAAAGTCTCATTTCATTCCACCTAACACGTGTTGGTGTTAGTAAAGCTTCCAAAATGATCAATCTCAGTGAACATATTTTCGCAGGTACTATATCATTTTCTTGTTGCTACGAACGGGGGGGGGGGGGGGGGGGGGGGGCTTGAGCCCCCTAGTTGCCCTCTTGTTAGATCTGCCAATGCTTTCGTTTCGTATGATATTGGCTTCGAACACCAATCGTTAAGCTTAACCAACTCTCAATGTTCAAGACGAAGCTAGCTAGTGTGTGTATTGGCTCTTTCCACACAACACGATGTTAGGCTTAACCAACTCTCGATGTTCAAGACGAAGCTAGCTAGTGTGTGTCTTGGCTCTTTCCACATAACACGATGTGGTGTTAGTAAAGCCTCAAAAGCGATCAATCTTAGTGAAGACATTTCGCGGGTAATATCCTTTTCTTGTTGCTACATGAGATTTGTAAATTCAAACTACACTGGTAATATATGGCTATTTTGATGCATGATTCAATTCCATATTACGTAACGGTAACATGACTCATCATGAGTATATGCAAGTTTGGAAGGGAAGAGATGTCGGGCTTACCATGGGCGGCGGTAGAATTCAAATGTGTTCAGCTGAACACCCATGACTTTTGTAAAGAAACAAGGATTCTGAAGCCATCTAACATATATACATTGATAATGTGGAGAAAGCATACATCTTTGATGCAAAATTTGTTTCCTAGATAACTTTAACTTTGTGCTTTGATAATTGCTATTGCAATCACTTATTTTTTGGTAAAGAGCAAGTGCAGCCATAGCTCTGAACTTGGGGGGGGGGGGGGGGGGGGATTGAGCCCCCTAGTTGCCCTAGATCTGCTAATGCTTTCGCGCCATATGATATTGGCTTCGAATACCCATCGTTAAAATTCTAGCTCCACCATTAACTTTAACAACTCTAAATGTTCAAGGCGAAGATCGCTAGTGTTTTATGGCTCTTTCCCGATGCTACCATATTATTGTCATGGGAGTTCTATTATTTTCCCGGTCTTTTCATGGAAGCCTTCAACAAACGTGTGCATATCTCTAGCATCTTGGGAGGGCCAAGAAGCGCACCAGGAAGGGGGATCCAACTTAAGGTCATTTATCACTGGCAAGACTGGATGGCGGCGGCCTTTTCCTGTTTCCTTTTTGGTGTCATGATGCCAGAGAGGGAGAAGAAAGCTTATCCATCAAGAGTTTGCTATGAAATGTTATATATGTTGCCCTTTGTTGATCATGGACTTGCAATATGTCTCGAAAACTTACCTTTATCTTTCCTTAATTAGTTGTTCGACCCTTGCTCTTATGTGAATGGTGCAGATATCATGAATGGCTAGTCATTTGAAGCAGTCCAGAAGAACATGATGATCTTCCAAGCTAAATTATGTTGTCTGGCCCTTGGGAAATTTGATTGTGTGATAGGGGACTGATCCAACGTACTGTGCAGACTGCCGATCTAACGCGTCTGGTGAACAATTTGATTATGCGGAATGTGGTCGCTATGGTGTTCACACAATGATAGGAAGCATGGGAAAGATGCGATTCCAAACAAGAAGGCTATAACATGGGCTCTAGACACTTCAGTACATCTTCTGTATGTCAAGAATACAGGTGTCAAGCCTCATTCAGGAGACACTGGTAGGTATGGTTGGACGCCCCCACCAACAGGTGCAATTAAAATCAACTATGATGCTTCCTTTTGCTACAATGATCAAACGGGGGCCTTTGGTGTTGTGGCTCGTGATGGGGAAGGTCTTTTTCTCAAGGGCGCAACCTGTTGGTTGCCTGCTGTAATGTCTCCCCTGACTGCGGAGGCGGTAGCATGTCGAGCTGGTGTGCAATTGCTCAGTGAGATTTCAGGTGCAAAGGTGATTGTGGAGGCTGATTTCAAGACTTTGGTGGAGCTTTGGCGTAATAGAGATTTAAATAATGGGTCAGAGATTGCTATGATCCTGACAGATATACAAGAGTTATGTAATGTTTTCTCTTCTTTTGATGTAGTCTTTGTCAAGCGTAGTGCAAACTGGGCAGCTCATCTGTGTGCCCAACATGCTATGCATCATAGGGACTTCTATAGGTGGTCATATCCTCTGAACTTCTTGTTGCAATGTTTGCAACATGATTGTAACCCCTATGATTAATGAAGAGAGAAAACTTTTGTTCCAAAAAAAAAAAAATGCGTCTGGCGAACCAAGCCCGATCGCTAGCTATTTGGCTGCGCCAGCGGGACCGTGCTCCACCTTTTCCTGGAGGCTGGAGCTGTCTCCTCGTAAAACACAAGCAATTACGCGCTCTGGTTTCTAATTTCCTCATGTTCAGACAATGCAGTCAGTCTACATTTCCACTGAGTTTCCTGTCTTACATCATGAAAAAGAGATCGGACGTCGGAGTAGTAGTAGTAATTAAGCTGTCCCTAATCTGTCGCGACCAATTCGAAGGGTGTGAAACTGAACCTGGTCTCCACATACCCAGACAAGCGAAAATACAACGGAGGTGGTCAACCAGACAACTTCGACGGGCACGCGTTACATATAGTATTCGTGATTGAGCAAGCAGAGGATTAATGAAAGGCAAATGCTTGTTTCTGCGCGTGCGCGCGCTAATCATCTGGAACGGCCGCGACTCGAGTCGTCCGATGCAGATCCGGCGGTCAACAGACGAGGCGGGCGTCCGCGTGCGTTTCCACTCGGCCACCAGGTGGGGCCCACCTGTCGGATGGCCTTTTCAGCTCCTTTCGAATTTGGGGAGTCGCGCCGGCTTTTTTTTTCATTTCATTTCGTCCTCTCTCTCCCGTGAGTTCCTCTCCCGTCGCGCTCTGTAACCATCCGCCGCGGCGAGGGAGTCACCGCCGGAGAGGGAGTCGCCGCCGGCGAGGCTACAGCAACTCCTCCTCCCGTGCGCTTGTCCTCGTATGCACTCCTTCGCTCTAGCTTTCATTTCATTCTAAATCCCCCGTCGATTTTGTGTGAGATTTTTTGGATTCCCCTCTGTTTTTTCTAGGGTTTGGTTGCCGGTGAGGTATTCGCCGGCGAGTGAGTCGCCGCCGTGGAAGCTACAGCACCGCTTCTTCCCGCGCGCGAGGTTCTAGGGTTTGGTTCCCGCACGGTGAGGGATTCGCCGACGAGGGATTTGCCGCCGTCGAAGCTACAACAACGCTTCTTCCTGCGCGTGAGGTCCCCGTATGCATTCCTGTGATCTAGCTTCAATTTCGTTCCAAATCCCCTTCGATTTTGCCTGACATTTTTGGATTGTCCTTTTGCTTTCTAGGGTTTGGTTGCTGGTCGTCGTCTACAGCGGTGTTCCCAGCCTCGTCCACCTCGACGACCAACCGCAGCTCTCGATACCCGCATCCTCACCTTCAGAGAGGCCTGCGCGCCGGAGGTGCCCACCTAGCCGCCACTTCCTGATAAGGTCAGCACACGCAACTGTCTCCCTACCTCTCATCCGTTGATGTTGCTTCTTTTTTGAGGATTTGTTGGTGTAGCATTTGGGGGGCGAGGATCTGTGCAAACACTCGTGTGTTTCAATTCATGTCAAACTTAGTAGTTAATCTTAGTACTCAATTTGTTTGTTTCAGTGTTCTGTGATTGTGCTTGTTTTTTGAGGATTTATGGGTGTAGCATTTGGTGCCAAGGAAGGTGCTGGATTCGTGCAAACACTCGTGTGTTTCAATTCATGTCAAACCGACTAGTTCATATTAGGACTCCATTTGTTTGTTTCACTGTTTTTCGGTGATCAGTGGCAATAGAACTGCTGTATGTGTGTTCGTTAATCTCTGTGGGCATGCATAATAGTTATCCCTGCTTCTGAATTGTTTATGCATACTTTGAGGTGATGGTTACTGGTCACCACAATTGTAATACTGATAGCATGTTGCTATTCAAAGATGAACCCAGTGTCAAGCTTTTTCTAGTTAATTGAATTCAATTTTACTCAGCAACTTATGTGCTTGCTTATAAACACATTTCTCCGTTGGAGCTCATGGTGATTTTGTCGTTTTTCTTTAGTTGTGCCGAGATAGTGTTGTTCCTAGAGCTGGACCTGGACCTAGGAACTTGATCTACGAGCAGCGCTCTTGGATTTGTTCATCAGCTTCCTCAAAATTGTAAGTGCCCTTGCTTTGTCATTTAATCCTGATGGCTGAAGGTGATATTTTTTGTTCCAGTTTTGTCAAATCTTATAGAGTCGATGTTTCTAAATACTAGATTTTTAGCAACTCGGTTTTGTAAGGGCATGCTCGTGTTCCATATATCTTTTTGACTGAATGCTCAATGATTTATGCCATGTTAGATCATGGGTATATATGTGTTCTGAGTCACATTACGATGAGAGCAGATTTTGTATTCATCTGTTTAGTTTTCATATTAGTTTCTTGTTGTGCACAAGAAGTTTCTCTGTGAATCTTTCTATTAGAACTACCATGCAGATTTTGTATTCTTCATGTTGCTCTTTTCTGAATTCTTTATGCATACTTTGAGGTCATGGATATGAATATTCATTTTAGTGTGCGAAAACTTGTAGAATTTAGAGTGCCACAAGTTGTAGAATTTAGGGTGTCACATTTTGGAGAATTTAGGGTGTGAAAACTTGTAGAATTTAGGGTGCGACAAGTTGTAGAATTTAGGGTGCGGAATGTTGGAGAATTTAGTGTGCCAGCGATTTGGAGAATTTAGGGCATTAGTGAATCGTAGGATTTAGTGTGCCAGCGATTTGGAGAATTTAGGGCAGTAGTGAGTCGTAGAATTTAGTGTGGCGGCAACTTGGAGAATTTAGGGCTGTGGTGATTATAGAATTTAGTGTGGCACCAAGTTATGCTTTTTCTGGTGTACGTTCATATTTTTGTCCACTAATTTCCTTGCATTTTTTAGGCCAATAATTTCCTTCCAGTTGTTTTTTTCTGTAAATTTAATTATTCATACTTTCTTCATACAGTGAATCAACGTGTGCACTTGGAGTTGTCCATTAGCTTCCTCAAAATTGTAAGTTCCCCCGCTTCCTCTCGTGCTTTGTATTTTTGCTGCAGGGAGTCATATGTGGATATGTTTTCAGGCCTTTCTTTAAAGTTAAATTAGATTACTAGAAAATATTTAAACAAAGAATAGATGGCATTCCTATTATGTTCATAAACTTCTCACTTTATTTTCATGGTTTAGCTAGCAGTGTGTTTTAAAATGTTTTGTCATTGGTTTCATGATTATTTTGTGGCGACCAGCGCTTGATGGTTTAGCTACCAGTGCTTGCATCACATAAATTGTACAGATTAGGGAAATGAGTGAGGCTTATGCGACCATTTTCCTGTGATTGTTAAGGATTTTTTTGTTGCTGGTCTAATCAGAGTGTTAAGGTTTTGTTTGGTGCTGGTCCAATCTGCTGTTCTACTGTGTTATCTACATATATATGTTTTTCCCATGGCAATTTAGATCATTACTGTAGGCATTTATTCATATTTTATATAGTACTTTTACAGATGCATTAATGCAGTTTTATATTCTACTGTAGACATTTATATTCTACAGTTTCATATTCTACATATTTATATATGTTTTTCCCCTGGCATTTTAGATCCATTACTGTAGGCATTTATTGATATTGCATATAGTTCTTTTACAGATGCATTAATGCAGTTTTATATTCTAGGATAATGGGTAAGGAGAACAAGAACATGAATTTACCTTCCTCATCTACAAGAAAACAGCAACAAAGAAAGGTGCTATGCAGTACTTTCCATATGTATTTTATTACTTGTGTAGGTGAATCATTTTGTTAGCTGAATTTTTTAATAAACTTATTGTATTTTCTTTTTCATGTAATCAGTGCAATGCAAAGGTTCGAAAGGACAAAATGCCTAGAAGATCATCCAAAAAGGCAACAAGGGGTATGTGCTAATTACCATTTTTTTGTTGATATCTTGATGTTTCTTATACACTAATATAAAACATGCCATGTGTTACACAGGATGCAAGGAATCGAGCCTCACCTGCAAGGCTTTTCAAGCTATATGAGTTCATGTCTGAAGACCAGAAGGACAAGATCAGAGGAGTAGGATTTGGAGGCCTGCTAGAATTTAAATGTGATTACATGCCTGCAGATTTGAGTAAGTGGCTGATTAAAGATTGCTTTGATGCTGAAAAGTGCCAGTTGGTGTTTCCTGGAAGGGGCACAATCAGTGTGTCAGGTGAGTCTGCGCATGACATGCTGGGATTGCCTAACCCGACTAAGGGCAAAGCTGTCAAGTATGAGATGGATTGTGATGCCATCAAGTTCATTCACGACAAGTATGGAGTGGACAGTGGAGTGGCTCCGAGGATTAAAACTTTTGTCGAGATGTTAGAGAAGAACGACAATTGTGATGATGATTACTTGAGATCCTGGCTGATGATTGCCATATGCACATTTTTGTGCCCCGCAACTGGTCTAGGAATGAGTCCAAGGTGCTACCCTCCTGTGGTTGATGTTTCAGTTGTGGACAAGCTCAAGTGGTGTGATTTTGTTGTTGACCAGCTAGTAATAGCCAAAAAAAAGATGGGCAAAAGGAACTCTGTTAAAGGTTGCATGTTCTTCCTTGTGGTAAGTAGTATATTTTCATACCCAGCAACATTTGTTCTGAATCCAAATTTTTGTAATCCTGTTTTCATATGCAGCAAGTAACCTATTGTTAAGCATGCAGATTTTGTACTTGGATTCTTTGGAGCACAATCTCGAAATCCCTGACTGTGAACCAAGAATTGGGGCTTGGACAACAAAAATGATGGAGAAGGTAGTTGAAATGGATAGAAAAGAGGATGGGTCCTTTGGGAAACTAAAAGTAAGTAACTGACCCTAGCATTTTTTCATGCTGCATTTTTTCCCTCACTAATCATTCTCATAAATGACTATAAAATGCTTTTTCATTTTTAGCTCAAGCAAACCAAGCACACCGTGATTGATACTTCTATGCCTAGCTGTTTTGGTGATATTGAACGTTTTGTTTCATCAAAGGCTCCTCATGGTCTCTCATCTCAGGTATGTCTTCTTTGCTCACATTGAAATTGATTTTTTACTGCTTATAGGTTCCTTGTTTTTAGGTGTTTGTACCTTACTTTATGTCCATAAACATTAATCTTGTAGCAAAGCATTTTATTAGCATTGTTGTAGGTAGTTCAATGTATTTCATGTAGGCTACATAGTTATGCAACCAAGCAGTTTTCGTATGTTCAGGTGCTATTTTTGTTACCTTTTGTCTAATGGTTGTTAGTATATATTTCATGTAGGATAAAAGAAAGTTATCTCAAGCTTTTGGCCAAGCATTCAATGGCTTTTATGAAATTATGGGAAATCTGCTGCAAACTGTATCTGAGATTGTAGGCTCCTCAACAAGTATCGAAAGACCAACTAAACGGCGAAGAGCCTGTGTTCAAAATGATGAAGAGGAGGACGAGTTTAGTGATCGAGTTTCAGACTTTGAGAATGAGGATTTGCAGGTGGGTTCAGACACATCTGAAGAAGAGGGGGAAGATATTTCTGAAGACGAGGAAGATGCTTATGAGGATAAAGGATCTCTGCAAGAACATCATGAGCAAGATGGTGAAGATGACGCAAATGTGAAGTTTCCTGATCCACCACAAGATAATGCTGTAGTTGAAAACCAGCCTCCACAAGGTGATGCTGTTAAGCAGCATACGGTTCAAGATGTTCAGCAGCAGCAACCACCACCTCAAGCTACTCTAAAAAATTTGGATTCCACCCCCATACCAGCAGCTGACAAGGCATCTTATCAAAGGAAGATAATCACTAGCAAAAGGAGATTATTGAGGTTGCCCTCTAAAGAAAAAGAGGTTGTTAACCTTGTTACCCCAGAGTGCGTGGTTGCAGATAAACCTAAGGACATTGAAGATGCCACTGTTCACAATGTTTCCAGCTCGGAAGATGAAGATGCTGGATGCAAGAGGGAAGTTAATCTTGCGCCTTTTTCAGACCCAGGAACTTCTCAACTCCATCCAAGGTTCATTAGAAATCCAGATCCAACAAGGCAGCTTTTCAGCCCCAATAACATCAGATCAGCAGCACCGGCGACTAACACCACTCCAAGCACATCAGTTTTAGGACGGTCCAGCTCTTGGGATTTTGATCCTCCATCTTTTGATCTGGGCGTTGATGACAAAGAGACACAAGCTGCCCCTCGAGCATCAAGTGTTCCTCCCTCACGAAAATCTAGTAAACCGGCTTGGTTAGAAGATAGTTGGATTGATAACTTGAATTGGGATGACTACCAGAGGTTGGAGGAGGAGGCATTGCTTATAGTTGAGCAAAATAAGGTAGTTTGGCACTTATTCTTTCTATAATTAAGTCATTTGCTTAATGCACTTATTCATTGATACTAAGAACTACTATATGTCTCCTATATGTTACAGGAAAAGAAACGTTGTGCGGTTCAGGATGTCATCAAAGAGACACCACTTGTTTCAAAAGTTAGTGGAAAAACCATTGCAAGCATTTCTGCATCCAAATCAAATCAGGTATGTACACGCATACATGACTTTTTACAATAAACATTTTAGTCATCTATCATGGCATTTATGTTGTCAAATCTAAGTATTTTTGTTATCTTATTTCTTTATACATGTGGCATTTCTTAATTACATGGATAATGCATTTAATTTTTAATTTCTATCATACCACCCAGCAGCTACAAACACCAGCTGAGCTGCAACAAACAGCAACAGTGCCAAGCGCTATCAGCTCTGGCACACCTGCATATCAACCTGCTCCTAGGAGGTTATTCAAACCAACACATGCACTGCAATCTCCCTTTGTCAATGATGGGAAAAAACAACAGTTCAAATGCAGCAAAGAAGTTTGTGAAGTGTATAATGCTGTTATTCAGTTTGCAACTAAAAGGACAACAAGATCTAGCCAGAGCCCTCAAAAAAAGGAGTAAGTTAATGTGCATGTTTCTGTTATTTCAGTTTCTGCAGTTTTTGGTTTGTCACATTAGTGTGTAGCAACTGTTTTTGTACATATGCAAACCACTTTTTTTAACTGTGTTTAATGATGCTATATCATGAAGCTTGTTAGTTCATATTCAGAGCAGGTTGTCAAGTAATTCTAGTGCAGGTTGTCAGGTACTATTTATAACTATTTTTACATATTCAGAGCACTTTTTATAACTATTTTTACTGTTGCTATATCATGAAGATTTTTAGTTCACATTTTCCATGTAATTCTATTGCACATTGTCAACTACTTTTGTACATATTCAAAGCAGTTTCCTAACTGAACCTTTTGTCCCAATGTCTTGTGTTCTATTTTCAGCCAAGTAATATTAGATTACTCGAATTACTGGGTTAATTTGAGGGACCTTTCTGACTCTGTTATGTTTGGGAAAGAGCTGATTAGTTCTGTAGCTGAGGCTGCTATATGCACCTTGGATGATCCCAGCTTCCAACATAATGGCAAGAGCAAAATGAAGAGGACCCCTAAACGAGTTATGCCGTTACGCATCGCGGTCAGTCATCTCAATTCTCTTTTTGTTGTTTAGAGTCTGTCATTGCACTTTTTATGTCAACTCTGTTTTTTCATTCTTTTTTGTAGTCATATTTGATAAACAATGACTTAAATCATCATGAAGTTAACAGAGTGTTCAGAAGAGCAGAAAACCACCTGGATCGTTGTCATATGGTAATGCGCTCCGTGTAATTTTCTTTTACAGATTTAATATGTTTATGACAAGTTCTAATTCATTTTCACTTTTTTAGATCTTCTTCCCTGTCCTGCAAACATTGATTCCTAAAGGTTTATCCGAAGGAGTAGGTCACTATTTTAGTTCATCATGAAGGTTTTTAGTTCTTATTTTCCATGTAATTCTATTGCACTTTGTGAATTACATATTCAAATCAGTTTATACTGATGCTACATCATGATGCTATCCAGTTCATATTTTCCAAGTAATTCTAGTGTATATTGTCAAGTACTAACTGTTTTTCTCTTAAATAAAATGCAGGGTCATGCAGGGTATGCTAGCACTTTGGATATGACTGCTTTTCTGCTAGCACTTTGGATATGACAAGCAGTGAAGGTGATGTCAAATGTTGACGTGAAATACAATGTCTAAGGAGTAGTTTTGAGATAGCAGTTTCTGGGATCTTTCAGCTGGGATAATGTGTGCTTTTGAGGGATGAAAAACATGCTAATTTTCTGTTACTTTTGCTTTCAGTTGAAATGAAAAACATGAAGCCTGATACTTTCTCTGGGCGTTGGAACATGCAACACTTTCTGCCCATGTAAATATTTCCTAGGTGTTGAACATGCCAAATTATTTCTTCAAATATCAAAATCCATGTCTATAATGCTACATCATGTGATGCGGTCTTATGTGATGCTCTTTATGTAAACAAGAACGCAGCACATATTGATTCAGATCAAAAGTAAAAGGGAATCGAGCAGTTTGGTGTTGTCCTCGAGTACCTGGTCTGTTGATCTGGTCTGTTGATCTCCTTTTCTCTGGTGGCTTTTTTGGCTTCTTTTTGTTTTGGATCAAAGCAGATCTGGTCTGTTTTGGATCAAAGCAGATCTCCTTTTGCTTTATGCGGCGGCGTCGGTTCAAGCAGAGACGGAGAAGACGAAAGCATCTTTGGTGTGGGGCCCACCCAAGTTTCCCGCGCCCTCACGGTGCTCGCGGCGCGCGCGCCGCGCGGGAAAAGGATCCTGACCGGATTAGGAAAGTGCGCGGGCCCCGACAGGAGTTTTCCTTTTTTGGGTGTGCGGGCCGGACGCTTTCAGCCTGCGCGTGCGGGCGTTGGCACGGTCCTTCTTTTGACAACCTTGTACTGTGTGTGAGTTCCGAATAGTGATAGTAGGAAGCAGAAAGCTACTCCACGCTGGAAAGTATCAGACCTAACAGCTGCCGTGCAAGACCGTCCGTTGACTGTTTAGTCATATGGCCTCTAGCGGTCCAGTATACCGCGTTAGTTTTCTTGACTAGTCTCTCATTTTAATTTATACTAGTAACAAATAATATATTACCCTTGAGTCTTCATGGACTCAGTAAACTTAATCGGGCATGCGTGTGCAGTGGTAACTTAATCACACCTAACCTTTCCAGTTGGCTTTCCGGTCCTGTTTGCATAAGATCTTGTTCCAACTTGGTAGTCCTGACTCCTGAGTCTCCTGACCGGGTATCCCATTGTAGTATGTCCATATGTAAGTGAATATATCCCATTGTAAGGTCTCTAATAATTCTCGAGTGTTATTTGTAAGTGATAGATGTTTTTTTTTCTTTCTCTTTAGTATTTTGTCAAGTGTACTGAAGTTAATTTCGACATTTTACCAAGGGTGAAATAATTTATAACTACCAAGTTTTTTTAGTAGGAAGGTATCAAATTTGTTGCCGAATCACATTATGGCACGTGGTTGCATGATGAATAAGAACTACGTTCATTTTGCGAAATGCTACTAAACTTACCGCTAAAAGGTAATGGTGCTGAATTATGCTCCTGACAGAGTTTATTCTAATTTTGTGAAGTGATCCTCTAGATTAATATATATTGACTATGAATTTATCATTGAAAATTATAAAAGAACCATTTCAAAAGGTAATGGTGACCATTTTTTTAGAAACGGAAATATATTTAAATATTCTAGCATCAACCAATGTATGTAACTGTTTAAATAGTTCATTATTACAAAAGACGGCGTTACGACGAGCCCGTACGTCGAAACCAACGAAAAAATGCTCCACAAACATGGCTAGGAGCGGCCATGGTTTAGGTGAAAAAGTTTCTTTACCTACCAAATACCAAAAGGGAGACACGATTTTGAGGACTAATTACACGACTACACGAGGACCCCTTCATCCCGTGTAACTTAGTACTTTAATTAATTTATTAAGACGACTGGTCAATAAAAGAAATATTCCCACTCTGTTACTAGCATTGTATGGCTTGAAGGAGTCTCGACGCGCGTGAGGAGGCTCGATTCGTGCACACTCCTCCAGCCCTTTTATATAGAACCCCCTGCAGAGTTCGTGATCAACAAACTCAGAACACTTCCCTAGCTCGGTCAGTAGTTCAGTACACGCATCTTCTCTGGTTCTCGTTTCATTCTCTCTCTCTCCCACCTACGTTGTACGTGCATGGCGGGCGATTACGGCCTCCGCAGCACGGCCCTCGCCACCGTCGGCCACCTCCACCACCACGCATGCAACTTTGCAAACGCTAAGGCTCAGACATCGGCGCATGTCGTCGCCGACTTCCCGTTGCACGACACGCTCCCCGGCATCCGCGGCAGCTGGACCCGCGCCGAGGTGCTCCGGTACGGCGAGCTCGCCATGGCCGCCTACGAGGAATTCGACGGCGACAAATGGTCCCCGTACTACGGCAGCTGCCGCCGCGGCCTCCGCCGCATGGTCCCCGGCCACGGCTACGTCGCCACCGCCTTCATCTACGCCACCGTCGACGTCTTGCCGGAGTGGGTCGAGCCCATAATTAACGCCGAGAAGTGGGACGACAGCGCGCACTGGATCGGGTATGTCGCCGTCGCCGGCGACGCCGAGGCCAGGCGCGCCGGTGTCCGGGACGTCGCCGTCGTGTGGCGCGGCACGAGCTCACGCGTGGAGTGGGCCATGGATGTCATGACCAGCATCGTGCCATTTGCCAGCGGCGGCGACAAGAAGGCCAAGGTGGCAAAAGGGTTCCACGGCTTGTACACGGACAACAACGAGAAGAAACTCGACAAGGATCGGCCGGGGAGCGAGTTCGGCCGCGTCAGCGCGCAGGAGCAGGTCGCCGGCGAGCTCAGGCGGCTGCTCGACTACTTCCGGGACGAGCGCGACGAGGAGGTCCGCGTGACGTTCACGGGCCACAGCCTCGGCGGCGCGCTGGCCCTCCTCGCCGCGCGCGACGCGGCCGCCGCGTACCCGGGCCTGCAGGTCCGGGCCGTCACCTTCGGCGGTCCGCGCGTCGGGAACCGGGCCTTCCGAGACGGCCTCGTCGACGGCGATGTCGCGGTGCTGCGCGTCGTCGTCGCCGGCGACCCAGTGCCGTGGCTGCCGTGCCTGCCCGCGGCGAACCTCGTCGCGCTGCCGCTCACACTGCTGCCGCTGGGCAAACACGTGCACTGGTTGGCTCGCCGCTGGGCGCCGTCCTGGGCGTACCTGCACGCCGCCGGCGACGAGCTCGTGCTCCACGTGGCCGCGTCCGAGCACCTGAAGCAGGACTACGACCTGCAGGGGCGCCACAGCCTGGACGTGTACCTCCACCTGCTCGACGGCGGGAAGCGCCGCGACGTGGCGCTGGTGAACAGGTCCTCGAGCATGCTGATAGAAGAGGTGGGAATACCGGCGCGGTGGCAACAGGCGGCCAACAAGGGGCTCGAGATGGACGCGCAGGGGCACTGGTTTATGCCGAAAAGGGATGAGGACGACGAGCCCAAGGCGAACGACAAGCTGAAGCTTCCCGAAGAGCTGCTGCATCGCCACCGCCTGGGCCGTGACATGCCTGAAACTGCCTGCCCGCATGCAGGGTGATCCATATGAAAGATTGATCATTGAGTTCTGTGACTTCATGTTCTCTTTTTGCCCCCACTGAGTTTGTAAGATTGATTGTAGCAAATTGCATTGCATGTACTTCTCCTTTAATTTTATGGGTTACATGAGAGTTTTGTTAAGGCGGTGTCAATTTTTCTGACTTACATAGTGATGCAACTAAGCTTCAGTAGCTTCAGAAGTTGGCAAGTTATATTATATTCGAACTGAGCGCGCCAACATGGTTTCATCAAGCAAGTCATGTCAATACTCCGCGCTTCACAACCTCAACTCCTCTGCCATAAGCGCAGCCCGCGCCACCCCGGTGCCCCAAGCGCCGTCGCCGCCGCACTCGCGAGTTGATTCGGTACAAGAGATTTGTACATCTGTTCGCCGGCAAGGAACCTCTCTGAAGCAATGGATCTTGTCCGTGAGGTACCTCCTCACTATCCTGGAATTTAGATCTGTTGATTTTAGAGACTTTTTCCATCTACAGCAAGGATGTTCCTCCATTTTTGCCATGTTGATCTGTTCTTATTTCGGTATGAACACTCGAACTAGGTTTTAAATCTAATGGTTCAATAATTGTTGGACAGGATCTCAGTAGCATTCGAGATTCAAGTAGTTCCACTATTATAAAGTTTTATGGTATTGTAGTTTGCTATTTGATTATAAGTGATATTCACCTTTTGATATTCATAGAACTAGTGCATCATCTCAGATTTGCACACTGCGAGATATACCAAACTAGAACTAGTGGCCCCATGCTCATGCGTGGCCTACATGTCAGTGACTGCACTACATAGCCGGTGCGGCAGGGGAAATAGTTCCGATGATAACACCAAAACCAGCTACATTAATTTGTCAAAAGAATTAATGTTTACCCTAACTATTTATTAACTTAGCAAACAAATTACAACACAACCTTATCTCTAGTTGTTACGATTTACATGTGATCATAGATCATAACTGAACAAAGCTACATTACATGGCAAAGAGCTATGGTCTAAAAATAATGCTAGATTATGAAGCGACATGGGAATCTGTTACAGCTTGGTCGTGGGGAATGCGAGTTTTCTAGAGATGGTGGGGGGATTCAACAACAAAATTTTGTTGTAGTTTTTTTTTCCTTTTTTTCCTTTTGCGATGATGCTGCAGACTTTTTTTTTTACTGTCAACGGGGGGGGGGGGGGGGGGGGGGGGAGAGAATCCCCACCTGAATTTCCATTAATTATAATGGTGGCCAAAACCGGCCCGAAAAGTGTTACAGACAGGTTGAGATAAAGAAACACGAAGAATTACAGGGGATGACAGAGACAGCAGACACCCACAAAGAACAAACACGACTCTCAGATCGGTTAACAACCAGTCCTAGCCTTGGGCACAAGCTAAAAGACAACCACCAATCGTCGGCAAAATGGCACCACCGAACAACATACTTGCCAGTTTCACAATGGTCATTGTACCGCCACCCCACCCCTCGTAGCTACGCCGCTCTGTTGCCGCCCTCCACATTCCAACAAGGGGAGGAAGCCTTGAAGGACCGAGGGACCGCTCAACAAAATGGGGACTAAAAGTGGGAGAGGCACGCTGACCACTGCTTGCCGGAGACGCCGACCTCCCTTGAAGTTGATGAAAACACCTTTCCCAGCGCATCCGGTCTCCACGAGCCACCATCCGACGCCCTTCGCAGGGAGGAACCCACAAAGGAGGGAGGGTCAGCAAGCGTGGAGGCACACGGCATATAGTTTGATGACATCACCAACAAGGAGTCCGGTGACGAAGCAGAGGCGCCAGCAACACACACCCGCCAAGCCATGACGAGGGCCAACAACAAGGCCAGAAGACTAAGACCCGGACCAAAGTGGAGAGTGAACACAAACACTCACAAATCCTCAGAATAGACCTTGACGAGGTTGAGCACCGAAGCATGATGGTAAGCAATGCAAGCATCGTGCGGAGACATAGCATCTCCCCGCGCACCAAGCGCGACACTTTCGTTGCACGACACCCGGTGCTCACTGCTGCCTCGAGGGAAGAGGCAGGGCGCTACAGCAATGCCTCCAGGGAGGAAGACGGCGCCCAAAGGCATCGCCATTGCCGGCACCGACAGGCAGTCAGGCAAAGCTTTCGCACAGCACCCTTTTCTGCCCTCCACAGCAGATCACCACACAACAGCAGCTTGAAGCCACTGCCGCTCACCATCAAGCACAGAAGAGCGCAACGAAGAAGAGACAAGCCGCGTTGCTGCGAGGTAATGGCCGCGCCACCAAGACGCCGCCATGACGCGCTGCTCCACTGAGTCGGCCGCGCCACCGCGACGCCGCCGAGCCCGGACCAAGTCACGCTCGCCGCCGACACGCCGCGCCACGCGCGTGATGCACGCAGCCGCCGGCGAAGCAGTGGCCACGAGCGTCGCTGTACCACCATTTCCCCGCCACGGCGACGAGTCGCAAGCAGGGGCGCCTGGTCCCTAACACAGGGGACGTCCAGATCCGCCCCATGGAGGCCCGGATCCGGCGAGCTGAGGTGCAGCCATCGCCGACGGCCAAGGAGAAGCTCCGGCATTCCTCAGATCTGAAGAGGGGAAGATGAACGGAGGGAGGAACGTAGTGGCACGAAAACGAGGGCTGCGACGGAGCCGGTTGTGCGGCTCCGCCGCTGGCCCCCGCCGCCGTTCGTGGCCTGTGGCGGCGGCGGCCGAAGCTGCGCTGCTGGATGGGGTGGTTGGGGCGGCGGCCGGTGTTGCCCCCGAGTCGCCCCTCCAGGAGACGACGCGAGGGCCCGAACTCCTGTTTTCGTGTTTTCGACGAACCCGAGTTTGACTCTGATAGTGAGCCTCACAGGTCTGATGCTGCAGACTTAACATTCAAACAGGTTCCTAAGACAAGGGAATGACATGAAACATTGTTAAAAATCTGGACAAATATTCCCCATGGTAGCACTCATAAGATGGTGTACCTCCAAATGTTGTTCAAATTACGACGTTGTTATGTTCTAGGGACACTGAAGGATAATAAAATATCTAGAAAATATCAGGGAGGACAAGCACTATCCATTTCGGCTAACACTAGAGCTCAATTGAACCGGCAAGGTCGTTGTCTTCCCCCGGTGGTCATCTCCTTGCTCCTTCAGTGACCTGAGCATCGACCTGAGAAGCCGGTCGTTCACGCACTGTGGCACGTGGCTGTTTCTCATCTTCAAGCACGCTCTGCGGCTGCAGCGAGGTGGCGCCCACCTGGGTCGTCGGGGGCGGCTTCATCACGAGGAACACCATGGTTTCGAGTCTTTCGACGACGAAGCTGCCTGCGATTCCTCCTTTTTTCTGCTTCGCTGTCGCTCGCAGACGCGGAAGTGGATTGACGTCCATGCAGGGCTTGGGTCGCCCCAGCCATGACGACATGCGGTGCCACGCCAGTACGCGACTGTGTCGGCCCGTCGGCGCGTGATGCAACATAAACGCCGCGCCGGAGGAGGCCCATGCAGATGCACATCCGCAAGCTTAATTCAGGTTGTCGTTCGGCACCGGCATGTCGTCGTCCTTTCCTTTTCCGGCAGCACCCAGCGTCCATGCGCGTCCCGCGTGAGCCCCTTGTTACGCGGCTGGATCCACCACGCCGGGACCCGCATCTCTCTCGTTTCAGCATGCCGGGGAACCTGTTGAAGCCTGCATCGGGTGCTTCAAACAAGCTACGTAAAGCACGAGCTCGTCGCCGGCGTGCGCGCGTGCGCGTACACAAAGGACGGCGCCCAGCCGCGTGTCAGGAGCCGTGCCCAGCGGAACCAGGGAGAACGGGAGCGCGAGGAAGCTCGTTCCTGACGACGAAGCGCATCACCGGGACGCTGCCGCGCGACATAAGACCTGTGGAAGGAAGAACGCCGGCCGCGGCGAAGCCAGGCCATGGCGGGACGGTGTTCAGTGTCCTATTCGCCAACCAGGGGGTGGTCGCTATTTCAAATAGCGACCGCCCCTGGGTTGCTTCGACCGCTCGATCGCGACCGAGCGGCTGGAAACGAGCCGGCAAATGCGATACAGGAGAGCGGTATGGGCCCATAAGTGGCAGAGTTATCACTGCCCAGCTCGCGCTGAAGGCCTACTAAGAAACGAGGCCCGTCGAGTGGAACGAACACGCCGGCCTGAGAAGAAGAGCTGACGGCGGCCCTGCGCGTGTGGGGTCCAGCGGAACGACAGGCGGTGTCCACGCACGGCGAGGGCGTCGCCGGCCATCTGGGGTCGGCGAGGCACCGAGGCCCGGCGACCAGCCACATGAGGTTCACCGATTCTAGGATTTGAGCCGTGCACCGGACGAGGCGACGGCGCCGCCTCACCGACGAGCATCTTCTACCGGCGGCGAACGGCGGAGTGAAGGGGCCACGGCGGCACGGTGTCCTGTTCGCCGATCGGGGGTGGTCGCTATTTGAAATAGCGACCACCCCTGGGGTTGCCATTGGATCGGGACCGAGCGGCAGGAAACAAGCCGACGAAAACGATAATGGAGAGCGGTATGGGCCTATCGGCATAATTACGTGGCCCAGCTGTCGCGGGGAATGAACACGCCGTCCCAAGAAGAGCTGAAGGCCGTCGGCCCGTCGTCGCTCCCGGCGAGTCGTAAAGACGACTGCCGCCGTCTCCATCGACTCGATGTCTCGATCCGAGGTCATGAGGCGCGTGTGCTACCGTTCGAGCTAAAAATCGCCTACTGTTGCTTGATAAGCACATGATCGAAGGCAGGGAGTCAGGAGAGTGTTTCGAGCTGGTGATGTTGCTCGTGGCCGGGCATGCATGGATGATCTGATCCCTTCTTCCTCGTAATACGATCGTCCATTTCACATGTTTTTCCTTGATGAACTGGGTACTGGCGATACTCAGGACAGGTGTGTTGTGCGCGACTTATTATAAGCAGTCAGTAAGCGTCTTGTGTCATGGTTTGTGTAATCCTACAAAAACTTTACTTAAAATGCAGCTTATACAAAAACAAATGAGGTGGAAGTTAATTGATCCAGTTTCAAAGTAGAAAAGTACAAGAGTACTGCCGCTATTTGCTTTTGTTCCATTAAGCTTGATTAAAGATTTTGTAGGCATACCACAAGTGACTGAATATTTCTGGACTACATCACACTGCACACAAGCTCAAAAAAGATCTTAACCAAGCGAGTGACCTCTGAGTCATTATAGTCACTGTGTTCATAGTTACTGTGAGCTTTAGTTCAGTTGACAGGACAAACTAATGAACTATAAATCAAGTGCTGATAACATAGCAACTTGATGAACATCTCAAGTGCCGCTTGTATAGTGGTCAGAGAAGAAGCAGGGATCTTAAATTTGACCCGGCTCCATGCAGGTGTGACGTGAACGCCAGGGGCCTGCGGCACGAAGACGGTGAATGCAAAGTTGATCGCCGCCGGCAGAGTGCCACCCTAGGGGCCCCCACAACCACCCAAACCCGGTGACATAGACGGCGCTCAAGAGGATCGGGCATTGTTTCTTCTTAACTTAATGAAGCGCAGTTCTCCTGCATTTTTGAAAAAAAAAGAGGATCAGCATTGCTGCCAGCTCACGCCATCTGCCATTGTC
Source organism: Eragrostis curvula (assembly GCA_007726485.1). Lineage (NCBI taxonomy): Eukaryota > Viridiplantae > Streptophyta > Magnoliopsida > Poales > Poaceae > Eragrostis > Eragrostis curvula. Next base: position 4,607,815 of record CM017444.1, on the reverse strand, counting down.
TTGCAGCTGCACGGCCATGATGGCGCCGATGGCCGATCAGCACTTATGACACCAGCATATGCGGCTGGCGGCCGGACCGGTCCACAGCGAGCGGCAAGCCCACTCTAACAATGCATGTCACTATTGATGACAGCAGCGGTACGCTCTCTCCCATGCCGACATTGGGTGATGATAGTTGGTGGCAAAGCCACAAATTTTCTAGTTAAAGTGAAGATATATGATTGTTCACTTCAAGCATAGAAGAACTATGAGTTTGCACGAGTGAAGGTGTATGTATGTCAAATGTTTTGTACATGTGCCTCATTGTGAAGCATGAATATATGTAGATCTAATATTTTGCATGAGGAATTGTGTGGCTATTAATAAAGAAAAATATAATTAATGAATATTGTAAGGGTTAAAGATGGTTACATGCTTTCCACATGGCAGCATCATAAAGGATTTGTAATGCAGGTGACAATAAGAGATCTTTGCAAGAGTGAGACTACTTCTTAGTATAGCTTTGGATTCTTACCAAGGCCAAAGTGTAGTGCTAACTAGCACAATGTATGTTTACAATTTATATTACATCAATTAAAAACACTTATTTTATTGTAACCTTTGAGTTAATGGAAAAATACTATACATCTTTTTTTCCCTGGACAATAGTGCGGCTAGAACAATGTATGAACGTTTTGTATTACATCAGTTAAAAACATTTTATTTTATTGTAAGCTATGAGTTAATAAAACCATATTGTAGAGGTTCTTATTGTTTTTGAGTTGCCAAAGATTCAACGTGCTCATTAGGCATGCAAGATACTGCTGATAGTGACATATAGATTTACATATATGGATCTACAATCTACATTGCGAGCAAGTTCTATCAGTATCATTTTCACGGTGTTGCATTCTCCGTTCCTTTTCGCTGGAACTGGAAATATGCCTAAATCAAAATTTTCATATGGATTCTGCTAAACGATAGAGTAAACACCATGAATAAGCTGAGACAAAGAAATCATGTGTTGCAATCTGGTTATAATTGTGTTTTTTTTTTTTTTTTTGCAAGCAAGCTGAGGAAACCTTATAACATCTCTTCTTTAAGTTTTCATTCAGTGTTAATTATTGGTTCTTCCTTGGCATCATCAGGGATGAGGACCTGCAGGTGCATGAGAAAATTATGCTAGGAAGGCGGCAATTCCAATACCAGCTCTTCATGGAAAAATTTTCGGTTGCTGCCTGGACCATCTGTAAGCAAAGAAATGTTAAGATCTTTGAAAACAAGCTGCGGTTGTAATGAAGCATGTACGGTAGTTTTCTTTTACCTTCTTCAAACTAACACTATACTAGTACTATACTGGCGTTACTATCATGTAATGGACAGAAAGGGAAACACTTGAATTAACCGTGTCAAACTACAATGGCTTTAGCTACATAACATAACACACCGACGATGCCACGCAGGTACAAGCACATCGATTTAAACTCGTGTCAGATAAGCAATTTCTCTCAACAAGTCCATATATGATCACAAACTGAACATCTAAAATTTGACAGAGACCAAACCAATCGGTACACGACAGTCCATAGATTAAACTGATGTACTAGAAATACATTTTAAATGTTGATACATCAATGATGCAATGTAATAACACTAATAAATTTAACCCGGGTCATCGTCACCCCCTGATGAATGACGGCCACGACAGAGTGTAGTCGGTAGTACACCTGGTCCTATGGTACGAAGAGTCGGGCACACCACCGCCATCTCCATAGTTTCCACGTCGACGGAAACGAGCCACCTCCTATCTTCTTCTTCCCATACTGCCAAGACGACGTACTCGTTGCCGCCGGCAAAAAGTTGCACTTTCCAATTTTTCTTCTTCTCCTGGTATCCGCTGGTGTCCTCCCAGTTTTGCGTTGTTGGACGGTAGATCCCCTGGTGGCGACGCGTGAGCGGGTCGCAGACGATGAAATCCGGCGGCATGTTGGAGTCAGCCCATGGGAATCAGCGACCTCCCAGCCCGAGGCTGAGGTCATGTCGAAGGGGAGGAAGTCGAGGGAGAAGTGGCTGCCGTCGATGGGCGCAGGAGGCGACGTGGGGACGAACGATGGAGTGGTTTCGTCATGGTAGTGGCCGACGACGGTGGGCGGGTGGAGCGAGCGGGCGCGGCAGAGGACCATCGCTTGCAGGTGGACGCAGCGCGGATGAGCCAAATGGGGGAGTCGAGGCGGAGGAGGGCCCGCTCGAGCAGGTCGTCCGGGACGTCGTCGACGCATGTCGTCGCCGGCGCTGCTTCCGTCTTCACCTTTGTGACACCCCGTGTCACGGAGACCATATAGAGCACACATTGTACTGAGCAGAAGACAAAAAGAAACCAAATTCAAAATTCAAAATTCAAATTCAAATAATGGACAAACACATGCTTGTGAAACAACTCAAATTTTTGCATAACAACTTGGACAGCCAAAAATACCAATGGATATCCCTACTCAAGAGATAAGTTTGGAGAAGTTTTGGTGATTTTACAAATTCATTTGACAGGTCAATAAAATCCCCAAAGCTGAAAAAGTGATCAACTTTGAAATGTTGCCATTTGAAATCCCCTTGGATTCCAGAAGTGCATGTTGGCCAGTGGATAGAACTTTTTAAGGTCTTTCCAATGGTACCAAAATTGCAAATTTTGGAGTTCATTTGCTAGACCAATTTGTGTGCACAAATTTGGGCAAATTCTGAGTTTGAATAATTCGGGAAAAAGGAAAGATGTCGTGGGGCCCGCATGTCAGCGTCGTCCTCTCACTGCGCGCGGACGAACTTTACCGCCACGTCGCCGACGGCGTACGGCGACGTCGCGCGGCGCCCTGGCCCGCTGCTCGGCCGCGGACGGCGTCAAAAGAGCGCCCCGCTCCTCTCCTCGCTCCCTCTCCGTCGTCCCCTTTCCGCAGCTCGAGTCGCAGGAATCGAACTTTTCCCCATCGCCGGTTTCCACCACCGCGGAGAGCTCGTTGTCGCCGACCACTTCCCGAGCCCCTCGTCATCAACTTGTACCGCGACGGGCTTCCACTCGTTCCCGTGAAGCTGTTGGTCCAGATCCGGCCCCTCCTCGTCCGCCCGTTCGTACCCTCGACGTCGCCGGACTTCACCACTCTGCCTCTCCTCGCCGCTGACGACCCTCTGGCCACTCTCTTCCGCTCCATGTTGTCGAGGTGAGATGCCCATCTCGTGCCGCCCCCGCTCGTGCCGTCCTTTGGCCAATGCACTCACCGGAGCTTACTCCGGCGAGCTGCGCCGCCGCCCTCCGGCAATGGTTCCGGCCACCGCACGGTGGACCACACGGCGAGGATCCCGTGTGGCCACGCAAGATCTTGTGCGGCCAACCCTGTGGCCCACCGTGTGTCCTCACACGCGAGCGGCCAGATCCAGTGTGGCCAGCCCAGATCCGGTGCACCAACCTTCCCACAAACTTCTCGTCTTCCTTGTTTACAATCTCATCAGGTTGTACCACAAGGAACTGAGCGCCAAATTGGATTGGCTACGTTGTGGTCGCCGAGGCCTGGCGTGCTGGCGGCGTCCAGGACGTCTCCATCGTGTGGCACGCATGGAGTGGGCTGTGGCTATTGCGATAAAGAGACTTGTAGATTGCTACTATTCGCACGACATTGCCTACAAACAACTACTGTATATCAGTCTCACGTCTTATGGCCCTCCAGGAGGCGCGCAAGCACGAGGCCGTGGAAATGAGAGTACTGCGAGCTCCTATCAACAGTGTGTGCATCAACATTGTAGACTTGTAGTTCTTGCTCTCGTGAACAAATTCAGAGGAAGTGAAACTTGCCGCTCTCCTCCACAAACGTCCTGCTTGTGATTGACGACGAATTCCTCCTGAACGGTCCACCAAAAATGGTAAGGGCCCCTGGTAATTGGGCCTTCTCTTGGCCCAGAAAACTCTTCCGCCGATCCTAGTAAAGAAAGCGGAAAAGTCTGTTCCGCATATGGTCGCGCTCCGTCGCGAGCGTGCGTCCTGCTGCGGCCCGGCCCACTGACGAGGTGGCAGAGCGCGGTGGCTGGTTGGGCGGCGCGGCATGCCGCCGGCCGGCGGCGGCGGGGGAGGGTGGAGTGGGTTAGGGTTCCGGGGTTGTCGAGGGGGGCGGTAGCCATTCATTTGTCGTGGGCCACAGGAGGAGGGTCCGGGGGCGGCGGCCGCGACCCGGCTTCGGGCGGCAGTGCGGCGAGGCGGCGGTGGCACCGCCGGAGCCGCGGGCGGCAAGAGGGCGGTAGGCGGGGTAGGTGGCGGGGGCGTTTCATCGGTGCATTTAGCACGGCGGCTGTTGGCGGGCGGTGGCGTCGTGTGCGGGCATCGCGGCGCCACCGGCCGCCGATGGTGGCGGCGGGCGGGGGAGGGGCTCGTGCGGCGATGTTGCCTGGGATGGTGACGGAGGCGCGAGGGTAGTGGCGCGGCTGAGTGGCGGGCGGCGGTCGACGACCCTGCCTGAGGAAGAAGACGATGGAAAGCACACGTGGTAGGCGACGCGGACGGACGCGCGCTTGGTTAACACGCGCCCGTACGCGCGATAACCGCGTCCTAAAGAAAGATCGTGGCCGCAGACTGCCGATCTAAGGTCCCCCCTCGCGACCCCAACCCCTGTCGCTATTGGAAATAGCGACCAGGGCGGGCCAGGGCTCTAGTTCGCCAGCGCAGTCTCGGCGGCGGAGAAGACGTCCTCGATTGTGGCGGAGGTCTGGCCCTGGCGGTGCCCGCTCGCGGCCGCAGAGCGCAGCTAAAGCTACTGAGGGTCAACATTCGAGCGTCGACAAACGGCAGGGCGACGCAACCCCGATCAGTGATCGGGCAAAAGAAAAAAAAACATCAGCAACAGATGAGAGACATCTTCGTGTAGACCTCCGTGTGCACCTAGTCTTGTCCCTACCCCCATCTTATCCTCATCTTCTCTTTCCCGTGAGCACTCGAGTGCAGACAAAAAAGAAAATAGAAGAATAACAGGGGCCGGGCATTGCTGGCTCCATGGTGCGGCTCGGTGAAGGATCTGGATGCGTCAGCCTGACGCCGCAGCTCTCGGAGTGGCCGGTCTGGTGGCGCCGAGCCGTGAAGAGTTCGCTTGGAGAAGCTGTTCGGCGGCGCTCCCATGGTGACGGCCTGGTGCGGAGCCCGCGGAAGCTCGTCCTGCAGTAAGGTCCGCCATGGGCAGACGACAGCGCGGCCCACGGGCAGACGACGCCTCTCGCACCGTGGGGAACCTCCGGAACTTCGGTGGCGGCGCGATCCATAACGAAGTAGGATTCCATCTGCGCTTTGACCAAAGCTAAGCCGATGGTGGCTGCCGATCAATAGGACCGGCTCGAAAAAACAGGGGCGTTGCCCCCGGCGGAGATTGATCTCCCCAGGGGCGGCGCGGCGACGTGCAGCGGAAGACTGTAGGGTGTGTTCGTTTCATGCATGCGTCTAAATTTCATTGGGTCACATAAAGAAAAGAGGTAGTTGCAAAACAACTATCTCTAATTATGTTTTCACCATCGGTTTTCAGATTTTTGCGATTTTTTCATTAGTTTTTGAAAAGCGATGGTGATCTTGCAAAATAGTTTTGCGATTTTACCATCAGTTTTCAAAAAATCAATGGTGATCTTGCAAAAACTGAAAGCAATCAATGGTGATCTTGCAAAATCTGAAAATCGATGGTGAAAACGCAATTAGAATCTAGAATCATGGTTAAAACGCTATTGTCCCAAATTTTTTTTTTATCATTTAGAAGTATTAAATAAAATTTAATTACAAAACTAACTGCAGAACCCCTGATCTAATTGCGAGACGAATCTAATAAGGGTAATTAAGCCGTGATTAAAAGATGATTACTGTAGCACAACTGTAGCAAAATATAGATTAATTAGGCTCATTAAATTCATCTCGTAAAAAACCATCTATCTCTCAAAAAAGTTTTGTCATTAAACTTTATTTAATGCTTTTAAATAATAAGATTCTCTTTGATGTGACATGTCTAAAATTTAGAGGGGAGGAAACGAACGCACCCTAGGTTAGGATCTTTGACTTAAACTCCTGATACCATGTAAGAGAAATAGATTGTGTATAATACATGAAATGTATTGCATTGAGCCTCTCGACCGGTATATACGAGAGTAAGACTTGAAGGGTAAGGCACCTCCTTGATACAGATTGAAGTTCTAGATACATAATATCTAAACTACCAAATATACTCAACCTGAGCTGCTCCGTGCTCGTCGGGGAATGGCGTACTACCCGTTCACGGTGGCGTCATACGCGGTGAACACTGAGCAGAGCAGGGCCGACCGCCTGCGCGCCGCCGAGGCTGCGCCCGGTGGCCATCTCGCGCGCGGATATATCCTCTCGTCGGAGTGCTTCGTGCTCCTTGCACGAGTCGCATGTGCAGCGGAGCGGGACGCGTACAGTCTGCGGAACCCGTGCGTGCTCCATCGTTACTTTACTTAGCCCCGGAGAACTCCGCGCCGTGCGGTTCCCAGTTTACTTGTTCCTGTGGACCCGTCTCTTCTCAATTAACACCAGCAATTAACAATGAATCCGGTCTTCCACGTGCTGTTAGCTAGTACTCGATCCCTCTGGTTTCTTTAATTTCCTTATGTTCAGACGTTGTAACCGTTCTAAATTTCCACTGAGTTTCTCGTCTCAACGTCATGAGAAAGACATCGGGGCCGGGGGAGCAGTAGTATATATAAGCTAATTAAGCTACCCCGCGACGACGGGCATGTGTTACGCTAGTGACTGGGCAAGCAGAAGATTAATAATGAAAAGATGTGTGAGTTCCGAGTGGTGACAAAGTACGTAGTAGGAAGCAGAAAGCTTGGCTGGAAAGTGACAGACCTTACCAGGTCAGCTGCCGCGCAAGATTGACTGTTCAGTCATATGGCCTCTAGCTAGTAGCAGTCCAGTAGGGCATTAGTTAGTTTTCTTGACTAGTCTCTCGTCTTAATTTATAGTAAGTAATACTTCTATATATTATACTTAGTCCTTTCACTAAGGAAAATTGGTTTTTCCTTGAGTCTTCGTTGACTCAGTAAACTTAAGGCAAAATTGGTTTTATGACATCCAAAGTTCACGATTTACATATCTACAATTGAACCGATATAGTACACTTTAATACCATCCAAACATCCATCCGTTAAGAAATTTATCACTCCGTTTGCCTTCCGTCCGTCAGGCTTCATCTTCACCCATCTTCTCGTGCACTAGAATTTTGACAAATGAACCGCACATCAATCAGCAGTAACATAACCAAACATTTTTTTTTTCTGAAAGAACAACATAACCCAACATTAATATTGCACGAATAACTCATGGAATGAATTTTCATCAATACTGACGACATCCGGCAAGCATGGACCTGTCTAGAAAGTTCAAGTCATGATGCTAATAAAATAGCAAAGGAAGCAGGCATGCGGAACATGTGTGCAGGAGAGTAGCAAGGAGTTGAAGCCAACACTTATTTACTACCAATGCACATGGAACGACAGATTAGTTGAATACATTATCAAGTCAAGACGAGGCTGGTCTTAGAAAAAAGAGCTAAATGCTCGCTCACCCCTTTCGCTAATTGCTAAGACCCATTTTGTACAACTTAAAATAGCTAATTATCGGCTAGAACCAGTAAAGTTATACCAAACATCGTTTTTTATAATAAATAATTCTATACTTATTCTGTAAAGCAGTTCTTTAAATGAATTAAGCGCCTGAAAGACTTCCTCTAACTTTGTGACGTGATTCTCTGGTTTGAGCTAAGGGTTTATACAAAAAATCAGAAATAATCAACTTTACCATACAGTTCCACTCAGAGAATCAAATTGTTATAAAACAATCACTTTTAAAACTCCTGATTCTCAAAATAGAGGAAAGGCGACCGGAGGCGATTCTCGAATCCGCGGGCGATTTCGCCGACTCTTCCTCGCCTCCGGTGGCCGGGCCGGCACCGGATATGGGTGGGAGTAGCGGATCTGCCGTGCGGTGTTTATATCCTTCCTTGTTTTCCTTTCTTTTAGTTAGGTTAGGGTAGCTTTTGGTCTCGCGCCGTCATCAATGGCGGCTCGCGCCGTTGTGGTCTTCGAGGGCGGCTGATGGTGGTGACGATCTTTTGTGCTGACGTCCGCCATCCTGTGTCTGAGTTGTGGCGACCACATCGTACGCTGGTGGTGACCGCTGGGGTGGGTGCGGGAGTTGAGTCCGTGCTTGCTGCGCGTGTTTCCTCTCGACATTGCGTATCTTTTGGAGGATCTGGAGGCACAGCTGGAGGCGGCTATGCTGCTGCTTCTTGTGTTGCTGTTCTGCGGGCGGCTCTGCAGGTGCAATTGGAGGCGGCGTTGTTAGACTGTTTTGTTTCCTCTTACTCCTTGCCTGCCCTGTGATTGGAGGAAGATAGAAGGTTCTTGATTCCGGCGTGCGCTGATGGCGAGTGCTGCGTGGATCTGAAAGTTTTGCCAGTGTTGGATGCTTTGAGTTTTCTCGGAGTTCTTGATCTTCTTCAGATACCTCTCATGTGTGGAGACACAAAGGGACTGCGAAGCTCCTCGTCGCGTATTGAATCTTTTAGATATTGATGATCTCTCAATGGACGCGATCCTTTTGGTCGTGTGCGTTGGCGTGTGTTTAAGTGTTTCTTTTGTATGCGAACGAACAAATACTACATGTATACTCACTTACTCAGGTTTGAGAGGTTCAAAAAACTCATGATTCTCAAAGCACAAGGATAGGAAAAACACAGGATTAGGTGCGCTTTCATCTCAAATCCTATGGAATGAAAAACATTGAAAATCAAAGGAATGACCGCTTGAGTGGTGTAGATGAAAAAGCAAGCATCGGATGAGAGATTAGACACAAAAGATTTTTTCTCCTAAGGATTGGATTCCTCCGAAATTCCACTTGAAAATCCTATGATCCAAAGAAGGCCTTAGAGAAGCTATATGACATAAGCCCTTAAGTATGAAGGGCGAGCAAGTAGCAAGTGAGTAGCAACATTGTGGGTAGGGAGGCCATTGGTTGGATTAAGTAGTTTCTTTTGTAAACTGCTATTTCACCAACTAGATACCGAAAGGGGCACAAGATTTTATTTTGACGACTACTTACAAGACTAGAGGAGAACAAATGGGGACCCCTTCATATATGTAACTTACTATTTTAATTATTTATTAAGACGGCATTAGTCAATCCTCGCAAAAAAAAAGAGAGAGACAACATTGGTCCATAAAAGAGATATTCCTTACACATGGGACACCTTGTTAATTACTATATAGCATTGTAAGGTTTGAAGGATTCACGGCTTGTGCACTCGTGCCCTTTATATTGACCCCTCTGCAGAGTTCGTGATCAACAAACAACTTTTTTGAAAGTGAAGAGGTGCCAAACCACTTTCTTTTATGAGAAATTATTCTAGACTGATTTTTTCTTTCTAATTTTGTGAAGTGAGCCTCTGGTTTGAACTCAGTTTATCATGAACAATCATAAATAACCATTTTACCAAAAAATCAATTCCATTCAGAGAAGAATCAATCTGTTAAAGAAGCTCTATCAAACAAGCCCTTAAGTCCGAGAGACGAGCAAGTAGGAAGTGAGTCATATCATTCAAGCAAGAGCAGCAACACCAAGTGGGAAGACAAAGAAAGACAAGGATGAAGCTTCCTGTTGGCTAGGGGTGACCGTGGCCCCAGTGGTTACCAAATTTCTTTAGTACGCCAGAACCAAATACCAAACGAGACACAAGATTTTGAGCGACTAGAAGAGCACAAACAGGGACCCTTTCATCTCTGTAACTTATTAATACTTTAATTCCTTAATTTATGAAGACGGCGTTGGGCAATAGAAGAAATATTCCCTCCATGATGCTGGCTTTTGGTTTCTCTGAACATTGGGTACTTTTCATATTGAAGTGTGTGTGTCTTCAGTGAATTTGTCAGTGCGTGTCAATGGAGTTTTCTCTGAATCTTTCAAACCAACACGAGGGATTAGGCAAGGGGTTACCATCTCCCCGTACCTGTTTCTTATTTGTACAGAAGGGTTGACATCAATGCTAAAGAACAACGGACCTAATTATATTTTTCACATGATCAGACCTAATTATATTGCTAGGGGGTTGAGGGTGAGCAGACATGAACCATGGATTTCTCACTTGTTGTTTGCTGACGATTGTTTGATTTTCTCTGAGGCAACAGAGCAGCTTGTGAATAAACTGAAGTCAGCAATACGTTTTGTACTAATACATAAGCTGATGTCAAAATTGTTGTTCATGATATCTTGGATATTCCTACTGAAGGACTGGGTGAGCACTACCTTTGCCTCCCTACTGTTGTTGGCAGATCACTCGACGATATTTTTGACTATATTGGAGATCGTGTCAGAAACTCGGTGAACGGATGGGGGGAGAAGCAGATGAGTTGTTTGGCCAGAGAGGTACTGCTGAAATCAATTTCTCAAGCTGCACCTATATTCGTTGAGCTGTTTTAAGCTCCCAGTAAAATTGTGTCAGAGGATCACTACTTATATATCAAACTATTGGTGGAGTGGTTCTATTGATAATAATAAGATTCACTGGCTAAAACCCGCAAAGTTGACAAATACAAAGGGAGATGGTGGTATGGGCTTCCGTGGATATGAAATTATTCAACCAGGCTTTCTTGGGTAAGCAAGGTTGAAGGCTTATTACTAAGCCAGATTCATCGTGCAGTAAAGTGATGAAAGACAAATATTACCCAAATTCAGATTTTCTATCTGCAACAAGAAGAAAAAGAAGTATTGTGACATGGAGATCGATCTTACATGGTAGAGATATTCTGAGCCGGGGGATGATCAAGCGCATTGGTACTGGAGAAGCAACAAATATATGGAATGATAATTGGATTCCTTCTAATGTCTCAATGAAGCCTGTTATCAGACTAGATACGTCCATCAAATGAAATATTGTAGCTGATCTAATAAGCAATGAGACTAGGGAGTGGGATATGGACAAACTGAGGGAAAATTTTGCTATTATGGACGTGGAAGCAATTTTGAAAATTAAATTTGGGCACTATCAGACTGAGGACCTTAATGCTTGGGCTTACGAGCGTAATGGTGTTTATTCTGTGCGCTCTGCATACTAGCTATTGAAGGACATTAAGATGTCTGAAGGCGATCACTTAGAAGGAAATTCGTCAGGTTCTGCTGGGCCAGGTTTATGGTGGAAGCATTTTTGGAAGATGAAAGTGCCACCTAAAGTGAGGATTTTATGGAGAGCCATTCATGATTTCTTACCAGCTAAGTCTATTTTATTTCGTCGCCATATTGGTCAAGATATTTATTGTGTAGACCAGGGGCGGAGCCAGGATTGGACTATGAGGGGGGCCAAAGAGTAATACTTGTCTTATAGGGGGGGGGGGGGGGGCAAAATAATTTTTTCCTTCAATTACATGGTGAAATCATGTGTACACCTTAGAAGTGCATGGAGCATTGGGGGGGGGGGGCAGGCCCCTGCTCGCCCCCCTGGTTCCGCCACCTGTTGTCGGAACTCTGAAGTTAAATGTTGATGGCGCCGACTAAATTCACTGGGGGAACATGTGCAGTTCTAAGGGATTCGAGCGGGGCTATGTTACGAGCTCAAGCAAAGTGGTATGACTATGTGGAAGATGCCTTTCAGGCAGAGGCGATGGAAATCCGAGATGGCTTGAGGATGGCAAACGACTTAATTCGGAGCCACTAGAGTAGCTGTGGAATCAGATAATGCCTCTGTTGTGAATTTGATGCAGACCAATGATGGTGCTCGCTCTGTCTTTGCGAGTATATGGCATGATGTCCAAGAGCTTGGCAGGAATTTCATTTTTATTTCTTTGAGTTATGTTAATAGGGAAGCAAATGAGGTAGCTGGTTTGTAACTGGGAGAGTATCGCCCCAAACTTTCTAATAGGCCCTCTATCCAAAGATTGTAACCTTACGGATGATGTAATATAAGTTCTTGCGACTTGCCCCCTAAAAAATTATATTCATGGGACCCCTTGTTGACCACTAGATTGTGTGTGTACAGTACTTGTGCCCTTTATATTGGCACCCCCAGCAGAGGTCGTTGATCATCGAACACACAACACTTGCTGCCTAGCTCGATCAGGACACACGTCTTCTCTGCTTCTCCTTTCATTCTCCCCTTAGTACGTTCTACGATAGAGCATGGCGGGCGATCACGGCCACCGCAGCGCGGCCCTCGCCGCCGTCGGCCTCCTCCACGACCACGCATGCAGCTTTGCAAACGCTAAGGCTCAGACATCGGCGCATGTCGTCGCCGACTGCCCGTTGCACGACACGCTCCCGGGCGTCCGTGGCAGCTGGACCCGATCCGAGGTGGTGAGGTACGGCGAGCTCGCCATGGCCACCTACGAGGCCTTCGACGGCGACGAATGGTCCCGGCACTACGGAACCTGCCGCCACGGCCTCCGCCGCATGGTCCCCGGCCACGGCTACGTCGCCACCGCCTTCATCTACGCCACCGTCGACGTCTTGCCGGAGTGGGTCGAGCCCATGCTTGGAGCCGAGGAGACGGACGACAAGGCGCACTGGATTGGCTACGTGGCCGTCGCCGGCGACGTCGAGGCGGGCGGCGTCCGGGACGTGGCCGTCGTGTGGCGCGGCACCAGCGCGCGCGTGGAGTGGGCCATGGACGTCAAGACCAGGCTCGTGCCGTTCGGCGACAAGAAGGCAAAGGTGACGAAAGGGTTCCACGGCTTGTACACAGATAACAACCCGTCCCTGGCGAGCGAGTTGGGCCGCGTCAGCGCGCAGGAGCAGGTCGCCGGCGAGCTCAGGCGGCTGCTGGCCCACTTCCGTGACGAGGAGGTCCGCGTGACGTTCACGGGCCACAGCCTCGGCGGCGCGCTGGCCCTGCTCGCCGCGCGCGACGCGGCCGCCGCGCACCCCGGCGTCAAGGTCCGGGCCGTCACCTTCGGCAGCCCGCGCGTGGGAAACCGGGCCTTCCGCAACAGCCTCATCGACGGCAACGTGGCCGTGCTGCGCGTCGTCGTCGCCGGCGATCCGGTGCCGTGGCTACCGTGCCTGCCGACGGCGAACCTCGTGGCCCTCCCGCTCACCCTGCTGCCGCTGGGCGAACACGTGAAAGGGTTTGCCCGCCGCTTGGCGCCGTCGTGGGCGTACTTGCACGCCGCCGGCGACGAGCTCGTGCTCGACGTGGCTGCGTCCGAGCACCTGAAGCAGGACTACGACATGCAGGGTCGCCACAACCTGGACGTGTACCTCCACCTGCTGGACAAGCACAGGGACGTGGCGCTGGTGAACAGGTCCTCCAGCATGCTGAGAGAAGATATGGGAGTCCCGGCGCGGTGGCGCCAGACGGCGAACAAGGGGCTCATGCAGGACGAGAAGGGGCACTGGTCTGTGCCGGAAAGAAAGGAGGAGGACAAGCCGGTGCCGAACGACAAGCTCAAGCTTCCCGATGAGCTGCTGCATCTCCTGGGCAGTATCATGCCTGAAACTGCCTGCCCGCTTATTGCAGGGTGATCCATCGAGGAAACAAGACTAGTTCTTGTATAGAGTAACGTACTGCTGTTATCATCTTGTGGAGTTGTCTGATTTCATGTTCTCTTTCCCTCCCACTGTATGTTTGTGAGTTTAATTGTTTGCAAATTTGCATTGCTTGTACAATTCCTTTGATGGGTTAATTACATGGGAGTTTTATCTGGGCGGTGTCAATTCCTTTGATGGGTTACGTACCTTAGCACCAAGCTTTTAAGCAATCGAATCACTAGCACTGAAGCCAAGTTTGGCCCTGTTCTCATCAATACTGCCAACTTTGACATTAGTGTATTTAGATCGTAACATATACTATTTCATATGGTTGGGGCAATGGAAAGTCTAAAATTTGACAGAGACCAAACCGGCCAAGTTGTTGGCACACGCAAACAAATATGCTAAACGACATACAGTCGATACATTAAACTGAGACTAGAAACATTTTAAATGTTGGTTGGAATAGGATGCTATACAACTCAACTTTTACCTGGGTCATCATCGATCACCCCCTGATGAATGACGACCACGGCAGAGTGTAGGCGGTAGTACCCCTGGTCGACCAACGGTAGGAAGAGTCGGGCACCACCGCCAGCTCCATCGTTACCACGTCGACCGAAACGAGCCACCTCCTGTCAGCTTCCCACACTGCCAACACGAAGGACTTGTTGCCGCCGGCGAAGACACGCACTTCCCAATTTTTCATCTTCTCCGGGTACCCCGTTAGCCCACGGGTGGCTTCCGACAGCCGGCCGATGCTGTGCTCCAAGGACCACTCGCCGGTGCCGCCATGGGAAGACCTACCGAGTGGTCCTTGGAGCACAGCATGGAGCACAGGGCCGGCCGATGCTGCCGCCGCCGCCGGCGCCTTTTCCGGTGGCGAAATCGTGGACGCTCGCCGCTACTTCCGTCTTGTTCTTGCGCCGCCGCCACCGCCGCCGCTCCCGCTCCATGGTACCCTAATTAGTGGCTTAGTGCTCGGTAACTGATCCGATCTGGACTCAGATGGAAAAAACGATTTGACTAAACTGCGCGATGCATACAAGCGAGCGTGCTTATATATGCGGATTGACCTCAGGGACTAGATGAAATCCTAGTAATGTTGTCCCCACTAATAATCATATTTATACAGGAATTTTTTTCATTAGCTGCCAGGCATATCACAGTACGTAGCCAGACAAATGTTTGATGTGCTTCAACGAAATTACATACACTTCCTTATTATGTGTATTTGTTATCATCTCAGACCACTTTAATACAATTCTAACTTCCACTACTATAAACCAAAATAGCGCTGACGGTCACCGTCGAGGCTCATAGAAAAATTCGCAATTTTAGGGCCGCTTTGGTAGGAGTAGGACACCTCCACCGGCTTCAGGTGAAGCCCTACGAAAGACCCACATTGATATAAACATGTTCTCACATCACAATTTCACCACAAAATACGTAAATAATGGACATCACAATTCATAAATTGCTTAGCTCGGGTATTCGGGTTCCCTATCAAAGTACCTGAAAATTCAAAAACAATTCGGTCTCTAATGATGATGTGCACTGGAACTAGGACTAAAACTCAAAATTTCGGGTAATTTGTGTTCTGTAATACCCTACTTTTCAGAGCCAAAAGAAAAAGGAAAAGAAGAAAAATAAATAAATTCAAATAGACAAAAATCACTCCAAATTTGAACTTTTTCTAAAACGCTTACCTTCCATGAATTTTCCAAAAATAAAATTCACTAAATAATTGAACATAGTTTGAAATTGGAATTTTTGGAAAATAAAATAAGTGCTCAAGTGCTTGTGTTCATTTAAAAGTTCACTAAAATTTGAACTTTTCGAATTTACAACAAATTAAATAAATTTGTCTCAAGTTTGTCAAACACATTTTGAATTTAAAAAGTTTTGATTTTGAAATCCTGCAAAAACTTCACCATATGCATATTTGTGTTTTATTGGATTCGTTTTGGGTGTTTGATCAAATCTTGTTTTTGTTTGAATTTGAAATCTCTTCAAATCCAAATCCTAGAAAAAGGTTAAACCTTTTCCCATTTCCTATACCTTTTGGGCCGCATTCTCTTTTCCTTCCTCCTGGCCCGGCCCGCGCTCCCTCTTCACTCCTTCTCCCCCCTTCCTTCCGCACGGCCCGCTTGGCCCAGCCACCTCCGGCCCAACTCGCCGCGCCTCCTCTCTCTCCCAGAGTCGCAGACAGGTGGACCCCGCCCTGTCTCCTTCTTCCTCCTCACGTCGCTCCGCGCCGCGCCGACCCCTACCTCCGACCGAAACCCGTGCCCGCCGCCGCCGCATCCGCCGCCGTGCTTCCCCCACCGACCTACTGTGCCGAACCGACTTACCGCGTCTATAAAACGAGCCGAGCTCCCCCTCCTTCTCCTTCTCCTCCGAGCTCGCGCGCCCTCTTCTCTCTCCCTCCCTCACTCTTCCCTCTCCGCTCTCCGGCCGCCTCTTTCGCCGCCGCAGAGGCTTGCCCTCTCTCTTTTCCTCCTTGCCGCGCTTCCCCGAGCCGCGCTCCCCTTCGGCTTGCCTTCCCCGCACGCAACCGCACCCAAAAGCTGCGTCCCCGGCACGAAGCCTAGGGTTCCGGCCGTCCTCCCCGACGCCGGCCTCGCTCGGACCACCTCCGCCCCGTACGAGCTCTCGGTGAGGTCTCCCGCGTTGCTCTCCCTCTATTCCGCATCTTCTTTTCCTTCCCCTTCGCGCGCACGTGAACCCGCGACGAGCACCGCCGCCGTGCCCAACTCCGGCGAGCTCTAGTCGCCATCTCGGTGGTCGCCGACGACAACGCGTCACACTCCCGGCCCCTCCTTTGCACGCTCTATCCACGCGACGAGGTCCCGTTCCGCCTCCGCCAACCTAGCCACTGCCGGCGAGCTTCCCGGCAGAGCGCCGCCGCGCGCGTCGCCCTGGTCCACCGTGGACCTGTGGACCGCCACCCATCTCCGGTCCACGGGCCCTGTGGACTAAGTCCACCGGATTTTCCAAAAGAAAATAAACCCTTTTCTATATATGACGTCAGCCTCACGCAATAATCCTTTTCCTATACAAAAAATAAATCCGAAAATCCCTGAAAATTCCCAGGGCCTGGAATTTTGCAGATAAGCCCCTGACCTTTTCAATAATCATGTTTAAGTCCTGCATTTTTACAGAAAAGTACCTAAACTTTTCTGTAATTATGTTTTAACCCCTGTCTATTTACACTCAGACCCCTAAACTTTTTCATAATTACAGATAGGTCCCCAGACTTATTCTGTAATTACACTTAATCCCTCAAAAACCTTTTTATAATTACAAATCAGCCCTCCCAACATCAAATGTCCATATCTTTTTAATCCGAACTCCGTTTTGGGTGATTCTCGTGCCCACGAGTTCGTGAAATCGCGTAGTACCTCGTGGTACTGTTCTTGAAGCCCCACACCAGGTCTACAAAGCATTGATCCCTAAAATACCCCTCACTTCTTATATCATCTCTCGATTAATCCTGCGATGATGATCACGCATGTCGCAAATATCTGCGCATGTAAACCTAACACATCCTGTGATGCTATTCCGCCTAATATCTCCCGCACCTCTCAATTCATCTTCGTATAACTTATTCATTCTTTTGCTCGCTAGCATTAAACATAGCGATCATTCGTACCATTCCACTTCCAACCTAGTACCCTTATCTTATCACAAACAAAATCTCTAACCTAACCTAAACCAACCCTCACTCGATCAAACCTAACCTAGTATCCTCGCCCAACCCCTTTTGATTTATTGCCCTGCTCTTTTAATTGATCTTTTATTGAATCTTATTGGAGTTATCTGGTATTTTAGTTGCCAGCTGCCTTTAATTGAATTTGGCATCTTATCTGCAGTCATGCATTCATACCGCGCATAGTCACGTACACACGCTGCATATACCATCGCCTGCATTCATGCATGTTCTTTTACAGAAATAATGTAGAAGCTTGCATATTAGATATGCACGCAACCACCATCAATGAAGCGCATGCATCTCATCACCATCACCCCAAGACGTTCACCCAACGAAGACCATATGCATAACCACACACCCATGTTCATATATTAGAGAAAATAGATAACTAATATTTTGTCTAGGTGAATATGGCCCTTACAAGGCCAGGTATATCACCTATGACATATAACCTGCTCTGCATTAGTATGCTACATCATGCATAGTTAAGTCTCTCGTTCTTCGCGAAGTTTCTTTGGATCTTATTTGGCTTTTCTCGAATCTTTATTTCTTTTGCTCTTTTATTTCTTTTTGCGGTAGTTTATACGTACTGTTTTATGCGCTAGTTTACGCGAGAGTCGAGGAAGAGCCTGAAGATTTTGAAGAGCCGCTGAGGACTTGAAGCGCGAAGACCAACCCAGAGATACAAGCTCCAAGTACGAAGAGCAACTCAGAGAATCAAGCCTCGAGTCAGAGTTTAAAGATTAGGAAAGCGATTTGCAGGCAAGCCCTAACTCCCATTGATCATGCTGAACCCATGATTACAAATGATCCTATTTAGAGCTTGATTTCAAATAAAACCTGCATGGAATTTAAAATGATTTAAATGCTTAGAATGACCTAAGTATTTGTGATTGCCATCCCTTGATAATTGCTTATCCAAATTCCCTTGATAAACCTAGGAATCCACCATCATTAATTCTTTAATGATGAGTTGGATCAATATGCTGCTTAGGACTCATTCACACCGTGTATTTAATAATCTGACTCACATGCTTTTGCGAAAATGTGTGCGTGCTTGGTGTTGTGTGCGTAAAGTGAAAATGGGTGGGATTAGTAAGTGCAACCCATAGTGGGGGTAAGTTTTAGACGGGTGCAAGCGAGGTAGTCCTCAGTGGGGAGGCTATCTCTGGGACGCTACTCCTCGCAGGAGGGTAGCTATTGAAGATGCTTGCATCGGTCGTATAAGGACCGGTTCTTGTGCCGCCTGGCCTAGCAGCAGTACAACCACGAGGCCCTATTATGGGTAGGGTTTGGAACCACACCCTACCAGTGATCGCCCGGTACCACCAGGAGGCAGGGAGTTGCAACCGGAAGCCAGGAGAGGATCTTGACGAGGTTGGCGTCGGGTCTGGCAAGTGAAAGTTGATGGCCATGATATTTATATTGATGTGAAGCCCCTGGTCGCTGATTTTCCGGGGTGGTACCGAGGTGACACTGGGCAGGTACGGGACCATTAGTATCCAGTTTCCGAACCAGTGCACTGGGGAGGACTGGGTACCCTTGTGGGGAAAGTGTACAACCTCTGCAGAGTGTAAGAATCTATCCGGATAGCCGTGTTCCACGATATTGGACAGTGCGAAAGCCATGGCCACACATGATTAGATTTTTTTCTGCGTGAGTTATCCTTGGCGTGTGTATTTTTGGAAAAAAACGCCGGTTTGGAGCCGTGCGCTGGTTTCCGGCCAGCATAGCATAAAAATTGGGAACTGGCGGGAAAGGTTTTATTCTCCCCCAGGGCCAATCAACCCCATTAAATTAATTACCATACCTGACTTAGTTTGCGAACTGGTTTTGTTTTCAAAACCAACCCTTGCATAAAATTGGCTTTCCGCCGATACACTGAACCCCCAGCCTCATCCTTGTTTACATCCCTGCATACTATTTACCCCTTGCTTTAGGGTTTGCTGAGTACATTATGTACTCACGGGTTTGTCCGTAATGTTTTAGTGAGAGAAGCCCCGTAGAAGACGACGGCGTTTGGTTTTCGTTCGCACTCAAGTCTGCCTGTAGGCTTGGGCCGTGTTTCCGCTGAGTGTCTGCTTCACCAATAGTCGGACGGACGGACTTGGATAGCTCTGTATCCTTGTCAAACCGCCACTAAAGGTGATATCTCAGGTATTATAATATTTACCTATACGAAGTATGCTTTCGATTACCATATCTGTGTTCTTGTGCGTACCAGCTACTGATCCAGGGACTGGTACATGATGCACAACATGCTCCAGAAATTGGGGTATGACATGTTCGGTCTGAGTAATTCGGGTTTGATCGTCAGTTTTCGGCATTTGTGCCCATCCCTTATACAACAAAATTCTTTTGTTAACTACCAAGCATCACACAACAGCTTAACATATGGGACTATATGGGTGTATGGGTTGCACAAACAAATATTCTTTAAATTTGTATCTGAAGTTTATTAAATTTTTTATCAGCACTGCTTCCTTATCAATTTGCCAAAAAGTGCCGCATCATGAACTTTGTGAAATAATCATTTTTACCTTACATGATTAAAGGACATAATGTTGACACAACAATTCTTGGAACCATTTGCAATAGAGAGGGGATGACCAGGACAATGCAACAATAAGAGAATTAAACTATAGTTGAGATCAGAACTGTTCAGTAATCAGTACTCGAACATGCGTTGACAACAAAAACATTTGCAACAAGAAGACATCAAACGGATAAGCCGATGAAGTAAATTTAACTCTGAGATCGCCCAATGCAGGCCCTTATGAGCGGAGGCCATGGCAGTGTGTAGACGAAACAATCCGATGTCCCACGGTAGCAGGTCAATTCCGGCACCGCCTTCACCTCCATGGTGTCCAAACATACGGAGAAAGGCCATCTCCATCTATCATAATCACGCACTAACAGGACGACGAACCCGTCACCGCCGACTACAACTTTAGGAATCCAATCATACTGCGTCGGGTAGCCAGGTAATATGCGGAAAGCCTTCGATAGCCGGTGGATGCTGTGCTCCAGCACCCACTCGCCGCCGCCGCCGCTGGCATTATGGACTCGCCGAAACACCTCGAGCTCATCGCACTTGACGCGGACGATGCACGGCTAGGTGGAGTCGCCGCTGGTGCAATGAGCGACGACGCAAAACGCCGAGGGACCTGACAACGTGTTTACATGGCTGGGCAGGTCGACCTTGGTGAGCTCCAAACTGGTGTTGTCAAGGACCATCAGGCTGCCGCGCTCTGTCCCCATATAGAGATACCCGTCGGCCCGGCCGGCGAACGTGACCTGCTCGTTGAAGTCGTCGTCTTTTGACGGTGGTACGACGCACCAGCCGTCCTCGTGGTTATCGCCGGCCGTGGAGAAGACGAACGACCAGGGCGCATCGACGTAGTCGAAGTACTTGCAGAACACCCGGAATTTCGAGGCGGAGATGGCGCTGCTGTCTTCCCCTTCGATCAGGAAGAAGTTGCCATTAAGCTGGTGTCGCCCTCGCGCGCTGATGTTGACCTTCCGGTACCAGCCAGTCAGCGGATCGCAGACGACGAGGTACCTGTACTCGGAACGTTGGAAGAGGAGGACGAGGCCGCCATGGCAGTCTTTGAGCTCCCACTGGGAGGTCTTGCCGAGAGGGAGGGAGAAGTGGCTAGCGTCGATGGACGATGTGGGGATGAACTCGATCGAGGTCGCCCGCTGGTGGTAGTGGCCGACGATGGTCGGGGTCCACGGGTGCGGGTGGAGTGAGCGGGCGCGGCGGAGGAAGGCGCTGCCGTCGTCGTCGGCGACGATGACGCCGCGCCATCGCTTGCAGGTGGATGCCGCGCGGATGAGGCAGATGGGGGAGTCGAGGCGGAGGAGGATCCGCTCGAGCAGGTCGTCCGGGACGTCGTCCACGCGCGTCCCCGGCGGCACCGAGTCCGCCACTTCCGTCTCCATCTTTCGCCGCCGTCACTGCCGTTCCATCGCTGCCCTAACTAGCGAGAGAAATCGCTAATGTATTGGTCATATCGACCGTCACGGGCGTGCATCAGTTCCGTATGGTAACCGACTCATAGAAGCAATGTTCGGCAAGATAGGAAAGAGTCAAAGAGCCCGACAGAATCAGGACTAGCCAATAATATTAGCAGGCACGTACATAGAAACAGTAGCACGCACGGCACAACTAATTGAGGATAATAAAGGTCTAGTCAATAATATTAGTCTAATACCGTGGAACGAGTCTTCGTGCAAGGCCCTTTTCGTCCGTGGGCATGTTTTATATTAGCTCGACCCCGACCTGGCAGCGATCCAATGTGGAAATCAAGTTACGTTTAGGTAGATCGGATCAGCCTGATTTTGGTAGATATATTTGGCTAGTGAATCTGTTGATCAATCAATAAAGAGCTCTGCCTTCTCTCCAAATAAAAAAAGGTACTAAATAGGATCAGCCACCGTGTGCTAACTAGCTAGGTAGGGCTTCCATGAAAAGCGGACGGCGGCACATGAACAACACGAGCGCACGGGCGACGGACGGGGTGCCGGCGACGAGCGTCGACGACGTGCCGGACGACCTACTCGAGCGGATCCTCCTCTGCCTCGACTCCCCCATCTGGCTCATCCGCGCGGCGTCAACCTGCAAGCGCTGGCGCGGCACCATCGCCGGCGATGACGGCGGCGGCGCCTTCCACCGCCGTGCCCGCTCACTCCACCCGCCAACAATCACGACCAGCCAGTTCTCCCTCGGCAACTTTGTCCCACTCGGGGACACCTCCCGGTGGCACGTCACCGACGTTCACGCCGGCCTCGTCCTCCTCCACCAACGCGGTTGTCCTCCTCCGCCAGACATCATCGTTTGCAACCCGTTGACACGCCAGTTCCACAGGACCAGCCGCGGCGCGAGAGCACTACAACATTGTCCCCACACTCTCAATGACGCGTTCCTGCTTGACGGCGAAGACGGCAACATCTCCACATCAAACTTCAGGGTGCTTTGCAGATTCTTCGGCGGCCACCGCGCCTGCGTGCTCTCTTCCACCAACGGAAGCGAGGACTGGCGACTCTTGTCGGCGGAGACGTGGAGAGTCCACCGCGGCATCGTGTCCACAGGCAGCCTCGCCGGCCGGCTCGACGGGTCTCTCTACATGGGCTCAACAAGCGGCCTGATCGTTCTCGACAAGGCTACCTTGGAGTGCTCCACGATCGACCTACCCAGCCATGCGAAAACAGAACATGTACACGGATACTCGAAATTCCTCGTCGTCCCTTACGCTGGTGACGACGACTCGCCGCGTATCGTCCACTTGAAGGGCGAGGAGCTCGAGGTCTTTCGGCGTGTCCGTGGCGGCGGCGGAGCCAACGAATGGGTGCTAGAGCACAGCATCCGTCGGCTGTCAACTAGACTGCCTAGGTACCCAGAGAAGCCCCGCATCGCTGGAGATGTTGTTACCGGAGGCATTGGGTCTGTGGTCGTGGTAGTACATGACAACGGTAAAATGACATGGTGGTGCTTCTCTTTCTCTTTGAACACGATGGAACTGACGCCGGCGGAGACTAAATCGGTTTGCCCAAGGTTAAATAGAGCTTTCACCTACTCGCTACCGTGGCCTATATTCATGAGAGCATGCTTAGCTTAGGGCGATTGTCTCTGGGTTAAATTTACATTGGTTTTATATACTTGATGGTGAATGAATTAATATTGGTTTGTGCATGCCATTTTTAGAGGCGGACAGTGGCATGGTCCGCCGCTACTAATGATTTTCGAAAACACAAAAAAAAGGCCACCGCCGCTGCACGCGCCGGCACCGCCACCGCCACCGCCACCGCCACTGCCACCGCCGCCGCCCTTGCTAGCCGAGGGAGCGCTCCCTTCACCGCTCTTGCTAGCCGAGGGAGCGCTCCCTCCGCCGCCGCCCTTGCTAGCCGAGGGAGCGCTCCCTCCGCCGCACGCAACCGCCACCACCGCCGCCGCCGCACGCCACCGCCACCGCCCTTGCCACGCCGCTGCTCGCGCCGTCGCCGCGTCCTGCTGCGTCCTGCTCGCGTCGCCGCCGCCGCCCTTGCCACGCCGCTGCCGGGGCCGCCGCCTCCACGCCGCTGCCGGGGCCGCCGCCTCCACGCCGCTCGCCGCCGTTGCCCGGAGCCAGCATGGGGGCCTCCGCCGGCGCTGCCCCTTGCCGGCCTGGGGCCTCTGACACCGCTGCCTGGGAGAGAGAGAGAGAGAGAGAGAGAGAGAGAGAGAGAGAGAGAGAGAGAGAGAGAGAGATGCGAGAGAGAGAGATGAGCGAGAGGTGGAAGAAGGAGCCGGTGGATTTATTTGGGGAGGGATCCGGGTGGATTCATTTGGACCAATGGGAGGCCAAGATTTGGAAAGAATGGATCGATAACGTGGCATTTGTGTTTTCTTGTTTTTTTATGCGTTTATTTGTGGTATTAAACGATCTCAAATACAAGAGTTGTAAACTACAAGTTTTAGATTTCGTTGAGGTCTACAAATTTCATTTTAGTAATTTCTCCATCCGAGGTCGTTTATGAAATTTGAATTTGAAATTTGAGAAATTCAAACTTCAAATGTACTTTTCGTTAGCAAAATTAATTTAAATAAAAAAGTGTTGAACTAAAAAGTTGTATAACATTTGAGGATATACAACTTTTATTTTGGTCATTTGTTCATCGCAAATAGTGGTAGCAACATTGCTAAAGAATCTTATATATTTGTCTTATAGTTTCATGAATCTTATATATTTGTTCATGAAGCTTGATAAGTTATACAACTTTGTAGTTCAACACTTTTTAATTTGAATTCGTTTAGGGCTTCCAAAATTTGAAGCACATATTTATCATAGTGATATAAATTTGAATTCGTTTAGGGCTTTAAAAATTTTGACCAGTAAATATGCAAACATATATCCTTAGTTGAAAGAGCATGATTTTAAAAGAAAATAGAAAAAAGAATCATAAAATTTGGATCATGAATGAGGGAGAAATACCAATTACAAAATATAATTTGTGGTCTAATAAAAGAAATTAGGGTGACGGACCTAAATGGGCCACCTTGTTAGGGTTCGCCACCGGGATGGGCTCCTCCTGGGCTACCAAGATGGGCCGAGCCATCCCAAGTGACGGCGGGGGTGGAAACCAAGTCCACCCTCAATCACTGACATGTGGGCCCGTACACGGGCGGGGACCACATGTCAGTGACTGTGGCTAGCCCCGCAGTGGCGGAGAGCACGCTCGCATTTAAAGCGGCGGGTGAAACCCTAGTCCGCCGCTACTATTTATAGCGGCGGACGACAATTCATCCGCCGCTACAGATCCGGCGCCGCTATAAACCTAGATGGCGCGTGACCGCCGCTCCCGCGACCACCGCCGCCGCGAGCGCGCCCTCCGCCGTCGCCACCGCCATCGCCGTCCCCGTCCCCGTCCGCCGTCGCCGACCATGGTCGGACCGCGCGGAGTCCGTCGACTCCTCGTGGTCGCCATGGCCGGCGCCTTGGCCATGGGGTCCGGCGTCCCCATGGAGGCCATGGCCTCCGGAGCCGGAGGCGCCCGGGTCCCCATGGGCCCCATGGCCACCGGAGGAGGAGGCGGCGCCGGAGCCGGAGGAGGAGGCGGTCGCGGAGCCGGAGCCGCCAGTGGAGGTCGAGGTGGAGGCGGCGTCGGAGCCGGAGGAGGAGGCGGCCTTGTGGGGCCTTTTGCCGCAGGAGGTCCAGCCGGCCCCGTGGGCTCCTTGGCCGCCGGAGGTGCCGGCGACGCCTTCCCCATGGCGTCCTTGGACGCCGGAGCCGGAGGCGGTGGCGCCGGCATAGTTCAAGAGCCGGAGGCGGTGGCGCCGGCGTAGTGGAGGCGTCCCCGGCCGTCAAGACGACGGCCGGGGATCTTTTGGTTTTTTTAATGTAAATATAGTTATTAGGCCGTTTTAATCGCGGTTATTCGTGATAAGTAATTTTATATGTCGTCTTAATCGCGTTTTATCGCGATAAATATGTATATAACTATTTTCAATGAATGTTTAGCGTTTTTAATTATCGTTCAAACTACAAACGGAGAGGGTCAAGGGAATAAAAGCGGCGGCGAGAAAGTCACACCACCGCTACAAATGTTTTTGTAGGGGCGGCTTCAAAGAAAACCGCCGCTACAATACCGAAGTTTTGTAGCGGCGGTCTTCGTGTTTCAGGCTGCCGCTATTAGTTATTTATAGCGGTGGCCGTTTCGAACAGTGCCACATGCTCCACTATAGCGGCGGACCGCATGCCAAACCGCCGCTACGTGTTTTACTGGTCCGCCGCTACAGTGTATTTGTGTTGTTGTGTAAGCATGGCCGGAGTCTGAAAAACCTCCTAATTGTTATTTGGCCTACTTAACCTCAGGATTGGCAATACCGGTTCAATTTACACTTCAGTAGGTTTTGCATGGTCGCTTTGCTGACATTGACAATGGTAGTATTGCCATGTTGATGCCTACGACATCAATTTTCTTCCCGCCAAACCTTGGCTCTTTGCTTAACCACATTATGGGTAAACTTAATTCTTCACAATAGGAGAGTGAATGCGACTCATGCCACTTCAGGGATTGACGTTCAAAATCAAAAAAAGAAGAAGAAAAGAATATGGCATACCCATCTGTTAGGAAACTTGTATGTAAATCCTCTGTAACCGTAGTGACAAGTCTCTGTGCATGTAATCCACTCACTCCGCATGATTGGGTAATGCCCGGACTCATCGCCCTTGACTTAGTTCAGTGCATGGCCATCTCCAGCGCTCTTGTGCAGCCTACATAAGGCACCTCAATTGATGAATACAGTACAGTTTTTCTCCCCATTCTCTAACTCTCTTACATGGTATCAGACGGTTCATTCTGAGACATAGATGGATGGATAAACCCACAAAGTATACGAAAACATTTGCAAAAAGAAAACGACATAGATGGATGGATAAACCCACGAAGTTTAACCCTGGGACATTCGCCCAGTGCAGGTCCTCATGACCGGAGGCCATGGAAGCGTGTAGACGGAACAATCCATGGACATGAATAAGTTGGAATAAAGCGAGAGTCTTGCAAGTTGCAACTTCCTTGCAAAATTTTGAACTCCGTTACTTACAGTGGTAATTCAGTTTCCTATGTTTCAGAGTTCAGATCAAGTGCCCCCATATATGTTATGAGCAAAGCAAACATAGGTTCAAGGCTCATGGTCGCTTTGAGCCAATGAGGTCCAATACAAGGCCACATGGGAGTAGCATATATAAATATGTAGTGCAGTATACGTTGTGAGCATGCATCCAATTGTTGCTGGAAATCACCCTTGAGCTGTTCATGTATTATTCACCTATCATGCTTAACTTTAAGACTTGCATGCTATTTTGCTTGCTAATGCCAAAGTCATGTCACCTGCAGAAAGTAGAAACGCACTGGAGTACTGACGCAACTTGCTTTAATTCCATCAAATTTGCCGCCTACTTAAGATTTCTGGTCCAGATCGCACAAGATTTTTTTTAGTGCTACTATAGAAGAAAAATAAATATTTCTGGTTGAGATCACACAAGGAAAATACAAGATTTTACCGGTCTAGGCATAGCACAAGTGACTGAACATTTCTGGTCCAGATCACACAAGATTTTTTTTTTTTTTGCGGGCACAGATCACACAAGCTTAACCAAGTAAGTGACCTCTGAGTTATTATACTCCCTCCGTTTTTAAATATATGACACCGTTGACTTTTTCGTTAAACTTTGACCAACAATATAGATTTAAATAGTTACTTTTCAAATGTGAAATGAATATCATTGGATTCATCATCAAAAGCACTTTAAGGTTAACTTACACACTTAATTATTTACATAAATATTTATAGAGAAAACGAATGATCAATGTAACAAAAAAAGTCAATGATGTCATATACTAAAAAATGGAGGGAGTAGTGCTACTATACCCACACGCCTGCTTCCAGAATGGCGGCCTGTCTATGTTGAGCTCGTGCTCCTCACGGACTAATGTTATGCATCCGCTATGTCCAGCGCGATTAAACAACGAACTCCAATAGATCATTTACCGTGAGCAACCAATAGCCCAAGTAGCATAAATCACCACATTTACGTTTCTAGGCCACTCGCCTACTCTTGCATGGCTAATTTGATTTGATTAACCTATTCGCTTACATGCCTAATGTGAATGTAATTTTGTTATAGTGATACTATACACATACACTATCAATGATGTTATCGTACTAACCCATTATTTGTCTAGAGATTGCTAGTGTAAATAGACACGGAAAAGAAATACCACTGTCCATGTGTCAGCAAAACGACTATACAAAACTAATTGAAGTTTGAATTGAACCGATCTTGACAATCATGAGGTTAAGTAGGCTAAAAAATAGTTAGGAGGCAAAAATACTTAGGGGAGTAACTTGAATCATATTGTTCTAATCATTTTATTGGTGAATGCATCTTTATATGTATGATATTGTTTAAAAAGCTTCCATGGTCTTCATTGTGCCACGTCTCATACTTTTATTTCACACTATTTGCTTTCAATGACTTAAGTATATATGAAGTGTTGAACATGCCTATAGCATAATGGGTAGACTAAACTTACAACACCATTGTATGGCGTGTCCATGGTTTTAGAACACACATTACATTGTACTCATGATGTATCGTCTTAGAGATAGGTCACCGTTTTATTTGTTACAATCCATAAATCCGTTCGTGCACATGATTGTGGTCTCATGGCCAAGGTCGATCTAGGATCAAGCGGGATCTTGATGTCGAACTCTGATGTAATTTTCTCTCTTATCACTTAAAGAAAGATGAGCAAAACACATCTAAGACGAAAGAAATAACTCACATATTAAATATGTTTTTATCTTATAGATACAATATATTAAGGTAATATAGTGTCTTAGTGGTGCATCCCTCTTGTTTTGACTCTAGCTTAGTGTGAGATAAATACCCCTGCACCCATCGAGTAGTGAACGGCCGACTTCTATGGACGATGTACACTTCGATGAAGAAGGAAATGACCTCTGAAGCAAGACAATCTTGTAGTTCAATATTGCTGTAGTGTTATTTGGACGCAGAAATAGAGTGTTTTCGAAGGTCGTCTCGTCCATGATATTATCTCACTACCAGAAATCGCTTTTTTTCTGAGTGTCCAACCCTTTGCTGAGTGTCATTTATCGGGCACTCGGCAAAGGGTACCTTTGCCGAGTGCAAGACAATTGACACTCGGCAAAGGGTGGACACTCGGCAAAGTGCTTGTGATATTGTGGAGCTGACGGCGACTCGGTCACAAGTCAGACGCGTTCTCCTCAAAAAAAAAAAAAAAAAAAAAGTCAGACGCGTGTGATATTGTGGAGCTGACGGCCTTCGCGTCGGCCCGTCGTCGCTCGCGGGCGAGTCCGTCGGCCGCCGGCTGCCACGCTCGATCGACGGCGATGCGGCCTTCCTCGCGGCGACCGGGATCCGCCCAAGTCAGACGCGCCTGCGTTTGCTTCCGTTCGAGCTAGAAATCGCGTGCCGTTGCTTGTTATGCCCAACGAGCTAGAAGCCACGCATTAATCCAGAAAGATGAGTTTCAATCGATTACCCACTCAAAAAAGCACTCAATACTTTCACTACAAGCCCAACCTCTCGCCGCACGCACGCCATGCAGAGTCATGCACCGTGCTCAATCGCGTCCCGGTCAGCGTGAATATGGTCGAGCATGCATAACTCAGACAGAGTCCGGCCGATGTGGCGCGCAGCTTGCGTCCTTGTGGTTCATCGGCATGCACGGCGCCATGGCGGCGAGCGAATCGCGTATGCGTACGGCACATGCAACAGCACAGTCCACAGGCATAGTATTTCCACTCTCTCTCTCTCTCTCTCTCTCTCTCTCTCTCTCTCTCTCTCTCTCTCTCTCTCTCTCTCTCTCTCTCTCTCTCTCTCTCTCTCTCTCTCTTTAATATGGAGATTTTACTCCTGCTTTTGAAAAGCATAAGGTTTGTTACACACTCAGCTGGGGACTCCACCCTACCGTTACAGTTCCAGAGACACAAAATTAGACACAAAGAAGAGAACGCAGTCTCTTAAACACAGTGCTTCCACTTGCTTTTCGGTTCAAGATTCTCGCCAAGACCCGATGTCCAAAGAATTTAAAAGACATAGAACGGATTAGATGTATGCCAGTCTTGGCCACAACATTCAAAGAATAATTATCAGCCTAATGACATGTATGTACAGTGGTACTTGATATATATGCTCTCCCAATGAACTCGGGAGGGGAGTACATTCAACTCAACCGAACGTAGTATGTTTGCATCCCTGTCAGAGCATAATTACACATCAATTATTACATGATGATCAGCTTATTACGAGTAGTATATCTTTCTATCCATTCCATCGAGTCGAGCTGAGTAAGGAGAGGAGAGCAGAGCACGTACTGTGCTTCCTTGAGCTTTTATTTGCTTCATCTCAGTTCTTTCTTCGGTCAGCTTCGTTAATTGCTGCCGTTGGATATGTAATCGTGCATTGCACTCGCTAGGCCTTCATTGAAATCAAGTGAGATTCCTTGGTGCATGGATGCGAAGATAGTGTTGGTTGATGGGACGACCTTGCACAAACAAAATCAACATATGCATGTATATGAGTGCCCGGAAGAAAAAGAACATGCACTAATTTGTTAGAAACTGGGGAAGCGATGCATGCATGCGGATACCTGCAATGCATGTTGCCCTTGGATGGCGGCGTAGAAACTTGCTGCGGACCTTACTATGACCTGCCCAAAATGCTTGATCTTCTCCGCCTCAGCCAAGTAGTCACTTGAGGGATTGTTGTCGGTGTTACAAACAAGGAGGTCGTGCAGGCTCTGGTGGCAGACCACCTCCAGTCGCCTTGCCTTGAGATCTCTGAGGTATTCCGGTAAAGTCTTCAAGTCTCGGTCGTGCAACACCAGAATGTCGAGCGCCGGGACGTCTCCCAGCACCTCCAGCGCTGGGCAGTTATAGATGGCCGCCTCCTGCAGCCTGGGGAAGCCACGGATGATCTTGAGGCTCGGACAATCCAACACACAGAGCTTCTCCAAGGAATGGAAGTTCTCCACGGCTGTTATCCTGTTGGCATGAAATAGGAACAGTTCCCGCAGAGCAGTCCGCTTGCTGCTAGCGAGCCCCGCGGGTAGGCGCTCCAGCTTGTTCCTGTCGATGCGTAAAATCTGCAGGGAGGGCATGGCTATTATGTCGTCGTCCTTGGCTTCCCACGCCCACTCCTCCCAGTTGGGCAGCACACATAACCTTAGGTACTGCAGCCTGGGGAAAGACGCCATCATCTGCGGCCGCTGTTGGTTCACGAATTCCGGCTCCACATGACTAATGGACGTAGCGAAGTCGATCATCAGTTTCTCCAAGTTGGGGAGCTGGCACAAACCGTCAGGCAGCTGGGTGCAGAAACGCAGGAATGTCATCTGCAGGTGTGTCAAGCTGTTCAAGTCAACCCTCGCCTTGGTCAGCCAGCTCGGCACCCGACGTCCCAAGTAATTCACAAACAAAAGCATCCCCAGGTGACGTGGTGGGCGAAGCTGATCGAAAACCTCCTCAACCCGTTGCGCCACATCACTGCTGGTCTCCTCTTCTCTTGGGTTGTTGCAGGCTAATTTCAATGTCCTAAGGTGCTGCTTGTTATGGAGCTTGGCCTTTGCAGCAGCTGATGGACCACCACACAAGACACCACTGCTTCGAGTCCCCGAATTTCAAGGTCTCTAAGCTGAGAAACCTGGAGACTACACCACTCCCCGTCCGTCTGTACGTGGAATGTAGCAAGTGTCCGCAAGTTGGTCAGCCCGCCAAATCCTTTAGGTACAAAAAAATTTGGACCAGGACCTACTAAAAGACTCCTCAGACGCTCTAGCTTTATGATGCTGCTAGGAATCTCACCAGAAAATCTAGAGCAATTCTCAATACGGATAACCTCTAGGAACTTCATCTTACATATTTCATCTGGCAGACTAGATATATCAGTGTTGTCCAAATATAGGAATCTAAGGTGCCTGAGCTTGGCTAGAGACTCGTGGACAAACCTATTTGACTCTGCATGCCTCACCCACAGCATCAGCAGGCTAGGAAGTCTATTTCTCAAGGAGGAATCAGTACTAGCAGAAGGCTCAAATTTTATCCTACCAATGATAATCAAGCTCCGTAGCAACTCTTGTTTTTCTGATACGCTATTCCAATCTGGCTTTACTGCTGACCCCAACTCAGTTGACATTATGGACAGGCGTCTGAACTTTGTAGATGAAGAAATCAGCTGGGTACTTTCTCGGCCAGGCCTAATGACCAACGCTTCATCTTTAGCCATGAATTGAGCAAAAGAGCGGATAACATCATGCATCATGGATACTTCTTTATTTGCACTAGTTTCTAGAGGCTCTATAAGATTCCTTCTTATCAGACTTCTGTAGTAAGAAACTCCTACGTTGTATTCTTCTTCTCTCGGACTCCCATCGTCACTACCAGCTACTAGCAGAAACCCTTCGCTCATCCACATATAGGTAATAACATCGCATTGTATTTTTAACCCTTTAGGGACAAGCGAGTAGTAAAGGAAGCATTGCTTCAGTGCAGGAGGCAAATCCTCGTAGCTTAATTGTAGTGCGATGTTTAGATCACGGTGTGATTTATCTGTTTTCCATGCAGTATCATGCAAAACATTGTTCCACTCATGCTCGGTCGCTTTCTTTGTTCTGAGGAGCCCTCCTATCGCTTTAATGGCAAGTGGTAAACCACCACAATTCCTAATAATCCCTATACCGATGTGTTTTAGGTTATCAAGACCTTCTTCACTGCCGGCATCCTGCATGTATAAGTCGTGATGTGGTCATCATAATACATTCGATAACATATATGTGTGCAGCATTTTGATGCATGAAACATATATACACACAACATCTACGACAAGACAACAGTTCCCATCGCAAAAAAAAAAAGACAAGACAACAGTTCAATGAAATGATCATAGAGAAGAGTAAATGGTCAACTGGATTACAAAATATCTATGAGTGGAAAGAAATACATATTTTCCTTAGCGGAAATTGCCATCCGTAGGTCAATTCCAGTTAACAGAAATATTGTTTCGTTTTTATCATTTTTTTCTACTACAGTTGATGACATTTAAAAGCAGGCATTTACCATTACTCTTTATAGTGTTACAAAACTGTACTGCTTAATTATCATAAAAACGATAATATAGTAGTAATATGTATTCCGTAAAAACTGCATGTATTGTATTGAGAATTTTGGTGACCAAGAGATAGAAAATCAGTTCGTTCATATATCTATCATTTGATCAGCAGGTTAATTTGCATGCTCAGTTACCTCGCTTCTTGCATCTGAGCTATCATTAGAATTTCCTACTACTTATTAAACTAGCATAATGGGTCGATCGGATGAGCGAGAGGGTGACTAGCTACGTACCTGCGGCGGCAACTGTTTCTTGAGCAAGGACCAAGCATCTTTGTCGTCCATTGATTGGACATGGTGCTTGCGGTAGGCTGCAGCTCCCACCATGTCCTTGATGAGCTCCTCGTTCCGAGTGGTGATGATGACTCGGCTTCCGGGGTGTTGACGTGCAGCCTCTATGATCGGGTCCCGAAGGACGCAAGTCCATGCCCCGTCGCTCCAGACGTCGTCCAGCACCAGCAAGAATCTATTGCCCGTTGACGACAGAGCGCTGACGAGGGCTTGCGACAGGACCTGCTTGTCCCCGCCACCGGGTAGGGGGACATTTCCTCCGCCGGTGGCCTGGGTGATGGCGGAGCGTAGGAGCTTCTCTTCATCATAACTCTCGGTGACGCTCAACCAGATCTTGCTCCCGAACGTCATCTTGACATCTTCGTCGTTGAAGATCTTCTTGGCCAGTGTGGTCTTGCCCGTGCCCCCCGCGCCCACGATGAACACCACCATGATCGCTGGCTCGTTGCTCAACAGCTCCTGCATCGATCCAAGCATGCGCTTTCAATAAAAGACCTTTTGTCTAACGCCCGGACTCTCACAAAGAAAAAAAGAATACACAGCACCTTCACCAGGGCCTTTGTGTCCTTCTTGATCTTATCACCGACGATAGCCGATTCGTCAATAAACGACGTCGTCGTGCGGCTGTGTGGAGTTGCATCGCTGGGTCGCGTCCACTCCGGTAAGGAGCTCGGTTCAAACCTGAACTCGGCCATCTCGTCCCTAATGCCATCAAGCCTCTCGTTGAGGTCCTTGATGCGGCTGCCCATGCCATGGGCGAAACCCGGGTTCCGCAGGAAGAAAAGCAGTGGCCGGAGGCAACCCGGCGCCTTGTCCTCCATGCTGGCCCAACAGCGTCCCTTGTTTTGCCGCTCCTCGGTGTCCAGGTGGCACAGCTCCAGGATGTCCGTCGCCTCGTACAGGGCCCCCTTGAGCTTGCTCACCCACCTTTCCACTCTGGCTTCATTGATGCGCCGACGCTCGGCGTCGGCGAGGTATGCCTCTAAGTTCTCCACCTTGCCACCAAGCTTCTTGATCTTGACGGAGACGCCCAGCAGGATGGTCAGCTCTTCTTCAGACATGTCCTTGATCATCTTGATCACGGAGGGGGCCAGAGCATTCAGCACCGCCGCCATGGCTTCGACCTACAGTATTTTAATTACTTCTCCTTCTTAGCCAGCAGTAAATGTAAGTTAGACCATGCATGAGAGAGAGAGAGAGAGAGAGAGAGATGTGACCTCAATTAGCTGGAATCCTCCTTGGCGGCTCTTTGCTCTTGGGTAGTATGCAGGGGAAGGCAATAACACAACTATGAGGTTTATATAAGTACATGGACCTTATTTAAAAAAGAGAGAGAGGACGATTCCAAAACTTGACACACACTGCAAGTAGTACTTGTACTAAACTTGCCAGAGATAGATCGTTTCTCCCTAACTTGCCGGTGCGGGACAAATATATTCCTGCTGCCTTTAGATGCCAATTAGACAGAAAGCAATGCCTGTCATACCGATGGAGAATTCCTACTTGGTGGTCATCCAATTGTTTTTTCTTATTTCTCTGTCATTTTTTACCGTAAATATCGGCCCATGCAGCCATGAGTACCATCATGTTTCATGATCATGAAAAAATTACAAGTTTTTGTTTATTTCTTTGTCATATTATGACCAAACAAATATAGTAATCTACGCTTCCGACCAAGAAACCCCATACTTTTTAGGTTCATGAAATAATTACACCATGATAGTTAATATCAGCTTAGTTTTTAGTTTCACGAGTCAATGTGGCATGCTTATAACCATAGAATGAAATAAGATTTATGGTTACACCATTGGTACATTGACACTACATAACTTCATTTCCGTATGGGTTCAGGTTGGAATATCCTAATTCTTTGAAAAGGTGTGAGTTCAATTTACCTGAGCCTTCAATTCTTTGAAAACCTAACAAGAAAGATACTCCCTGCGCACTGCAATTATCAGGATGTGTTACTTCATCACGATGTAATTATGTAGAGGTAAACAACAGTTTTTTTTTTTTTTGCCCAATGACTTGTATATCCAAATGTCCAGCCTCAGTAGTTTTAATTGCATGGATAATTCGATCCTTATTAGAAGTTGAGCTAACCCATATTTTAGCATGGAATTGGAAGTGTAATGATGGCGTATTCTTTTCAGCACAATTGACTCAAAGGGTTGTTCTGAGATAGCATGCATGCATAATTGCTTTCTCTGGTATGTGCTAAGGTGCAGGATTGTTGCTCTCTCTAGTCAATGATGCCTTCATGTGTTGTGATACTTGAAAGAAGAGGCTTGGATTTATTTGTTATCTTAATCTACTTTGGACTTTATTTGTTATAGCTTTACCAAAGGCAGCATGTGCTGTTGATTCGCCATTGGGAATTGATCAATTAACAATATGCATAGCAATATTATTATGCAACCTCTTTAGCCATAATTCTTCCGCTTGCTTTCTTTATGGAACTTTCAAGTACTCGCATCGGTCAGACAAATAATGAGCCCTTAGGATTCTTATGTGCTAATCCTTACAAGCAAGGTATCTCTATTCTATATAGCTACCGCCTTCATTGTCTATCATCATGAACCTCACCAGCCATAGATTGATTCTATCGTGGACAACAATAGTACTTATCACTGCTTTTGTCTCTTTTCTTTTTAATAACAAAACATCTGCTTTGTTGGTGGCATCAATATCTTTGCTAATCTAAACGGTGAAGGTTTCTTAGTGCTGACATCATGCCACGTCATTAAATTAGTGTTCTAGCCCTCCGATTAACCTCTACTTTAATTTTCACCGTCCGATTAGAAAGGATTGTCCCATGCTGACGTACGGTCCAGATTGCTCTCGACCCTTGGCTTCTCCGTCCCCATCTCCCTTCCCTCCCGGTGCGTCTGTGCTGCCGTGCGATGCCCCCACTCTCCCTCGCCCCTTCTCGCTCATGTCTCCGCTCCTCGCCATATCCTGCGGCACCGCGCGATGAGTACCTGGAGTGAGCTTCTGGCCCGGACACACGCTTCGGCTTGGGGAGAGAGACATCGACACAACAGAAGCTAGCCCTCGGAGGTTCGGCTGATCTGCGCGCAGCAGCCTCTGGCGTCCCCGCACGACTCGTGACGGAGTAGGCAGTACGTGCACGCCATATACAATTTCCAGCTTCACGCCAGCCTCCGCAGACCTCTGCCTAGCGCGGCGCCCTCGTACAACCGTCGCCTTCAGCTGCATTCTTCGGCGTGCACTTGTGGCCGACAGCGGGCTCGATCGCGGCACCGACGCGGCGTGGCCACATCATCATCCTCGGCACGGCGGGACGTCGGCTTGGCGCACCTCCAGCGCTGGGTAGTTATAGAGGCCGCCACTGCAGCCTGCAGGGGAAGCCACGGATGATCTGGACAGTTAACCACATATAGATCAGCTCCTCCACGGAAGGGAAGTTCTCCACGCCTGAGGTACACCAGTTCGATGAGTTGAGATGTGCACTCGACGAGGTGACGGCCCCGCCTCACTGACGAGCATCTTCTACCGGCGGCGAACGGTGGGGTAAAGAGCGCTGGCCACGGCGAGGCGAGACCGCGGCGGAAGCAGCGGAACTGTACCGGGATGGTCGCTATTCCAAATAGCGACCACCCCTCGGGTTGCTTTCGGCTGTTGGATCGCGACCAAGCGGCAGGAAAGGAGCCGACCAAAGCGATAGAGGAGAACGGCATGGACCTATAGGCCGCAGAGTTACATGGCCCAGTTGTCCCTGAAGGCCTAATAAGAAATGAGGCCCGTCGTGAGAAGGGAACAACGCGGAAGAGCTGACGCCTGACGGCAGCCGGCCCGTCGTCGCTAGCTGGAAGAAGCGCAACGACGGCCGCTGCCTGCTGCCACGCTCAACGGTGAGGCGACGAGGCCTTCCTCTCGGCGGCTCTGATCCGAAGACGCGTTGTGCTTCGGTTCCAGCTAGCTAGAAATCGCGTACCAAGTCAGGGACAGAAAGCGTATTCAAGCGTCCATTTCGAACCTGTGTGATCTGATAACTATTTCCTCTTATCACTATCGTCCACTTCGTATGTTTGAATTAACTATGCTACTCTATATCTCAAATTAAATGCTACTGCTTCAAAGTTAGCATGAATTGGGCACTGACTATACTGATGACACGTGTGTTGTGTGTGTGACTTATAAGCGGTTAGTAAGCATGCATCTTGTGTAATTTCTTCTGTAATCCTACAAAAAAATTACTCGGCAGCTTCTACAAAAAGAATAGTAAACTTCTGATGGAAGTTAATTGACCCATGTTTGAAAATTGATTTGTTTACGGGCTCAAATGAAAATAGATTTTTTTTCTGTATGATTCATGCAGCTATAATAGATTTTTTTTTCCTATATTATTCATGCAGCTATGATAGTAATGCATGCCATAAAAAGTTCATCTATATACAGATTGGTTAATGCCCGCATTAATTAATTGAAATACGGTCTATTCTATGTATTTTCGCCAGAATTATTTCCTCAATACCCCCTCTTCTTTCTCAACTCTAACACCCCTTCTCAAATTCCTCACCTCCCCTCTCTCTAGACCATCATAGCGTGATGGATCGGAGATTCGGGGGAGCGGGGGCATGTACCCTCCAATACATAAGAAGACAATGTTCAAATGCATATGTTGGTGGTGGGGTATGACAAAAGTGACTCGAAGAAGCAGCAAGCGGGTCAGAGATATTTTGTATGGGTTGCAAGGGATGACGACCAAAAATAGCACACCACCAACACGGCGATCGCCGCCGACAGCAACAAAACCCCGACGATGCACATCCACACAACATCCCACACACCCACCTTTCCGTCTTTGAATATGGAATGATGGTCTCCCATTTTTTTTCCACGAAGTGTTGGGAGCTCAAACCCTGTGGCACATATGAGCTGTGTGTTTTCACACCCCCCCCCCCCCCCCCCCCCCGGCCCCCCTCCCCCCTCCTCGCACCAAGGCAGCAGTCACCAGTGCTAGCTCTCACTGCCACCATGCAAGGTCTCACATGGAACTGAGCGCCAACTTGACAAAGCCTGAACCAACGTACTGAAGCTGACTTGCTTGCATAGTTAATTATGGCAAATCAGAAGAATTGACGCCGCGCCCGGGCAAAACCATCGTGTAACCCCATCAAAGGAATTAAAGCACATGCAACGCAACTCGCTTGCATAACAAGCTGGCATGCTGTTTCAGGCACGTTATCGCCTGGGCCATGCCGATGCGCTTGGGCAAGCTTAGATCAGCTTGTCGTTCGGCACGTCGTCGTAGTTTTCTCTTCCGTCCGCACCCAGCGTCCGTGCGCGTCCAGCGTAAGCCCTTGTTACGCGGCTGGACCTGGATCGAATCACCCGCGCCGGGACGCGCATATCTTGTTTCAGCATTCCCGACATGCGCCGCCGTCATCCAACAGGTGGAGGTACCCGTCCAAGTCGTGGATACCCCTGCATATTGTAGGTCTGCGATCGGGTGCTTGTACGTATACGTTGCCGCCGTTAGCCCAGGACGTACGGCGTCCGTCCAGCCGCGGGTCAAGCGTGCCAGCGCCTAGCATGCCTGGCGGCAGCTAGAACCGGAGCGCGAGGAGGCTCGCCCCTGCCGGGGATGCATATAGCAACCACACGGCAACACGACGTTCCTGATGACGACGCGCAGCACCGCACCGCGAGGCCATCGCGGAAGAGACCCGGGGCATAAATGGAGCCTCCTCCGTGGAAGAGTCGAGCTGTGCGCGCGACGGGAGCGACGACACTGCCTCACGAGCCCCTTCTGCTGGCGGCGAACGGCGGAGGGAAGAGCACTCGCCGCGGCGGGGCAAGACCACGGCGGCACGGTGTCTTGTTTCCCCACCAGGGGGTGGTCTTCGTCCGTTGGATCGCGACCGAGCGGCAGGGGACGAGCCGACGAAAGAGAGAAAGAGCGGCGGTATTGAGAAATGAGGCCCGTTGTGAGGAATGAACAACGCCGGCCCGAGACGAGGAGAAGAAGGCCGCGTCCGCCCGTCACCGCCCGCCGGCGAGTTGCAACGACGGCCTCCTGTTGCGGCACTCGATGGTGATGAGGCATTCCTCTCTCCTCGCAGCGACTTCGATCCCAGTTCAGACGCGTTGTGCTTCCGTTTCCAGCAATAAATGGGGTATTTATTGTTGCTTTTTTTTTTCGAGCAAGGTACTTATTGTTGCTTGATAACCCCACGAAGGCAGGGACAGAAAAGAGTATTCAAGATTGTGATGATCTGGTAACTTCTTCCTCTTATTACATCGTCCATTTCGCATGTTTAAATTAACTACGTTACTCTATATCTCAAATGCTACCGCTTCAAGGTTAGTAAGCAACTTGTGTTGTGTCATATCTTCGATCAGTCTTCTAGACTAGGTTTGTTCACCTCATAATATCATTCTACTCTCCCAAAGCCCCCCCCCCCCCCCCCCCTCAATCTTCTTTTTCTATTCCAGCTCCCACACCCTCTCAAATTTCTGCTATCCTTCTCTCTACATAGCACCATAGGGTGATGGATTGGAGAAGAGGGGGCACGTGCCCTCCAACACTTAAGAAATAATGTTCAAAGGAATATGATGGTGGCCGTATCAACATTTAAAATAATTTTCTTGTGACTTTTTAGCTCATGCATCTTCATTTCTTTACAAATTAGTCAATAACAACAATCAACATATCCACGCATACAACTGATAGGCTTCGTCAAGTTACTTCGACAAGGCGTGGACTGAGCTTCCGACATTTGTGCACCAATAACAAACAAAACATGGCACGGTACTGCCTTATTTAAGGAGTACGAGCCTCAGACATGTGTTTAATTTCAAACAACTGGACTCGAGAATATTACCTTAAAATACCTTGTAAATGTACTTGTCTAGAACGTGTCATTTCCGGTGAATGTGTGGACTTTTAGTTTGTACAAGTCTATTGTTCATTGGAAACACGAAACTTTGTGCAAACTTAAAGTATCTCAGAGTGGCTTTGATGTTTCAAGCTAGCTTCGACGTGCAGCATGCTAGGAACGCAATGACAAGAATGCTGACCTACCTACCTTTTCCTTCAAAAAACAAGAAATGTATTATTAAAAATATCCGCCTCTGAATCGACCGATACATATAGTTGTTTGTTACTACAACCCACACAACGTTCCACAGACCACAACATTAAGAAAAAAAGAGAAACGTTTGATCCATTGATCACAAAGAAATCCGGAGAACTACTTAAAAGGAATAATTAGATATTTGCCATTGCAATTTCTCTCGAGCAGGGATCTGCCATTGCAAAAACGATAACGAGAAATGTGCCATCAAGGTTGCAATTCTTATACATATTTACCATTGTGACTTGTCAATGGGTAACGGAGGTGTGAAAGGACCAAAATACCCCTGTCTTCCTCCTATAGCCATAATTTTTCTTTTTTCTTCCTCCCCCATGCCCCGAGCTCCTTATGTGGCGGTTGAGGCTGACGGCCAACACCCTGTGTCCACCCCGCCCTGCTCCCCCAGCGAGCCGTCGCCAAGCCATGACCACGCCCTCATTTGTCACGTCGCTGAACCACCAGCATAACGTTATCTCGGCCCCGGGCCCGCCGTCGCTGCACCTGTCGCAGGGCTGGAGGTAGAAGACGAGAGCCGCACCCTCAATCCACGACATCTGAGGCTGCATCCCTTCCTAATCCGAGTCCCTACCTCATCTAAGATTAGGGACGAATTGATTAGAAATTGCCGGAACGAAATATTTTGCAAGTGGATTAGCTTGAAATTTCAAGCGCGACATGTGCTTGGAACACCGATGGAGGAGCAATTGATTAATGGAAGTTGCAGCGCCACCACATCGGTACCCGAATCAGCTTCCACATGGGAATTTGGATACGATTGAGGATGGCGGCAGAAGCAAACTTGGCACATTTTAGGAAGCAGAGCTTGCCGCCTCTCTTGGGTGCGGCGCACGCGTGGAGTTTGGAGTTGTCACGGTGTGCAGTTCATCCGGGGGCAGCGGTGCACAACTTTAGCTCGGTGGTGACGGGCACAGGTAGAAGAAGAGGGTAGTTTGGGCAATATGAAAAAATATTAACAGCAAAAACTTGACGGCGATGGCAAATATGTGTAAGAATTGTAACATGGCTGGCATATTTCAGATTTGCATTTTTGCGATGGCAGATCTCTAATTTCGGAGAAATTGCAATGGCAAATATCTAATTATTCCTAATTAAAAGGTGATCCATGATTCGGTGAACCGCCATCCATATTATTTGCGAAGATCTCTGCCTGCATGCAGTTTCAATCAAGTTGCACGTCCCGCCCTGCGCATGTGCCTTCTGCCCGATGCAGCACGCACGTCATGCATGATGCACCTTGCCCTCGCGTCCCGGCCAGCATGAACATGCAGCGTCGAGCATAACGCAGACAGAGGCCGATGTGGCGCGCAGCGTCCTTGTGGTTCATCGGCATGCATTCATGTACATAGGCGCACAGACACAGTACCTCCACTTGATTTTTAGTTCAAGCCTCTCGCCAAGACCCGACGAGGCGAGAATATAATCGTGGCGCGAGGCTGCCAGCGAAACACGCCCTGTCAGTCTGTGCACGACGCGGCCGAGGCCCAGCCGCACAGTGCGGCTGCGTACGCACTCTCCAACCACATCGATCTGAGGAGACGTCCGTGCGGCCGCGCTATATCACAAGAAATCCTCTGCCACCAAGCTAGGTGATGGCGGGTTCCAAACACACCGACGCCGTCCCGCGCGTGCGGGCCGTGGAGGAACGGCAGGCGGTGTCCACGGCGAGGGCGCCGGCCATGTTGGGGGATAGGTCAGCAAGGTATTGAGGCCTCGAAGGCGACCAGCCTCCTGAGATTCACCGATTCGAGGAGTTGAAGATCTTCTTCTACCGGCGGCGAACGGCGGAGTGAAGAGCGTCAGCCGCGGCGAGGCGAGAGACAACGGCGGCACAGTGTCCTGTTCGCCCACCTGGTGGGGGTCGCTATTTGAAAGACCACCCTGGGGTTGCTTCGACCGTTGGATCGCGAGAGCGGCTGGAAACGAGCCGGCGAATGCGATACAAGAGAGCGGTATGGGCCCATAAACGGCAGGGTTATCACGGTTAATCTCGCGCTTAAGGCCTGCCTATTCTAAGAAAATGAGGCCTGTTGTGAGGAATAAACAGAGAGAGAGAGAGGAGCTGACGGCCGTCGATCGGCCCGTCGTTGCTTGCCGGCGAGTCGCGACGACGGACCGCCGCCTGCTGCCACGCTCGACGGCGACTCGATCCGAAGTCAGACGCGTGTGTTTGCTTCAGTATTTGCATGTTCCACAAAATTTTAATTGTGAACATGTGTACATTACTATCCATTTAGCATCCATTGAAATTTCAGTTATCTAATGGTATTTAAAAAAAATTATCTTTCCAATCCAGAATTTTGCAAGTTAACTGCAATCAAATAGAAGCTTGATGACTTAGCTTGGCATGGCGATTGTGACACAAGGAACCTTGGGATAGAATCTTGTGTCATGTCTTCTGTAATAAAAAATTTTATTTAATATGCAGCCTAATATGGTTTGGACATTGGAGGAGAGGGGCACCGGGCACGTTCCCTCCAATGCATACGAAAATAATGTTCAAAGGCATATATGTTGGTGATCGTATTATTATTCAAAATATATTTTTAGGATCATGCAAATGCATGCACGCGCATGTTTTGAACAAATGGCATGCAAACCCAAAAATATGAAAAGATTTCAATATTGTTCCTTCACATCACTGATTTGCCTAGTCATATGCGTGTCGACACTCCGGACCTATGATCTTTTCATCCTTCTCTACCTCTCAGCACATTTGCTTGTAGGGCTGGGCCAAGAGTCCAAATTGATAATCTGATGTTTTTGTTTTCCTTGGTGAATTGGCCGTGATTACGATACTCATGACACTGTCTGTTATGCGACTTCATGGGTTAGCATCACGCGTGGCCTGCCCTGTCTCTCACTGGTTTCTTTTTGCTGGCACTGGGTCTGGGATTGTGCATGTTCATGACAGAAGCAGTATGTGTCGGCTAATATATGCTCTGTTCTACTTCTGCACCTGCAGGCCGGTGATGAATTGGGACTTTGATTCCATGATCACAAGCTGACGTAGGATATGTTAGAGGAGGAATAATGGAGTTCCGGAACAGCATCCATGCCTGCCTGACGAGATTCAGTGAGCGACTGAAACTCGCTTCTCCAGATCAAAAGAATCACCTTCTGTTGAAATCCTGAATTTGCTTCGATAGCTGATACTAGTAACCGTCTCATCTCAGGCATCCGACATTAGTCATTTGCTTCGAAAACACCATCTTTAGCTTTTGTTAATGCGTGAATTCCACTAACTTGGGCCCCTGTCCTTGATTCTCCAGTGTCCATGGCTCATGCGTCCTCGGCCTACGGTGATTCGGACGGCAACTCAGGTAACTGGATATCCTCTGCGATCGCAACGTCGATTGATTGGGTTCTAAGTGCAAGGGCACTTTTCTGCGACAGAGAAGATAAGGCGATGACGGCGGCGTTAACGGCGCGCCGGCGCGGCGCGTCTGACACGGATCACCCACAGATGTCGCCGCTTGGCATTTACAGACGCACTGGTCAGTGTTACGGCGAATCTGGTGGAGAGCTTACGGGAGGACGAATTTGCGCGGCGGAGAAACCACGTTCTGTCACCGGAACATCTCTTGTCAGCCGGCGCACGGCGGCGGCCATGGCGACGGGGCGGTCGCTGTTTCAAATAGCGACCACCCCCGGGTCCAGCGGAAGGATCGGCTGGGCCAAGTTGCGGCCCAATAGCTCAGCTCCTTCGTTGCCGAGGCCCAACCACGAACGAAGCCTGCTAACGAACTGTGAACGCCCCGCCGAGACGGCGCCGGCGAATCGAAACTGCGGCATCGGCGCCGGCGCTCGAAGAGGCTGAAACTCCAACTATTCCGTCTAAAAAAAAAACTCCAACTATTCCTGCCTCCGCCTCCTCTTCTCGACTCTACGTACGGACGGATAAAGAACAGGCACACCTCGATCGGGACTCTTCGCGACAGCTTTTGGCCACTGTTTTTCACCGGAAAACGATCGGGATCAGGTACGTGCGCGGCGCGGTGCGGCGAGGAGATGGATCGCAGTCGTGTGCACATGTCTTCTTTCTCGCATTGTCAGTTTGACCATTCATGGTCCATAGCCCCTTTTCTTGGAAAAGAGCTATAGAAGCTTGATCATCCGCGCGTCCATGAAAAAAACGGGACGAAGCGTGCTATTCCACCAATGGTAACTTGGGAATCAATAAGTTACACACTTGCCGGAGGAGTGATCAGCACTGTCCGTTCCGTCTGCTTCTTTTGCTCTTCGGCTTTTTTTCCCAGTGCACCTACCAGTTTTAGCAGTACGGGGTTGATGAGAACATCTCAAAAGAAGTTTCTTACTCTAGCGCCGGCCAGTGCGCCGTAGTAGAGTGGTAGCAATATTATTGCTCCCAAGCACGCGACAGCCTCCGAATCAGTGGACAACACAATGAGAAATGGATGGACGATGCATAAATCAAGGGATCTCCGACCCCTCTTCTTTCTTTCTTTTTTTTTTTTCCTTTTGCCGAAAGATGATACTCCTATATAGGAGTAGGTGCCCAGTTGCCCACTATATACATACGAACTGAACCTCCCCGCCACAGTAGGATAGGTGTATCCATCCTTTGGAAACCTTTTTTGTCACCGTACGTCCCAATAAATAACTCCATTACG
Source organism: Eragrostis curvula (assembly GCA_007726485.1). Taxonomy (NCBI): domain Eukaryota; kingdom Viridiplantae; phylum Streptophyta; class Magnoliopsida; order Poales; family Poaceae; genus Eragrostis; species Eragrostis curvula. The sequence continues at coordinate 4,563,342 of CM017444.1, read as the reverse complement.
CAATGAGAAAATTCAGGTGGGGAGCTTCCTCAACATAAAAAAAAAAAAAACTCCATTACGGCCGGAGTTCGTGTGATACGTGATCACCGTTGCTTCTCGACCTTCGAGTTGTTTTTTAAGGGATGCAGATTACATGGTGCACATGAAGCGCACCCCGGGCATTATCAGGTAGGCCTAAGCCATGGCCCGTGCCAACACGTTGTACAGTCTGAAATTTATACCAGAAGACATGCTCATTGCGCTCAAGCTAAATGCACCAGATGACGAGAATTAGCAGATTCGGATTCCTCTGGTGTTGGGTACTGCCGTTGTTAATTATACATGAGTATTCTCGACCTTCGAGTAACAGGTGATTATTTAGCTTGTCAATTTGTCAGTACTTATCACTGCCATGTTATTAGTCACCGATGAAAGCTTGCTCAAACTTTTTCAATCCCTTAGTACTAAATCTCTACTGTTGTGTCCACTCAATAGGCGACGTCGTACGTCCTACGAACCAAAATACTCCCCCTAAAAGCAAACATGTATGGGACCAAGTCGGAGTACTATGGCAACTAAAATAAACGGTCACGGTGTGGCCACTAACGCAACATCGGCCATCACGGTTCACTGATTCATGCAACTCGTGACAGGTTCGCATTACTATTTTTTGCTGTTGCTGCTGCTACTGCTGCAGCGATTGGGTCACACTACTGCTAATTGGGGAGCACTTTGTGTCTTAGCCAAATGAGCATGTCTGCAAGTAGGGACAAACTGACAGACTCAATCAGGTTTCAGAAGATTCCCAGAGTTTAGTCAGAGAAACGGCGACACTTTGCTTAAGGGTGTAGGGTTGTTAGGTATTAATACGGTCCTATGCGCGTCGTGTCCCGCTACAAACGCAGCTCGAATAATTGCCCGTATGTCCGGATTCCTTGGGCTTTCTAAAGGCTGAACCACTGTAACGATGATTCGTAACTAAACTTCTAAGAACTGACTTTATAAATATAATGTTTATTTAGGAGTGTACACATATAGGGACAAAATCACAAAATACATTTTAATACAGAATAACTTGATTTGAATATCCATCGTTCCTGCCAAACTTCTCTAGCCAGCTCCACATTACTCCCTAGACGGATCGAGGACGTGCCCTGAGAACATAACTGTACCCGACGTCTCCTCCACAATGAAAAATGCAAAAGGGTGATCGGCGATAAAATTCACCGGTTTGGGCGGCACGTAGTCACTAAACAATGAGAACCCCAAATCATCTTCGTCATACTCGGTGGCAGCTGCGGCCTCACAGCACTCCTCATTCACCTCAACGACCGCCTTGTGAATGACATTCCCAACAAACAATTGGTCGTCTTCTGATACCTTATTGCTCGCGCTTGGGTCGAATGGAAGGACGAGGCCCAACCTTACCAGATCGCCAACGATGTTGGCACCGAAGGACAACTTGAACCTCGGCAACCGAAACACGCCGACGGGGACATACTCTGTTAGGTTGATCTCTCCAGCCCCTCAGGCCCAAAGGCCCGTGGGCTTTGATCTGCGCCCTGATCGGGGGCGCCCAACCCAACCCTGGTTGGTGGGCCCCTGTCGCCAGCGCTATAAAGAGATGGTGGGGGCCGGGGCGCGCAGTACGAGGTTGACCGCGCCGCCACTAGCCCCACCGACAAACCCTAGACCGATCACGATCTAGCGCTGTGCCGACGAGAAGACTCACCGCCGCCACCACGTCGTCGTACGGGCCCGCCGTCCCCGGCCAGTGCCGCTACAGGCCCGAGGGACACAGGAACATCACCTGGGCCCGCTCCTCTGCCCCGACACCAACGCCCGGCGCCGTCGCACCGTCGCCGCCCGTCGTCGCCATGGCTGCACCAGCTCCCGCTGCTACACACGGAGGTATGCACCACTCTCCTCTTCCTTTTCCCCTAGATCCTAATCCGAACTCCATGTTTATGACTAGATAGATCACAGGACCCGCTATCTCTACACCTAGTTGTTGTACAGATTCTTAACAATGGTATCAAGAGCCTAGGCTAGTGTGTGTTTTAGATCGGGTCGCAGAAATTAGAAGGAGATGATGTTTTGGTTTTGCGATTCGAAGATTGAAACCCTAACCCTAGAGGAGAGGGCGAGAGAGAAAGAAAAGAATGAACTAGGGTTTCGGCTGTCTCCGTTTTTTTCGCGATTATATTTCGAACAGAATTGCTGTGAGCCGTCGATCTCGACGGACGATCAGGATGGACGCGGGGGGTGAGAAAACCCGTCGCTGACCCAGGCCGGCCCACTTGCGGGCGCTTTCGCGCACGCGAGCGCGCGGTATGGGACGTGCGTTTTCGCGTCTTGGGCCGGGCCGCATTCGGCTGAAGTGTTTCTTTTGGGCCGAAAACAGAAAACAGAATTGAAATAGATGTGAATTAGTTTAAACTTTTCCAGAAGCATTTTTTGAATGAATTTTGTGCAGATTTCGTCTCTGTTTAAATTTGAACCAAAGAAATAATTTTTCTAGAGACTAGATAATTGAGATTATGCTTCTGTTTAAGGTTTTACTACAGTTTTTTAACGTTTCCGCTGCATAGAAAATTGATTATTCGTTGTTTGCATTGATTTTAAATTCGAACCAAAGGGAGAATTTAATTTCAATTCATAGATTCCTGTCCAGAATTAATTATGATGTTGCTGTTTTCTGACCAAAGTTGATAATAGCAATATTGTGATGTTATAGACAATTTTCATGCATCATTTCTATTTCTGCCCAAAGGTGACATAGTTCTAATGCAAAAAAGTATTGTATGTTTTACTTTTGACCAAAGTTGGATTTAAGGCATGCAATGATTTCTGTTATTATATTGTTCTCACTTGATTTGAAATGATTTTCAGGAGGGTTATCCATGATGATGTCCATCAATGATATCCCGATATTGAAAGGAGAAAACTATGGTGAATGGTACAATAAGCTAGACCTGTTCTTCACCATTGGTGGTTTGGACTGGGTGCTAACTGCACCGGTTCCCACAGTCCCTGTGGAGCCGGTGAGAGAGACAAATGAGACAGATGCTGCTTGGTTAGCAAGAGAGCTTGCCTACAAGGCAAGCAAAGACAAGTATGATATTGATTATGCTGCATGGTTCCCTGCCAACAAGAAGTGTTTGGCTGTGGTAAAGAACACAATCGAGGCTTCAATTATGGGGTCAATCACAGACTGTCCCACTGTCATAGAGTACCTTGAGAAGATAAAGGGTCAGTATACTGGCTCTTCAAAGACTTATGCTACCCAGTTGATAAAACAGCTGGTCATAGAGAGGTACACAGGTGGTGGGATAAGAGAGCACATACATCGCATGGTGAGCATAAACAATAAGCTTAAACCAATGGACCTTGCTTTCAAGGATGGTCACATTGTCCATCTGGTTTTTGCTTCATTGCCAAAGACTTTTGACACCTTCATTGTTGGGTACAACATGTCCCCAGAGAAATGGGACATAGAGAAGGCCATTGCAATGTGTGTGCAAGAAGAGGAAAGATTGCCCCTGAATTCCATCAACTATGTAAAGAACAAGAATGGGAATTTGAAGAAGCCATGAGAAGCGAGCATTCATCTAAGTGGCAGGCAGCCATGGAAGATGAAATGAGATCGATGAGTACCAACGATGTTTGGGACTTAGTGGAAATTCCTGAAGGAGTCAAACCAGTAGGCTATAAATGGGTCTACAAAACTAAATATGACTTTCAAGGGAATATAGAGAAGTTTAAAGCGTGACTTGTGGCAAAAGGATATACGCAAAGAGAGAGAATTGATTACCATGAGATATTTTCTCCAGTCTCATGTAAAGATTCTTTCAGGGTCATTATGGCCCTTGTGGCTCATTTTGATCTAGAATTGCATCAAATGGACGTAAAGACGGCGTTCCTAAATGGGGATGTAGATAAAGAGTTTTACATGGCACAACCGAAAGGTTTTATCGTGGAAGGAAAAGAAAAGATGGGATGCCGCCTAAAGAAATCGATTTATGGGTTAAAGCAAGCTTCAAGAATGTGGTTTTTGAAGTTTGACAGTACGATTAAAGGATTTGGGTTTGAACAAAATATGGAGGACGATTGCGTATATGCAAAGTTCAAGAATGGAAAGTATATCTTCCTAATCCTGTATGTGGATGATATCCTACTTGCAAGCAGTGACGTCAGTCTACTACTAGAAACAAAGAAATTCTTGTCCTCGCAATTCGAAATGAAAGATCTTGGTGAAGCGAAATTCATTTTAGGAATTGAAATTCACCGAGACAGATCAAAGGGGGTATTGGGACTATCATAAAAGACATATATAGAAAAGGTCCTGAAGAAATACAATATGCACAAATGCAGTGCCTCACCTGCTCCTATAGTCAAGGGCGATAGATATGGAGACTTTCAATGTCCAAAGAATCAATATGAAAAATATCAAATGAAATCGGTACCATATGCTTCAGCTGTCGGAAGCTTACAGTATGCACAAGTGTGCACGCGCCCTGACATAGCTTTTGTTACCGGGTTGCTTGGTAGATTCCAGAGTAATCCAGGACTAGAACATTGGAAATTGGTAAAGAAAGTTCTGCGCTACTTACAAGGAACAAAAGGCCTCATGTTGACATACAGAAGAACAGATTCTCTGCAAATCATAGCATATGCAGATGCTGATTTTGCAGGAGATAACAGAAAATCGACATCAGGATATGTGTTCACTCTCGCGGGAGGAGCCATATCATGGAAAAGTCGCAAACAAACCGTCACTGCAGCGTCCACAATGTATGCCGAGTTTGTTGCATGTTTTGAGGCCGAAGGGCAGGTGAACTGGCTAAAGAAGTTTATACCCGGTTTGAGAGTGGTTGACGACATCTCTAGACCACTAAAGATGTACTGCGACAATGAGCCTGCAGTAAAGTATGCTCACAACAATAGGTCAAGTGATGCTACCAAACACATTGACATAAAGTTCTATGTTGTGAAAGATAGAGTCCGAGATCAAACCATAAGTCTCGAGCACATACGTACAGAGAAGATGCTCGCGGATCCGCTAACGAAAGGCTTACCACCCAGCGTGTTCAAGGAGCACGTAGCCGGCATGGGGTTAAGGGACAACCTATGATCTCTGGACTAAAGAGGCCCAAAAGGAAATAAAGAACTGTTTCTGAATGGAGGCGTGTATTGTAGCTGTTGATTCTATGGGCGAGATATGACCGTGACGATGAGACATGCTCTATGCATTAATCTACGACGAGACAAGTGAAAATGGAAAAGAAAAGGAAAAGGTAAAGGATGAGATCAAAGGGGAGATTGTTAGGTTGATCTCTCCAGCCCCTCAGGCCCAAAGGCCCGTGGGCTTTGATCTGCGCCCTGATCGGGGGCGCCCAACCCAACCCTGGTTGGTGGGCCCCTGTCGCCAGCGCTATAAAGAGATGGTGGGGGCCGGGGCGCGCAGTACGAGGTTGACCGCGCCGCCACTAGCCCCACCGACAAACCCTAGACCGATCACGATCTAGCGCTGTGTCGACGGGAAGACTCACCGCCGCCACCACGTCGTCGTACGGGCCCACCGTCCCCGGCCAGTGCCGCTACAGGCCCGAGGGACACAGGAACATCACCCGGGCCCGCTCCTCTGCCCCGACACCAACGCCCGGCGCCGTCGCACCGTCGCCGCCCGTCGTCGCCATGGCTGCACCAGCTCCCGCTGCTACACACGAAGGTATGCACCACTCTCTTCTTCCTTTTCCCCTAGATCCTAATCCAAACTCCATGTTTATGACTAGATAGATCACAGGACCCGCTATCTCTACACCTAGTTGTTGTACAGATTCTTAACATACTCCACTGGTAGGTGGTCGTGTAGGAACCTCGGCGACGAAGTTAACTTCTCGAGCAGGCTCTGCAGCCGGTCACGAGCATCTGGAAGGAAGACACACATGGAGAATTTGGGGATGGTTTGCAGGCGCTTCCAATCGAACCCTGCAGCAGGCGAGTCCATGTCGTCTATCACCTTGTACTGTAGCTTGAGCACCTTAAACCCGTCGTGGCAGGCGATTTGCAGGTAGCTCCAGCTCCATGAAAGGCGTGTCGATAGAGGTGCCGTCGAGGAGATGGAACTCGCCGTCAATGGTGTCCTTCTTGTAGAAGGGTTCACGCCACTCGCTTTTGAAGTAGATGGCATTGACCACGACGTTTCTGGTGTCACTGCTTTGATCCTCTGGCTTGACAAGCTCGGTGATGAGGCCTTTTGTTACCTCGGCCACTCACGCGTTGATCTGAATCCTTGATTCCTTTGGCTGTGACAAAATAAAGCAAGAAACATTATTGTCATTTATGATTAAGTACAGATTTTATATTATGAAAAAAATAAGAAAACGATCGATGAGCAACTAAAAGAATATTGATCCACGCTACACATTTTTTTTCCAAGAGTGAGATCGATCCGTGTATATAGCTGGCTAGGCATGCTCCAATTTTTTTTTTTTGAAGGTCAACAGGGGGGATCTTAGAATCCCCACCTGATTTCCATTAATATTAATGGTAGCCCATTTGGCTCAAAGGTCATTTTCATGATGTGGGATTTGAGAAAACAGAAAAAAAGATGTGTGTATGGCTACATATTTACACGAAAGAAATTACACCATGCGTCCGAGACGCTCTGATCTTCACGAGGCAATCGACAGCGCCATAGGTAAGCTTCTTCTCTGCAGGAACGCAGCAATCTGTCGACGGACTTCGGTTCGTGGCGGAAGACAACCTCATTTCTGTGTTTCCAGAGGAGCCAACAACAGAGCTGCACGAAGCAGTCAAAATGCTTGGCGGGGATGGACGACGGGCGAGTTCCCATGCTCGGCGGACAGAAGTGGAGGGAGGTGTAGCTGCACCCAGAGTAGCCCAGAATTCTTTGGCAAAGCTGCATTCAAACATGATGTGGTTGGGTGTCTCTGGGGCCTCACTGCAGAGTTCACAGATATTGTCCGGCACGATCTTTTTGTACACGAGGTTTGATCTTGATGGAATTCTTTCTTGTACAAGCAACCAGCTGAAAAACTGCACTCGTGGTGGTGTTTTGTTCTTCCACACGAACTGAGCATAGTCACAGGGGTTTCCCGTACCAGCAACAAGCATCTTATAAATCGGTCCGGCGCAGAGTTTGTTCTCTTTGTCGATGAAAGGGCTGAGACGTTTGTCAGGCGTTTGTGAGAGCGTGACATCTTGGATGACAGGCAGCAGCTGCAGCATTTCCTCTGTGGCCCCGTGTGAGGCGTGGCACAAGTTGACCGTGAATCCCTTCTGGTAGCACACATGCCACTGATTTTTTTGCCTGCTTGACATGGCTGTAAAGTGCAGGAAACAGCTCACTAATACGACCCTGTGGCAGCCAAGCATCATCCCAGAACGATGTTGTCTGACCGTCGCCTAGCGACACTGTTGTGATATCTTGATAGGCAGGGTGCAGGTTCCTGATGCCATCCCAGTGTTCACCGGCTAGATTCCCTTCCATAGAGACAATGTCCCCATTCTCTCTGACCCAGGCTGCCCATGATGATTCACCGGGTGAATATAAGCGATGGAAGAGTTTTAGAAGGAGACATCGATTCTGAATCAGGAGGTCTTTGATCCCCAAGCCTCCGAGCTCTTTCGGTTGCGTGACCTGCTCCCAGGCGATGAGGCAGTCCGAGCCACTGCACTTGTCCTCCCCTGCCCAAAGGAATGCACGTCGTCTTGAGTCCATAGGTGTGATAACCCCGGGAGCAAGTAGCATTGCCATCATGATGTACGTGGGGATCCTGTCAAGAACAGAGTTGACCAAGATTGATCTAGCCTGAATGTTCGGTAATGCTGCTTTCCAACCAGCGAGGTACCTGTCAACTGCTGCAATGATTGGGGCGAACGCCGATAGCCGGAGCTTCTCATTTGAGAGAGGCAAACCTAAATAAGTTTGTGGGAAACCCTCCCTTCGGCAGCCCAAGATGGAGATCAGAGATGGAACAACAGATTCTTCAACATGCTCCAATTAACAACCTTATCAACGAAGTCGACGGTGGATGCAGTGCCCTTGAACTTTCCAACGATGGTGTCACGGTAGGCGGGCTCGAGCGGGCGCCTCCAGTCCGTCCACGCGCCGCACGCGAACGCGACGGTCGGCCCGCCGGCGCCGGACTGGTCGACGAGGACGCGGTCTATCACGGATTCCCTGACGAACGCCGTGAGCTCCTCCCTCGTCGGCGCGCCGGCGAAGGCGAGGATCTCGGCGAGGGTGTCCCCCGACGCGCCGCCGGACATGAGCGCGACCGCGACGTGGATGGAGAGCGGCGAGAAGACGAGGTTCCTGCCGCCGGCCGCCGCGGCGCTCGTGGCGAAGCGGTCGAGCAGGCGCGCGGCCAGCGCCGTCTGGCCGGACTGGCAGCTGGCGATCGTCGCGCCATTCGCCGCCATGACACAATCGAGGCCGGCGGTTGGTTGCTTCGTGGCTGCACTACACCACACGTACGAGATTCTGCTTCAAGATCGATGCGCGATCGAGTTAATTAACCTAATCTTGACCGCTCTCGAGACGCCGTGGACGATCTTGTTGGCCCGGTTTTTAGTACGTTCAGGGCGGGACCCACAGTTTGAAATCTCGAGGCTCCGTGAACTCCACTACGGCCGGCCGGACGGCACGTCACCACAAATTCACGATAGGGCACTCGCACCGCTGCTCCAACAAAGCGTGAAATGTGAATGGCGGCGAGCGAAGCTGCCTGCGTAACACGCCCTGTGCGTGCACGACGCGGCAAGCGAACCGCATTCACGTATGTCGGCACAGACACAGTACTTCCTCTTGCTTTTGATCAGTTGAAGCTTCTCGCCAAGACCCAGCGTACCACACGCCCTGTCTGTCTGCGCAGTACGCGGCGAGACCCGCAAGTGCGGCTGCAAGCCTGCACTCCAACAACATCGATCTGTTCTGAGGAGACGTCCATTCCTGCCTCGGGTTATACGCGCGCGGCTGGATCGAATCACCGCGAGGAGGCTCGCCCTGGCCGGGGGCGCGCGGCAGCCACGTCGTTCCGGACGACGACACGGCAGCGCTTGTGGCGGCGAAGGTGACGGCCCGGACTGGCACGCCGCCCAGGTCGAGGCTGTGGCCCCTCTGACGGCCGTCCATCGGCCCGTCGTCGCTCGCCGGCGAGTCGCCCCGACAGCCGGCTGCTGCCACGCTCGAAGGCGACGATGCCTTCCTCGCGGCGACTCGATCCGAAGTCAGACGCGTGCGTGTGTTTGTTTCCGTTCCAGCTACAAATCGCCTATGAAGTCAGAGACACGAGAGTATTCAAATCGGCGTATGGATGATGATCTGACTGTTTCTTCCACTTATTACGATCATCCATTTCGCATGTTTAAACTAACCATGTTACTCTATATCTCAAAAAATGCTACTGCTTTAAAGTCAGCGCTTTGTATATCCTTGAAGAACCGAGTAATGACGATGCTCATGTCTCATGACGAAACGTGTGTTGTGGCCTTGTGGGCGACTATAAACGGCTAGTAAGCATATCTTGGTCATGTGTTTGAAAATAGATTTTTATGGGGTCAAAGGAAAAAAAAAATTCCATATGATTCATGCAACTATAATAGTATGCAGGGCATAAGGAGTTCAACGATGCTGATTTAGTAATTGTCACATTAATTAAAATGGGGTCTAGGCTATGTCTTTTTGACCTACTAGTCGAATGCCTGTGCGTTGCCACGGAAAAAAATCTAAAAAGCTACCATCAATTTGTAGAACTCCACATTAAAGAACGGCACGGATTATTCTTGTTAGATAAAATAGTAAAGGGATTGTCCACGTTGGATAATATAGTGGCATAAGTAGTATTCAAAAGAAATATTTCTAGCCATGATTCTATGTCAAGGAAAAATTTATTTAACCTTTGATAATAAATATAATCATGGTAAACTCGACAAAAGCTGCATGTTCTTCATATCCGAACCAAGAGTCGTGTACTCGAAGATCTTGTTATTCTTTGTCCAAATTGTTAGGCTAATATGTATTCACTTTAGAATTTTATATAACTAATTTTGTATGCTTTTTAAACATTTTCCATTATGTTATAATTTGAAAGTAAAAAAGAAATATAAGTTGACATATCTATTTGGGCTCAGTTGAGAATCTTGTGTCACGCCTTCTGTAATCAAAATTTTTATTTAATATGCCCCTTAATATGGATTGGAGATTTGGAGGAGAGGGGCACGTGCCCTCCAATGCATACGAAAATAATGTTCAAATGCATATGTTGGTGATCGTATTATTGTTGAAAATACTTTTTTAGGATCACTTGCACGTGCATGTTTTGAATAAATGGCACGCAAGCCTAAGAATATGAAAAGATTTCAAAATTATCCTTTCACATCATCTGATTTGCTTAGTCATACGCATGGCTGACACTCCGGACCCACAATCTATTCACCCTTCTCTATCCTTCTCTACCTCTCAGCACATTTGCTTGTAGGGCTGGGCCAGAAATCCAAAATGTAAAAACCGAAACGAACCAAATTTAACTGATATTTTTGCTTTATTTGGTTGACTTGTATTTCAGTTTCTAAAATTGATAATCTGATGATTTTTTTCCTTGAATTGAGTGTGATTACGATACTCACTGGTTTCTTTCTTTCTTTCTTTCCTTTTTTTTTTTTTTTTTTGCTGGAACTGTGTCTGGGACTTGTGCATGTTCATGACAGAAGGAGTATGTGCCGGCTAATGTATGCTCAGTTCTGAACCTGCAGGCCGGTCTTGAATTGGGACTTTGATTCCATGATCACAAGTTGACGTAGGATATGCTAGAGGAGGAAGAATGGAGTTCCGGAACAGCATCCATGCCTGCCTGACGAGATTCAGTGAGCGAACCTGAAACTCGCTTCTCCAGATCAGAAGAATCACCTCCTGTTGAAATCCTAAATTTGTTCGATAGCTGATAGCCTGATACTGCTACTCGTCTCATCTCAGGTCGTCGACATCATTCATTTGGTTCGGAAACACCATCTTTAGCTTTTGTTAATGCGTGAATTCCACTCACTTGTTGGGCCCTTGTCCTTGATTCTGCACTGTCCATGGCTCATGCATCCTCGGCCTACGGTGATTCGGAGGCAACTCTGGTAACTGGATTACCCCTGCGGTCGCAATGTAGATTGATTGAGTGCGAAGTACAGGGGCACCTTTCTGCGACAGAGAAGAGAAGATGACGGCGGCATCAACGGCGGGCATGGGCGCGCCGTCGTGGCGTGTCTGACACCGATCACCCACCTATGTCCGCCGCTTGGCAATTACAGTCGCAATGGTCTGTGTGCTGCTAGTTACGGTGAAGCTGGTCGAGAATTTACTGGAGGACAAATTTGCACGGCGGAGAAACCATGTTCTGTCACCGGAACATCTCTCGTCAGCGCCGTGGCGAGGGGGGCGGTCGCTATATCAAATAGCGACCCCCTTGGGTCGAGCGGGAGGATTGGCTGGGCCAAGCTGCAGCCCAATAGCACAGCCACTTCGTTGCTGAGGCCCAACTATGAACGAAGCCTGGTACAGAACGAGCAGTGAACGCCCGCCGAGAAAGTGGAGGCCGCCGGCGCCGGCGAACCGAAACTGCGGCCTCGGCGCCAACTCCAACGATACCTCCCTCCGCCTCCTCTGCTCGACTCTTCCGGGCCCGTCTTCCCGTTGCCTACTTCAACGTTGTAGTGCTTAGAAAACAACACGTTATACACCGGGCTAACGATCGGGGGACGTACACGTACGGACGCAGAAAGAACCGGCACGCCTCGGGACTCCTCGACAGCTTTTGGCCACTTATTTTTCACCGGAAATCGATCAGGATCAGGTGCGTGCACTGCAAGGAGATGGATCGCAATCGTGTGCGCACGCATGTCTTCTTTACTCGCCTCCTCTATTTGACCATTCATGGTCCTTTTCTTGGAAAAGAGAAGCTAGCTATAGCAGCTCGATCGTCCGTCCATGGAAAAACAGGACGAAGCGTGCTACTCCGCCAATGGTATCTTGGGAATCAATCAGTTTCGCACTTGCCGGACGATCGAGTGAGCACGTACTGTCCGTTCCGTCTGCTTCTTTTGCTATCCGGCTTTTTTAAGTGCACCACACCTACCAGAGTTTTAGCAGTACGGAGTTGATGCGAACAAACATCTCGAAACAAATTTCTTACTCGTAGCGCCGTACAGTGGTGCGCCGTACAGTGGTAGCAATATTAGAGCAAGCCCAATGGGTGTCGGTAAGACAAGCAATATCAGCTTTTATCAGAATTTGCAGGAAAAAACAAGAGAGAGAAGGCCTGCTTGTCGCCGCCTGCAGCGACGATCGCGTGACTGGTTTTTGCACCGTGTGGGGCTTGCCTTCCACCCAAGGCTGTGCACAGTGGGACCAGCAGAATATAAAAAAGCAATTGTAAGAGACTGGCACTCGTCTGCTGCGTTGGATAGCTTGTCTGATGAAAGAGTCTCGTGCGTCCGTCGTTGGTCGCTTATTGGGCTTGCTCTTATTGCTCCCAAGCACGCGACAGCCTCCGAATAAGAGGACAAGATCCCTCGCAAAAAAAAGAATCAGAGGACACACAAGACAATGTGAAATGGATCGGCTGTGCGTAAATCACGGGATGTTCAGTTCTTCTTTTTGTTTCTTTTTCTGAAATGATGAATGAGATGGGTACATTTTTGACCATCCACCCGAAACCATTTTTGGCCCCGTCCCAACAAAATAACTCCACTATGATAGGGCACATCGCATTTGGATGCCAAACAAAAGCACATCTTCTATATAAGATCTGCCAACAAAAGCACATCTTCTATATACGATCGAGCGCACGCTCGTCGCTCGTACTAGTACAGTGTTTCTTCCCACGTGACGTCATCATGGCCGGATCGGTGCGCCGTACTCGAGGCACGCACGCATGCGGAGAGATCAGGAAAGGAAGGGATCGAAGCGGCACGCCGACGCCGTACTCGCCGCGCGCGCGGCTGCAGTGCCCCACCGCCGTCTTGTCCCGTCAGGCCGTCACACCCGGACGGCTGCACAAGCGTGACTTGCGACTTCAATTCGACCTCTCTTCATGGACAAAACTATTGGAGCTCCTCTTCTTTTCACGTCGCATCATGCATGTCTCTCGTGATTCTCGCAGCTGCATGCACACGCGCGCGCCCGGTAAAAGTTTGGAAGCTTCAGGCGATGGAGTTGCACGAGTTGCACGCTCGCTTGCTTCTCTTGAAGTGAAAGGGGTTTGCAGCTTTTCTTGCTCGCGATTCAATTCGATCGGCATGGACTCAGACCCCAAAAGGAAAAAAAAAAACATGGCACGCTTGGAACTGTATGTGCAGTGCTTTTTGGCGCTTTTTTCCCCTTGGAAATTCGGGGTCTCGAGATCGGCCTGACGTGTGCGTCACTGCATGCTTGTGCGCCTCCTGCTTTCGCAGCTTCATTTGACTCGGCCCTATAGACGCCCGAGAAAGAGAAGCAGCTACTGCTAGGTGCTAGCCTTGGAATCAGATCATCTCCAGTGGATTATTAGGTTACTCTCAATGGGAGTTTCATTTTCAATAAATATGATGCTATGTTAACACTTTTGATGATGTGGCAAAGAATTGATGAAGAGAGATGAGAGGAGTTTCATCTAGATGAAACCATGTATGCATTATTTCCAACACAACTTGTTTCTTGCATGTACTTCTTAGAAACAATAAAAATAAAACAATGCATTGCAGGAGGTATTTCATTCACCAAATAATTAACTTGTTGCTTATATGGCATCCTTTAAAACTACAAAATGAAACTTTACATTGAGAGTAGCCTTAGCACATCACAGTCGTACTCCTAGGTGCAATCCTTTGTTTACGCTCCACTATTATTTGGAAGGGACGCATTTTACGCCACCGTACTCCTCCAAATACTACAATACTCCCCGGGCCCCGAAAAGCTAACCATATCAAACAATGTTCCCCAAAGACACAGTAGTACACCGTGTGGCTGCACTGAATTAGTAGTACTAAAATAAACGAGGTCACAGTGCGACCACTAATGCGGCATCGCCCATCATCTCATTTTCAATAAACGAGTACTATGTACCAGCCGATTTCATTTTCAGGAGCAGAACATATGCGTGCAACTCGCCGCATATGCTTTTGCTGATCGGCGACCACTTACTACTAAAGGCTATATTTTTCTTTTCCTGCAGAACCTATACTTTAGTACAATTGGTTGCTCTGTTTTTTTTTCCTTTTTTTTTGGGGGGGGGGGGGGGGGGGGGGGGGGGGGGGGGGGGTGTTAGTGCCATTAGTATAGGGTACAGCTGGTTGTTGAGCCATGTGAACATGTACCTGGCTATACATGCAAACAACATTAGTCAAGCTTAAGCCACGGAAAGCAAAGACCAGACAAGAAGAAGATTAAAAAGGACAAACAGGCCAACTAAATCAGAGTACCACAAGATTTCACGACTTTAAATAATAAATTACCCAGACAAAACCGCGACACTTTGCTTAATGATGTAGGGTTCTTAGGTGATACGGCACTCTGCGCCACGCCATGCCTGTCCGCCTACAGGGGCAGCTCGAATATTGGCGCGCCTGTCCGGTGTCTCCACACTCTCCAGGTTTCTTGGGCTGCGCTCTTGAAGTTTAACCGGTGATTAGTTTAACCTTAAATTGCGCTCTGCATGCCCCATGCACGCAGCGGCTTCTAGAGACGCGAGCGATGACGACAAGGCAGCTTGACTTTCAGCATGTGATGCATCGATCTGCAGGTGTGCATGTATGAATATCTAGATCACTTGAGGTTAAACTAAGCTTCTAATGTTGCGTATAGCTAGTTAATTACACCGAAGCTGTGCGGCGATGCGGTCATTAATTAGTTTCTTTAGACATGAACTTTTGTTCATTGGTTCGGGCGTTGATCGGTGAACACTGTTTGTGGTCCATGCATTTGATTTTGTCGAGCACAATGCAGTAGAAAACTGAATGTCTCGTGCCAAGAAAGATGAAAGACTGTGATATGTGGTGCAGAAGAAAAATAGGGGCGACACGCCGACACATACTACAAAAATTGAGAGCGACCCTCGAAGTGCTTCACTAGTATTTCAATTTCAAACTTTGGCGCAATCAGAGGATGATCAGATCACTGTTCGGTTATTTGCAATGATAGATCGTTGACAGAATTTTATGCAGAGTACTCGAGAGGACAGGTGTTGGTCCAAAAACCTTCACACGTGGCAAATTCTGGTGTCAACAACAGGACCCATTGTCCACTGGGCCAGAATGCATAATTCTGTCCGAACTTGCTTGCTGAACCACTGAACCATGGGCCCGAGTGGCTTGCTTTAACTGTTCGCAAATAATTGATGCCTGGTACTAATCACTGAACGTCTGAACCACAGGAGTGTTATCTGGTTCAGCTGCGCTCTGATCACTAAACAGTACTGTGCTCATCTGGTTTAGGCGCTCTGTGCTCATCCCCACACAATCGTGTGGAGCAGCTCGCATCGTCGCATAAAAAATTATCAAAAAAAAATTTCAATCAAATGGGATTGTATTAAAATTTGAAGTACATATCTCTGGTACATCAAGACTCTAAAAGATTAATAAAACATAAAGAAAATATATAAGTCTTTTAGTAATGTTCAACATTGCCTAACTGACCAATGCCAAGATTAATTTGCTACTAATCCTATATTCTCCAACTTTTCCGTGCAATGCTACCCATAAGCATGAAATGTTGTAGATTGACACTGAGATGACCATTTGCAGGATGATTGCAAATGGATAGTTACAGCTAGGTGCGGCAAGAAGGGTCATGTACCCCCCCCCCCCCCCCCCCCCCCCCCCCCCCCTCCCTCCTCCTCGTAGTGTCGACAAATAAACCATGATGCACTCTTCGTGTTTCGATTTCTGATTTAGAGGCCTACACAATGGGGAGGTCAATCTACGTGTGGAATAATTTTCTTTTATGAATTCTCCCAGTTAAGATCAATAATTTGTTTGCCACGAATGAATTAGCAAACATGCTTTTGAATAGATGCATGGATGTCCCATGTGAGCCTGTGATCCAAATTTGTCAAACAAACATGACACATATACATGTGTTGTTATTGGATTCTGTAGAGGGACTTGAGGAGCTTAATGTTGGTGGCGAACCCTAGCAACAGGTATGAGCAAGGGATGGTCCCAGGACGGCCCAAAGGTTGAAGTAGACAAATGAAGGACGTGAGAAGGATTGCATGGTGAGAAGAACATGCCTGATTTGTCCAGCAACAAAGGACTAGAAGAAGAAAAACAAGTGTCAAGGAGACTTAGTTGCTGTGATTGTTGGAGATTTTTCTGGCTGCAGCTGCAGATGTTTCCTATAGCAACCCGTAGTTGTAGATCTTGCAACTAATATAGCCGTAGCAGCAGGTAAGCCTCAAAAATCCGAACCGATCACTGCCGCTATGTGCCAGAAGGGGTCATGTGCCCCCATCCCTTTCTGGCCTCATCAAATATTCCTATGTATACTAATAAACTAGCAGTTATTAGAGAAAACTTGACATTAATTGGTTCCATCTTGATCTATCTGCTGCTAGCCCGAGAAGGTGTACTAGGTGGCTAGGTATGTATAGCCACATCCTCAACCATCTAATTAACCAATTGAACAAGATTGAGACAAGCTCCAGTTCCCTTTGCTTATCCTGTGCTCACCATTGGTTTGAGTGGATGAAGCTGTGTTACTGTTATTTGTGGCTGCGATGGTGAGATCGTGAAACAAGGCAGCAGCTTGTTGTGGGATCATGGCTAACCATCCGTTGACTCCGAGCTCTAAGGAACGGTCGTGCATGCGTTCCTCTGCCGTCGTGCACGCGTCACCTGACTGAAGCGCGTCTCCTCACTGCGCCTCGCGATCTTCAGGCAGCGGCCTCCACTTGTCTCGCGTCGCGTCGCGGCCAGCGCGCGCGCCGACGCCACGCACGTGCCCGCGCCCGCTCGTGCCGGGCGCGCGGCCTCTCTCGCGCGCGTCAACGGCCGGCATTATCCATCGGGGCAGGCCGGCGGAGCTGACGCGGCTAGCCAGCCGGCACCGGCGACCAGCTGACCTGCTGCTATTTCTTCTGCGATCAGAAATGTTTGTCCCTGGCAATGATCAGAGAAGCAGGGCCATTTGCTTATCCTTGCATCATCAGGGTCTTACGATCACACACTAGAATTAAAGGTGAAACGCTTTGGCCGTGCTCCCTGGGTATGTGCAGATCCCGCACATGGCGTCCCGCTTGGTGTCGTCTCGCCCGGCCCTTTGCAACAACTTCGCCACGGAATTCCCGGAGCTGCGCTGCTTCTTATTCTTGACGCGCGGGCTGCTGCCGCCTGATTAAACAAATCAAGAAGGGAAGGGAGAGATCCAACGACGATGGAGCCGCAGGAGACAGCAATCTTGACCCCGCGATGGCCTGCACGTACACACACTCTGGAATTTCTCTCCTTTTGTTCAGCAAATCAATTAAGAACCGCAAGAACGTGCACGGCACTCGGATCCTTTCGCCTCCGAATTTCGTGAGTGTTCGTTCGTGCAAAGGGTTGGCACGCACGCACTAAACCTTGATCTTGTACTGCTATCTCTAGATAAATTAGTCTGAACTTTTCTGACCTGTCTGAATGCCAAACCCAGTATTGCTGTAATGAGTCGCAACTCACCACCAGTTACTTGCAGTCGAAGTGATTGGACTTTCACGGCAGCTCGTGTTGACATTACCGTCCCCGACAAACCAATGCCGGAATAATCACTTGTGCTTACGTAGACTGTCTCGGCGAGTGCGTGCTCAATTAATTTAACCGCGATGCGCTGCCAGTCTCCGATTCTCCACGTATACCGCACTCGTTGTTCGTCCAGCTCGCACATGGCCAGTGGCGACGTGAACAATCTCGGCGCACGTGTTCTGGAAACCATGACTAAAATGGCATGCGAAATCAGGTCTGGAACCTTTGACCTGTGTGATCGATATATATAGTCAGCTTAGCGTGGCCAGGAAGAAGCGCTTCGTGCGGCTCGATGTCGCGGCTGGCCGTGTTGTTGGCGCCGCCGACGCCGCGCACATGCCGCGGCCTCGCCTGCAGCGGCGGTGACGATCGGCAGGCGGCAGCAACCGCGGTGGACCAGGAACAAAGAAAGAAAAAACATACCGATCACACCTAAAGTGCCAATTATACATTTATACTGGGAAGGAGGAACTATATGCCACTCGTGGTCAATGATCCTTTTGTCTTCCTCCTCTCCTTCCATGTCCTCTGTTCTTCCTCTCCTCCAACTCTCTCTTCTCCAATCTCTATTCTCCGTTCAATGGATATCTGGGCTTCATAGGGAGGGGGTCATGCGCCCCACATCCCCATTTGATATGTAATCTCATACAAGCTACTATTATAGATTCAATACAATTTCAAGCTTTAACTTTCAGAAGAGAGAACCAACCTGCATGTTTCATCGGTTAAAAATGGAACCTTATGATTCGACTATACATAGCAGAAGTATCATGCCTAGCGTCTACGACTATATCTGATGTACATGTCCCTTCGGCCCGATCTTATGTCAGTTGACAGGAGACTCATTATTACTTGTGAAAAATCATATGAATTCTCACAATAATTAAAACATCTAACCATCTAATTAGACATGTCTCGTGACTTATAACCAGTGGATCTAACGTAATCTGAATTGCTTACTTTTTTCCGTTATATAAAAATTAGTCCCCAAAACCCCTAATACACATTATTAAATTGCACACCTTCACCATCGTAGCAAGTCCATGTCCAACAAAATCAAATATATTCGATCAAAATTCTGGAATTCGGAATAAAATTTGTATAAAACAATATCTTTCTATACATTTCAGGCAAAATTCCTAAGAAAAAAGAGTCCCTGAGACAGACAACCCAAAAATGATTCTAGTTTAAGTAAAGAATATTAGAAAATAAAGCCAGTATCAATTAATAAATATAAATTATTTGAACTTTTCTATGTTCACTCTTAAGGAAACAATGATGCTCAATTTTAGATATTTTGATTTTTTTTTTTTGAGCCAAACGTACTCGTACTTAAGAGGAGAAGAAAATTAAAAGGTCATGGATACTCCTACTGGGCTACCGATCGGGGACGTATGGACGGAGAAAGAAACCACACACCTTGGAACTCTGCGACTGCTTTCCGCCACTTTTCACTGGAAATTTAACCGGGATCAGGTGCGTGCGCGGCGCGGCGAGGAGATGGATAGCAATCGTGTGCTCACGTCTTCTTTCTCGCCCCCTCAGTTTGACCGTTCATGATCCATAGCCTCTTCTCTTGGAAAAGAGAAGCTAGCAGTAGCAGCTCGATTGTACGTCCATGGAAAAACATGGCGAAGCCTGCTAACCCGCCAATGGAAGCTCGGCAATCAGCAACAGTTGCACACTTACTTTTCGGACGGGTGAACACTCCGTTCGGTCTGCTGCTTTTGCTCTCTCTCCGGCTTTTTTCAGTGCACCTAATACCAGTTTTAGCAGCGCGGAGTTTGTGAGAACATCTCAAAAGAAATTTGTAACTACTACTCATAGCGCCGGCCAGTGCACCGTAGAGTAGTAGCAATATTATTGCTCCCAAGCACGCGACAGCCTCCGAATCAGAGGACAACACACTGAAATAGATCGTCGGTGCATAAATCACGGGATCTTCAGTTCTTCTTTTTGTTTCTTTCCTGAAAAGATGACGAGATCGATGGCGACTTAAGGAGCTGGAAGCTAGCCAGAGTAGAATGGGTATATTTTTGTAGAGTTTTACGGTGCATCATACATTTAAAATTAGATGATCCAGATTAGTTATGCTCCCACATCTGGTACCACCAATATGAAAACGTGTGGACCTCCGACATAGGTGGTGTTTGGATCCCTTATAGCTTTTAAGAATCTAGATTCTAGTTGTAGTTTCTATAATCTGGCTTTTAAAAAGTTTGAGTATGGGTGTTTGGATCCTGGATTCTTAAAATCTAGAATCTAATTTTTTATGTGGTTAATGACCAGTTTGCACTTTCTATATTTTGGTGAGTGGTGGCATAAAATATAATTATTCAAAAGCATTCAAAGACAGTGGGTTTTTTGACAAATAAAATCACCTAAAAGCTGGGTTAGGCCAGATTATGAGATTCTTAAAATCCCATAATCTGGAACAGGGCCATAGTCCGAGGAGACACTCCTGGAAACATGGCTGGTGAATTTGCAGTTTCGAGTTGCACGCCTTAGAGACAGGTGTTATGGACGGTGGTTGTTGATTCACAAGATGACTGCAGATGTATAGCCACTACCATCGAACAGAGCTACATGGAGCCCAAAGGGGGTCATGTCCCCCCCCCCCCCCCCCCCCACCCCCCACACACATAATAATAATAATAATAATAATAATAATAATAATAATAATAATAATAATAATAATACGTAGTAAGTGTGTTGGGGATTCGCCCGAATATCGTCGCCATTTCCACCTGGAACGTCGCCTTTTCCGGAGGGACGAAGCCCCAAAATGGCGACGAGGCTCCAAGTATGGCGGCACACCCGCAAGTCGAGACTCCTCGGATGACGATGATGCTAATATCAGGGCGCTAGGGTCCCCTGGGAACGCGAGCGGGAATTGACATATGTACCCTTTTGACATTTTTGTACTTTCCCAAATCAATGTTTGTAAAGGCGGTCGAAGGGTAGTTTAGGCATATTGTAATGTCCCTTCGACTCCCCTATAAATACTCCCTCACGGGCACCATGAAGGAGGTAGGTGACATGATGTACTGTGCCCGCGAATAGACGTCATGATGTCACATCATAGACCCCGATAATTCATCCAGTTATATCGCTTATGTTTCGGTGGATCGAGTTACCGCGACGGTAATTTGATCCCCAACAAAGTGTTCGTCATTACACTGATAATGCTATTGCTGTTTAGAGAAAACATTACACTAATTGTCCTCCGTCTTCATTATGCTTGAACAAGATGGATGGCGATGCCTTCTTCTTTTTTTTGAGACTCCGGATGGCGATGCCTACGTTCATCCATCTTCTACTTCTTGAATTGGGCTTGGAATAAGGCGTAGGCTAGCTGAAATCATGGTCAGTGGATCGGGCCTTCGGACCCTGGTCGCACACCCTTTGCATTCGTCTTGTCCCGTGACACACCAGCTGCACGATCGAGCTTAGCCCGCCTGTCTCGCCTTCGAGACATGGACAAAACTAGGAGCAGCTCAGCAGCGCTTCTTTTCACTTCGCCTGTCTCTCTCGTGAATCGTGATCCTCGCCGCTGCACACGTGCGCGCCCGGTAAAAGTTTCGATTCGCACGCTCTTCTCTTGAAGAGAAAAGACAAAGGGGTGTGCAGCTTTTCTTGCGCGGGATTCGATTTGTTGATCGCCATGGACGTCAGACCCCAAAAAGAAAAATGCATGGCACGCTTGGAACTGTATATGCAGTGCTTTTTGGCGCCTTTTTACCCTTGGAAATTCGGGGTCTGGAGATCGGCCTGACCGTGGGCGTCACTGCATGCTTTGTGCGCCTGCTGCTTTCGCAGCTTCATTTGACTCGGCCCTATGACGCTCGACGAAGAGAAGCAGCTAACCGTACTCAGCTGTAACATCCCAAAATCTCAAAGCAATCAAAAGGAATAAAAAATCACTCAAAATTTAAATTTTTGTCTCGCTCTTATCTTTCCATGAATTTTCAAAAACAAAATGCATTAAATAAATTAAAACCTAGTTAGAATATGAAATTTACAAATATTAAAATAGTGCTCAAGTGTTTGCCTTCATTTAAAATCCACTAAAAGTTTGAGCTTTCAAATTTACAACAAACTAAAATAATTGCATGTTAATCTCTAGCAAATTCACCTTGAATTTAAAATTTTGATTTTTGAAAACCTGCACAAAAACTCATCATGTGCATTTTGAGTTTCTTGTTTTATTTTGGGTGTTTGTTTGATTTTGTTCCCAGTCAAATTTGAATTCACATTCAAATTTGAGTTCATGTTTAAACTCTAAGAAAACATTAAGCCTATTTCTTTCCCAAAAATCATCACAGGCCGAAACCCTTCATCCCATTCCCTGTCGGCCCAAGCCTGTTTCCCCTCTTCCCTTTTCTTTTTCCAGAATCGATCATGGGCCGCTTTACCTTCCCCAGCCCAGCAACGCAGCAAAACCTGGCCCATCTCCCCTTCTCCTCTCCCTCTCTCACTGACGAGTCGGGCCCGCCTGCCGTCTTCTTCCCCGGACAAACGACAGCATCCATCGTCGGACCGCCGGATCGGAGCTCGCCCCGCCGCCGTACGCGCGTGCGAGCCACCCAGCCAAACCGCGCCTCGCCGTGCACTCCTCCGGTCCCACGCTCAACCGTTGTCTCGCTCCCATTCGCCGCACCGACGCGCTCCCTGCCTCGCCATAAATCCAGCAATAACTCCGGCCGAATTTCCTTCCCCTCGACGCCTCCTCCCTCTCCTCCGGCTATATAACACGGGCGCACGGCTTGCCTCTCCACGCACCCGCTCCCATTTCCTCTCCCCAAGCGCCACCCTGCGCCAATTTCTCTTTCCCCCCATTCTTCTCCATCACCGGCGACCGCCGATTCTCCGCCATGGAGCTCTCCCTCGCCCCTTTTTCGCGCGCTCCAGCCCCGCGGGCTTGAACTTCATCGCAGGCACTCTTCCGCACAGCCCGAGAGGCACGGGAGCACGGTCCCCGCCGAGCGCCGCCGCACGCCATCGCGCGAGCTCGACGGCGACGACCTTCCATGCCTCATCTTCCTCGCCGCTGGCGCGCACCAGCCTCGCCTCGGTGACCTGCACCTCCTCAGGCCTCAAGCACACGACGCGCAGTTCTTCTTCCCCTTCCGCGACGAGCGCCGCCGTCGCGCTCCGCCTCGCGTCGTCGTCAACACCCCTCTGCCCGTGCGCGACGTCGACAAGCCCCGTGGTGAGCGCGTCGTTCTCTCCTCTCTCTCCCGCACTCTTTCGCATCAAGTTTAGCCCACTGGAGCGCCGTTCCGGCCAACTCCGGCAGGTCGCCGCCGCCTCCCGCGCCGCCCAGTCGCCGCCGGCCACCGCCTCCTTGTCCCAATCGTTGTCAGTCGTCCGCTCCCGGATCAATGGCTAAGATTAGAAGCCACGTACCCTTTCGCTTATTTTAAATCCTGGCCATCCGTTTAAAATCCGACGCTCCAGATCGTCCTAGTCCACCATGGACTCGTGGACCATGTCCCCTACCACGGTCCACAGAATCGTGGACTCGGTCCATAACCTTTTCCAATAGAAGAATAAATCTAGAATTTCTAGAAAATCCCCAGCCCCTGTATTTTTACAGTTAACCCCCTGATCTTTTGCATAATTCTGCTTAGGTCCTGCCCTTT
Organism: Eragrostis curvula; assembly: GCA_007726485.1. Taxonomy (NCBI): domain Eukaryota; kingdom Viridiplantae; phylum Streptophyta; class Magnoliopsida; order Poales; family Poaceae; genus Eragrostis; species Eragrostis curvula. Next base: position 4,539,949 of record CM017444.1, on the reverse strand, counting down.
TACAGACACCACCTTATACTTTTCTATAATTATATTTTAGCCCCTGTCTTTTTGCACCGAAGCCCCTAAACTTTTCCATAATTACAGATAGGTCCCCAAGACCTTCGGTAATTACTTTTAAGTCCTTAGAACCTTTCTGTAATTATAGATATGCCCTCGGCGTATTTCTGTAATTGCAAGTAAGCCCCTGGAACCTATAAACCTATGTATCTTTTTAACCGTAACTCCGTTTTGAGCGATTCTTGCGCTCACGCGTTCGTGGTAACGCGTAGTACCTTTTGGTGCTAATCCTACAGCCTCACAAATAGAACATCAGATCCTAATACCTTAAACTCCTCTCTCTTTCGATGTATTCCTTATCGACAAATAATATGACGTCGATGTCACTTGTCACAAGTGATTGTTCGTCATTTAGCGTGTCCTTAACCAATCTTGCATTATCTTTTTGCCTTAAAGCCTAGTAACTTCCTCATCGGGGCATGACTCACTCCAACCTTATATGTCGCACCTACACCCTCGCTCGCTAACAATAAAACCTATACAACCTTTCATGTCTTACCACTTCAAAACCTAATACTCTATTTATCGCATCTCCACTATGACCCTAACCTAGCTCAACCCTCGCAACCAAAGTTAATCCAATATTGCCACCGATCTTTACCAAACCTTATTGATTCATCATTCTTATTTATATGTGGCTTTTATTGGAACTTATTGTAATTATTGCTCATTGCTATTTCAATTGCTAGTTGATCTTATTGATCTTTGTTTTGTTAATTGCAACCATGCATCCATACCATGCATGATCACGTACACGTACTCATGATGGATAAGTAATAACTTAATTTAATCTGAGTAATTAATCAATATAGTAAGTAATTAATAGCTAATCACCATTAGTTAATACCCTAACATTAATAGGTAATTAAAGTGACACACTTTGCACTTGTACATTTGTTGCATGAACCTTTATATAGGTTACAACCTATATAAAGCCGTAATGCTGCCAATGTACATTTAACACGTACACACGCCGTTTCTGCCTGCACATACCCGCATGCATTTATCATGGTTTAGCATCCCTCATTTACATCAAAAGCCCTAGTGCTCGATGCATCACCTCTAATAGCCTCTCTTAAGATAATAAGATCTTCCTAAAGTAAAACCTAATGCATCATGCATGATCTGTGCCTTTCGTCTTCTTTGGTGTTCTATTGGTTCTTATCGAAGTTAATTGGATCTTGTCTGGTTCTTCTCGGTCTTTATTTCCTTTGCGGTAGTTTGTTCATACGGCATATTTGTATGCGCTAGCTTACGAGAGATTCGAGGAATAGCCAGAAGAATTCAAGAAGACCCAGAAGACCCAAGCTTCAGGAACGAGCCGAAGAGTCCAAGACGAAGGACGGGTCAGAAGATACGAGCTTCAGAGGCGAACTTGAAGACTTTGACCTCGACATAAGAGTCAGAAGATACAAGCTTCTAGGAAGGATCTGAAGATCCGGATTACGAGGACGTGAAGAAGAAGACTAATTAGTGAAGGCAAGCTCTACCTCTCCTTGATCATGATTGAACCTACTGCTTTCGCAATGCACCTATAGAGCCTACTCTAGTATTATGCATTACTTGCTAATTTACTGATTGTGTAGCTATGGACCTACTTGCTTATTGATATTGATGTCTGTTACTTAGGCGTTAATATCTGAATCCTTGTTTACCCCTTTGCTTACCTGTCACCTTGATAACCCTAGGATAGTTCCATCATTTCTATGATGGCACTCTTACCTTGCTACTAGAATGCTTAGGATCCCTGCAATGTATCTACATTGCTACACCTTACACACATATATGTTTTACAACTGTGTTGAATGAGTTTGGTAGTGTGTGTGATATATAATGGGTTTGGGAGTAGCACAACTGTGTTAGGGGATGATGTTGATGGTGGCGGTGATGATGGGATGGGTTGGATTGCGGGCAAGGCCACTAGTGAATGGATGTTGGTGTTATAGGCCCCTAGTGTGGGATATGGTGCTTGCCCGGCCATATAAGGACCGGTTCTGACGCCCGTAAACATAATGATTCTCGTACAACCACGGAACCCCTATGGGGAGGACCTACCCTATCTTCCTGGTACTCTTGCAAATGCCGTCTGGAGGCCAGTCGAGGCAACGAAAGCTCAGAAAAAGGACATAGGAAACATACCTATGCTCCGGCTCGCGGAACCCGCTATAGGTTACGGGAGTGCCGCACGTCCTGGTATGTGTTACAGGATCCTGCTATTCGTTACAGGAGCATGACGTACCCTTTTACAGGTGTACAGTGCCAGTGTGTGACCTTTCATGTCACAAGCCCCTGAGTATGATTTCGTGGTGGAATTGTGAGACTACTCGAAGGATATGGACTAGACGTTATGTTACTCTCCGTACAAGAGTGCATAGCCCATGAGAAAAGATATACAACCTCTGCAGAGTGTAAAATTCATCCGGATGGACGTTGTCACGGCATATGACACATTATTGTTGCGCACGTATGGATTAGCCACTTCTCTCTTTCCTTGACGTGTGAGTGGGTTGTAGTCAGCCCGTGTTTTGGAAGTGATGGCATGTGTGCCGGGTCGGTATGATCCCTGAGGTCAGAAGGCCCAACTTAAAATTTGGGAACTGGCGGGAAGGCTCCATACTCCCCCAGGGCCAACCAACTAAAATATTGACAATCAATTCCCTGTTTTATCTATGAATCCTTGTCTTGCTTTAGTGAACCCTGCATAAAGCTTGCTTTGCTGCAAATAAACCATATAGCCTCTTCCTTGCTAAGACCAAGTATGCATGTATATATACCTTTGTGTAGTGTAGGGCTTGCTGAGTACCTTATGTACTCACGCGTTTGCGATTGTTGGTTTAGTAGGAGAAGACTTCGTAGAAGACGACGACGTTTGGGTTTTCGGTTCTGCCTCTCAAGTGTGCTTGTGGCTTTGGGCCAAGGTTTCCGCTGTCTGCTTCATCTTTAGTCGGTCGGATGGACTTGGATAGTTATAAATCCGGGTCGTACCGCTACTAAAGGTCCTATATCTCAGGTATTATACTTATTTACCAATTCGAAGTATGCTTTTGCTTATCATATCTGTGTTCTTGTGCGTATCAGCTACTGATCCAGGGACTGATACAGAATGCACAACATATTCCAGAAATAGGGTACGACATCAGCTCACTTGCTCCGGATTTTGGAAGAGGAGTGTTGATTCCAATCAACTACAGCGATCAAATTGGAAATTGGATCATCTCCAGTGGATTAGGACATCACAATCGTACTCTGTTCTCAATCCTTGTTTCGCAGGGACGCTCCACTATTGACTACTCTACGTGTTTCACAAGGACGCATTTTACGCCGCCGTACCCCTCCAAATATAAATACTTCCCGGATCCCGAAGAGCAAACCAGATCAAAGAAATGTTCCCCTAGACACGTAAAGCTGCACTGAATTAGTAATACTAATAAACGAGGTCACAGTGTGAGACCACTAATGCGACATCGCTCATTATCTGATTTTTAGTAGTACTAGTACTCTGTACCAGCCGATTTCATTTTCTGGAGTAGAACATATGCGTGCAACTCGCCGCATATGCTGCTTTTGCTGATTGGCGACCACTTACTAAAGCTTGCTATTTTTCTTTCCTGCAGTACCTATACTTCAGTACAACTCGTTGTTTTTTTTTTTATTTTGGATAAGGTACTCCCGTATAGTACATTTGGTTGTTGAGCCATGTGAACACTGTATGCACGTACCTGGCCATGCAAACACCATTAGTCAAGCTCAAGCCGCGGAAAGCAAAGACCAAAGAAGAAGAAGATTAAAAAGGACAACCAGGCCAACTAAGATTCCTCGAGTTTAATTAATTACACCCAGACAAATCCGCGACACTTTGCTTAACGATGTAGGGTTCTTAGGTGATACGGCACTCTGCGCCACGCCAGTCCTGTCCGCCTACAGTCGCAGCGCGAATATTGGCGCGCCTGTCCGTTGTCTCCATGCTCTTCAGGTTTCTTGGGCTGCTCTCCAGGAAGTCTAACCTGTGTAGTTTAACCTGAACTTGCGCTCTGCATGCTCCATGCACGCAGCAGCTTCTAGAGACACGAGTGATGACGACAAGGCAGCTTGACTTGCAGCATGTGATGCCTCGATCTGCAGGTGTACATGCATGACTGTCTAGATCACTTCAGGGTTAAACAAACCTTCTCGTGTTTAGCAGCAGTACTACTAGTTAATTACAGCGAAGCTGTGCCGCCGGTGACGTGGGCAATGCGCATTAATTCCTTTAGACATGGACTTTTGGTTCTTGATTTGGGCATTACCCTGGGTGAATAGTGCTTGTGGTCCATGCATTTGATTGTGTCAACTGTCAAGCATGACAGAAAACTGAATGTCTCGTGTGAAGAAGAAGATGAAAGACTGTCATGTGGATGGTATCTTATGGAGTAGTACAGAACTTTATTATTTGCAATGATAGATCGTTGAGAAAACTTTATGCAGTGTACTCGAGAGGACATGAGCCACTGTCCACTGGGGGCCATCATGCATAATTCTGTCCGAGCTTGCTAGCTGAACTACTGAACCAAGGACCCGGGTGGCTTTCTTTGACTGTGTAGCAAATAGTTGATGCCCGGTAATAACCACTGAACGTCTGAACCTTCCGGAGTGGTATTGTGTTCAGCTGCTCTATGATCACTGAAGGTACTGTGCTAGCTCTGTGCTCATCACCACCCTATCAGGTGGAGCAGCTTACCTTTGCCCTTACCTCAAAAGAAAAGTGGGGGAAATAAAAGCTTTCCTTCGCCCTTTTGTCTAGCATCAAAACTTGTCAATTACTGTGTTCTATTCCAGTTTTTCCGTGCGTGCTCCCAATAACAAGCATGGAAAGGCGTCAAACACTACAAGATAATCCATCTTTCCTGACAGTTTTAAAAGAAGCGGCCTACAGTTTTAGTCATCTTATTCATTTTTCTCCTAATGGCCAACAGTTTTCTAGTACAAGAGAGTGTATTTCCCAATAGTTTTTGCCATTTACCAACAAAGTTATCCCCCACAAACTCATTACCTACAGTACTAAATACACCTAGCAAGATATATTAAGAACTGTTGGCCACTTGCAATAAACTGTCGGGAAAGATTGCTGATCCTGTAGTGAAACAGAGATCAAGATGGCGATCTGCAGGATGATTGCAAATGGATAGCCATAATCTTCAGAGAAAGAAGACATATAGTAATAGATGTTTAATAACTGAAGTCCGAAAAGGGAAATGGGGAGAAGAAAAAACTGGGCTGAGTTTTTGGCGCGAGTTGGTGTAGTAGTTGCTTTTGGCTGTCATTTAGCCAAACAGGTTTTTTTTTTCTCGAACGCGCAGGAGAGCTGCGTGTCATTTGATTAAGGAGAAAGAAACAGTTTACAATGATGCCATTCCCTGGCCGGGGTTAGTTTTAGATTACATTCGCGCCCGGTACAACCTGATCAACTCTAAGCTTGCATGCGCCCTCTACGGCATGATCTCACGCAATTTCTTGGCACCCGCTAGCTGCCATTCCATCGCCTCGTCAGTGATGGCTTGGAGGATGGCTGTCGGACTAGGATTGGCCCCGTCAAAGACGCACCTGTTTCTATGCTTCCAAATGCACCATGACACCAGGATGACAAGCGTGTTGAACCCCTTTCGCTTGGTTGCGGGCACTCTCCGTAAAGCTCGGCACCACCAGTTTTTGAAATTGGAGGCATCCATGGTTGGAGCGGTGTGTTGGAGCTGAACCACCGAAAGTATACGGAACCACACCTCCCTGGCCACCACACATGAGGTAAGCAAATGTTGCATGTTCTCTTCTTCCTGATCACACAAAGGGCAACGCTCCGGGTACTGCAACCCTCTTCGAGCCAAGCGGTCCGCTGTCCAGCAGCGGTTTAGAATTGCCAGCCAGAGGAAGATTTTTGCTTTCAGAGGCGCCCAAGATTTCCACAGCCGCTTGTATGGCCCAAAATGAATCGATCCTGTGAAGAATCGCAAGTAGGCCGACTTTGTGGTGAATGTCCCCGAGGCTGTCGGCGTCCAAGAATGTGTATCGCGTGATCCCGGCGACAAGGTGATCTCCTGTAGCGCACTCAGCAGCTGCAGTCCTTGCCAAACTGCAAGCACAGAGGGGGCTCCTTGTATGTCTACGCGCCAGCGATTGTCTTGCAAAGCGTCGGCCACCGTGCGTTTGCGCCACCCTCTTCTCTTAACATACGGCATGAGGGCCGGGGCTAGCTCCGCCACCGATTTACCATGCAGCCACCTGTCCGACCAAAAGAGTGCTGTCGTGCCATCACAAATCATGGTCGTCACTGAGATCTCGAACATGGCACGCACCTGGACGGGCACTTGTGTCCCTATACCAGCCCACGGCCTCTCCGGTTGTGTCTTCTCGAGCCATAACCATCTCATGCGCAATGCCCAGCCCAAGACCTGCAGGTTGTGGATGCCCAGGCCGCCAAGATGGAGTGGTCGCTGAACCCGATCCCACGCCACCGGGCAGTGGCCGCCCTTCAAATCCTTGTGCCCTCTCCAAAGGAAGCGCCGTCTGATCTTATCGATCTCGGCAATGAGCCACTTTGGAACGTCTAGCGCAATGAGCACATGCAATGGGATTGCCGTTAGGACCGCTCGAACCAGCACTAGACGTCCAGCCATCGCCATGAGGGCCGCCTTCCAGCCCGGAAGCTTGTCCGCGATCTTGTCGATAATTGGCTGGAGGTCGGTCTTTGAAAGCTTCCGAATGGAGAGTGGTAGGCCGAGATATGAACAGGGGAAGGTTGAGATATTGCAACGCATTGTCTCACCAACCTGCTGCACTTGCTCTTGGGCACATTGGATTGGAATGATTGTTGATTTCTGCATATTTGTGTGTAGGCCCGATGCATTTCCGAAGGCTTGTAAAATCCGCAAGATCAGGGAGAGGTCACTTTGCGCCGGGGACATGAACATGACCACGTCGTCTGCATAAATCGACAGTCTGTGGCCAATCCGCCTTGTTGTCAAGGGCTGCCAGAATCCCAGCTCTTCCGCTTTCATCACCAAGGCATTTAGGACGTCCATCACAATTATGAAGAGCGTCGGAGACAGAGGGTCTCCTTGTCGCAAGCCCCGTCGGTAACGCACTACATCACCAAGCCAAACAGGTTTTCATAAGTGGTGTGCTAAGCAATGGTGTAAGGTGGATTAGATTAAGATTGTAACGAGGCAGGCAGGCAGTTTGGTGTTGGGGATGCTAACTAGCCGACTCTGAGCTCCAAGAAACGGGCGTGCATGCCTCTGCTGCTGTGCACCACGTCACCTGAGCGCATCTCCTCGCACGAGCGCAATCTTCAGGCAGACCTCTCTCAGAACGTCCTAATAGTAGAGGCAGCTAGTTCTTACAAAGAGTTGAAGAGAAGTGAGATTCATGTTTAATTCAGTCATTTTTTTAAAGGCTACCTCTTGAATAAAAGTTAACCGAAAAAAATAAAAATTAGCTGCATTCTCTCTCTTCTTTTTCTCCAATAAACAATTTTAAAAATTAACTAAAAAGCAACTATAAGAGACACTTTCAAGGTGCCGGCGCCGCGCACGTGCCCGCGTCGGCTCGTGCCGGGCGGAACTCTCTCGCGCGCGTCAACTGCAGCCAGCAGCGGCCACCGGCATCCATCGGGGAAGGCGGAGCTGGCGCAACTGCTCATTGCTTTTGGAGTTAGAAATGTTTGTCCCTGGCAATGATCAGAAACAGGGGGTCTTTCCTGCACAGGTGCCATTGCTCCGAGCGCATTTGCATATCCTTCGAATCAGTCTTTCAGCTGAGACTTGCATGCTATCACACAAGTGATCCAATTGAAAGGTGCTTTGGCCGTGTTCCCGGGTCTGCAGATCCCGGCACATGGCGTCTCGATGGGTGGCATCTGCGCGCACGAATATTGACGCGCATGTCCTCCTCGTTCCTGTGGGGCGATGCATGAGTCATTAAGTACTCTCCATTTGAAAAATGTTGTATGATTAGATTTGTCCCAAGCCAATTTTTTCTTTATTTTGTTAGAAATTTCTACAAATTCATATAGATTAATAATATAAGACTTGTTTTGAAAATCATTATGAGATAAACTTTCATAATATATATTTCGCATGTTATCAAAACATATGAAGTTGTCAAAATTACTGATAAAAGATAGAAAACTTTGACTTAAAAACCAAAGTAAACTCATAACTTTTATTTTGAAACGAATGGAGTGATTTTTCTATTTAGTTCTGTAGAGCTGGTTCTACTAGGATATATTAGCAGTCTCGAACCGTTGGCTCCAACAGCAAGGAACGGCCGTGTATGCCTCTGCAAACTGGGCACGCCTTGTGGATGGGTATCTCTATCTCCTCAGACACCACGTCTTCAACACCACTCTTGGTCCATATTTGTAGTGTTTAGTTATTGTTTCTTTGCAATATTGCCAATGAGCGTATCAAAAGGTATGGATTGAGATCGACGTGACGATCCACTGGATGATTGCAAATGGATAGCCATTTCTGGTAGGAGCTACATGGAGGCCAAAGGGGGTCATGCCCCCCCCCCCCTCCCCCCCCCCCCCCCCCCCCCTCCAAAAAAAACGTATGTGTTCATCATTGCACTAATAAAACTGCTATATATAGCTATTTAGACAAAACATTACATGCATTGGGCTCCGTCTTCATTTACCTGCTAACTGGTAGGCCCGCTGCTGATAGCCAAATGACGACGAAGTAGGCTGTTTCAATGACTGAAGTCCTGAAAGGGAAATGGCTCGACTTGGTGCAGTGTTTGCTTTTGGCTGTCGCTTAGCCCGACAGATTTGCATAAGTGGTGTACTAACCGTGTGTTAGGTGGATTGGATCAAGCTGCTGTCTGATCGTAAAAGAAAGCAGCTTGGTGTCGCGCGAGATCTTAGCCAGCCGTTTGACTCCGAGCTCCAAGGAACGGTCGTGCATGCGTTCCTCTGCCGTCGTGCAGGTCACCTGAGGGAAGCGCGTCTTCTATCAACGCCACCGCGATCGATCTTCAGGCAGCGCCGCCCATCACCACTTGGCCCGCGCGCGCGCCGACGCCGCCGATCGATGCCACTGCCGTGTCGCGTCGCGGCCGGCGCCGCGCACGTGCCCGCGCGTCAACGGCATCCATCGGGGCAGGCGGCACCGGCGGGCTGACTTGCTGTTGCTTCTGTGAGTAGAAATTTTTGTCCCTGGCAAAGATCAGACGCAGGGGTCTTTGCATGCAGCTCAGCTGCCATTGCTCCGAGCACACTATTGATCCACTAATTAATTAAGAAAGGTGAAACACTATCTTGGGTTTGGCACATGGTGTCTCGCTTGGTGTCCTCTTGCCCTTTGCAACAACTTCGCCACGGACTTCCCGGAGCTGCTGCGCTTCTTCGATCTTATAGCGCTGCCTGCCTGAATAAACTAACCCAGCCCAGTACGTACTGGTCGTGCTACTCACCCGGCGATGATGGCTTGCACGTACGTACGCACGCATACATACTTTGGAATTCCTGATCTTTTTCCCCGTTCCGCAGATCGGTTAACTCAAGAACGTGCCGGATCAATTCTTTCCGCCTCCAGATTTCGTGCGCGTTCGTTCGTGCAAAGGGTTGGTATGCACGCACTAAACCTTGATCTTGTACTGCTGATAGTGAGAGCCCGAGATAAATTAGTCTGAACTTTCTGACCTGTGTGAATGCTAAACCCAATTGCTGTATAGTCTGAACTTTTCTGACCTGTGTGAATGCTAAACCCAATTGTTGTACCGAGCCACAACTCACAACAAGTTTCTTGCAATCGAAGTGATTGGACTTTCACGGCCGTTCGTGTTGACATTACCGTCCCCGACAAACCAATGCCGGAATAATCACTTGTGCTTACGTAAACTGTCTCGGCGAGTGAGTGCGTGCTTAATAATTAAATTTCACCCCGCTGCGCTCCAGTCTCCGCTTCTCCACGTATACCGCACTTGTTGTTCGTCCAGCTAGCTTCGCGCGCCTCGGTCGCACATGGCGGTGGCGACGTGAACTGTCTCGGCGCGCGCGTGTTCTGGAACCGTGAGAGTAGAACGGCATGCGAAATAAGCCTGGGTCTGTGGGAACCTTTGACCTGTGGGATCGACACATATCGTCAGCTTGGCGCGGCCTGCAGGAAGCGCCTCGTGCGGCTCGATGCCGCGGCCGGCCGTCGTGTTAATGGGGCCGCGGGCAGCGCGCGCCGACACCGCCGACGACGACGACCGGCGCGGTGGCGCGGCCGCCCCGATGCCCAAGCCAACCACCGGCACGACCTTGCCGGAGTGCCGGATCGACAAAAGCGGCCGCGATTCGCTTCCGTTCAAGCACTCATCGGATTAGATTAGACTAGGAATTTTTTTTTGTTTGCGTTCGATGCCATCGCGGATTCGCTGTCAGTCGTGTCACTCTCAGGAACCGAACAGGCGTCATCGATATTCTTTCTTTCTTTGTTCCTGCCTGCTCCACCGGCCGGCCGTGCGTTCTGCGATTCTGTTGACTCGTGTCACTTGCTACTGGCCTTTTAAATTTCTCTCGTCTCTCTTTCGGGGAAAAAAAAAACGGTTACTTCTTGGACCGTGCGAGCGTGATACTGTCGGTTGCATTTTTCTCAAACAAAAAAAAAGGCCACTGCTCAGGGCTCACTGGGTCGTGGAGGATTTATGGCGAATATGATCATCGCAGAAGCTCGCGCTTGGCCATGTCCGGGATATACGCAATCTTGAGAAACGGCGTCGTCTTGCTCTTTCTAACCAAATTTGGCACGTAATCCCCGGAAGCCCGGAGGTGCAGCGATTTCATCCACGGTCATGGTTTGCTTTTAGCTAGCAGTAGCAGCTCGATCGTCCGTCCATGGAAAAACATGGCGAAGCCTGCTAACCCGCCAATGGTAAGTTGGGCAATCAGCAAAAGTTGCGCACTTACTTGTCGGACGAGTGAGCACCCCGTTCGGTCTGCTGCTTTTGCTCTCTCCGGCTTTTTTCAGTGCACCTAAATACCTAATACCAGTTTTAGCAGTACGAAGTTTGTGAGAACATCTCAAAAGAAATTTCTTACTACTCATAGCGCCGGCCAGTGCGCCGTAGAGTAGTAGCAATATTATTGCTCCTAAGCACGCGACAGCCTCCGAATCAGAGGACAACACACTGTGAAATGGATCAGCGGTGCACAAGTCACGGGATCTTCAGTTCTTCTTTTTGTTTCTTTTCTGTAAAGATGATGAGATCAATGGCGACTTAAGGAGCTGAAGCTAGGCAGAGTAGGATAGGTATATTTTTTGAAGAGTTTTACCATGCAACATACATTTAGAATCTGACGATCAAGATTTGTTATGCCCCCACATCCGGTACTACTAGTATGACAACGTACGTGTGGACCCCCCCGACATCGTCTACCCTTTGTCTCTGTGCAGAGGAGACACTAACTGTTTGATATGCGTTCGTACTGAGTTGCCACCATGACTGGTGAATTTGCGGTTTTAAGCTGCATGCCTTGGAGACGGGTGGTATGGACGGCGGTTGTCGTAGGATGACTGCAGATGTATACCCGCTACCATTGGACAGAGCTACATGGAGCCCAAAGGGGGTCATGCCCCCCCCCCCCCCCCCCCCACAATAATAATAATAATAATAATTCTATGGAGTAAAGTGTTTGTCATCGTACTAAAAAAACTGCTATAGGTGTTTAGAGAAAACATTGCACTAATTGTCCTCCGTCTTCATTTATCTGCTTGAACAAGATTGATGGCGATGCCTATGTCTATCCCCCTTTTTTTTTTTTGAATTATCGCCATCCTTTTTTTTTTTTGAATTAGGCTTCGAATAGGGCGTAGGCTAGCTGAAATCATGGTCTGTGGATCGGGCCATCGGTCCCTGCTCCCTGGTCGCACACCATTTGCCTTCATAGTTCGTCTTGTCCCGTGACACACCAGCTGCACGATTGAGATGGAGAGCGCCTGTCTCGCCTTCGAACTCCTGCCTCTATCGTGATCCTCGCCGCTGCACGCGCGCGCGCCCGGTAAAAGCTTGGAAGCTTCAGGCGGTCGATCGCACGCTCTTCTCTTGAAGAGAAAGGACAAAGGCGTGTGCAGCTTTCTTGCTCGTGATTCGATTCGATCGCCATGGACGTCAAACCCCTTATTTAGAAAGGCATTGTCCAGGACTCGTTTAGGCACGCCTAGGCGCTAGGCAGTGGCCTTCCGCCTCGTCTAAAGGGTAGACGCTCTCTAGGCAGTCAGCGGCGTCTAAGCAGTCAGCAGTAAAATTCTGGAGTACAGTAAGAGTGGAAAATCGTCGGAAGAGCAGAAAAATAGAATCGTAAGAGGAAGATCTAAGTGTCGGGCGTCGTCGACCTTTCTCTGTCGGTCATTGCCACCTCTTCTCCGCCGCCGCCGCCGCTCCTGGCATGGTCAGGAGAGGATGCGATCGAGAAAAGAAAGTTACACGAGAGGATAAGGTCGGGAGAACCTTCGTAGAAGGGCTGATGGGTCAGAAAAAAGGTTGAATGGGTCATTACATGGCAGTCCATCTCATGATTCATTCTTTATTTTCTTATTTTAACCATAATATTAGTATGAAATTAGTAAATTTGTAACGCTTAGAAAAATACTTAGCCACGCCTAGGCTCGCTTAGGCGCTAGGCGGGCGGTGATCTCTAAACAAGGGTCAAACCCCAGAAAGAAAAATGCATGGCACGCTTGGAACTGTATATGTAGTGCTTTTTGGCGCTTTTTCCCGAAGGAAATTCGGGGTCTGGAGATCGGCCTGACCGTGCGTCACTGCATGCTTTGTGCGCTTGCTGCTTTCGCAGCTTCATTTGACTCGGCCACGCTTGACGAAGAGAAGCAGCTACTAGTAGTACCATACTCGGGAAGTGGAGTGTTGATTCCAATCAACGACAGCGATCAATTTGGAATTTGGATCATCTCCAGTGGATTAGGACATCACAATCGTACTCTGTTCTCAATCCTTGTTTCGCAGGGACGCTCCACTACTGACTATTATTTCGCAGGGACGCATTTTACGCCGCCGTACCCCTCCAAATACAATACTTCCCGTACCCCCAAAAGCAAACCAGATCAAAGAAATGTTCCCTAGACACCGTATAGCTGCACTGAATTAGTAAAATAAGCGAGGTCACAGTGTGAGACCACTAATGCGACATCACTCACATTATCTGATTTTCAATAGTATACTATGTACCAGCCGATTTCATTTTCAGGAGCAGAACATATGATTTTCAATAATACTATGTACTCGCCGCATATGCTATTTTGCTGATTGGCGACCACTTCACTAAAGCTTGCTATTTTTCTTTCCTGCAGTACCTATACTTCAGTACAACTGGTTGTTGTTGTTTTTTTGGATAAGGTACTCCAGTATAGTACAGGGGAAATGATGTGTTTACTTAAATCGTTTACAAAATTTCTACAAACAGCTGACGTGGCAGCGCGTGATTGATTGCTCTTTGATTTAAGAAAAAAATTGACCTACCATTGATTGACAACATCAGCAAGCGCGTAGAATTTGCGTAAAACTTTTTAAGATGTAGCATTGCTGAGCCATGTGAACACTGAATATGCATGTACCTGGCCATGCAAACACCATTAGTCAAGCTCAAGCCGCGGAAAGCAAAGACCAAAGAAGGAGAAGATTAAAAAAGGACAAACAGGCCAACTAAGATTCCTCGAGTTTAATTAATTACACCCAGACAAATCCGCGACACTTTGCTTAACAATGTAGGGTTCTTAGGTGATACGGTACTCTGCGCCACGCCAGTCCTGTCCGCCTACAGGCGCAGCGCGAATATTGGCGCGCCTGTCCGTTGTCTCCATGCTCTCCCCAGGTTTCTTGAGCTGCTCTCCAGGAAGTCTAACCCGTGATTAGTTTAACCTGAACTTGCGCTCTGCATGCTCCATGCACGCTTTTTTTTTTTTTTGTGTTTTTTTTGTGTTTTTTTTGCGAGAAGCATGCTCCATGCACGCAGCAGCTTGTAGAGACGCGAGTAATGACGACAAGGCAGCTTGACTTGCAGCATGTGATGCATCGATCTGCAGGTGTACATGCATGACTGTCTAGACTCTAGATCACTTCAGGTTAAACAAACCTTCTCGTGTTTAGCAGCAGTACTACTAGTTAATTACAGCGAAGCTGTGCCGCCGGCGACGTGGGCATTGGGCATTAATTCTTTTAGACATGGACTTTAGGTTCTTGATTTGGGCATTACCCTGGGTGAACAGTGCTTGTGGTCCATGCATTTGATCGTGTCAACTGTCAAGCATGACAGAAAACTGAATGTCTCGTGTGAAGAAGAAGATGAAAGACTGTCATGTCGATGCGTATCTTATGGGGACACGCCGACACATATTTCCGAAATACAGAACGTTATTATTTGCAATGATAGATCGTTGACAGAACTCTATGCAGTGTACTCGAGAGGACATGAGCCACTGTCCACTGGGGGCCACCATGCATAATTCTGTCCGAGCTTGCTAGCTGAACTACTGAACCATGGACCCGGGTGGCTTTCTTTGACTCTGTAGCAAATAGTTGATCCCCAGTATAAAGGCAACAGCAATGTTCAAGCCCAAAGCAGTCCATAGGAGTGGGCTCTGCAGCAGGTGATCCATAGCTATGGTAAATTGCACAATGATAGTCAATAGAGGGAGCCCGGCAAAAAATTAAAAATCTTTCATCTTGTGGTGAAAATGGCAATCATGTTGGTGGGAGAGGGGAGGGGGGTGAGAGGAATGCATTTTTTTAATTCTTACAGGTAGTCTATAGTACTAAGGTCGACTGGAACTATTGACTGTTTATGGACCGGTTGCGCAATGCATATGGACTGGTTGAATCATTTGTTTATTCACTATTGACCGCTTTTTTGCTGCATTGTGGTTACTCTAATAACCACTGAACGTCTGAACCTCCGGAGTTAGTATTTTGTTCAGCTGCTCTATGATCACTGAAGCCTGAAGGTACTGTGCTAGCTCTGTGCTCATCACCAACCTATCAGGTGGAGCAGCTTTCCTTTGCCCTCTCCTGAAAAGAAAAGGGGGGGAAAAAAAGCTTTCCTTCGCCCTTTTGTCTAGCATCAAAACTTGTCAATTACTATGTTCTACTCCCGTGCGTGCTCCCAATAACAAGCATGGAAAGGCGTGAAACAGAGATCAAGATGGCGATTGCGGGATGATTGCAAATGGATAGCCATAATATTCAGAAAAAGAAAATATTCAGAAAAAGAAGACATATAGTAGTGGATGCATGTTTAAATAACTGAAGTCCGAAAAGGGAAATGGGGAGAAGAAAAAATGGGCTGAGGTTTTGGCGCGAGTTGGTATAGTAGTTGCTTTTGGCTGTCATTTAGCCAAACAGGTTTGCATAAGTGGTGTGCTAAGCAATGGTGTAAGGTGGATTAGATTAAGATTGTAACGAGGCAGGCAGGCAGGCAGTTTGGTTAATTTGGGGATGCTAACTAGCCGTTGACTTTGAGCTCCAAGAAACGGTCGTGCATGCCTCTGCTGCCGTGCACCACGTCACCCGATTCACCTGAGCGCATCTCCTCCTCGCACAAGCGCAATCTAGCTTTAGGCAGCGTCCTACGCTGCCTTGGGGTTTTCTAAAGGCTCAACCAAAAGCTAGCGATGCATGAGTCATTAAGTACTCTCTCCATTTGAAAAATGTTGTATGATTAGATTTTTCCCAAGCCATTATTATTATTATTATTATTATTATTATTATTATTATTATTATTATTATTATTATTATTATTATTATTATTATTATAAATTTCAGAAATTCATATAGATTAATAACATAAGACTTATTTTTATAATCATTATGAAATAAACTTTCATTATATGTGATTCGCATGTTATTAAAACATATGAAGTTGTAGAAATTACTGATTATAGATAAAAAAGTTTGACTTAAAACCAAAGTAAACTCATAACTTTTCTTTTTTGAAATGAATGGAGTGATTTTCTATTTTGTTCTTTACAGCTGGTTCTACAAGTTTGGCATGCAATGCATTGATACCAAGTTATCGATGTCCACGCGTCTCGCCTCAATCATTTTGTAGTCCACAGAGAAGGTGGGGATTGGGGAGTGTGATCAAGATGGTTAATTGCCACAGTGAAATATTCCGATGAATTGTCAAAACCTTTTGAACAAAAGAAATTTGAAATCTTTTAAAATGTTAAGGCCCCGTTTGGAACGCAGGAATTTCACAGGAAACAGTTCAATTCCCGCAGGAATGAGAAAGAAATCCTTCATTCCAAACGGGGCCTAAAATAATTCACATATGTAGATGCGATGGTAGGAAACATAAATACAAAAATAACAAATCACAAAGAAAAGAAGGGGGGGGGGGGGGGGGGGGGCGACAGTGATTGACCCGTACTTTGTCACATTGCTCTTATTGTCTTTTTTTTTCAAATAAAGTCGAATTTGCACTTCAAATTTGTATGCATGTTTCTCACCACCACCAGATATGTGATTTGATTCAGGTCTTTTTTTCGTTCAAAACTTCTAAACATGTTTTCTAAAACGGTTTCAACAATTCTTGTCAAACAGGTGGTTTTGTTCTAATCTACATTATAGCTATTGCAGATGCCGATAGGGTAATAATCATGTTTTGTTTAGGAGAAAGAAATCCTAGTCAACAAACAGGCTACTAGTCCTTTGGTGCAACTTGGTGACAGATTATCGAACCATTGACTCCAACACAAGGAACGATCGTGTATGTGTTTGCAAGCCGTGCACACTTTGTGGATGGGGATCTCCATCTCCTCACACACCATCTTCAACAACGCAATTTAATATGCAATTGTTGTGCTTATTTTTTGTTTTATAGCAATACTGTCAATAAATGTATCAAAAGGTATGGATTGAGCCCGAGATGATGACTCACAGGATGGTTGCAAATAGATAGCCAATATTGGGCGGAGCTACATGGAGGCCAAAGGGGGACATGCCCCCCCCCCCCCCCCCCCCCCCCCCCCACACACACACACCACCACCACCAAAAAAAAAAAGAAGACCCTTTGGAGTATGTGCTCATCATTGTACTAATAAAACTGCTATAGTTATTTAGTCCAAAGGACTATTATCTGCTAACTACTAGCCCCGCTACTGACAGCCAAATCTTGAGGAAATGAGAGGAAGTATACTGTTTCAATAACTGCAGTCCTAAAAGAGAAATGGCTCGAGCCCAACAGATTTGCATAAGAGGTGCACTAACCAACTGTGTGTTAGGTGGACTAGATCAAGCTGCTCTCTGACTCTCATTTGTGGTTGAGACGGCGAGATCGTTAAAGAAGGCAGCTTGGTGTCGCGCGAGATCTTAGGCAGCCGTACGTTTGACTCCGAGACGTCGTGCATGCGTTCCTTTGCCGTCTCGTGAGCGCATCATCTATCAACGCCCCGCGATCTTCAGCCAGCGCCCTCTACAAAGAGGCCGCCGATCAATGCCGCTGCCGTGTCGCGGCAAGCGCGCGTCAACGGGAGCAAGCCGCCGCGACAGGCATCCATCGGGGGCAGGCGGAGCTGACGCGGCCGGCGCTAGCCGCGCGCGTCCGGCGGCCTGACCTGCGATTAGCAATGTTTGTCCCTGGCAATGATCAGAAGCAGGGGTCTTTCCTGCACAGCTACCAAATATTGCTATGAGCACATTTGCTTATCCTAGCATCAGTACTGCTCAGAATCCACTAAAGGGAAAACGCAGGATGTCGTCACGCTGGGTGTCCTCTTGCCATTTGCAACAACATCGCCACGGAATTCCCGGAGCCGCGCTTCTTCTTCTTCTTTTTTGACGAAAAGCTTCTTCTTCTTCTTCTTCTTCTTGAGGCGCTGCCGGATTAAACAAAGCGAGCCGAGTAGGGAAAGGAAAAAATCAACGGAGAGGAGGCAGTGATCTCGACCCAGAGATAGAGGCTTGCACGTACGCACGCATTCACTTTGGAACTTCTGTCTTTTCTTGCTCAAGAACGTGCCGGGTTCCTTTCACCTCGATTTTCGTGGGTGTTCGTTCGTGCAAAGGGTTGGCATGCACGCACTAACACTACAACAAAAACCTTCTTCAGTGACGGTGTCTAAAATCCTGTAGCGGTGGTTTTGAAATCTAACCGTCGCTATAGTGGATGGCGGGGCACTATACAAATGACCCGCTGCTAAAAATGATTTGTAGCGGCGGTTGACAAATGATTTTTAACCGCGGTTGACGTTATCAACAGCCGCTACAAATAGGAGCATTTGTAGCCGCGGTTCACATTATGGACCGCGGCTACAAATCAATTTTTAGCCGCGGTTGACGTCATCAACCGTCGCTACAAATAAGAGGCCATAGAACACAAGAATAGCTCATAATTCTCTTTTTAATCGGGAGTTAAAATTTGTAAGTAGTATTTCTCCCACATACGAACTCCAAATTCGATGATTCTTTTTTCTATGTTTTTCTAAAATCATGCTCTTTCATGTAATAATGTATGGTTGCATGTTTACTGCTATCTATTTATATTTTTTCATATGACTTGTTATTGTTAAATTTATATTATTAAGGTAATTATTTTCATACAAGTTTTTCATAAAAATTGTTAATGTTACATCATATTTTCTTATATTAAGGTAAAATGGAGCTTGTGTCCAAATTTATGGCTCATACGAGTTTAAAAAGTGTTCTAAGTGATGCAAACTTCTATGTTTCACTTAAGTTGTACGAAACTATAACAGAGATGTATCCATTTGTGAACAATGTACACTCCCACTTTAGTGAAATCATTTGAAATTTTTATGACAAGCGCATATACTCAAACTATGTTGCAATGCCAATTTGTAGCATTTTCTAATAAGTTATATTATTATAATTAGTTTTTGGTAATTTGGGTATAGAAGTTTTGACTGTCCATAACAAAATTTAAACTTTTCATCTCTATCTTGGGAATGGTCTATAATGGAACAAATAAGACAGAATATAGTTTTAAGAAATTGTTTGCATCATTTTTGTGAGACATATAGTTCAATTTGAAATTAATTTTGACACATATACAAAAATTCGTTAAACTATAGTAAATTGATAAGTCAATAAAAAAATGAACTGGGCCGATTTTAGTAAATTCACTGCCTAAGCCTATCTAGCTAGTGCCCCAGCCCAACCCACAATTTTTGTCTCCTATATTACACCCTAACCCTAACCCTACACAGCAGCCTCCTCCTCCTCCACTCTCCTCTCTCCCTATCCGTCTCCACTCTCCAACGGCGGCGCGCGGCCTTCCTCCGTGGCCTGGTGGCGGCCTCTCCTCCCCGGCGACGCCTTCTCCAGCTCAGCCCGTCCCCCCTCCTCGCTCCTCATCCATGGAGCGCGACGAGGGTGAGAGCTGCGGGGTCTTGACGAGCCGCCGGCGTCCCGCGCTGCTCCACGGCACGTGAAGGCGGCCCTCCTCGACAACGGCGACTGCGGCCCTCCTCGACGACGACAACGACGACTGCGGCGCAGGGCCCCCTCCTTCTCCGATGCGTCGATTGGATCTAGATCTGCGGCCCTCCTCAACGACGGCGACTGTGGCGCTCCTCGACGACGGCGATTGCGGCGCAGGCCCTCCCTCCTCCGACGCGTCGATCGATTGGATCTAGATCTGCGGACCTCCTCCCTTCTCCGACGCGGTCCCCTCCCTTCTCCGACGCGTCACGCCACAACGTCACGACTCGTCGACTCGTCGGGGGCACGACACGGCGACCCGCGACGGCGGCTCCGTGGCGGCAATTGGTGATGCGTGCGGAGAACGGCGGCTGCTTGGTGATGTGGTCCGTCCTCATCGGCGGCGCGGTGGGGCCCTGTGTGGTCACAGACGCCTACCGAGAGCCTTTTTTTATTTTCTAGGATGGTTTCTAGCGGCGGGCGATGTTACTGCCCGTCGCTACTCTCTGATTTTCAGCGGCGGTTATTCCTACCCGCCTTTGCAAATGATCCTTTTCTAGCGACAGTTGGTTTGCGGCGGTTGGAGGTGTCCGCCGCTACAGGCCTTTTTTGCCCGTCGCTATAGGCCGCCTGTGTTGTAGTGTAAACCTTGATCTTGTATTGATAGCCCAGGATAAATTAGTCTGCGCTTTTCTGATCTGTGTGAATGCCAAACCCAATTGCTGTACCGAGTCACAACCAAAGTTTACATTACCGCGGTAAACCGGACCGGTTTTCGCAAAAACCGGCAAAACCGGTCCGGTCCTGTTTACCCGGTACTCCGGTTTTTCATTTAAAATTTTGAAAAAAATTGAAAATTTGAAGAAATTTGAAACAAAAAATATGTAAGAAAACTAGATCAAATTTGCAGCTCAATGATGTAAACGAAACATGTAGATTCAATCGTTTAGTATGTCAAAAAAATCGAGGAAGTTTCAGTGTAGAAAAAAGGAAGAAAAAAAAGAAAAACCGTTTTTAATGCACCAGCAATCTTGCTCGATTTGTTTGACCAAGCAAACGATTGAATTTTCATGTTTCGCTTCCACCATTGGGCTGCAAATTTGATATAGTTTATTTTACATATTTTTTGTTTCATTTTTTTCAAAATTTCATTTTTTTGACTTTTTTTTGCATTTTTTCTTTTTGAAACGGTTTTTCGAAATTTGGTCCGGTTTACCGACAAATTCGTCCGGTTTACCGGATTACTGGTCCGGTTTACCGATGATTTTGGTAGTTTTTTTGTTCAAATTTCATCAAACGCATTTCGGACCGGTTTTCGTCCGGTTTTTCCAAAAACCGGACGTCACGGTTGACAAAAGGTTTCACCGAGATAAACGAAATCTATTATCTTAGTATTTGAAGAGAAAAAGGAGCCACTACGTTCGCTCTCAAGGCCACGAAATTCCCACATTAATCGGAGAAAAAACAAAAATGTGAACCGTTAGATTTTATGAAGATCTAACGCTCTAGATTAATTGTCAAATAAGCATTAATTCGGAAAACAAATAAAGAAATCAGAAGTCCATGTCAAACACAAGAGCTAACGTTTGGTAAAAAAAGTAAATATTTAAATTCGGATTTGATCTGTGACCGGTTCAATCAAGAGTCCTGTGCACCTACAATTCATTAAGAAACCAGCTTAATGGATTATTAATTCTTTAAAAAAACTATGATTTTTCTTTCAAAAATTAGTATCC
Source organism: Eragrostis curvula (assembly GCA_007726485.1). Taxonomy (NCBI): domain Eukaryota; kingdom Viridiplantae; phylum Streptophyta; class Magnoliopsida; order Poales; family Poaceae; genus Eragrostis; species Eragrostis curvula. The sequence goes on along the minus strand of CM017444.1, from coordinate 4,518,742 downwards.
CACGTTGTCTCAAATGAGTAGGAGTCGGATGAGTATTATAGGAGAGCATGCTTGATCCTCTTAGTTGGTAATTAAACCGATCCTGGTGCCAACGGGGTGTAAACTAATATAAACCCTAATTAAATATAGGCTTTCTCATCCTAATGAAATTAACTACACAATTATCTTAATATGTAAAGATCTAAAGAAACCACCACGTTCGTTCTAAAGGTCACGAAATTACCATGTTAATCAGAAAAAAACAAAATATAAACCGTCGAATTTTATGAACAAAGAACGGTCGAGATTAAAGGCAAGAGTATGTATCAAATACAATTCCTAAACAGTTTAATTCAGATTATTAATTATTTTAAAAAGCTATGATTTTTTTTCAAAAATCATAATTGAACCAATCCTGGTGCGAACGGGGTGTAAACCAATATAAACCTAATTAAATATAGGTTATCTCATCCTAACAAAACTATATATACAATGCAAGGCCATTGTCCATCGACCGGCAAGACGAGCCATGGCATGGCCGGCATTCACTGAATAGACTCGATGTAAGCCAATATGATGGAGGAAATACGTAAGATTAAAGAAGTGGCGATGGCCAAGAGCCTGTTCACAACAACACCGTCGCGAGGCCATGCTGAGCACGAATCAAGGTGTTGCTGCTGATCAACATCACAAGTAGTGGACGAGGCTTTCCGGAGAAAAAACAAAGAAAGTAGCAGGTGTACCGCGACCGTGAGATGAATCGATCCACAGCTCATAAGCAGCCAAGAATGCGATTCATATCAGCGTTTTCTCCAACCAAATGCAATTGTGCACCAAAGAGAGAACGAGCGAAAAAAAAATGAAAAAGGATCAGAGCGGACTGAATAGTACCTTCCTCGCATCCTAATCCACTTTTTTGAATCTCAGAAATGGGATGAATTTGCACGGGAAGCGACACTTTTAATATGTCTATCTATGGATACATATTTTTTTAGTTGGAAATGGGGCGGGTTCTGACAGCAAGGAGAGAGAGAGAGAGAGAAAGAGAGAGAGAGGAATAAAAGCGGATCAGAGCAGACCGGATGATACCTTCTTCTGTTCTTTATAGTCTAATACACTTTTCTCATCGAATTCGAAGCAGAGCGGATAGTAAGCGGATACAGGTACGGACACTGATTTTTTTGTCGGAAATGGGACAGATTTGCACCGGAAGCAGGACTTTGAATAGGATGTAATACATCTATCTTGGGATGAAAAGAGCGGATAGTACATTCCTCACATCGTAATCCATTTTCATTGAGTTTGGAGCGGGTCGGATAATATGTGCATACTGGTAAGGATACAGATTTTTTTTAGAATGTTAAAAATGGGGTGGGTTCGAACCGTAAGCGGATCGCAAGGGGGACTTTTAAATAGTCCGATAGGATAAAATTAAACAAAATTGTTGTGGTGTTTATAGTTTTCTTTAACAAAGCTATATATGATTTTCCTCGCTTTGAATGACAATTAATAAAATCTAGCCGCGCAATCTGCGCGGGCCACCTCGCTAGTTGTAATCCTTGGTCACAACTCACAAGAAGTTCCTTGCAATCGAAGTGATTGGACTTTCATGGCCGTTCGTGTTGACATTACCGTCCCCGACAAAGCAATGCCGGAATATCACTTGTGCTTACGTAAACCGTCTCGGCGAGTGCGTGCGTGCTTAATTAATTTAACCGCGGTGCGCTGCCAGTCTCCGCTTCTCCACGTATTCCGCGCGCACTTGTTGTTCATCCAGCTAGCTTCGCGAGCACATGGCGATACTCCATGGCGATGGCGACGTGATCTGTCTCGGCGCGCGCGTGGTCTGGAACCGTGAGACGAGAGTGGTATGCGAAATGGCCTGGGGCTGTGGGAGGGAACCTTTGACCTGTGGGATCGACATATATCGTCAGATTGGACGCTTCGTGCCGCGGCCGGCCGTGTTGTTGGCGCCGCGGGCAGCGCGCCGACACCGCCGACGCCGCGCACATGCGTGCCTGCAGCGGCGACGACGACCGGCGCGGCGGCGCGGCCGCCCCAATGCCCAAGCCGACCCCCGGCAGGACCTTGCCGGAGTGCCGGATCGACAAACGCGACCTGGATTCGCTTCCGTTACGGTGTTACCCCAGGCAAGCACTCATCGGATTAGATTAGACTAGGATTTTGTTTTGTCTGCGTGCGTTCGATGCCGTCGCTGATTCGCTGTCAGTCATGTCACTCTCAGGAACCGAACAGGCGTCGTCGATATTCTTTCTTTTGTTCCTGCCTGCTCCACCGGCCGGCCGTGCGTTCTGCGATTCTGTTGACTCCGTGTCACTTGTCAGCCATACATTTTCATAAAAATTGTAGTTAGTAGTTGTAGTTTTATGAAATAAGTTTGTACTATGTAACATAAAATTATAACTACTTTGATCTTTAGTGACAAGAACTACAATTTTTATGAAAATGTGTGGCTGACAAGTAGGAACAGGTCATGTAGCATATATGTAATTGACATGTAGAACATATCACAAAAGTTATAGATTCTTGTTACTTAGGGTTGGAATAATTATAGTTTTGTAAAATAAATAATAAAAGTTATAGTTATATGTTACAAAATCACAAATAGTTATAGATTTATGAAATTTACTCTTTAAATTTTTCTCGTCTCTCTTTCGAAGAAAAAAAAAACCGTTACTTCTTGGACCCGTGCGAGCATGATACTGTCGGTTGCATTTTTCTTAAGAAAAAACAAAAGCCTTTGCTCACTGCTGGTGTGGAGGGTTTATGGCGAAGATGATCAGCGCGGAAGCTCGCGCTTGGCCATGTCCGGGATTCGCAATCTTGAGGAACGGCGTCGTCTTGCTCTTTCTAACCTAATTTGGCACGTAATCCCCGGAAGCCCGGAGGTGCAGCGATTTTCGTCCACGGCGATGGTTTGCTTTTAGCTGTTGCAATCCAATCAAGAAAAAGCAAATCCACAGCTGAAACTTTATAAAAAAGAACTATTTGGAAAAATAATCAGCCACACTGTAGCTGCTGCTGAAGAAATAACTGCGAACACTGTAGCTGCTGCAAAGCAACGAAACGAACACGCTGAATAAAAACAAGGCCATATCTATATGCGGTCAGAGAGGCCGGTACTTTTTTTTAAAAAAAATGGGCTGCTGCACCGGCGTCGCTGCTGGACAGAGCTTGTTGTGGAAATGCCATGCGGCCAAAGGGCCCTACCCAGCACTGAAACGTGCTTCCAGGTTGTTCAGCAGGCTGCAGTTGCGATTGCAGAAAAATAACTGTAAACACTTTAGCTGTTGCTGAAACACTATAGCTACTGCTGAAGAAATAATTGTAAACATTATAACTACTGTTGCTGTCTGCTGCAAATCCTCCAAACGAGCAAGTTGTTCGGCTTGTTCGGAGAAAGAGGCAACCAACGGGATGCTCCGCAGCTAGGCCCCGTGTGATGAGCCCAATCCGGCTTTAATTTGCTTCATCGCTTATATTTAAAATCCGTAGGTGTTGATTAAGTTGTCCTGACCTTTGGAAACACGAGTTAATTAATGTCATGTCTGACTAAAGCTAGGGGAACCATTATCAAGCATCGTGCCCTTTTCCAGATTTTCAAATGGTCAGATAATGAGGGAGGGAGGGTCTAACATTCAGTGAAGGAAATGCGAAAAAGGAACAGACAAGACAACAAGTAGAGATTATGGTCCTGTTCGTTTCTTTTAGCGCTAAATTTTAGAGGCCTCTAAATAAAGAGAATCTAGTACTAAATAAAGTCTAATGACAAAACCTTTTTACAGATGGGTACATCTTTACGAGACGAATCTAACGAGCCTAAGTAAGCTATGTTTTGCTACAGTAATGCTACAGTAACCATCGTCTAACCACGGATTACTTACCCTCATTAGATTCGTCTCGCGAATTAGACCAGGGGTTCTGCAGTTAGTTTTGTAATTAAACTTTATTTAATACTCTTAAATAATAAGATTTTTTTTAAACCTCTCTAAATTTTAGACCTCATGAAACGAAATTTCAGAGCACACAAAAGTCACGGGCCACAGCCTCTTCTCTTCCAAACGCATGGACGGACGACACCGGTGCTATCTGACGGCCCGGCATCTCAGGACAGGGGATGGACGAATTAAGACGCCATTAGCACACTTCGACCCTCTGAGTAAACTACTAGTGGCTAACGCTTAAACTATGCCACGCAATGCCTCGTGGTTTCAACGCCTAGGCGTACGTGGTTGGACTTTGGCAGCCGACGCATTTGATACTGCCGTCGGCGTCGCCGACAAGGTTACCAGTTTACTGATTGTACGATAATGACCTAACATTAACCACTGGGTGTGTTCGGCGTTTTAGAGTCTAAAATTTAGAGGGATTTAAACATAAAGAATCTTGTCTTAAATAAAGTTTAATTACAAAACTAAATGCAGAACCCCCCCTCTAAATCGCGAGACGAATTTAACGAGGGTAGTTAAGCCGTGATTAGACGATATTTACTGTAGCATCACTGTAGCAAAACATAGATTAATTAGGCTCATTAGATTCGTCTCGTAAAGATGTACCCATCTGTAAAAAGGTTTTGTCATTAGACTTTATTTAATACTCCTAAATAATAAAATTCTTTTTAGAGTTAAATTTTAGAGGATTCTAAACGGTGAAACGAACACACCCTGAAGGAGGTATCTCAGTGAGTGCGTGTTTAACTGCACCTGCAAGTCCAGTCTTCGCATCCATCCACACTTTTGCGCTGCTTTCGCTTTTTGGGTCGAGCCAGCGCCCACGTACGTATGCTTGGGCTACTAGCAGTAAAAAGGTTACGTACCGTCTTCTGGAAGCTTGACTAGAGCGGCAAAAGCAAGACGGAAACTCGAGTTGGGATCATCTCCGCTGCCGCTGCTGTTACAATCATCGGCGTCCGGTAACGAACGAACACTGGAGCCGCATGCAAATCACACCATCATCATCTGGTCCGGGGGCAAGCACATGCGTCCTATACCACCAACGAAGAGCAAAAGAGGTTGTTAAGAGACAAACGGCACCATCAACATTGGATGATCAGAGTAGCACTAGTGGTTTGTGCAGGAGACAGCGTTACTATCTTCCGTTGACCACCAGTTGGCAGCAACGCTTTTCGTGTAGCGCGGACCACACGGCACGCGCCACTGCTCATCGTCGCCGTCCACGACGGGGCAGCACAGCGCGTCACGGGCGCGCCGCGGCCACCACCACCCGGCCGGCGCACGGCCGCACGCGATCCGGTCTTCACCCTGCCTGCCCCCGGGCTACGGATACGGTGCAGTGAAAGCGCAAGGCAGAGGCTTCCTTCGATGCAGCAGCAGCAGCAGCACAGTAGAAAGGAGGAGGAAAGGACGCGCCATAAAAATGCTGCGGCGCTGTGGAATGACGGATCTGCCCCGCCGGACCGGCGCACGAGCCTGTGTCCGTGTGCCGTCGCGGCCACGTGGGCAGGCCAGGTGGCCGTGCCATTTGTGACCCACGTCACGTGTTACCGGGTCTCTCTCTCAATCTCCTCCTGCCGGTGGGGTTCTCGCGTCGGTGCAGGGATGACGGGAAGGATGTGTGGGCCCAGACGTCAGTGGGAAGAAGGTTTGTTTCGTGACGACTGTTGTTGCGGTACCAGGCAGTAGCCGGTGCGGCCTCGCCGCCGCCGCTAGTATAAAGCGCCCGCGCCACCAACTGCCTTCGCCGCACGCAGCCAAGCGCCAGCCCCTCCCATCTTCTCTCTGCACCAGAACAAACAAGTGAGCCGAGTGAGCGAAGCGAGACAGTAGCCACTGATGGTCGCCGCGGTGTGCGCGCAGCCGAAGCCGCCGAGGCCGGCGGCGGCGATGCCGGAGTTGGCGGCGGCGGCGGAGGAGCAGAGGTTCTCGACGGCGTCGTCGACGGGGGCGCCGAACTCGAGCCTCAGCTCGGCCAGCAGCGCCGGCAGCCTCCCGCGGTGGTCCAGCCTCTCCTCCTCCCGCCTCTCCTTCGACTGCTCCCCCTCCGCCGCCCTCTCCGCCGCAGCGGCCTCCGCCACCTGCTCGCCTCAACCACCGCCGTTGGCCCGGCCGCACCGGTCGGGCGACGCGGCGTGGGCGGCCATCCGCGCGGCGACGACTTCCACGACCGCGCCGCTCGGGCCCAAGGACTTCAAGCTTGTGCGCCGCGTCGGCGGCGGCGACATCGGCACGGTGTACCTGTGCCGCCTCCGAGAGCCGGCGTCGCCGGCAGCGGCGGCGGAGAAGAACGGCGCGTCGCCATGCCTGTACGCGATGAAGGTGGTGGACCGGCGCGCGGTTGCGAAGAAGAAGAAGCTGGAGCGGGCCGCGGCGGAGAAGCGCATCCTCCGCGTGCTCGACCACCCTTTCCTCCCCACCCTCTTCGCCGACTTCGACGCGGCCCCGCACTTCTCATGCGTCGTCATGGAGTTCTGCCCCGGCGGCGACCTCCACTCGCTCCGCCACCGCATGCCGTCGCGCCGCTTCCCCCTCCCCGCCGCAAGGTAAGTACTATTTGTACTAGCTGTCTTTGGCCACGCCGCAGTGAAAAAAGAAAAAAAAAAAAGCAAGTTTTTCTTGCACCGGCCGCCGGCGCTGACGTCGTGTTCGTGGTCATATTGTGCCAGGTTCTACGCGGCGGAGGTGCTGCTGGCGCTGGAGTATCTGCACATGATGGGCGTGGTGTACCGCGACCTCAAGCCGGAGAACGTGCTCATCCGGGCCGACGGCCACATCATGCTCACCGACTTCGACCTCTCGCTCGAGTCCACTTCCTCGCCGGCCCTCGAGGACGACACCGACGACGGCGCCAGTCCCGCCGAGCAGCCAGAACACGACGCCGCCACCGTCTCCTGCTTCCCGGACCACCTCCTGCGCTTCAAGCGCCGCCGACGAGGGCACCGCAAGACCACCACCTCACCACCGCCGCCGGCAACGAAGCCGAGATTCGTGGCGGAGCCCGTGTCGGCGCGCTCATGCTCCTTCGTGGGCACGCACGAGTACGTGGCGCCAGAAGTCGCGCGCGGCGAGCCCCACGGCGCGGCGGTGGACTGGTGGGCGTACGGCGTGTTCCTCTACGAGCTCCTCCACGGCCGGACCCCCTTCGCCGGCGCCGACAACGAGGCCACGCTCCGCAACATCGTGCGCCGCCCGCTCGCCTTCCCGCCCATCTCCGTCTCCTCCTGCGGCGGGCCGCTCGACGCCGCGGCCAGAGACCTCGTCGCCGCGCTCCTCGCCAAGGACCCCGCGGCCCGGCTCGGGTCCCGCCGCGGCGCCGCCGACGTCAAGGCGCACCCCTTCTTCAGAGGGCTCAACTTCGCGCTGCTCCGGTCCGCGCGGCCGCCCGTCGTCCCCGGCGCCTCCCCGGCGATGCACCGGTCCAAGTCCTGCACGGCCGCGCCCGCGGCGAAACGGTTCGAGTTTTTCTGACCGTTGCGTGCGTTGTTTGTCGCCGGCCGAGACCGACAATGCCGGCGGCGGACGCTCGTCGCGTTGACTCACTAGCATCAGCTACTAGTATTGTACACGTGTGTTAACTCTACTGCACTTAGTAGTACTAAGCCAGTTGTTAATTAGTTTAGTCACATGAATGTCAGTCATTAGTTGTTCTAATCGAAGCCTAACTTGTACAATTCGTCGCCGCTTCCAAGGCATGACTAAAGCCTTGTTTGTTTCAGTTTTTTGGCACTTTTGTCTGTTGATTTTTAGAAGATTTAAAAGTCGGATGTCTTTGAAACTTGAGAAGCCAGAAGCACATCTTGAGGTGTTTATGGCTTTTGGCTTTTGACGGCATCTGGTTTTTAGATTTCACAAAAGCCAACTAACAAAAGTGACGAAAAACTGAAACAAGCTAAGTCCTCCACCAGCTGGTTAACGATCGAGGCTTCACTCACTCCTACTCGTACCACTCTACGTGGCATGAACCCCGGCTTAAAATTAATCTCCCGTCCCGGCTAACCGTGGACGATGAAGGACGTGTTTACCGTGTCGTGTTGAGAAGTATGCGCGGTGCTTTGTCGGGGTCCCGGAGGAGCAGCGCTCACATGCACGGGCCTTGGACTTGTCCGCTTGCTCACGGCCCCCGGCTTTGGTTGGCGATTACATTAATGGCTCGTGTTGACCTGTCCCCTCTACAAAGGTTGTTTGTGGAGTGGGTTTCGCTTGCTGGGGAGGCGCGTGACAGCCTCAGCAACTGGGTGATTAGTTTACATATACTTGTGCAAGTAACACAAGTTCTGTTGATTAATTTGTCTGTATGCGGCGGCCGCAGCGGTTGCGTCTTTGCGTGTGGAGAAAGACGAGCAAGGACGACGAAGAGGAGAGGCGCCCGCGAAGGACGCGCGCGACGGACTGATGGATGGGATGGAGTGACGGATCGAGCAGCGGCAGAGGTTGCCGGTTGGTGTCGTCGCCGTCGCGGCCTTTTTCCGGCCGGTCCACCGCTGTCGGGGTCGCCGGCTCCAGATGCCCCAACAACGATCGATCGATCGATCGACGGCTTCCCGTACGTGCCAAGTTCCTCTTCCCTTCGCACATTTGTTTCCACAGGTTCCGTTTATTCTTGAGCACCATTTTCCCCCATCAACCTCCTCCGAAACAAAGCTTATTAGAATTTGGATTTGCATTTGTGTATCGGGCTACTCCGCGTGCTCCGCGTACCAATACAAAATTTTGGAAAGTCTCGAACTGGACCGACCTGCATCTGGCTCCACGACTCCAGCGCCGGCCTCGGCGGCAGGTCTCTTGCCGTCTTGGCAACACGTTGCTCATCGCAAGGCGACGCCCTGACCTGACACGAGCGGCATCCGCCATTAATCTGAAGCCCCCCAGTTCGAGATGCTACAGAGAGCAGAGGCTTCGGGCCAGGCTGACGTGACGCCCTGGCAGAACCAACGCAGCTCGCGCACGCAAAGCCTGCGGCCTGTCCGTGGCGAACCCGGGCCCCGGCCATACGCACGCACCGGCATGGAGCCATGGAGGTGCAGGGGCTTTGACCCTAAACTTGGCAAAGCGACGCGCCTCGAACGGGCCGCCACCCCAAAGCTCAGAAACGGGACCGTGGAAACTTCGCACGCGCGTGCGTCACTCGCCCATGCTCCTGCAGGGTCGAGACGGGATGAAAAGGCTGTGATTTCTCTGGGTGAAAACCATGTCACCGGCCGTAAATTTGCGATGCGATCTTGCTTTCAGTTGCGATCAATGGCGAGCGATCGATAAAGCTCGTACTGTGATCAATTGGTTCCGATCGATAAATTTTCGGTGCGATCAGTGGAGGACTACTGTGCTTGCACAGTTGCACGGGATTGGACATTTTAAACGGGCACAGTCGCAGGCGGCGGCAGGAGCTGTACCAGGGAAAAAAGCTGGTTCCGTCTGAACTCCGCCATCGATTGCGCCGAAGGAGGCAGGCCGCTCCCCCCCGCTGCTCCTCGATCGCCATGACCACGAGGTCGCAGACCCGATCACTTTTGGCAGGCAGCAGCCTCATCTTCTTCGCGCCACAGAAGGCACTGCTACTCGTACTAGCAACAAGACAAGCGCTAGATTGCGAGCTCTGTATGTCACGCATGGCATGGCACAGTGCGACCTCGATCGCTGGGTGGAAAAGGCAGCAGTAATCACCATGCAGCGCAACGCATAAATCCGCAGGCCTAGTATTAGACCAGCTTTTTACTACCTAGGCGTGCAGCGTCCCTGCAGGCAGGAAGGCTACGATCGATGGAGGAGCTAGAGGAAGATGGAGGCGCAGCAGCAGCGGCATGCAGGAGGGAAAGGCCATGGCTGTCCGGCCTCCTCGCGTCCGACTTCGACTCCCGCGCCTACGACGACCTCAGCTTCTTCTCCATTCCCTGATGAGCAAAAAAGCTGCGTGCCCTCGTGCTGTGGCTGAGGCAGGGTACTTAAACTGGGGTCGCTTGAAACGTTATATCAACGTGATGCGATGTGATGACACGAACGCTTGGGTTGGGTTGGACCTGCAAAGGTGGTGTCAAACTGCCAATGTCAACGCTAATCCTCATCGCAACGAGTGAGCGTATTCAAATCACCTGGGGGCTGGGAGAGGAGGGCTCAGAAATTTCTGTTCAAGGTTTGAGTATCCTGGGAGAGCACGTATTTTTGGGGAATCTGAGTGACCAGATAAAAAGATTGTTCAGATCGAATCGTAGAAAAAATCATTGACGTTTGAGTTTATAAGCGAAAAATGACTTCTTTTTTTCAAGATTTTTTGCACGAGAGGTGGACTTATGATCACCCCATAGAATGGGTGACTTTTCCATGTGGCATTTTTTATGTCGCTTGAGATACGTACAGAAGTGCGACTAGTTTGGAAGTTTGAAAACTCTTGTATAGATTTTCAATAATAATAAGAACTATATATTTTCAAAAACCAAATCTGTGGGGAGGATATATGCGTTTGGGCCTGCCATTGGATGCCCGTCTCGAGTAAAAAGCCCAACGAGACCAACTGCGTACGGCAGCCCATCTATACTGCAGTCATGCAGCCTCTTACCAAAGTCTGAACATTGCTTGTAGTTTCTTCTCCCAAACTTCCCACTAGGTACCAAGAAACAGCCCAATGGAAGCAATGTTCATACACAATCGTCAATGAACCATGGTGACACGACATCTTATTATTCTCTTTTCAGAGCACCAAAACTGACGTCTGGCTTCTCCCAAGTAGCTTCTTGGCGAACACAGTGGACGAGTTAACACGAGCGCTCTCCTTCATTTGTTTTCAAGTAGAGAGATCGCCTATGCGGCTATGCCAAACCAAAGCGGGCTCATTCGGCTAAGCTGAGCACTAGAACTTACATCTGAATTGCTGGCTGCCGAAAACGATCAGTTACAGCATCCCGGGAGCACACCTTCAGCAGCGGCTCGCGCATACAGGCTTCCAGCAACTAGACCATCTCAATCGGAAGTTTCCACCCTCTGATGAACGCTGTCACCGCCAGATTACTTCGTCCTGAAACAAGACAAACAAAAAAAAAGGGGGTCAGAATGAGACAATGGATAGCAATGTTTAGGAGTTAGTCACTGATGAAAACTGTTGACGTTTCATATGTTTCGTGGTTGACTTCTTATGTTCATGGTTTGAATACTTCTACTCGCATTTTATCAATGCCTGTTAGCAGGTGGATCCAATAGAAAATCCAGGCAGCAAACATTTTCTATGTTTTGTTTTGTGTCTGTAATGACTTCGCAGTTTCTGATCTCCATACTGGACTCGCTGGCTTACCTCTTGTTTCAGAAAACAATAAGCATCAATAGCGATGTTCAAATCCAATCAAAGAGAAAAGGCAGCACCAAGGTCAAAGTCTACATACGTGTTAACGCACTCTGATAGTATCACTTCTAAATTCTAATAGTTGGTTAACACGCTTGGAAGTCTACCAATACATATCAAGTTATCAACATCCAGGCGCTATTATATTGCAACTTGCACCAAGCTCAGCTGCATTAGAATGTCCAAGACTTCTTATCGTTTTAAGCCACTCCAGTATGCTGTTTGCGTGTATGGAACATGACCAAATAGAATTATGCTAGGTGTAGCTTGTTAAAGTAGATTGCCAAAGCAAGAGATTTGCCATGCACCCAACCATGAAAGAATCAATGGTCAGTTTAGTACTCATACTCTTCATCTTCTTTCCAGCAGCAGTCACGCCAGAAGAAGTCTCTTCCTGGCACACCATATCATTGCCGGGCTGTGCCGACAAGTGTGGTGACGTGCCCATCCCGTATCCCTTTGGCATCGGAGTTCATTGTGCTGCGGCTAGCTTAAGCAGGTACTTCGTCGTCACCTGCAACGACACCTTCCATCCACCACGCCCAACAGTCGGGGACGACGAAGCAACGGTGGAGGTCACTGGCATCTCGCTGGAACATGGCGAGATGCGTGTGCTCAGCCCCATCAACCACATCTGCTTCAGCTCAAATACCACCTCCACCAAGTTAACCGGGGGGGTATGAACTACGACGCACACCCTTCCTCCCCTCCCCATCACGTAACCGCTTCACGGTCATCGGCTGCAACACCCTCGGGCTCATCGGTGGGTACAAGGGAACTGCGAGCCAGTACGTGGCCGGGTGCTACTCCTACTGTGAGGGCATCAATTCCACATCAGATGGTGCACCATGCGCTGGGCTGGGCTGCTGTGAAGCTGCCATCCCCGCAAACCTCACTGCCTTCGGAGTAATGTTTGAGATGAACCAGAGCAAAGTCTGGGGCTTCAACCCATGCTTCTACGCCATGGTTGCTGAGGTCGGGTGGTACAGCTTCAGACAGCAGGACCTCGTTGGCCACCTTGGATTCATTGATTCTAGAGCCAAGAGTGGCGCACCCATTGTCGCCGACTGGGCCATTAGGAATGGTTCGTGCCCAGAGGAGGGGCCACCAAGTGGTTATGCCTGTGTCAGTGCAAACAGCTACTGCACGTCTGCAAACAATGGCCCAGGGTACCTGTGCCAATGCTCCAAAGGATATGAGGGCAATCCTTATATTCAGAATGGCTGTCAAGGTATGCATTTATCCAAAAATTAACTTGGTATACAAGTCAAAAAAAAAAAACTTGGTATGAAGTTCCAGGGAAAATACCCTGAAACAAACCAAATTCTGCATACTATCCAGCTTTACTGCAGTTTAAGTGCCTTACGATTAAATTTAAAAATTATTTTATGAAAATAATCAATAAGTGGTAACTTTTGTGTGTCCAAAAGGCTTCTCCAAGACTTTCTTGGAAAGCTGTATATGGTGTTTATTTACCAAAGGGTTGAAAAGAAACTGTCATCTTCATGCAGTAGTTTGCTTACACATGTTGTAATGCTTAATTTTAGGAGCAGTTATGGAAAGTGAAGCTGCATCATTAAAAAAATTATGTAGCAGACTTTATCACCTGCTGAACTTTCTTTGCTTCCGGCTTGGGTTTATTTTGACTTCCCTAAGCGCTTATGACGTTGTTAATATGTTCAGATATAGATGAGTGCATGCTGCGTACGCAAAATACCAAGTATGAAGAATTGTACCCATGCAGAATGGGGGTCTGTCATAACACACCAGGAAGCTACTTATGCAAATGCAAGATGGGAAGAAGATCTGATGGCACAAATTTTGGATGCCAATCATTGCGTGCTCCAGCTGAACTAGTTATTGGTAAGCACCATGCATGTACACCTCACTTAAAAATGATTCAAATTAGGATGTAAACAGAAATCAGACAAACTTAACAGAAGTCGTAACTCCAGTGAACAACATACAAAATGTTCTACCATTTTAATAAATTCTTTATTCTACCAGAAAACTTTACAATTACCATTTCTGTTCTATGCACCTGAACTTGCACCTAAGAGGAAATTCAAGCTTAGTATACACTCTATATGCAAAACAAAGACTCCAGTCCGTATTTGTAATAGATGTTTTAGCATCTGTTTTCTTATGTTAAAAAACAAAAACAAAATGCAGGCCTCTGTGTTTCTGTGACCGTGTTGACGGCTTTGGCATGCTTGTTCACCATGCAATTACAAAGGAGAAGGCACAAGAAGGAGAAAGAAGAATATTTCAGACAAAACGGAGGTCTTAAGTTGTATGATGAAATGAGGTCAAGGAAGGTTCATGCAATTCGTATACTAACAGAAAAGGAGATAAAGAGAGCCACAGACAACTACAATGAGGATCGAATAGCTGGATATGGTGGTCATGGAATGATCTATAAAGGGACTTTAGATGACCACAAAGAGGTAGCCATAAAGAAGTCAAAGATAATAAATGATGATTGCAGGGAAGAATTTGTCAATGAAATAATAATTCTGTCTCAAATTAACCACCGAAATATTGTAAGGTTAGTAGGCTGTTGCTTGGATGTAGATGTCCCAATGCTGGTTTACGAGTTTGTCTCCAATGGAACTTTATCTGAGTTCCTTCACGGCACAGATTGTAGAGCACCAATCCCACTGGACCTTCGCCTGAAGATTGCTACACAATCAGCAGAAGCTCTTGCATACTTACATTCATCAACATCTTGCACAATCATACACGGGGATGTCAAATCTGCCAACATCCTATTGGATGATCAGCATAATGCAAAGGTCGCAGACTTCGGAGCATCAGCACTCAAATCCATGGACGAAAGAGAGTTCATCATGCTTGTCCAAGGAACACTTGGCTATCTTGATCCTGAGAGCTTTATAAGTCATCAACTTACTGAGAAAAGTGATGTCTACAGTTTTGGAGTAGTTCTACTGGAGCTGATCACAAGAAAGAAGGCTATGTATGATGATAAGTCCAACAAAAAGAAATCATTGTCCTATACTTTTCTCTTGAGGTTCCGCCAGAATAAGCACCAAATTATGCTGGACTCAGAAATTACAGATGAGGCAGTTATGGTAGTGCTTGAGAAGCTGGCCAAACTCGCTGTACACTGCCTAAGGCCAAGTGGAGATGACAGGCCAACAATGAAGGAAGTTGCAGAATGCCTACATATGTTGACGAGGCTTTATATGGACACAACTAATGGTTATGATAACATTCATTATGCACACAACTATCATGAAGGACCATTGTCAACAGAAGTCCCTCTGGACGAGATGACATGTAGTAGCATAGATACGACCACGCTGGTATGGTGATAGAAATTATGGCATGACACATCTACAGTAAATTCTAGTATTTAAGACTTGGGGGACAAAAAGAACAGTATATATACTAGGCTATTTCTGGAGCAGAATAGGTAAGATACGACAACATTTCTGATAAAATTCCAAAATTCAAATCGATATGCCTGCAAGCCTGCAACAATATATGTTGTTTCAAAGAATGAGGTCATCATGCATTTATCAAGGATGCAGTGTGAACGCCAATTCCACACAGCAAATCCTATCATGGCTTAATTCTTTGTAGTACAGGTGATGTGTGTATTCTTTGTGACCCTGGTAGGTATTTGTACATACCTAAACTCTCTTTAATATTATTCAAAAACGCTTGCACTGTGGGGAACAATCCCACAGTTTGTATATTATTCCCATGAACGTAGTTTGCACATCAAAGATGTTTTCTAACGCTATATTCAGTTATGTGCTAGAACTTACAGAAGGGGCTGTTTGGTTGGATATGTAAAGTGAATTTACCTGTCTTGAAGCGTGGGAACACTGAAGCTTGCTGGTTCACTTCTGGCTGTAGTGGAATCAGAATGCTTGAAATCGGAGTTCCCATGCCCACACCAAGGGCGTTGGTAAGGCACATTGGAACACATCTTTGAGTCTTGGGAGGCTCAGTTCCCTGCTCCACCTACAACCACATAGCGGATAGTGAACAATTGCTGCCATGTGTTGCCATATGAGCAACCAACATCCCTATAGTGATTTCATTGCCGAATGCTTGCATATGCACCATGCCATCCAGTGAGGCATTGACGCACTTGATTGGACTGGCAGGAGTGGAGAATCAGGGGGTGAGACTCCTAAAAGTGTATTGCAACAACCCGCTATGAAACAGTAAAAGAAATGTGTAAATAATAATTAACTTGGGTGAACGCTCACCTTAGGAAGAAGGCTGCCCTTATTTGGTTCCAAATCCGCAACAGACAACTGAAGACAAATGAGTAATAGTGAGTACAACGACCAAGTCGCTTAAATATCCTTTAGTGTTTGCCCAGTTGCACAAAGTTTGTTATTGTTCAATGTCTTAAATCTACAAATGGACCTAAACATTTTGTATATGCTGTAGCGGTACAACTGTTATGTGGCATATTGATAGAGAATAAATGTACAGGTGGCTGGAGGATTTGAAAAGGCTTTGGAACCACATAAGAGCTTGTATCTCAAAACTTTGAAACCATTTACGGTTCAAAATTGAATCCCTTTAAGAAAGGACCGTATCTGTAAATTTACCATTAGTTTTTTGACACATTAAAATCTGATGCTAGGCTTCAAGCATAATGCAAATTCATTCACTAATACAGCATAGATGCATGAATTTGCATTATACTTTTTCACGGTTGTTTATCTTGGTTATCAATCTAGGGCATAAATGCATGGTAATGGCAGCCGTGAATTCATAGTTTCATCCCAGATCTCTTGAGAGTAATACCTATGGTAGACAGGACCACTTTTCAGCAGAAACATTTATTAGAACCTTTGAAGTGTTCCTACTTCTGACCAACCAAGCTCGCAATGAACATGTGGTAATCAAGAGATGGCAGAACCATGAAACACCACACTGCTCTGGCCCACTGTCTTCCTGATCCCAGCCTCCTGCATCGCCTCTCCCATTCTCGTGGCAGCATGCCAATTCCCATCTTCCAAATAGACATTCCTAATAGTCACATACCGACCAGATTGCTGGGGCCCAAGCGCCATTAGTTTCTGCCCAACCTCTGCAGCAAGCTCCACATTTCCGTGGAGCTTGCAAGCCCCAAGAAGAGCACCCCACACAGAAGCATCAGCCGTGAAGGGCATCCTCTCTATGACTTGAACAGCTTCCACAAAACGACCAGCACGACCCAAGAGGTCTACAACGCAGCCATAATGCACCATCAGTGGTGTCACCTTGTATTCGGCAACCATCGCTTCGAACCAGTGTAAACCAATCTCCACCAATCCTCCACGAGCACAAGCTGTGAGCAGAGCAACGAAGGTTATCTGATTCGGCAGAAACCCTTCAGCCCTCATCATGTCGAATTGAGCCAGAGCTTCAGTTTCCTTCCCGTGATTAGCCAGCGCCGACAGCAGGGCGTTCCATGTACAAGTCTCCTTCTTGCAGACAATCTCAAAAGTGCTGTTACAGTAGCCAAGCTTCCCGTGCTTTCCATACATGTCGACCAGAGCTGTGCCAAGGAACGCTGTGAGGTCAAGCTCATGGCGGACAACGTACGCATGGACAGCCATCCCCGCCGCAAGCCCCTCGGCGCCATCAAGGTTGGCGCAGGCCGAGAGAACACTGACCATCGTGGCCTCCCCAAGACGTCTTCCCGTGTTGCCCATCAACGACGCTCTGAACGCCTCGAGTGCACACCGGTGGCGCCCACCCCGTGACAGCCCGGAGACGAGCGTGGTCCAGGACACGGCGTCCCTCACGGCCATCAACTCGAAGAAGCTCTCCGCCGCGGCCAGGTCCCCGGCGAGGCAGAGCGCGTCGAGCAGCGCGTTGCAGGAGGCGAGGTCCGGGCTCCCGCCCATCTCGTCGAACACCTTGCGCGCGTTGCGTGCTGGGTGGCCGCACCGGCCGTAGGCGCTGACGAGCGAGCAGGCGACGAAGCGGTCGGCCTCGAGGCCCCTGCGGAGGCACTGCGCGTGGAGCGCATTTGCGATGGCGGAGGAGCGGGACGCGGCGGCGGACTTGAGGAGGGAGGGGAACGTGTGGCGGTTGGGGCGCGCGCCGCGGGCGAGCATGGCGGAGAAGAGGCGGAGCGGGGCGGGAGGGGGAGAGGAGGTGGAGGCCGCGGGAATTCGGAGGTGCGCGTGGGCGAGGCAGTTGTAGGGGAAGGCGTCGGAGAGCAGCGCGCCGGAGGTGAGGAGGAGCGCGTGCACCTGGAGGAGGCGGCGCGGGAACGGGAAGTGCTCCCTGAGGAGGGGCTCGAGGACGGCGTACGAGTACGGGGAGGCGCGCGGCATTGATGCGTGCGCGCTTCAACTCCGCCACTCCGGCGGCCGCCGCCGCCGCTTCACGTCTCCGCCGCGAGCGCCGGCGCGCGCGCTCGACTTAGCGGCCGCGAACTGTGCAGCCCATCAGGACATCTCTAAGGGCCAAATTGAATCTGAGCCCTTCAAACTTGGCCCATCACGTCGCGCGCTCTGGCAACGGTCCGGCCGCTCCATGCTATCACAAATTAGAGCATTTTGTACTGAAAATCTGGGATTGTACCAAAAATTCTTTTTGCCATTCAAAAAAAAATATTTTTGAGTAGTACTACTTTCTACCACATTTCAAAAAGAGAGAGTTCTGCTAAAAATGTTATATGATCCTTTTTCTTTACAGACACATGCTGCTCAGACATGTGCAGCAAAAGTGTAATTTCCTTCCGCAATCGCTGTCACACCAGTCCATGCATCCAGCCAGCACACAACCTCTACATCCTTCAGTTCCTGATACCATTGCTGTTATAATACAGTTTGACCAATCCTATCACTGACCAAACGGAGCACCTCAAGTACATAAACCCGGGCATGAAACCAACACGTCGAAATCCTCCCAACAAACATGGAGTGATGTAATTGGTTGGTCTTCGATTTGATCGAGATAATCCTTTTGTGCCGGTCAGAACTGCATCAAGATAAGACAATACATCATATACTAGTCAAAACATGCGACTGATTGAAGCCTAAGTATATGGCAATCAGTGCAGGAATGCCAGGAAACAACAATTCAACTGTACATTTCAATCTTCTTTCTATCTAATCTGGCTCAACAAGCTGATCTATTCCATTGCTGCTTCCACCTAGTTTCTTATTGGAGCGGAAGGTTTCAGGCTACTGACGCCTAGCCAGGCATTGTTACTAGTTTTTCAGATACAAATGAATAAGTTGGACACAAAGCCTTGGCCTACTTGACTGCCATATGAATATATCAACCTCAAAATTGGTGCTAGACTTAACAACAAACCTACGACTAGTTACCATGAGGAAGTTTCAGGGAAACATCTTAACACAAACATGTAAATCAACAAGTCAGCTTTGAAGTTTTAACGGAAAGCAATAAATTCAGGCCAGGTCTCAGGATTAATGCTGATCTCAGCTACAACAGTTAATTAACGTTTGTGGAACAACCTTTTCTATCTAGAATGAAATTTCCGGGCTACACGTGCTCCCTTGTGACTACATACCCATCACATAGCAAGTTATGAAACATATATAGAGAGCAGAAAAGCACTGGCCTAGACAGTGCCATAGCAAGTGGCCACCATACCTATCCAGCCATGAAAGAAGCATTAGCCTTCCTCCTACTCATCTTCCCAGCTACCACCTCCTCTTCCAGGCTCGCCATATCTTTGCCGGGGTGCCCTGACAAGTGTGGTAATGTGTCCATCCCTTACCCCTTTGGCATCGGTGCCGACTGTGCCGCGATCAGCCTGAACCCCTATTTCACCGTGACCTGCAACAACACCTTTCAGCCTCCACGGCCTATGATTAACGACACTTCAATATTAAGAGAGGTCATTGACATCTCTCTGGAGCGCAGTGAGATGCGCATTTACGGGCCTGTTAGCCACATATGCTTCGAAGTCCAACACCACCCCGACGGACAACTACACTGAGTGGTTAGACTTGAAAAGCACACCATTCATCCCCTCCATCGCCCGCAACCGCTTCACGGTCATCGGCTGCAATGTTTTGGGGTTCCTTGGAGGCAGCAACCCTGATCCTTACGTGAGCGGATGCTACACCTACTGCCAGGGGATCAACAGCACATCTGACGGCGAGTCGTGCAGTGGTAACGGATGCTGTGAAAGCACTATCCCTCCCAACCTGACGTTATTTGGGGCACTATTTGTTATGAATCTAAGCTTGTCGTGGAATTTCAACCCATGCTTCTACGCGATGCTTGCCGAGGTTGGGTGGTACAGCTTCAGGAAACAGGACCTTGTTGGGCACCTTGGGTTCATCAAGGAAAGAGCTAAGAAAGGTGTTCCTTTAGTCAACGATTGGGCCATTAGGAACGGCTCCTGCCCCAAAGATGGGGACAGGGTGCCTAGAGACCATGCTTGTGTTAGTTCAAACAGCTATTGTGTGAGTGCAACCAACGGGCCAGGGTATATGTGCAACTGCTCTCAAGGCTACGAGGGCAATCCTTATCTTCACAATGGCTGCCAAGGTAGGTACTTATTCCAATACACTTGCTGTAAACTAGGATTAGGAAATCAAAATCATCAACTACAAGAACAACTTTAGCTAACAAATAATTATAACCATCTTTGTCTATGAAAGGATATCTCACAAGTTTCTATTTCGGTTCACATGTTCAGTTTCCCTTTGTATCATTAAGATATTGAACTTTACCTTTTTGACATTTTTGTTCCTCAGTTTTAATACCACGTGTTTATCCATTGAATCTCTTCAGATATAGACGAGTGCAAGCTGCGTAAGCAGGACCCAAAATATGCCATGCTGTATCCATGCAAAAAAGGGGTCTGCCATAATACACCAGGAGGTTATATATGCAGATGCAGGGCTGGGACAAGATCAGATGGTACAAATTTTGGATGCCAGCCTGTGCTTGGTCAAACCGAGCAAGTGGCGGTAGGTAAGAATCATACCCAAGAGTATACTTAAAGTCTATATAAGGTGTCTTTCCAGGATTTTGACATCGCACAATCCTAAAAATCACTGTGCAGGCCTTAGTGTTTCTGCAGTTGTAGCTAGGGCTGGACTACCGAGCCAGTTCGGCTCGGCTCGGCTCGGCTCGGTCCAGCTCATTAGGATAACGAGCTGGCTCGGCTCGGCTCGTTATCTTAATGAGCTAGAATGCTGGCTCGGCTCGGTTCGATACGAGCTCGAGCCGGCTCGCGAGCCAGCTCGTTAAGCTCGCTGCTCGCCTCTAGCATCTCTATCGTGATTAAGGAACAAGATGACGACCATGCCATCGGGTACATCTTCACGTTCTTGAGCATGACGGCGTGCGGGCGGGGAGGCAGAGGAGGCCTACGTCGCGGAGGTCGTCGCGGCCGAGAGAGGGGTTGGTGACATGAAGGATCCGACACCATCGCACAAAGGGAGTAGGTGGAGGGGTGGCATCGCCTGGCCTGAGCTGTCGGCCGTCACACGTTAGGTCGCCTCTCCACGGCTTGGATCTTGACTTGGTCCCCTTCCGTCGTCGCCATAATCATACGAAGAACGGTGAGGAAAATGAGCTCGTGCTCACCATAAGCTTTGACGTTGATGGCTGCAGCGTCGATGACAGAGGGGAAGGGAGAGGCGGGTGCTGCTACGGGAGAAAGGAGGCGCCGATAACCTCGTGGATCTCTTTCGGGCAAGCGCGCAAGTGGACGGCGAAGGAGCTGGGTGACGGGCCAGCGAGACAGGTTGTGTGGCTCGCGAGCGGAGCGAGGTAGGCGCACGATGGAAACTTGGGAGGAGGCAAGGTGTGGTGACGTCTCAATTTGAGAAAGGAATAAGGTGTGGGAAGGAGGAGGGGACCATGGGGTGGTGGGCTGTTGAGACTTGCTGGCTCGTTAAACATAACGAGCTACAAACCTGGCTCGGCTCGTTAGAAAAAGTAAACGAGCCGAGCCGAGCTAGCGAGCCACGAGCTTTTCGTCCAGCCCTAGTTGTAGCCATATCTTTGACATGCTTGTTAGTTATGAAATTGCAAAGAAGAAAGAACAGGAAGGAGAGGGATGAGTATTTCAAACAAAATGGAGGTCTAAAATTATATGATGAGATGAGATCAAGGCAAATTGACACTATCCTCATATTATCAGAGAAAGAGATAAAGAAAGCCATAGACAACTATAGTGTTGATCGAGTTCTTGGATGTGGTGGTCATGGAATGGTTTATAGAGGAACTTTAGATGATGACAAAGAAGTTGCCATAAAGAAGTCCAAAGTAATTGATGATGACTGCAAAGAAGAATTTGTAAATGAGATAATAATCTTGTCACAGATTAATCACAGAAATATCGTGAGGCTAATGGGATGCTGCTTGGAGGTAGATGGGCCGATGTTGGTGTATGAGTTCGTTTCTAATGGCACACTCTTCGAGTTCCTTCATGATAATAAGCAATCATCATCAATCCCCTTACATCTTAGACTGAAGATTGCTGCACAATCAGCAGAAGCTCTTGCTTACATACATTCATCGACTTCTCGCACGATACTGCATGGGGATGTCAAATCCCTCAATATACTATTGGATGACGAATACAATGCAAAAGTGTCAGATTTTGGAGCATCAGCACTAAAATCCATGGACCCAAATGAGTTTATTATGTTTATTCAAGGAACTCTTGGCTACCTTGACCCTGAGACTTTTGTCAGTCACCATCTGACTGAAAAAAGTGATGTCTACAGCTTTGGGATTGTTCTTTTAGAGATAATAACAAGAAAGAAGGCTATATACACTGATAACTTCAATGAAAAGAAAGCATTATCTCATACTTTCACCATGATGTTCGAACAGAACAAGCTCCAGAATATGTTGGATTGTGAAATAATAGATGATGAAGTTATGGTAGTGCTTGAGAAACTAGCTGAACTTGTCACCCGCTGCCTAAGCCCAAGAGGAGATGAGAGGCCAACAATGAAGGAAGTTGCAGAGCGCCTGCAGATTTTGAGAAGACTCCATATGCAGCTGAGAACGAAAATAAATCCCATTACAACACGCCACTCTGATTGTGGACCATCGACATCCGGTGCATCAGATGAGACCACATACCAGGGCATGGAGACAGCCAACCTGGTCTTGGATGCCGATGTTGCCATAGAATGAAGGAAAGCATGTTTTTTCTTTAATGTATATTGGTTTGTAATGTCTAAGATATCTTTCTGAATATGCTATTACGTGTGTCTATATGTATGTAACTGCATCATCATTTACATGGAAATATGGAGTATGTTCATTCCCAAGATAAACCAAAATACTATACTTTTGAACTGAGTAACTCAAAAATAATATAATATCATTCACTTGACCGATCTATTTTCATTAAACATCATTTTTTTACACTTTGTTTACAACATGATCTGTGTCTAAAAACTAGCATCCCAAAAAATGGGATTGAAGTGGATTGTGTATGAAAGCACTAAGTTAATGCAGATTACAGGTTTCATGAAATGTATTCAGACTGCCTTTCTTTTGAATACAGTGTAAGGCGACAACATCAGTTCCTATTGAATGTAAACAAGGATAAATAGGCAATTCATTACAACTACAGAAAAGTAAATTTGATTCATCACGAGCAAGTTATTTCAGCAACGGCATCCTCGCCTTTGAGTATAATAAAGATTTTTTTTTCTAGATGTTGGGTTTAGTCCCACATCGGATATTGATGATGGGGGAGCCCGACTAATAAGGTGGAGGGACCCAACCTATCAGGCTAGTTTTTTGGGTTGAGGTGGCCCATGACCTTGGTCGTGGCTCCGGTTGGGCTTGTAGCCCAATGGGACCTGGGCTGGCGGTATGGGCTCGCGGGTATGACGAGCCGGGCCGCGCTAACAAGTGGTATCAGAGCCATTGGTCTGAAACCCGGAATATCTCCCGGGCCTCACATGGAAATCGGACCGTCGGAATGGATCCCCCAGACCACATGGTTATCGGGCTGTCGGAGGGGTGTCCACTCGGATGTGAAGGGGAGATGGGGCCATCCGATGTGTGATGGGGGAGATTGTTGGGTTTAGTCCCACATCGGATATTGATGATGGGGGAGCCCGACTAATAAGGTGGAGGGACCCAACCAATCAGGCTAGTTTTTTGGGTTGAGGTGGCCCATGACCTTGGTCGTGGCTCCGGTTGGGCTTGTAGCCCAATGGGACCTGGGCTGGCGGTATGGCCTCGCGGGTATGACGAGCCGGGCCGCGCTAACACTAGAGCGGTTGGATTTCATATGGAACCTCAATGGTGCAACTCATTTGCTATGCGCATAAGTACACTCACCTTTCAGGGGATTTGGTACAACTGGGCAAAGGAAATGTAAGGTGATTGTTTGTCCTTACACTGTACTAGTTACACGCCAAAGCTATGCAATCGTATACATGAAGCATATTAGTAATCTAGACAGAAATCCTGAAGCTCCGGAAAGGGAAATCCTATAATTAGCGCACTATCCGGAAGCTCTGGGTAGCGCGCTTTAAGATTGGTGCAAAAAGAAAATCAACGGTACAGATTGTAGCATGCGGGCTGAGTGGAGCGCGCGCCGTGCAGGCTTTGGGCTGAGGCGGGACCGCATGCGACATATGTCGCTTTTGTATTGGTTGGACGGAGAAAATGTTTGTATGAAAACTTTAAATTGATTTATCTCCTCAACCGCAACTTTCTTTTCCAATCCGTTTGAACCATGATGATTCTTACAATTAATGCAACAAAACAAGATTCCACATAAATATATTTTTTAAGTTTTTAAATTCAACAATTCTTCCTATATGATGGAACAATTGTTATCAATTGTTGGAACAAATGTAGTTATCTGCTGGAACAACTCTTTTTCACTGCTGGAACAAATGTTATCAGATGATGGAACAATAGTTTTTTTTTTGTTGGAACAAAATGTTTTAGGTGATAGAACAATTGTTCCCTATTCTTAGAACTAATTATTCTCATCTGTTGGATGATCTTGTATGTAACAGAAAAATCACAACGGCAACACAGAGAAATCTGATACTTCACACACGGGCAGACCAAAAAATTCTGTTACATTTTTAAAAAAATTATGTTACACCACATTGCAATCTCCTGATGCTGTAGCAAATGCAGCTCATGTCACGCGCGAAGAGAAAAGCTAGTGGAGCCATGCGCTGGGCCATGGTGGGTCGCGCTATGAACCAACTCCGCGTAGCGTGCAGTATCTATAAGGGGCTCCCCAAAGGAAACGCGTCCATGAATGACATTTCATTCATATGTTGGCTGGGGTGCCTGTTTGGGCGTCCTAAAACTCTAAAAAACTTCATTCATATGCACAAATTTTACAAAGTTTAGCCAATGAAGGGAGATTGCAATTCAAGCATTGCAAAAGGCAACCATTTACTCATGATTAATACTTGAACATGGAAAGACATGGTTGCCACTCCTGAAATTCAAAGCATTCACTACACCACCGTCCACTATCAGCATTCTATCTTCAATGACCATCAACGACTCATCATATGTTGGTAAATGTTTTACCGACGAACAACTCTTTACCGACACCTTGGTTCATCGATTCTTTCAAATTAATATCGATCGATGCTCAGACGCTACTAAGGCCCTGTTTGTTTCAGCTTTTCATCACTTTTGTTAGTTGGCTTTTGTGAGATCTAAAAATCAGATGCTGTCAAAACCCAAAAGCCAGAAGCACCTCAGGATGTGCTTCTGGCTTCTCAAGTTTCAGAGACATCCGACTTTTGAATCTTCCAAAAGCCAATAGACAAAAGTGACAAAAAGCTGAAACAAACAGGGCCTAAGACTATTACCGACCCATTGTGTGATGCTACTTATTTATTAACATAATTGCCGATCCATGGTAGACGCAATCCAGCCTGAACCCCAACTTCACCGTGACCTGTAATTGACTGCCCTTTATCACACGGAGGTCCTCAACTACCACTACGTACAAACAGGATTTACACTGACACTTCCAAAAAAAATGCTGTTGAGATAAACCACTCACATGAACAAAATAATCCCGTTGTGCCCTTATTTTTCACCTTTTTTCATAAGAAACTCTTTCTATTACGTGCTTATGATATGGGAAGAAATCAATTTTGATGCTAGAGTAAAGTGCATCCCAGGTCCTTATACTATTTTTTGTTTCTCGTAAATGTCTATAAAGTTGTAAAATAAAGATGGAATCCTAATTAAACTATTTCAGAGTTGTTATTTGGGTTCATAAACTCTTAAAATAAGATTTGAATCCTAAACTACTTCTAGACCTCAAAGCATCTCCAACGTCATGGTCTGGGTAACAAACAGTTGCTGGAGTTCATGGATCATCTTCTTTTGAGTTGCTTCAATGGTTCGGTTAGTTGCTTTGTCATGCATGTTACCTACATCACCTCACTACCCCTACCTTTGAAAAGGTGGTTTCCCGATAGGAAGGTAGTGTCCAAGCATCGCCAAGGGGTGACGGATCTTCAACACCTTTGTCGTCCTCATCATATGGCGCATGTGTAATGAGTGGAACCGCAGAATCTTTTGGAAGATCACCACATCACCGTCCGTCTTGCGCAGATGATTGTGGAGTATGCCCCCCCCCCCCCCCCCCCCCCCCAAAAAAAAAAACATAAGATGATTATTGTGTACGAGCGGTGCTATAGGACAAGGTGGGACAGCTAGTTTGATCAGAGTTCTTTGTGTCATGAATAGTCTTCTTAGGTTGCCGATCCATGGTCATTTTCCGTTTTTGTGAGTATATACGAGCCTTTTTCTTTTTCAGCTTCAGTTTCCTTTGGCCCTTCATGGTGTGTGCCCGTGCGTGTTGTTCCTTTTTTTTTAAAAAAAAAAGAATCTTTATGAAGACATGCGCTATTGTGCTGCATAGTATATTGGTGTTATTTTTCTTTGTGCTACAAATGAGCATGTATGCACAGATAAGTAAACCAAAATACTTTCAAGCACTGACAAATTTGTGCCATGCAATAAGTAGACCATTATGGTACTTCCATTCAATTAATCCATAATATAGATTTTCCAACGTTCTTCTGCGATTCTAGATATTCCTTTTTCAGCTGAATGCTCCTTTTCTTTCAATGCGAGAGGTCGTACTTCTACCTCTGTGGAGCATGTCATTGATCTCCTCCACAGAGAGAAGACCGAAATGGTGTGAAAACTTCAAACATGTATGAAGGCAGTTACGCATCCACATCTCAAGGTGCTTGGGTGTTTTCTCACTACCATCCTGTGGAAATTCACCGGTGACTCCTCATCAAACATCCACGATATGGCAATGAGACAGGTTCAGGTTGGGGAGAGCAAAAACCGCTCGCAACAAGGGATCATGCGGATGAAAATTGAGACCCACACCCGAGGTGAAAATTGGAACCCACGTCTGCACCCATCAATTCTCGGGTGCCTGTCAGGTTTGACATGCCACTAAATTAGCATAAAAATGGACAATAATAGCTATTCTTAGAGGCCATTGTTAAGATTCAACAAATAAAATAAGAATTAAAATTCAAAAGAGTGGATGTTACTGTTACTCCCTCTTCCTTCTCCATATAAGGCATCATATATTAGTGCATTAATTAAACAGGATTCAGATCTATCTAAGGGCCTTTTTGGTAGGGCTTCTCGAACGGCTTCTCCAGCGGCTTCACGTGTTTTCCAACCAAAGGGAGTGCTTCCTCAAGTGCTTCTTCTTAAAAAAAGGAGGAAGTTGTATCCAAAAATAAGGTGAAGTATGAAGTCACAAAATGGTAGCTTCACCGGCTTCTTTTCTCTATGGCGCCCTCATGTTTCTATATTTGTCTCTAAAAATATGGAGAAGCTGCAGACAAAGCCGTTTTGCCAAATGTTTTAGACACAGCCGCAGACAAAGCCGGCACAACCATTTTTTCAGAGAAGCCACAGCCACAGCCGAAACCGGCACAACCACAGCCCTACCAAAGAGGCCCTAAGTCTATTTTGCCCCCCCCCCCCCCCCCCCCCCTCCAATCGAACACCTACGGTTGCAAAACAAACCCCGCGCCACAAAATTGGACCCGCACACGTCGGTGCCCCGGACACGGGTGGGATTGCCACCCCGGCTTACACTCAAGCAAGATGATGAAGCCTGCAATTGTGCCCATTCTGCATCTAGTATTCTGTTTTCCCCCATCCCTTTCAATCACTCGTGCATAGACTTGCCGAGTAAAACTTTTCATATAATGATCATATCAGTTCCCTCGCTGTCCATTTGAACAAAGAGAGTGAGAAACTTTTAACTGGAACTTGCTTGGCTGATCCTGACCTTGTGTGTGTGATGTTTTCTGATGCACACAGCAAAAGTGAACGGTGGACCCGGTTTATCGTTCAGTCTCGTTTAGTCGAGACGCCAAGATGACCATCATGGTCCTGGTTTGTGTTGCTGGCATCACCACCGGTCGATCCATATCACCACACTGTGAAGAAGACGACCTTTACTCCTGCCGGCCGCCTTTATTTGTACAGCCTTTTGATTTCCCGGCCCACACGGACAGGCGGAAAGCCGGGGTGATCGATCTGCAAATATGTCGCTAATGCATGCTGTATGTATTGCAGTCGATTAAGATTGCTCTGTCCTGATCTTGCAATTGAAAGTGTACCGGCGCCACCAAAATGCCCAGAGCAGCTCAGTGCCTCAGTCTGCATGCTAGGACCATGCATGTACCTATTTTCTGGGTTCAACTTGGCAAGTGGCTTGTCATTGCGTTACACGTGCTGCTAACCATGCATGGTACTGCGGTCTGAGACAGAAGAAAGAACACACTCTCTCCAACGTACTTGCTCTGTGGTGACTGGTGACCGGACTTGGAAGTACATAGCAAGCAGTAGTACATGAGTTCCCCACGGCGACTTTCTCATCTGCACCAATAATCAGGAGGGATGATCAGCCGTACGTATTTGCATACATTTCTCTGCAGCAATATCAGGCGAGAAGCTAGGTGAGCCCTCCCCAGTGCTCCGGCATCAAGGAAAACGAAAATTTCGTGAAAACCTTCATGTTTTCACCTCATGTGCACCGTGTCTAATTAAGAACACCAAGAGCAGTCAGTGGCACTCGGGTCTTCCTAACGCTAACTTCACCACTGGCGGCATTATTGGGGGGACTGATCGAGATAGACTGTTATCCAAAGGCTAGACGGTGGGCACTCAACCTTACAGCTGGGATGGGAATAAAGTAAATTTAGGTTGAACAATCCTAAAGAATGTGCTGCGTATATATTGGAGTACTCCAGATAATTTTGTCTTATATATTTATATACACGCATCAATGCTGGGCAGTGGCTACTAATTAAGGCGTATGCCATACACGCTCGATATCATTGATGAATGCCCGGTGAGTCGGCGACTGCCTGATCGAGCTGCTTGTAGCTTGCGGCCGGCCGGTAGGTAGCTCCCAGATGCGCCTGAGATCGATTCCATTAGCACGAGATTGCGTGCAGAACTAGAGATCAACTTTATTCAGGACGGCCGTTCTCTCTGCGGCCATGGCGCACGGTAGGGTAGGTACGTACGGGCATGGTCCATCTGCTGAATGCACTGTCCATTGATTGAGAGTAGTCTGAGATGCTCAGAGCCAGAGAGCCTCATGCATGCAAATGCAGTACCGTCCTTGATTATTTCTGCCATGGCAGCCTCATCTCACCTTGATGCACATGGCCAAACGGCAACCGCCACCTCGCTCAAATCCATCCACTGGCATTCAGTTCTTTTGAGCAGGCGGCAGGCGGCCGGAATCACAAGGCAAGCTGCCCATTTACGAACAAAAAAGTCTGCAGCAACTTAATTAGTAGTAATTTAGTATGATAAACAATGGAGATGTGTGGAGGCTCTGATCGCCGACCCCGCTGCACCTGCTTCAGTTTCTCGCTGTGGCTTTACATCTATCCGAAAGAGAAGTACTGATTGTGACACAGGCTTTCCCTTTTCCAATGGCTCACTTACGGTAGCCATCTTCCTTTACCTCCGTGCTGGCTTCCCTGCTAGTCTCTCTGCCACCTCATCTTGTTCACCGTGACTTCTCGCATGCAGAGCAATCGCCACCTCGCTCGTGCTTAATAATTTCTGTCGTGGTAGAGAACTCTAAAATTTCTGTTGCGGCAGCTTGATCAGCCTAGATGCACATGGGAGGGTTCGCAATCGCCACATCGCTCATCGCCCGTGCTTAATTTCTGCCATGGGAGCCTCAATCAGCCTGGCTGCACATCGGCGCCGGCAAAAAACATGCATGTTTGTTTTAGGTGAGAATCATTCGGTAAAGTAACAAGGGCTCCGATACAAATTAGTTGGTTGCTTCTGCAAGTTCTGTCTCCAACAACAGCCGTCGTGTGGTGTGGTATGTTCATTGCTGAGCAAGCTGCCAAACAATATGATTTGAACTTTGAGCTGCATCACAATTGGTAGTAGCGCAATTGGCCAGATCTTATCGGCTAATTTGGGACCATGATGATGTACACTAGTTCACCGAAAAAGCTCATGTAAGAGGCTAGATCGTTGATCTATCGATTCAGGATCCATTGATTGCTATGTTTCAGCTGGTAGGGACGACTGTCAATAAAATGCGTCACGATTCACGACAAAGCTCCCTGTTCCATCGTCACACACTTGACTACTTTGTGATTTATCTCTTTCTGTCAGGAGTAAGTGTCGCGGGACACGGTATCTTTGTGAGCTATCTGATATCTGAGCACCGTCCTCCGCAGCTTTGCGAGTTTGATCTTGCACTGATCACCAGGGACTGTAGAAGCTTCGAAGGAAATTTGTAGTAGTACAGCCAGCATGCATCCATACGCAATCAGTACTACTTTTACGCTCCACATGTAAACTTTAAAGGAAATTTGTTAAAGATAGGTTTTTTTTGTAACATCAGAACCATAACACATGGGATCACGTGACAGACTCAAACTCTTGGGGTTTTGCAACATAAGTACCTAAAACCCGGGGTTTTGTGAAATTTACTATTTAAACTCAACAAAATTAGTGTGTACTTAATTTAGACAACTTTGAATAGCAAGACTAAAATTTTATATTGCAGCCTACTTCATTAGGATTCAAAGTTACTTTCTGAATATCTAGTGAATGCAATGAACAAAGATCCAATTAATTAAGGACCAACCATGCACATATATGAGAGATTTTACTGTTGTCCAAATAAATGTTTCAGTAGATCTTCCTAGAGACAATAGCGTTTTAACCATTATTCTAGACTATAATTGCGTTTTCACCATCGATTTTCAGATTTTGCAAGATCAACATTGATTTCTTTCAGATTTTGCAAGGTCACCATTGATTTTTTTAAAACTGATGGTAAAATCGCAAAACTATTTTGCAAGATCACCATCGCTTTTTGAAAACTGAGGGTAAAATCGTAAAATCTAAAAACCAATGGTGATAACACAATTGGAGTCTGAAAGGATGGTTGTTTTGCAATTGCCCCATCTTCCTAAATGAGATCCATTTTGTAAGAGAATGTTCCATATTAGGAAGACAAAATTTCGAGAAAATGTGCCATGTGACCTATCATTGTGTGTGCATGTACCCAAGTAACAGATTAACTGAACATGCATGCACGTGTGTCATAGTAGGACAAAACCATGTAACATGTGAAATTCCTTTGTCACATTACCACTTACAAAAAAAATATTCCTTAATTTGTCACAACACAATTATTTGGGGAATTCCCTTTTATGCTACCCAAAAAACTTCTAATACCTCATATGCCATAATTGTCTCAATGACAAGTGGGATTGATTGTGTCAATGACATGTGAGCCAGGACGGCATACAAAGGGTATATACAAGGTATTTTCCCTAATTGTTTCCTTATTACGCTAGACATGGGGGAGGCTGCGTAGGAAAGGGATTGTGATTGCTGCAAAGCGGGGTAACGGGAGATCTGGTAAATCAAATAGTAAATTGACCTTCTATTTAATTAGTTTTCACTTTGAAAACATCAACGGTTGAGATTGGTTTCTTAACTTACCTCCTACATTGTAAGAGAAGGGATCTGAGACTAGCGTAAAAGGGCTCACAATTATAGACCATTAACCAATCAAACATGAAATCATATAAATACCTTTTTGTTCCTATTTGTTGAAAAAATATTGTACTTTTGTTCCCCTGCTCTTGAACAAACTAAAAGACCTCATTCACCCTATCTCCATTTGTACCTCGTTTACGCAGCGGCGACACACGGATAGTTGATTTCTAACCACTGTTACAATGCGTTATTGTTGTTGTCCCAGTTCTCAATTTGTATCGATCAAGCTCCTACAAAGTCTTATCTAGATGTCCTTTAGGTCAGAGTATAGGGTTCGTCAAGGTCGATACAAATTTGTATCTTGATCACATCCAGGTCAGAGTATAGGGTTCGTCAAGGTCGATCAATTAGCATATAGAGAATTGGTGTATTATTGTCCGGAAAATCATGTATTGATTTTGCACAGGTAAGTGAAGACAAGCTAAGGTAAATCCTGGACAAAAGGATTAATCCTCTGTTATTGCAGTTTTTTCCTGCTCTAGGCGCGCTAGCTTAGATTTTGTTTTTCCTTGTCTTATATCCTGACTTCGGCATACATATGTACCATCAAAACCCAGTACAATCGTAACTGATACTTCCTCCATACCAATTTAGTTGACGTTTTAGAGCAATGCACTTTTGCCATTTTACTTGACGTTTTGGCTTCCCAAAGCAACTAACAGTCGAAAGAATGCCATTGAAGGATGTAAAAAGAGACCTCACTGCTGCAAAATCATCAATTACCTTACTTTAATAACGAGGATTTTCAATGAGTGTGCCTGCGAGCATCAGCATATTTTCTTAATGCACCTGCGAGTGTGGCTGCATCATTTTTTTTTTCCATTTTACAGCATTTGCATGTACCCAACTCCAATCTTTTATATGATGAAATTTAGGCACGGGCTCCTCCCAACTTCCTCAAAAAATAAAAACCAGTAACTCATGTTGATATATGCTGAGCAGACGACATGCTTCATATAGCAGCTAGAAAAGGGAATACAAATGTTTAAGAAACTCTAAAATATGAAAAACATGCAACCCTTAGATATAGTAGAACAAATTTAAGTTGACACCACAAATGGATTCTTAAATGAATCTAGCTCGTCTATATAAACTAGGATAAGAAGCTCAGAAGTCTCGACTTTGTATACTCTTTCTTCAATAGAACTTGACTTTATTGGTGAACCAACGTTTGTTCAGTCAACATTTATATTACTCCCACTATCCATATGGGTGTGTTTGGCATGGCTTATGCTTATGCAAAAAATAGCTTCTTCTTTGGCTTATCTTGACAAAAATAGCTGCTCGCGAACAATTCAATTAACTCGATAGGCTCGATTATATATAAATACACCCTTTGATTCTCTAATAAAACGGTAGTTTTTATGTTAGGTGAAGCTCAACTTATCATGCAATAAATAAACCAAGTTTAATATAGATAAAAATCATGTTAAGTATTAGATTATATTTTTTTAATTCATTAATTTTTTAATCTCTGTTGACTTAAATTGATATTTTTTTCTGCAATATTGTTTTATATTACGACTTTTGTATTGTTGATGCCGAGCCGAGCTTCTATTTTAGCTCGTTAGTTTAATGAGCCGAGCTGAGCCAGCTCGTTATCGAAACAAGCTAGCTTTTGCGAGCCGAGCCTTAATAGGGTACGACTCATACCCTATTGTAACCTACACTGGGATGAGTGGAAAAACTCATTGATATTTATTTGCATTTTTAAATGTTTCAATACAGTGAGGATTGCTTAGTGAGTCTATGGTGTTTTCACGTGAGGTATGTGCATGTTCTCTACAATGTCCAGTGGATTCATTGCGAGGTAAGCTAGAACTCTTAAGTAAACAATTTTTTCAAGAAATATTTTGATTTCTGAACAATTTGCACGTGTTATAAAAGGAAATGTGTGACTTAAACATCAACAGCCACTTGTAGTTGCTTTAGAAGATAGTCCAAGCTATGGTATGAAAAGGCACGCTCATCAAATTTACATGCAATCTCATATTTAGTGACTGAGAGAGAGACCTCAACATTCCTCATACTTATCAATGGGATGTCTCCGGAGTATATAGATATTTGACATGAATTTCCCATGATGCATCTTTAGAACGCATTGGCAGAAAATGTGAGGCGTATAATTAAATGTTGTGTCATAGAGTCGTGTATCATGGTATCTCTCTGTAGGAAAAGACACAAGAATACTAGAGGTGGTGTGTTTTTTGTGGTTTTCATAGTATATATGGGGATGCATCCTGACGGAAAACTGTTTATATTTTTTTTTTCCCAAACAGCTAGTACGGGGCAAATCTAAGCAGCTAAGACGTACGAAGTTTATATACGTGAGAGCCTTTAACTAACATTTTGCTCTCTGAATAGAAGTTCAACATTCCATCTTACTGTTCTGATGAATGCTTTGATCGATGTATGAACAAAAGATGAATGCTGATTAAAGTTGATAGCTAATCTAGAACAAAGGGGAAACAACTGAAGAGCACACCAAAAATACCACGTCCAGTGTTCAAGGATGGAACGACAACCGTTGTTGCCTAGAAATTCCATCAGACGATCGAACACAACAACAACATGTGGAACAGATGCATCCAACACCGAAGAGATCCAACTCTGCATGTGTGCAGAGACAGAATTGTCTAAGGAAATTAACAGACAAACCAAAGGTGCAGGAGGAAGAGGAACACCAATCAAAGGCTGAGGTTCAGGTCCAGTTCGTCGGCGCTGTGGACGCCGTTGCCGTGCTCCGACGACGGCCTCTTGGTATTAGTCGGCCACGGGGCAGCACCTGGCTGCTCGTCCATCATCCTCGCCCTCTTGTTTGCATCGGCGACGAGGTCTCCGGCGGCGGCCGCCCCATGCGCGCGCATGGCGGCCGCCATTTCTCGCCGGCGCTTGGCGAGGCTGCGCTCGTACTTGTGAGCGTTCTGGTGGCCACCGAGCGCCTGAGCGTTGTGGAACTTGCGGTCGCAGTACGTGCAGACGAAGAAGCCTGGCGGCTCCAGCGAGACGGTGCGGTGGAGGAGCGTAAGCTCAAGGTTAAGCTCATGCTCCATTAATTTACGGAGGAGCTCGATCGCACAGTCGTCTACGGTGAACGTAGGAAGGGAGAGAGAGAAAGGGGGGGGGGGGGGGGGGGGGGGTCACTTGTGAGGGCTTGATTTGGAACTGGAATCAACATAGGCGAGGGTTAAATACAGGGCCCAGCAGGGCGGCACGAGATGAGTTTTCCGCGTCACGTCGCGCATGTTTCCGTTTGTGGTCGGCGGCAGCCAATAGAAGAACTGATCTGGTGGCTATGTTGCATGCCGGATCGATACTTAATTTGGACAGAATTTATTCTGGCAAAGTCACAGGTCTTTCTCGTAAGATACTACAAATGGATGATACAATGGCAACATTAAAAATCCAAAACTCTTGGATACAGGCCCTTTTGACATGTAGGAGTACCAACTGACTGATTTATCACTTCCACTGATTAAAATAAGAGTCTATTTGGAGACTTTTGGACTAACTATGTTGGATACCAATTATGAGGACTAAACATAAACTAATTCGAACACTAATTGCATAATTGTTGGGCATTGGTGGAGCGTGGAGCCAAGCCAAAGGGTACAGTAGCACGAAGGTCGAAGGCGAATACAAAAATGCTGCTTCCCGGGTTGGACTGTTGTTGTTGGGCTGCGTTCATGGTTTGGGCCACTGGCCAATTCTAGGAAGAGCACGAATGGGGCTAGTGATGGCCAAACGGGTGGGCACGAAGCACGTAATTTTTGACCCGGCCCAAGCACAACACAACACCATGAATTTCGGGCCTAAGGCGGCACGGCACAAGGATCGGGCCTTGCTATGGGCTGAAGGTGCGGCCCGAAGGGCGGCACGGCACGGCATGATATTAAATATAATTTATGTTTCATATAGAACAACAAGCATGAAGTAGTCTAGTGGTAAGTCTTTTGTCACTATTGCGCTGAAATGGTGAAAATGGGCCGCCGTGCTTGTTGGCCTAGCAGGCCGGCACAAAACGGTTAGGCACGAAAAGACCATTTCGTGCTGGGACACGGGCGGAAGGGTAGGCACGTGGGCTGGCACGGAACGGTCTGAAATGAAATGCATGCCGTGTCGGCCCGAAAATTAAATGGGCCATGACATTTTGGGCTCGGACCGGGCCGTGCCGTGCCGTCCGTTTGGCCATCACTAAATGGGGCAGTAGGCTAACAGTTGGGCTTGTTCCCTTCTTTACTTAGTGTTGATCCCTTATTAATTAACAGCAGTGCGTTCCATGTACAAGCCTTCTTCTTTCCCTCAAAAACAAAAAAAATGTACAAGCCTCCTTTTTGCAGACAAACTCAAAATTACGTTCTATTACAGCAGCCAAGCTTCCCGTACATGTCGACCAAAGCCGTGGCCAGGAATGCCGTGAGGTCATGCTCATGGCGGACAACGTACGCATGGACAGCCATCTCCGCCGCAAGACCCTCGTTGAGAGCACACTAACCAGCGTGGCCTCCCCGAGCCGTCTTCCCATGTTTTCCATCATCGACGCCCTGAATGCCTCGAGATCACAACGGTGGCGCCCACCCCGCGACAGCCCAGAGACGAGCGAGGTCCAGGACACGGCGTCCCTCATGGCCATCAACTCGAAGAAGCTCTCCGCCGCGCCCAGGTCCCTAGCGAGGCAAAGCGCGTCGAGCAGCGCGTTGCAGGAGGCAAGGTCCGGGCTCGTCGAACACCTTGCGCGTGTCCCGTAACATTTTAGACCAGCCCAAGAAACTATCAACCGCAACTTGTGCTAAAAGTTTTGTACCAACAATTCTTTTTGGGTCCACATTTAAAAAAGAAAGAGTAATATATTTTGCTAAAATGTTATGTAATCCTTTTTCTTTACAGACATATGCTGCCCAGACATGCAGCAAAAGGGTAATTACTTTCCGCAATCACTGTCACACTGGCCCATCCATCTAGGCAGCACACAACCTCTACGTCCTTCAGTTCCTGATCGATACCATTGTTATAATACAGTCTGACTAATCCTATCACTGACCAAACGGAGTACCTCAAGTACATAAACCCGGGGATGATATATATAACCAACACGTAGAAATCCTCCCAAGCAACGTTGGTGTGACCGATCCATTTTCATTAAACATGATTTTAAAGTGGGGTTTGAACTTTTCTTTACATTTTGTTTAGAACGTGCTCTGTCTAAAGCATCCCAAAATATTGGATTGAGGTGGGCTGTGCATGAAAGCACTAAGTTAATGAAGATTACAAATTTCATCAAATGTATTCATATTACTTTTCTTTGGTATACAGTATAAGGCGGCAGCATCAGTTCTTTGGTATACAGTAAATTTGAATCATCACGAGCAGGTTATTTCGGCCTGAGCGCGCTCCACAGGCTGGGCCTTTTTTCATCACACCAGGCTTCCATTTCATTTTTCTTTCGCAGCCAACAGCAACATAGGCTCGTGGCTTTAGAGCAGCCCACGGCTTTGTTTTGTTTTTTTAATCAGTTTCTTTTCAAAACCGTTGAAGCAATAGTAAAACATATTGAAATTTGCATAATATGTTCAAACATTATGGAGGTTTAGATTCAATATTTTCTAATAAATAGTTCAACATTTTGAATATAATATTTCAACATTTTCGAAAAACGTTGTTACCACACCAGAAAAATGTTGAAATAACATTCAAAATATTGAATTTTTAAAATTCAAAAGCTAAAATAAAAATATTACCATCTGGGATAAAACAATATGGAAGACTGTTCATCATTTCCTAATAGCTATCTCGACATTTTGAATATACTATTTCAACATTTGCGAAAAATGTTGAAATAGTACCAAAAAATGTTGAAATAATACAATTAAAAAGTTGTTTTTTTTCAAAATTTTAAAATATACCCATGTGTGATCTTATTTTTGTTGCATTAATTCTAAGGATCACTACAGTTGAAACAAATTTTAAAATAGAGTTACGTTTTGGGGAAAAGTGAATTTGATGTTTAATTCAAACAATGAAACTGCCACCCAATCAAACGTGGAAATCTGTCATCGTTCAACACAGCCTCCGCGTGGTTCCCTGCGCACCGCCCATCGCCGCGCATGCATAAATCTTAAAGCGCGCTACTCTGAAGCAGGGTGTGCATTACCACGGTAAACCGGACTGGTTTTCACGAAAACGGGAAAAATCGGTCGGTCCGGTTTACCCAGTAGTCTGGTTTTCCATTTCAAATTTCAATTTTTTTTTGAAAATTTGAAAACTTTTGAAACAAAAAATACGTAAAAAAATTAGATCTAATTTGCAGTCCAACGGTGGAAACCATTCATATAGATTCGATTGTTTCATGTGCCTAAAAATCGCAAAAGTTTCTCAGTACAACAAGGAAGAAAAAGAAAGAAAAAAACCCTTTTTATGAACCACCAACGTTCCTCGATTTTTTTGAGAGACTAAACATTCGAATCTATGTGTTTTGTCTCCACCATTGGGCTGCAAATTGCATCTAGTTTTTTAACATATTTTTTGTTTTATTTCTTGCAACTCTTCAATTTTTTGAACTTTTTTAATTAATTTTTCTCCTTAAACCGGTTTACCAAAATTCGGGGTCCAGTTTACCAAAAATTTTGATGTTTTCTATTCAAATTTTGTCATTTGAATTTTGATCCGATTTTTGACTGGTTTTCCCCGTTCTTCCGGTAACCGGACATTTCGGTCCGGCGCGGTTTTTCCGGTCAAAACGAGATTACAAACCTTGCTCTGAAGCTCGGGTTAGCGCACGATACATATAGGAAGTTCGCCGTTGAGAGGGGGTGGACGTGAGCGCAACCTCCGACCCATGTGAACAATCACTGTTTCGGCCCATAGGTCGCCGGTTCACGATCAGTTAATGGATGTGGGCTTGAATCATGATCATTGTAGTACAGTTTTTTTTAAGGAAATGCGTCCATGAATCACACTTCATTCATATGCACGAAATTTTGCAAAGTTTAGCCCATGAAGGAAAATTAGAATTCAAGCATTGCAAAAGGCAACCATTCTGATGATTAATGTTTGAACATGAAAAGACATGGTTGCCACTCCTCACAATCAAAGCATTCACTGTCAGCACGTCCTATCATCAATCGCTAAAGCGCCTCTTCAACAACTCATGATAGGTCAATAAATGACTTTGCCAACATATGCCATACTCCCTCCATCTCTTTATATAAGGGATATAAGGGATTGGGGGATTTCTCAAGAAAACTAGCAGCCCAGTAAAAAGACAAGTCTGCCCCTCCATTATTGCTTTCTCCCTCAACGCCCACGGGCCACAGCCTACTCCCGAACAGCACAAGGCCGCAGCTCGCACGAGCTCGGCGCGCATCCGTGCCGCGAGCCTCCGCGCCGCCGTCCCAAAGCACGCCGCCAAGCCGCCGCCCTTCCCTTCCCGTGCTGCGGCCCACAGGAGCGCTTCCTGGCCACGGCCCCGGGCGCCGCGCCTTCCGCCGAGCTCGCCGCAACAGCAGCACGCACGAGCCCTGCCCTCGTCGTCGCGGCAGCCGACACCAACGCCCGCCCGCCGTCACGGCCTCTTCCCTCTCGCCCCGGCCGCGGTTGCAGCCAGTACGAGCTCACCCCTCGCTGCAGCCCCCACGAGCCGCCCTGGCCGCGGCCTCGATGTGCTTGCTCCCCGCCCCGGACGCTGCACCAGCAGCAGCTCGCACGAGCTCACCATGGGATGCGAGCTGCAAGCATCTACGGGAAAGGATAAGGCCGTGAGGGAGCGGAGCTGTTCTGGATGGGAAAGGATAAGGCAGCAATGGGTGGGGGAAAAAATGTTTGTGGGTCCTGCGGTCTTCAATCCCTTAGACAAACATGAAATGCTCCAATCCCTTATAAAAATGGGAGGAGGGAGTAGGTCGGTAAAACTGGTGGCGGTAAAGTTTTACCAACGGATACTTTACCGACCCTTGGTTCGTTGATACTTTCAAAATAATATCGATTGATGCTCATATGTTACTAACATTATTACTGACCCATGCTGCGATGCTACTTATTAACATATATAATTACCGATCCATGGTAGCCGCAACCAGCCTGAACCCCAACTTCACGGTGACATGCAACACCATCTTCCACCCACCACGACCTGTAATGCCCTTCAGAACACGGAGGTCTTCAACCACTACTATAAAAAGGATTTATACTGACCTGCAAAGTATATGCTGTTGAGACAAAACACTCATCTGTACAAAACAATCTTCCTGTGCACTTATTTGTCACTTTTTTCTTAAGAAAACTCTTTCTACTATGTGCGCCTTTTCCCGAGCAATTCAGGGGGGGGGGGGGGGGGGTCATTTCCCCACCTAATTATATTAGTGGAAAACAGTAATGAACAGGTTCATTACAAAATGAGGCCGGGTGTTGAGCCCGCGCGAGGCCAAGAATGGTAGAAAATAAGGAAAAAAATTTGGGGGGGGGGGGGGGGGGGGGGGTACATGAAGCAGCTACTTCGTGCTTACGATTTGTGACAAAATCGATATTAATGCTTGAGTAAAGTGCCTCCGAGGTCTCTATACTATTTTTGGTTTCTCGTACGTATCTATAAACTTGTAAAATAAAGATTGGATTTCTAAACTATTTCAGGGTTGTTATTTGGGTTCATAAACTCTTAAAATAAAGATTTGGATCCTAAACTACTTCTGAACCTCAAAACGCTGAAATTTTCTTGTTTAAGCATGCATGCCGGCAGCTTTCTTAGATTAGGCACGCGGGGCCACAATTTCCAAAATTAAGCAGGACGCCCATGGTTCGTCACATCCGGTTGCTGCTGTTGGATGTTGCGGAAACAACAGCACGCCCCGTATCCGACTGGACTCTCTCGTTTCACGGCGTCCCTAAACGAACGCACCTAGTCCCAAACTGACTGCAGCTTCTGCGAAAGCGAAATTTAGCCGCGACGCCACCGGCTGTCAATTCCTTGCGTGCATTCCGATCATGCGATTCCCTTCTTTGTCCTTGGCGTTGAAGATTTGTGTCGCTATCTCCGGCATTGGTGATTGGTCAAGCATCCTGCATCGTTTGTCCGTGCTTGACTGCTTGAGCACAGGACGTCAGAACGACTCGTGATCACTAGCAAAAAGTTAATTTCTGGAGCCTGCTTTGTTTCGTGTGCAATTGAGAGATTGACTGCGCTTTGTTTTGCTTAATACAATAGCCAGTAGATGTTAAAATAGCAAAATTGACTGTGCTTTTGTTTTTCTTAGACGCTGAAGTTTGGCTTTGGGTGCCTCATTGCCAGCACAAAGTTTCAATGGTCTGGGATAATGTGCTTATTTCAGTCAAATCCAGAACCGCTGCAAAACCCTACGGGCTACAGAAGAAAAAGAAAAGATAGGTGAACATAGTGGTCTTTGCACATCTAACAATAGCACCGTATACCGTAAGTCCAAATGGAATCCATTGAGTGAGTAGTCCATCCCTGAATCCAAGCCACGATCTCACATATTCAACGGTTAGGGAATCCGCGAACTGATGACCACGGGACGAGACGTGGGCTGCGAGCAGAACGACGAGCTAGTTTGAGGACGCCACGGCCACGGATACCCGGAGTCCAGCCAGGAGATGGGAGCGCTTCAGGTCCACAGCGTCCAGCGGCAACTGAGGGACGTCACGAACCCATGGCGTCCTGCTTAATTTTGGAATTAGGGCTCCCGCGTGCTTAATCTCAGAAAGCTGCCGGCATGCACGCTTAAATAAGAAAATTTCGGTTCAAAACGTTTCCAACATCATGGTCTGGGCAACAACATACCATACCCGCTCTTTTCCTTCCAGCTGCTGGAGTTCATTGTCCATCTTGTTTTGAGTTGCGTCTACAGTTGGGAGACTTGGTTCGGTTAGTTGCTTTGTCATGTTATCCCTACTACGGAATCATGATCCGTTGAAAGGTGGTTTCCCGATAGGAAGCTGGTAGTGTCCAAGCATCGCCTAGGGGTGACGGATCTTCAACATCATTGTCGTCCTCATCATATGGTGCATGTGTAATGAGTGGAACAGCAGAATCTTTTGGATAATCACCACATCACGGTCCGTCTTGTGCAGATGACTGTGGACTATTTTTCCAAAAAAAAAAGAAGACGACGATTATTGTGGACGAGCGGCGCTATAGGACAAGGTGGGGCTGCTAGTTTGGTCAGAGTTCTTTGTATCATGAATAGCCTTTCTTAGGTTGCCGGTCCATGGTC
Source organism: Eragrostis curvula (assembly GCA_007726485.1). Classification (NCBI taxonomy): domain Eukaryota; kingdom Viridiplantae; phylum Streptophyta; class Magnoliopsida; order Poales; family Poaceae; genus Eragrostis; species Eragrostis curvula. The sequence goes on along the minus strand of CM017444.1, from coordinate 4,477,190 downwards.
ATTTTCCATTTTTGTGAGTATATATGAGTCTTTTCTTTTTCAGCTTCAGTCTCCTTTGGCCCTTCATGGGGTGTGTGTGTGTGTGTTTTGTTTTTGTAAAGTTGTATTAATGAAGACATGGGCTATTGTGCTGCATATTATAGGGTGATATGTTTCTTTGTTCTACAAACGAATAAGTGAACCGAAATATTTTCCAGAACTGACAAATTTGTGCCATGCTATAACTAGACCATTATGCTACTTCCATTTCAATCCATAATATAGATTTTCCAGCATTATTCTTTTGTGATTCTAGATAACTTCATTTTCCTTTCTCAGCTGAATATAATGCTCCTTTGCTTTCAATGGCGAGAGGTCCACTTCTACATCTGTGGAGCATGTCATTGATCTCCTCCACAGAGAGAGATCGAAATGATGTGAAAACTTGTAACATGTATGAAGGCAGTTACACATCCACATCTCAAGGTGCTTGGGTGTTTTCTCACAGCCATCATGTGGAAATTCACTGGCGACTCCTCATCAGACATCCACGATATGGCAATGGGACAAGTTCGGTTGTGTGTGTGTGTGTTGGGGGGGGGGGGGGGGGGGGGGCGCAAAAACCCGCCCGCAGGTGAAAATTGGAACCCGCGTCTGCACCCGCTGGGTCTCGGGTGCCCGACAGGTTTGACGTGTCACTAAATTAGCAAAAAAAAATTGACGATAATATCTATTCTTAGAGGCCATTACTTCCTCTTCATCCTCCATACAAGTCATCATTGGTATGTCAATTAAACATGATTAAGATCTATTTTAGGTCTATTTTGGGTCTCCACCAAACATCCATGGGTGCAAAACAAAACCCGCGCTTCAAAATTTGACCCGCACCTGTCGGGGCCCGGACACGGGTGGGATTGCCATCCCTGGTAAAAGTCAACCAAGATGCTGAAGCCTGCAATTGTGCCTGATTCTGCATCTAGTACTCTGTTTTCCCCCCTCCCTTTCAATGACTCGTGCATAAACATACCGAGTAAAACTTTTCATATAATTATCATATCATTTCCCTAGCTGTCAAATTGAACAAAGAGAGTGAGAAACTTTTAACTGGAACTTGCTAGGCTGATCCTGACCTTGTGTGTATGATGTTTTCTGATGCACACAGCAAAAGTGAACGGTGGACCTGGTTTATCGTCCAGTCTTATTTAGTTGAGGCACCAAGATGACCATCACGGTCCTGGTTTATTTTGCTGGCACGGCCGGTCGATATATATCACCAAAATGTGAAGAAGTCGACCTTTAGTCCTGCTGTCTTTTGTACGGCCTTTTGATTTCTCGGCCCACACGACAGGCCAAAAGCCGGGGTGATCGATCTGCGAATATGTGGCTAATGCATGTTGTGTGGTATTGCAGTCGATTTAGATTGCTCTGTCCTGATCTTGCAATTGAAAGTGTACCGGCGCCACCGAAATGCCCAGAGCATCTCAGTCTGCATGCTTGGACCATGCATGTACTTTTGGGTTCAACTTGGCAAGTGGCTTTGTCATTGCGTTACTTGTGCCGCTAACGGACGTGGTCCAGCTGCGGGCGTGGTCCAGCTGCGGACTGCATTGTCCATTGATTGAGAGTAGTCTGAGATGCTCAGAGCGTCATGCATGCAGATGCAGGACCGTCCTTGATTATTTCTGTCATGGCAGCCTCATCTCAGCCTTGATGCAATGGCCACACTGCGATCGCCCCCTCGCTCAAATTCATCCACTGGCATTCAGTTCTGCATGCAGCAGGCAGAAGTCACAAGGCAAGCAATCGAAGTAGAGTACGAACAAAAATGGCCTGCAGCAACTTAATGATAAACAGTGGAGATGTAGAGGCTCTGCTCGCCGACCCCGCTGTACCTGCTTCAGTTTCTCGCTGTGGTTTTACTTCACTCCGGGAGAGAAGTAGTACTACTAGATTGAGACACAGGCTTTCCCTTTACGGTAGCCGTCGTGCTTTACCTCCGTGCTGGGTTCCCCGCTAATCTCTCTGCTCAGCTCATCTTGGTCACCATGCCTTCTCGCATGCAGAGCTGATCACAAAATGCCATAGCTCCAGCGCGTCAACCGGCACAACTCTTAAGGCTACTCCCCGAGTTTCATTTTCAATAAATAAGGTGCCACATAGGCATTTTTATGACATGGCAATAGAATTATGAAGAGAGAGAGAGAGAGAGAGGGGGGGAAGGGTTTCATCTAAATGAAACCATGTCTACATTGTTCTAACACAGTTTGTCTTTTGCATGTGCTTCTTGGAAGCAGTGAGAATAAAATTATGAATTGTAAGAGCTATTTCAATCATCAAATAATTGCCTTTTTGCTTATGTGGCTATCTTGAAAACAACAAAATGAAATCAACCATTGAGACTAGCCTAAGGTCAGTTTCTTCTCATAAAGCATCTACTTTTAGCATGATTCACAGCTATAAGTCTTTGCAATTTATAACGAATATTTTTTGGACAATCGAGAAAAATACTAAAAGACTTTAAAATGCCAACCACTTGAGAAAAGTTGATGGGAAAGATCAGAAGTCCTGTTGTACTAAAAAACATTAAAATGCCACCTCACTCGTGCTAAATTTCTAACGCAGTAGCTTCATGGAGGTCCGCAATCGCCACCTCGCGCACCGCTCATCTATCAAATCCACTGGCAATCGACACCTCACTCATCGCTCATTGGTCAAATCCACCGGGAATCGCCACTTTCCGCATTACTCGAGCTTAATTTCTGCAAGGGGAGCCTCGTCAGGCTGGTTGCACATTGGGGCCCACAAAAACCTTGTTTGTTTATGTTAGAGCGATTCGGTAATAACACAGGCTCATTTCATCCATTTCAGAATATTCACAGTTTTTGGATCTGGGCACTGGAACTTAAGAAGAGGTGAAAAAGATGACAAAAAACGACGAGGATTGAAGGAAGATAGATATAAAGATAGTCACATGAAACGATGTATTGAAAAGTGAGAATGAAGAGATAGATGTGCATTGGAAAATGAGAATGAAGAGAATGATCTGCATTAAGAAGTGAGAGCTGCAAATATTGTGAAAAAAAATTGAATGCCGGAAATGCAAGGATGCTGAAATGGAGGGAGTAGTTGTGTCTGCAAGTTCTGTCTTCAACAACAGCGGAGGTGTGGTGTATGTCATTGCTGAGCAAGCTGCAAAACAGTATGATTTTAACTTTCAGCGGCATAATAATTGGTAGTAGCGCAGTTGAGCGAGAGATGTGAGTGATGGCCAGATCTTATCGGCTATCGGACCATCATGATGTGCACTACTTCACCAAAAGGGCTCATGTAAGGGGCGAAATCGTTGATCCATCTAATCAGGATCCATTGATTGCTATATTTCAGCTGGCAGGGACGTTCAATATAATGTGTCACAATTCGCGACAAAGCTCCACGTTCGCGATATATAGTTTGTGTTGCAGGGCACGCACGGTATCTTTAAGAGCTATCTGAGCACGGTCCTCCATATGTAGCTTTGCCAGTTTGATCTAGCTTGCACTAATCACCAGGACTGAAGTCGACCCATCCAAGATATATATGTTCATTTCTTTTGAGAAGCATGCTGACCGTCCTTTCACATTACTTCTATAAGTATTCACAACAAGCTAGTAAGTGTTTTTCTCTCTCCATATATATCTCTTTAAACTCGAGTAATTTCACAAAATCTCGGGTTTTATGGCCTCGTTGTCAAAAAAAGCTAAGTTGATTTCTGTTAGCATTGCTTTTTGTACCGAATGCTGCTACGTATTTTCTTTTGGCAAGGTGCAATGCTACGTAGCCTGCCTGACTCGTGGTGACAATGTGATATGCTACGTAACCAAAAGAAACAAAATTTGTCACGCTCTGTTTCCTTTCGCATGCAGCGATGGTGGGTGATAAAGGAGAAATTGATAGGAACAATCATTGCATGTGCACGGACCATGATTAATTGCAAACGAGTTGTTAGCAACAGATTAATTGAACATGCATGCACGCGTGTCATATCACGACAAAACTATGTCACATGTAAGTTATTCCTTCACAACGTAATGTTTTCTTATGCAGCTTACGCTAGACATGGAGGAGAGGAGACTGTTAGAAAGGGATTGTGATTGCTGGTAAGCGGGGTATCAGGAGGTATGGTAAATCAAATGATACATTGACCTTCTATTTAATTAGTTTTCACTTGGCTTAATTGCAAAAAACCACCTCATAAGTCATTTGGAGTTTGAAATTCTCCCTATAAGTGTCACTACAACAAAAACGCACTGTAGAGGCGTGCAAAAAAAGTACTGTAGCAGAGGACATGCCTGTCTGCCACTGCGTTTGTGTAGCTACTAGCTAAAAATCAGGTTTGTAGTCCATCGCCGCTGGAAAGAAATGGCAGTGACGGGTTGTAATGTCACCCGCTGCTACAAATCTAATAAAAAACGAAAAAAAGTCTGCCAACAGGCGTGCGAGCCCATAGTGGATCCCGCCGCACTGCCGACGAGGACAAAACTGCTGTCATGGTTTCGAAGCAGCCGCTACATAATCATCGTCGTGGATACCTTGCCGTGATGCCCCGCCACGGACGCCTTGCCGTGATGCCCCATCGCGGATCTGAAGGGAGCACTCTTTGCTGAGTCTTTTTTTATCGAGTGCTGTTTGTCGAGTATAGCACTCAGCAAACACTTTGCCGAGTGTTTTCTCTGATTTGCCAAGTGCTCATGGCACTCGGCAAATCACTGGTTTCCCGTAGTGAGCGCAGCCCGAATAGGCCGTCGCCACCGCCTCCCATGCCAGGAAGGAGCAACAGATCCGCCGCCGTGGAGCCGCTGGGGGCCGTCGCGCACCGTCAGAGGAGGGAGAAGAGAGGGCACGATTGTGCCATGCCGTCGGGGGAGGGAGAGGAGGGGCAAGGCCTCAGCTCGAGCCTGGATCCGTCGTCGTGCTCCTCGCTGAGACCCGTGAGGAAAATCTGCCCGTGCTCCTCGTCGAGCTCAAGGACGAGCACCAAATCTGGGAGGAGGTGCTATTCCATCACCACCTCTCTCCTGCTGAAACGAACAAGCAAATCAAACGAATCCACCAACCAAAATCCCCAATCAAATCTGAAGGAACCAAATCCCCCAATCGCTTACCTTCACTTGGGGAACCAAAATCTCCAATCGAACCCACCGCCGGCCTCGAGGGCACCACTCTGCCACGAGCGCAACCCGCCGCTGGTCTCAAAAGCACCCGCTCCGTCAGATCAACGTGCTCCACTGCCGTGGCTCGAGGCCACTGTTTCACCAAGGGATGATGGCTCCCAAGCGCCAAGCTCGTCCATCCGAATCCAGGCGATGCGGTTCCTGGAGGCCCGGGCACACACGTGCTATAGAGAAAGCACAGTGCTCGGCTCCGACGACTTCATGTTGATGCTCCTCCTAGATGGCTGCTTCGTCCTCGAGTTCTTCTTCAAGTGGCACACCAAAGAGCCCGACGTGCTCGTGGTCCCGCATGTAGGAGTGGAGAAAAGTGGCGAGAGGGCCCGATGTTGGAGAGGAAGAAGAGAGGATAGGAGATGGGGGGGGGGGGGGGGGGGGGTGGTTGCTGTGGGGAGGAGAGATGGACGAGAAGTCCTAAACCGCCGCTATTTGGTGGCTAGGGTTTCTCTGTTTTATATAAATGGGTGTCTTTCAAAACCACTGCTATTTGATTTTGCATCCCATCGATCGCTACACATGCCGATTTTGTTGTAGTGTATTTCTGTTGCAAATCCCCACAACCTATTAGATTTTGTTGCAAAAACAAACCCAATCTGCACATCTTTAATTGATTAAATCCGTATTCGTTGTTTGAAGTAGTTTATGTGTTCTTGTTAAACTTACAAACTTTTGGTAGTCCAATCTCCATATTTGAGAGAGAGAGAGAGAGAGAGAGAGAGAGAGAGAGAGAGAGAGAGAGAGAGAGTGTCGGACCCCATTTCTGGAATCCACTGTGCCTACCGTACCAATCCCTGGATCAGTAGTTGATACGCACAAAACAAAGATAATACCAAGTCCATACTTCGATTAATATTACAATACCGCAAATGTCTTGCAAAGACTTCAAATTACAATACCACAATGACCGGCAGGCCTGGTCACAAACTAACAAACATAAAGCGGAAAGCGTAGAGTCCAACTTCTACAGGCAACTTGGGCGATGAACGTAAACCCTACTCGTCGTCTCCACCATCTTCATACTCAACATCTTCCTCTGAATCATTAAAGCAAGGGTGAGTACATAAGGTACTCAGCAAGTCCTAACACTAACCAAGGAACAGTAGATGCATATATGGCTGTAGCAAGGGTTAGGCTATAGGGTTTATACTTTTCGCGGAAAGCTCATTTTTAATGCAGGGTTCATTTCAAAGCATAAAATCTTTTAGAGAAGTTTTGATTGTCATCATTAAGTGGGTTGGCCCTTGGGGAGATACTTCAATCCCGCCAGTTCCCAATTTTAGACGAGCCTTCGAGCGCACGGCCGTACCGACTCTCATTTCCAAAAACACGGGCAGCTACTACCCACTCACACCTCAAGGAGAAGATAAGACTAATCATTGTGAACTCAACCATAGCGCGTCTGTGACCGCGACACGGCTATCCGGATAGATTTAACTCTGCAGAGGTTGTACACTTTACCCACATACTACATCGCTCTTAGCAAGGGAGCGACATAGCGAAACCCACCTTTCCCGAGTGACACCACAATCCCACCTACGAGCCATTACTGACCCAGGGACTTAAGATTTCGACTATAAGTAGTCAAGGACCCAAAGGTTAAGTCGGACAACGACCAATGTCGTGCCTGCTCCTGGTTGCTCGCTGCGCTACCGCCTCCGAGGTGGATCAAGTGGTAGACACCAGAAAGTTAGGGTCAAGTCCTGCCGTATACAGGGATCTGTTGGTTGTATGAAGATCACTAGGTTGATTGTTACAGGAACCGGTCCTTAACCGGCAGAGGCGAGCATCTTCCACCTATCCCCACCTATGTGGGTGCACTAGTCAACAAACACCATCTCGCCCCCGCCTAAAATTCCCACTTCAAGCCAACACACTAGTTGATTTAACACCATTCCCCATTTTATTTTAAACACCAAACACTTATTTTCACACATTTCACAAAATCATGTAATATGGTGAAGCAATAAGTAAATATTGCGGTAAGTCCCTAAGCATCTCTAGTGTCAAGGAAATAATCCAGCATTATTATAGTATAATGAAGGAAGCATCCTAGGTTGAACAAGTAACAGACATCAATATCAAGGATTTGTATTCTAATAGGTTTTTAACTAACACAACATTTCAAATAATAAAGTAAGCATGCATGATATAAGTATTTAAAACAGGCCATTCATAGGATGTGGTTGTAAAACATAGGATCAACATGATCAAGGAGAGTTAGGACTTGCCTTCAAACTCTTCCTCGTGCTCCTCCTCGTAATCCTGGTCCTCATGCTCCTCCTCGAACTCCTCGTTGGCTATAGTACGTAAATTATCGTCGAATAAGCAACTACCGTAAGATAAAATAAATAACTCCAAATAAAATCCAAATAAAGAATCATTTGACTCAAATCAGATAGATGAAGTTAGGAATGGACAGGATTTGATTGACTAGAATTTAGGGAAAATAATCTATTAAATTGGGGTTAAAAGGAATGAGTTATGGATAAAGGAAAATGGAATACTAAAGACTCTATGTGCTTCTATTTATTTTGGCAATACTATATTTTTATAAGGTTGGCAAAAGGTGGCAAAATATTCCAGAGATTATAAGGTATTTTTGGGAATTTTTCTGGAAGTTTTCTAAATTGGGAAGGTCTCGAATTAGTTCTCGGGGTACACTAGCCGGGTGGATCTAGCAGAAACGGGCCGGCTTCAGAGGCTGACATGCGGGTCCGGGCTGCAGAGTGCACCCCGCGGTTTACTGTGCTGTGGACTAGGTGTATGGGCGGTGGACCGGGTCTGTGCATGTGAGTGTGGTCTATGTGGACCGAGTGCACCAGGGGAGGGGAGAGACTGTGTATGGCTGACGAGTGGGCCCCGCTGGGTGACGTGGCTGCCACGTCGGACGAGGCGGTCGACTGGGTCAGCGAACGGCGGCGCTGGGCGAGGCGCGGCGGTGGCTCGCCGGAGAGCTCGCCGCCGGCTGCTAGGGTGGACGAGGGACAACGAGACGTCACCGCGGAGGCTAAGCGCACGACGGCGGAGCTAGAAGGGGTACATGGTGTCGACGGGGAGGCCTAGAGCGGTGGCGTGGGCTCACCGGAGTTGGCCGCGGCGGCGGCGGGTGAGGGAAATGCGCGTAGGCGCGCGTTGATGCGTGTTTGTGTGGTTGGGGAGGTGCGCGTGAACGCGTGAAGTGCGTGCGTGTGCTCAGTTGAGCCAGCGCGGCCGTGTGCGTGGCCGGCGACGAGGTCCTGCGGCGGCGCAAAGCGGCGCCCGGTGCTGACACGGCTACGACCTAACGGAGCTAGCGTGGAGGCTCGGGAGAGATTCGTGAGGTGAAGAGCGACACACAAAGACAGAGAGAGAGAGGAAGGAGACGCACCAGAGGTGGAGAATGGCGCGGCGGCCGGAGTTGGGGAAGAAAAGGGGATCGACGGAAATTGGAGCAATGTGAGGCTTGATTTGCTGGTTGGTGGCGATGGGGAGCTGCGCAAGAGGGTCGCGGGCCTATTTATAGGCGGAGGAAGGCGGTTCGGACAAGAAATATCGCCGGCGGCGATATTTTCCGGCGACGTTCCTATCCTCGCATTGAAGACGGCGAGGGGACGTTCGGGTCAAGCTTTGCGGCGCGCATGGGCTGGTGTCAGGTCGGCGGTGAGCCGTACATCAAGTTGGACGGCGGGGAGGCAGTGAAGCATTAACGGCGGCGAACTTTCCGGCAATGGCGCGCTACACGGCGGCTGGGCATTGGCTAGAGCCGCGACGCCGCCGGTCAAAGGTTGCAGCGCTAGCAGAGGTGTGTCAGAGCGAGCTTGACCTGCGTCTGGCGGAGGGGTGCACTTGGACGACGGCGACGAGCTTCGGCGGTGTAGCGGGCGAGCGGGAAATGCGGGAAGGAATTGCGGCGCCCGCATCACTGTGACGTTCTCGGGAAAAGAGCTTGGCAGGGGGACGACGTCACGGAGGGATGGCTACAGCGGCCAGGCGTTGAGCTGGACAGGCTGCCGGCGTGCAACGCGGCGGCGCTGGGGAGTTCTCGCGAAGGCGCTCCGGCGCGGGGAAGACGACAAGTAGCGCTGGGCCGGGCTGGGCCGCGCGGTTCGGCTGGGCCAGGGAAGAAAAGGGAAAGAGGAGGCGGCCTGCTGCGGGAAAAGAAAAGGAAAAAGGAAAGTGGGCTGGGCTGGCGGGGAAGAAAAGAAATGGGCTGCGCCCGGGAGGAGGAATGTTTCAAACATTTCTCAGAATTTGGTTTGGACAAATTTGAATTAAAAAGAAGTAAATACCAAGAGAAATCCAAATGGCAATAAAACCAAATCAAACACTTGAGCATGGACTTTTATTTTTAGAAATTCTTCGTATTCTATTGTTGAATTACTTTTAATGAATTTTATTCTTTTGTAAAAATATGGAATTACCTATAAATCTAAAAAGTTCAAATTTTGAGTGATTTTTACTGTATTAAAATTTTGGGCTGTTACAGAGAGAGAGAGAGTTTCAATATAAACAATGCCCCGCAAAGTTTTGTATTTTGATGCATTTTTAACCAAAAATAAGATCTTCTTTAAAAACTTTAACAATGTTAAATAGTTAACTACAGTTTTTTTAACTTATGTAGGCTAGAAAAATGACATCGATAGAATATATGCGCATTGGGGTGATTTTTGCAACAGAATACAGTAGGTGAGTGGGGATTTGTATCACAGGGGGAGGAGGGATCTCAAACTCCAAGTGACTTATAGGGTGATTTTTGCAATTATCCCTCTTCACTTTGAAAACATCAACGACCGAGATTTGTTTCTTATATTAACTTACCTCCTACTATGTATAACATAAGGGATCTGATACTACCGTAAAAGGGATCACACATACAGATCATTAACAAGTAAAATATGAAATCATTTAATACTTTTTAGGACAATTGTGTTCTTACCCTCTCACTCATAACTCTAATTGTGATTTTACCCCTCAATTTTTTTTAACTTTGTGATTTTATCCTTGGTTTTCAACCTGAAGTCAGTGTTTACCTCTGCTTGGAGGTAAAGGCGATAATTCCATTGTGATTTTACCCTTACTGAGGCTAAACCCTGGTTTAAAATCACAAAGTTAAAAAATTGAAGGTAAAATCACAATTAGAGTTCAAAGTGAAGGTAAGAGCACAATTGCCCCATACCTTTTTTGATTCTTTTTTTTTGAAAAATATTGTACTTTTCTCCTGCTCTTGGACAAAAAGGACCCCATTAATTCACTATCCGCACACCAGCTCCCAATTTGGATCGGTCAAACTCCTACATATTCTTATGTCCTTTCGTAAGTTGTCTCATCCAGGTCAGAGGACATGCTAGGGTTCGGCAAGCCTGGGACAAAAGGATTAGTCCTCTGTTATTGCAGTTTTTCCCTGGTCCTAGGCGCTAGCCAACAAAAGCCAGTACAATCGTCACTGATAACTGATACCCTGAAAATATTGTGGAGCTATAAAGTGCGTAAACAGTCACGAAAGAATGCCATTGGGGGATGTAAAAGAGACCTCAGTGCTGCAAAATCATCAATTACCTTATTTGTAATAACGAGGATTTTCAATGGGTGCCTGGGAGCATCAGCATATTTCTTCTGAGGAGTTTTAAGGTGCCTCGTATCAGTGATATAATACCACAAGTATCTTGTGGTATTTAGGATTCGACGGTCCAGATTGTTTCTCTCTCACCTCCAATACCACTAGTATTTTTAAATGGTATCAATAATACCAGGGTATTTTAGGAAAGAAATTAGAACACATCTAAAGCGGTGCGCTAAATTTTTTTGAGGGTTCTTTAATCCCGAGCCTAGCCCGGCTGTGTCGTTCAGCACGATCCAGTCCACCCGTGAAGATCGGATCAAATCCTCGCGGGACACCATTGTAGCTCGAGAAAGGAAGAAAAAGGCACGCTGCCGAGATGTTTATGATCCATATGCCGCTATGCGCGCTAATCGCATCATCTCATAGCCACCATGCACGCTAATCGCATCATCCTGTAATCACCATGCGCGCTAATCGCGTCATCTCGTAATCACCATGCGCGCTCGTCGATCTTTCCCGTCACCATCAGGATTGGAGCTGACACATGTTACCCTGATTACCACACGCATCAAGCGTTGCATCAGCGAACAAGATTAATTCACTACAAGAATTCAGGTGATCCATGACAATCTCAATTCGTCACAGACAAGTAAAAAATCGTCACAACACTTAATCTGTGACGAAAAAATATTTCGTCATGAACCTCACGTCATAAATCAACCAGGTGACGATCCTTAATTTTTCATCACAGATTGAAACCATCTGTGACGTTTTTAGTCGTCACAGAGGAGCCCGGGTCCAGTCCCGGCCCAGGTTTTGTGACGAATTCATATCGTCATAATCTGATACATGGCTGCATGCGCCTCAATCCTTACATTGCTGAGAAGTTGATCGTTACATTGCTCAATAAAACACATGAATTGCTGATAACAACGTAGCTCTTTAAGTAAAATATACTGATCATATTTTGATTCACAAGAATGTCAATACACAGAAAACAGAGTATTTTGCACATCCATACATATTGCTCATTAACTGGAGCCTCATCTACCAAATGTCTTCAGTGTCCAGATCTCCGAAGATTTTCCACAGCCAAAAACCAAAAACAAATCCTAAAACTTTAGTTCACGAACTGAAACAAACTTAGAAGGAAATCAGTACGTCTTCTAGCAGAACTTAGCACTTAGAATGTCGCTGCCTTTGAGATCACCACGCGCCTGCCGTAGCCAATCTCTCTGCGGACTCGCAGCAGCAACTCACCGTGCGTTTGCCGCAGCCGCTCGCCGGACCAGGTTGCCGTGTGCTTGCCGCAGCCGACGCGGCCTCCGCAACGGCTCACAGCGCCCTTGCCGCAGCAGCTCGCCGGACCAGCATGCAGTGGCTCGCCGCGAGATCTCCGCAGCAGCTCGCCTTGGGGTAGGACGCCGCCGAGCCTTGGGGTAGCACGCCGCCGCGCCTTGAGTAGCACGCCGCCGCGACCTCGCCTTGGAGCCTTCGGCCGCCGTGCCTTGTAATCGACCGCCGCCGCGCCTTGGAGTCTGCCGCCGCCGTCACCCCTCGGAGGAGCTCGCCCACAGCGCCTTGGAGCAGCTCGCCCACAGCGCCTTGGAGCAGCTCCGCCTAGATCCAAGGCAGGGGCGATGCCGGGGGCGTCGCTGTGGAGGGGATGAGTACAGAGGAAACAGGGGCGGCGGCAGCTAAGGAAAATCGGATCGGATCAAATGCAGTCGTAACTGCAACTGCAAGTTACGACTGCATGCCTCCTCAGCCGTCCGATTACGCAGCGAACCCTCCAGGTCTCCTGCTACAGTGACTAGACTACAGTAATATGCTACAGTATATGAACATTGTCTCGTCTACCGTACCTCATCTACAGTGTTTCTGCGGGTCCTCAGCCGTCGCTTTCGGATCGAATGGTTCCTAGTGCCACTGCTTAACTTGCAGTCACACTAGCGACTGCATACGATCCGAGTCCAAGGAAAATGTGAGAGAAAGGTGAGGATTGTTAGGGTTTCCCAGGTTTTATACAAACATGACTGAATTTGGGCCTAAGATGCCCGGCCCATTCCAGGAAACGACTTCGCAGCCCATTCATGACGAATACATGGCAGATCGTCATAGAACAACATTGTTTATGACATTCCTATTAAACGTCACCCCGGATTCGTCACATATCAACAGAATTGTTGTGGTGATTGGGAATGCCGGCAGCGTCATGGTTCTTTGTGAGGAGAATGAGTGCTTACTGAACTTCTCGGCAGCGTCATGGTTCTTTGATTAGAAGGTTGCTTTATATATGATTCGTTTCGAAAAGTGCGATGTAAAACTTCTCGGCGAGGTCGACGCGAATGAAGTGACGGTGAGATGATCTGTGTAAAATGACAGTGGTACCCTTAGGATACTGGTGGTATTATATCATTAGTATAAGGCACCGTAAAACTCCTCTTTCTTAAAGCACCTGCGAGTGCGGCTGCATCATCTTTTCTTTTGAACATTCTACTGCATTTGCATGTACCCAACCCCACTCTTTTATTTACTGAAATTTTTAGTAGAGGTCTCCCCTCCCAACATTCTACTGCATCATCTTTTCTTTTGAACATTCTACTGCATTTGCATGTACCCACGTTAATATATGGTGAGTAGAGGACTGACTTCATATAGCAGCTGGAAAAGGAAATATAAATGTTCAAGAAACTCAAAAAATATGAATAACAAACAGCCCTTATACATAGTAGAACGAATTTATAGTTGACACCACAGATGGATTTGTAAATGAATCTAGCTCGTATGAACCAGGATAAGAAGCTCAGATGTCTTGACTTTGTATCCTCTTTCTTCTATAGATATTGACTTTATTGGCAAACCAACGTTTCCCAAGTCAACGTTTATATTACCCTCTCTATCCATAGCTTTCTGGGTTTGTACTAAGTCAATGTTTATATTATACACTTCCTCTATCCACAAATATGAAGCTTTCTAGGTTTGTCGTGTCAGCATTTCTTGAACTTTGACTCACAATAGAGAAAAATCAACCTAAGGCAATACAGTGAGAATTGCTTAGTGTCTATGCTTTTTCCAGATATTTTTTTCTCACTAGAATACAGTGAGAATTGCTTAGTGTCTATGCAATACAGTGAGAAAAAACTCTCGGTATCTGGAAAAAGCATAGACGCTAAGCAATTCTCACTTGAAAAATTTTCATGTGAGATATGTGTGTTCTCTACTAGATCTACTTTGCCTTACGTTAATTGATTCCCCAACGCTCCCATCCCATGGATGACAATATTTTTTACTTGACTTTGTGTCCAGTGGATTCATTACGAGGTATAACTTAGATCTCTGAAGTGAACATTTTTTCCTGAAGTTTTTGACTACTGAACAATTTGCATATGGCGTATAAAAGCTATGGCATGAAAAGGCTTACCAAATTTACATGCAATCTCATATCTACTGACTGAGATAGAGGGGCCTCAACGTTACACATACTTATCAATGGGATATCTCTGGAGCATATAAATATTTGACATGAATATCCCATGACGCATCTTTAGAATGCAAAGGTAGAATATGCGATGCGTGGAAATGTTGTGTCATATAGTCATGTACCATTGGAGCTCTGTAGGAGAAGACACTAGAATACTAGAGGTGGTGTGTTTTTGTGGTTGTCGGTTGTTCATAGCCGGTTTGAAGAAACCGGCATCTCCCTGCAAGCCTACGGATGAACAACAGTGCCGCATAGTTGTTTGCTGCCTTGCCGGTTTCGTTTCTGGTTTGAGCAAAGCGTCATTGAACACCCCTAGTTCTCATGGAAGAGTATGGTGATGCATCCGGACGGAATTAACTGTCTATATTTTTTGCTTCCCAAACAACTCACATACGGGGCAAAATCTAAGCAGTTTAGACATATACGAAGTTTTTATTAGAGGCCTTAACTATCATTTTGCTCTCTAAATGGAAGTTTATGATGCCATCTTAGTGAGTCTTAGTGCTTTGATCGATGTATGAAAAAAAAAATAGATGCATGCTAAAACTGATAGCTAATCTAGAACAAAGGGGAAACAACTAAAGAGCACATCAAATACCACGCCCAGTGTTTGGGATACAGCAGGATGGAACGACAACCGTTGTTGCCTAGAAATTCCATCAGACAATCGATCGAACACAACAACCACATGTGGAATATATAGATGCAATATCCAACACCGACGAGATTCCACGAAACAGCTGACCCGCACTCATCATGTGTGCAGTGCCTAGGCAAATTGCCGGTCGGCCAAACAATCAAATTAAGGTGCAGGTGGAAAGAGGAACACCAATCAAAGGCTGAGGGACAGGTCTAGGTCGTCGGCGCGGTGGACGCTGAAGCCGTGCTCCGACGACCTCTTGTTATTGCTCGGGCACGGGGCAGCCACCGGAGCAGCACCTGCTGGCTGCTCGTCCATCCTCGTCCTCCTTTTTGCATCGGCGACGACGTCTCCGGCGGCGGCCGCCCCATGCGCGCGCATGGCGGCGGCAATCTCTCGCCGGCGCTTGGCGAGGCTGCGCTCGTACTTGTGCGCGTTCTGGTGGCCACCGAGCACCTGAGAGCTGTGGAACTTGCGGTCGCAGTACGTGCAGACGAAGAAGCCTGGCGGCTCCGGCGAGACGGAGCGGTGGAGGAGGGTGAGCTCAAGGTTAAGCTCCTGCTCCATTAAGTACAGTCGTTTACGGTGTGCGTAGGGAGGGAGGGCTTTGCTTTGGAACTGGGCATCATGATAGGCGAGGGAGGGTTAGTTAAAGGCACAGCTAGCTAGCGACCCAACAGGCCGGTGCTCCGCCTCGGCGAGATGAGATTTTCGGGGCGTGGACGGACGGCACGCACGTTTCCGTTTGTGGTCCGCGGCAGCCTACTAACAGAAGAAGAACCGATTTGGCCATATGCATGTTGCATGCCGGATCGAATATATATGGAGCTCGACGTCCTCGACCGTCCTCCGAGCCGCCTCCACGTCGACGTGTTGGTTCCCAAGCTTCCCCGCGCCACCGTGAAGCCGTCCAACGTGTGCACCTCACCGTCAAGCAACGCGAGCCCGCGACCTCGCCGAACTTCCGCCACCCGCCGTACCTCGCCGCCGAGCTACCTCCGGCCATCTTCACCCGCTTCCGCTCGTCGAGGTGAAACCTCCGACCCTCGCTCTTCCTTCTCGTTCAAACCCCGCGCCAAATGGTTGCCGGAAATGCAACTCCGGCTAGCGCGCCGCCCATCTCCGGCCAACGCACACTGGACCACACGGAACGGATCCGGTGTGCCTGTGCGGGATTCCGTGTGGCCAACTCCGTAGCCCCGCGTGTGTTCTTGCACGCGAGTGGCTGGATCCGGTGTGGCACAGCCCGGATCTGATGCGGCCATGATTCTGTGGTCGCCTTTGCGGCCCAGATCTGATTGGTCGCGCCCTTTTTAATCCTTTTCCAAATTAGTTAAAATCGCCAGAAATTGTCTCAAGTTTGTAAAATGCATAGTAAATCGTATACACCTCAGAAAAATGTGAATCCAATTTTTTTGGATTCCATACACTCAGATCTATCCATACAAAATGTCAAATCACACAAAATAGGTTCTCTGCTTTCTGTAAAAATAATTTTGTTCAGATGTTGTTTAATCCATATTAAATTATCTGTTGCTCCATAAATCACAAACTCTTGCATGCTTGTAAAGTATCTGTTAACACACCTACAGAGCATTTTTCCACTGTCATAGTTTACTTAATTAGTTTCCTATGATTTAAATTGTTCCTGCATTGTTTAAATCATTATCAATAATCTACCTTGCAATAAATCGTGAAACCTCACTGTAAATTACTTCCAGTGGCACTCTTCACCAGAAAAATGCCACTGGACATAAAATAAATTTCTAAGTTCACTTCTCTAATTAATCAACTTGAATTAAATTAAGTGAGTAACTTAAATGAAAGTCAATGAAGGAAATACTTCGGACGAAAGTGATTAATAAGTTAATTATTGCACTTACAGTATAAATGACTGTCCTATCAAGTAATAAATTCCTTAATTGCATCATATTATCTTTGCATCTGACATGCATTATTTATCCTTGTCATAACGTGTAGTGACAGAGACGACTCCGGAGCCGCTCGACTTCCAGCTACCGGAGGAGCAGACCCAGGAGGTGCTGGAGGAGCAGCCGCAGCAGGACACTGACCCCGCTGACCCAGTTAGCTACGCTCCTGAGCCAGGCAAGCCCCGGTGCATGCCTCCCTAATTTAGGATTTTATTTTCGCACTTGATTGGGGCTAGTCATTGTTTGTGCATTAGGTTTATTAGGAGTTGATGTGAAACCTTAAAACTGCATTAGGATTACCCTTCCATATCCTAACTTGTGTCCTATTTTTGTAGATGTGGTCTAGGTTACGTTAGAACTTGCTAGGCTTAGTGGCTAGCGGACGGTAGAAGTCAAGTGGTAGGTCCCACTCGCGAGATAGGTTTTCACCCTGGATTGTACTAGATGGATTTAGGATTTGTTGAGACCGGACGGGGAATTGTTTGTGTAGGATGGTTCGAGAAGGCTGGGCCTTCACGGTGGTAGCCCCGTCTGTGTCGGTTAAGGACCGTCCGTTGTTAGCCCTGTTGAGCAAGTTCGAACGTACTGATCACATGCTAGTGTTTTTATGGGCCTAGTAAACTTAGTAGCTCGAGTTGTCCTATTGTGCGGTGGAAGCCTGCTCTTTCTATCATGGTATTCGGGAGAGAAGGGATGCTTCTCAATCGGGGCGTACGTCTGGGACGGGGACCGTGCCTCTCGAGAGGAGTTGGATCCGGCCTAGCTCTAGGGGGACACTTGCGAATAGTTGCCGCATGCGACTTTATGCGTGTGCGGCGTGTGGTCAGGTTTTTCTCCTGCAGGATGTACACCGATGCCGCCGCTCTCGGTCAAGAGCAACTTTGTTCACTGAGTCACCTCGTAGTGTGATATGCTTGATGATGATGACTAGTACTGTTATTTATATATCATTATTGTATATTGCTTATATGATGTATTGTTATTTATTATCTGTTATAGAGATATGCACACTGTTTTATCGGATAAGTACCTAACTTGAAAATAAAAACTTGAAAGTAAGGATCAAGTAATTAGTGCGAGTTATGCTATCGCGTCAGCCACCCCCTTGTAGCCTTTGCATATTAGGAGTCGGCTGTAGATAGCCACGTTGACGGGTAAGACTTGCTGAGTATTAGTTGCTCAGGGTTTGGCTCTTTATGTTTTATTGTAGGTAGCACCTTTATCCCTGACTCTACGGGTGGAGGTGGACAGTGGGATGGCCAGCTCCCGTTTGGTTGGCCAGCCCACTGGGAGACTGAGGAGTGATCTCCTCTCGAGTTCGCATCTTCATGGCTTTGGATGCGAATTCACTTGTATCGTGAGCGCGTGCGCTTGTATTTCTATTAGCTTTGGACTTGTACTTGTTTCGTTAAACTTCCGCTGTGCTACTCATGTTTTAATTGGACTAATGTAATCACTTAAAGACTTAATTGTGCTTTTTATATGTTGTACTGTTGCGTCTGTTCATCAGCGCTTTACCGACTCGATCCTGCGAAAAGCGGAGACGCTTCATATATATATCGTATGAGGAAACATCTCGTTACAAAGAGAAGAGAATAGCATATCTCACTTTGGTGGAGATGGAGCCATGACTTATATCGAGAGGGAGAAGGTAAGGTGTCAATTTCTTAGTAGATTGATTGCGAAATCGAAGAAGATATCCTGAAGCCCGCATGTGGAACCGCCGACCTTCCGACGCCGTTCCAGCACCAAGACATCACCTACGTTCAGAAGATGGCGAGCTCGATCACGTCGCGTCGTCCGCCGTTGGCCACCAGGGGGCCCCATTCGCCACCGGCCCAGAGATCACCCAACTCAAAACCTTGCGTCAACAGCTTGGAGCTCGACGCCGTCCGTCGCATATCGTTGGCCGAAGCAGCAGATGAGACCCAAGCTGCAGAAGCGCATGGGCAGCCCACCGCCAGGATCCGAGCTACCATCGCTGCTGAGCCACGACCTGCGCTTCCCTCCCCGTGCATGCAGGAGCCCGTTCCCAACTTGGGCAAGTGGGCGACGCAGAGGACCACGTAAAGGCTGCAGCACCTTATCACGTCGTGCAATTGGGTGGGATCCACCAACATTTGAAAGCAAAAGGAAGGGGCTAGGAATGATCCAAATCCAAATTTTTCTTCTTAGTAAGCCCCATTTGTTAGCCAATGGGCATGTAACATAATAGTTACAAGAGCCTCAGTAGCACTTCAAGTCTTACGTTCGTATATGTACATGCGTTGGTAGGTCACACACTACGGGAAACCACATACCGTATTACACTCGGCAAAAAGTTTGCAAAACCCCTTCGGCAACCAGTTATCGGCAAAGGCATCTTTTTATTTTGCTGAGTGTCAGCAAGGCACTCGGCAAAATAAAGTAACGTGACGGTAGGAAACGGCCGTCAAGACTGTTTGCCGAGTGCCCTAACGTCAGGCACTCGGCAAAAAAAAAATTGCCAAGTGCTGATGCCTGGCACTCGGCAAACCCATCTGTTTGTCGAGTGCCAAGTGCCTGGCACTCGGCAAACAATGGCACATTTGCCGAGTGCCAGGCATCAGCACTCGGCAAAACGTGGCACATTTGTCGAGTGCCTCAGTTTTGGCACTCGGCAAAAATCTAAGGCACTCGAAAAAAAATTTCGACAGAATGCAATAAAATGTTTAAAATCACTATATAACATGGACCAAAATCACACCAAATCATACATATATGATCACCATCATCATCACAAGCATTTAAACGTCACAAACACATAGAAATCCTCACAAATACATATATGTCACTAAGTTCACATAGAAGTGGTCCAAATAGTGATGAACCAAGTCGTCAACAACCACAAGCACAAGTTCATCAAATGCAAGCAAGCACAACTAGTTGGTTAATGAAATAGATGTAGAAATACAACTACAAGTTACATCGCCTCCATCTCCTCCCGTATCTGGGCCTACAATATGTCATTCCTAATGTTACAATGCAAAGCAAACATATGTCAAATTTAACGAAACAACGAATAGAACAGAAATAACCTGGACTTGGTCAAACTGAAACTGTGCAGCGCTCTGCCGTGGGTGTATATGGGAGGGGCTGAGGACGAGCTCCTTGCTCAGATCTGAGAGAGGGTGGGAGTAGAGGACGTGTCCAGTGTGCTGTATGCAATCCAATACCGGCTATGCTTCTTACCTCCACCCACCCTCATGATGATCTCTCCATCAAGGTCCTCGGTGCTCGGGTCCCACGATGGCCCGTGCACCTCCCTATCCCTAGCCTTCAACCGGGGGGGGGGGGGAGGGGTAGGGCTGGCCACCATGCGCCCGCGGCTGGAAACAAAACAGAAATATGATTACAAGTTATGCAAAATTGAGAGTTAGAAACAACAAAATAAATTCACGTACCCAGCTAGTCGCGTACTGGTCAAGGGTACGGTCGCCTTGATGGTGTGCTGGACCAGGCATCTTCAAACGCCGCTCCCGACAAGCGGCCTGCTGCGCCTGCCACTTGGGGTCGCACCACCTCGCCACAAAAAATTCCCAAAAGTCTCTATAAACGGCGCGCCATCACGGAATCACCTACACATCATTTGACCAAGTTAGATGTTAGGTATTGTGAAACTATGATAATCAAGCATAGAAAACATGATAATGTCAAATTACCTCCATGTATTGTGCCGCGGTCAGCCATATGGTTCGAGCATCCTTTTTTCTAGATCTTCTGACCAAGTTTCTTACCGTAGTAGGTCCTCATGGCCTGGATGCGCGCCTCGTACACAATGTCCGTAATGAGTTTAGGACATGCCTTGTACGCCGCACGCACCGCTCGGTCCCTCCATTCCGGCTCGACCATGAAGAAATCCTGCACATAGACGCGATGTATACTTTCATTATGTGAACAATATCCAATGAATGCGATGTATTAAGCAATTCAATGCAAAGAAGACTTACCCACAGCTCTCCCACCACCCGGTCTGCCACGGTGCCAAAGTCTCTCCAATCCGCGTCTGGGACATCGGCGACATGTTCGAGGCCAGCTCCTGCTCGTCGCGCATCAGCACCATGCCAGAAAAGTGTTTCCTGCAAAAAAGGCCTAGGATACAGGCCGGAAGATGACTGTGGTCACCTGAAATGATCGTCTCGCAGCCCCTGCCCAAGTGATCAAGACAATGATTAGTTTCCAATGAGATTTTAAACATAGCAAATGAGTTAACAGTTAAAGTTACTTACTTCTTCCCTTTCGGTCGAACCAACGGGCGTTTCTCAACAGGGATCGGTTGCGGTGGGAGTTGTGCGGGACCTCGCAGCCACACACTCGGCACGTCCTCAGATACCTCCTCCTCCTCCCCGTCTCCGTCCTCTTCCGAGGCCTGCTGCTCCTGTTGCCTCTCCTTCTCTGAGGCCTCCTGCTCCTGCTCCTCCTCCTCACGGTCTCCCTCCTCCTCCTCGTCATGAGCAGGGGACGGTGGCCTCGACCCCCTCCCTCAATGCCTGACTCCACCTCTGTTGCCTCGAGCCTTCGTTCGACCCCCCCCCCCCCCCCCGCTCCTGGACCCCTCAGCCGCAGCGGACCGCTTCCCAGTCGCGGACTTGTAGAGCGACAACACCATCCTAAGCACACCACCACCATTGCCCACCATCTTTGATCAATCACCTGCAATTAACAATATAAAATCCATTAGTATTTCGAAACAGATGCAAAATAAATAAAACATTTATTAGAAAGTAACATAGTATTGCAAATATTAAATTAATTAGTACATCCGATTTGAACAACCTCATCACTTGTGCCCGATTGAAACAACGGCATTTCGGTCCAATTCAAACAACCACATGATTTGTCCCTTTACATTACCAATTTTGTTTCAATTGCATTACATAGCTCACATCTAAAATGAAATTTAAATTTAAATTTCATTTGCATTTCAAAAACAGAAAACAAACAACAAATCCATTTCATATTTCTGTTAAGACAAAAACAGGAAAAACAAAAGAGAAGAAGCTTACCTTTCCTAGATGTCGATGGCCAGGGAGCCTTACGGAGGCCGTCGGCGGTGGAGGGCGTCGGTGGAGGGCTAGTGGAGGGCGTCAGCGGCAGTGGGGACGAGGGCACCGCCGACGCGAGCTTAGGCAAGCTCGGGGAGGCGCGGGTCCTTGGGTCGGGGGCGGGAGGTGGCCGACCGGCCTTGGAGAAGAACGGCCTCGGTGCGGGGCGTGGGTGGCGGAGCGGCGTCGGGGGCCGGGGCCGCGGCGCCGGGTGCCAGCGAGGTCGTTCGGGGCGGGGTGGCGATGTCATGGGCCGAGGGCGCCTCGATGCGGGGCCTGGGCGGCGGAGTGGCATTAGGGGCCGGGGCCGCGGCGCCGGGGGCCGACGAGGTGGTTCAGGGCGGGGTGGCGGCGTCAGGGGCCAAGGGCGCCGCGGGCAAGGGCGTGCCGGTGTCGGAGGAGGCGGACGAGGTGGGAGAGGCGCCCGGGCCAGCGACGGAGGAGGCGACGGCTTGCGGGTGAGGCGCGTGGGCGACGGATGGACAGGGGCGGGGCGGCGTGCGATGGCGGCGGCGTCTCCGGGTGGTGGAGGAGGTCCGCGGCGAGTGGTGGCGGCGGCGAGCGGTGCGAGAAGAAGAAAAGGGAGAGGGAGAAAGGGATCCCCGCGCCTAAGTGATACACAAGAGGTTTGCCGAGTTCTAGATATAAAGCGCTCGGCAAACCACGGGCCCTCAGCAAAATTGTGTTTGCGGAGAGCTGCGGGGCCAGGTCTCGGCAAACATTTTCAACAGGAACTAAAAAATAGTTTATAAATTCGAAATAAATTAAAAAAGTAGACAATTTTGTCATATCATCTGTTATCTATAAAAAAGATTCAAGGTCAAACCATATTGTGACCGTCGTTTTGGTTTGAAATCTAAATGGATGTTCTCTATGGATGTTCTCCGAGGATGCTCCGGTTTGTAAACAATGTACGTGATGAGTTTTGCGAATTTTTTTCAATAATTTACCGTGGCCTCCACATATAATTTCATGATAACAGGGCAAGTCTCGTAATTTTCAGACTTTGTTTGAATTTTATAAAAATAAAATACATTTTCACCCCATGTTCAAACTCATATTTTATGTACCAGATGCACGATTTTCATTCATTTCATGGTTACAGCCTCGCATTGGATTCAGGAACATGAATATCATTTTTTTCAGTCACTACATTTCAATATTTGAATCACTTGTCGCTCAAATTTGAATTATCTTCAATAAATACTTTAAATGAAATAAATAACTTAAATATACCAAATGAATAAAAAAAAACAAAATTTTGACATGAAGTAACATGCATAAATATATTAAAGTGGGAAAAAAATGGTGGCCAAAAATGAAAAAATAAAAAATAGTTTGCCGAGTGCCCTTGTTACGGCTCACGGCAAATTATTGACGGACCCGGCTCCGTCCTGGGCGCCATTACACGTGCGTGGCACATGCTCATTTGCCGAGTGTGGAAATATTTGTCGAGAGTCATCAGGTGTTTGCCAAGTGCCTTAGCTGGATGCCGGGTGTTGTGTGCTTGCCGAGAGCTTTTCTTGCAGCACTCGGCAAATCGGCTATATGCCGAGTGCCCGATAAATTGCTCTCGGTAAAGTGTGTGACACTCGGCATATAGCCGATTTCCCATAGTAACGCCGCTCACGTGTAATACCCGGATTCTATTTCTATAACCGACGGGAAGACCAATGCCTATTTGCACTCCCTTCTCTTAGTTTTTTGTCATTGCGTTATTCTCGAAAACAGTATATATTCTTTCATGGTAGCACGATTAGGCTCGACCCTGCTTCACTTTCACAAACCCTAGACTGCCGCCAACACGCCACAACAACTGTGGTGCACCAGCGTGCACCACCTGTGCCCTCGTCGGTCTCCACTCTCCTTTTTCCAACACGCGACCCCCACGCCGCTGTCCTCCCATCGATCCTGATAACTATTGACAAGGAAGCTCGCCGCAAGGCCGCATTAGTACAGATCTGCTGATTTATGAAGAAATTATTGTAGATCCATCACCATTTTGAGGGTTTTCCCCTCTAACTTTTATGACATTTCCCCGTTTCGTCACTAAAAATGCCAAAATAGACTCGTTTAGTGATGAAATGGTGTCACTGTTGTCTTTCGGACCCACGGGTCAAGTTGTTTATGACGAAAACTAAGCGTCACTACCGTTGATTCTAGGATTTCGCCCGCCCGCATCTTAGTTAGCACATGGGTGGACCCACATATTCGTCACAAGAGGGGTGATTTTGTCCGCCTGCATCCTAGTCAGGACATGGTGGACCCACATATTTGTCACAGGAGGGGGGATTTCGCCCGCCCGCATCCTTGTTAGCATATGGTGGACCCACATATTCGTCACCAGAGGGGGTTCGCCCACCCGCATCCTAGTTAGCATGTTGTGAACCCACACGTCAGTCAAAATTCATCCTTTGCTAGAGGATTTTCCGCACACGCATCCCAGTCAGTATAGCGTGGACCCAAACGCCAAGCACTATTCATCATTAAAATGCGGAAACATGCCCACACGCATCCTAGTCGACACAAGGCGGATCCACACGCATCCCAGTAATCATATTTTGGCCCCACACATCAGGCAGTATTCGCCATTAAAATTGTTGCAGGCCAACCACTTCAAAACACTAAAATTGTTGATTAATGTTTGAACATGAAAATACATAGTTGCTCCTCCTGACGTTCCAAACATCTTCCTAGCTAAAGAGTTAGCTATAAAATTTTCTTCCCTAGGAATGTATGCGAAGGTCATACGTTTTATTTTAAATTCTCTGATAATATGACTAATTTGCCGGTCCTGAATGGGGTTTTGCATATTTTGTAGACTGGAAACATGGCTCGTGCATCAAAAACATTCTTTTGGTTAACGTGGCTGGAAAATAGATACATATATATAATAAAATTCTCTGATGATATGACTAATTTGCCGGTCCTGAATGGGGTTTTGCATACTTTGCAGACTGGAAACATGGCTCGTGTTATCCATCAAAATCATTCTTATGGTTAACGTGGCTGCAAAATAGATACATATATATATAACTTCGTTGCCGCTGCAGTTTATATTGCAAATATCTCGTACAAGTCATCCTCCATACAAGTAATTAGTGGATTAATAAAACAGAATTAATATCTACTAATTTTGGGTCTATTTTGGGTCCCATAAAATACTCAGGGGTGCCAAAAAAAAATCCACACCCGCCCCGATACTTTGCGTGTGTGACCCACTGGCAAAATTGGAGCCGCACCCGTCGGGCTCCAGACCCGCGGGTGGGATTGCCATACTACTACTACACTCAAGCAACATGCTGTATCCTGAGTTTCCAAAAGAGAGAGAGAGAGAGAGATGTTGTATCCTGCAATTGTGCCTGATTCTAGTCTCGTGTTTTTTCTCTCCCCTTCAATCACTGGTGCATAGACGTGCCGAGTAAAACTTTCATATAATACTCAATCATTTTCAATTCCTCGCTGTCCATTTCAACAAGAAGGGAGTGAGAAACTTTTAACTGGAACTTGCTCGGCTGATCCTGACCTTGTGTGTATGATGTTTTCTGACGCACACAGCAACAGCGACGGTGGACCCGGCTTATCATCCAGTCTTGTTTAGTTTGAGGCGCCAAGATGAGACCATTATGGCCCTGGTTTGTTTTGTTGGCATCACCGGTCGACTGTGAAGAAGCAGACCTTTGCTCCTGCTGCATTTTGTACAGCCTTTTGATTCCCCGGCCCACGGTTTATTGATCTGCAAATATGTCGTTGTTGCATGCTATGAGGAACGTACCTAAGCGAGATCCTCGCGTGCAGATTTAGGTCGCTCTGGCCTAATCTTGCAAATGAAAGTGTACCGGCCCCATGCATCAAAATGCCCAGAGCAGCTCAGCATGGCGCGTGCAGTTGATTGAGATAGCTTATCCTGATTTTGCAATAATTAAAAGTGTACCGGCGCCATCAAATTCCCCAGAGCTCAGTCTGCATGCTTGGACCATGCATGTACGTACCTATTTTCCTGCGGCAAGTGCGCTTGTCTGCCAATGCACGGCACTGCGGCCTGAGTTAGAAGAAAGAACACACTCTCTCGCGCTGTGGCCGGACGTACTTTCTCTGCTGTAACCGGACTTGAGTTCGGTTAGTACATACTCCTACATGCATGAGTTCCGATCCCCGGCCCCACGGCGGCTTTCTCATCTGCATATGGCAATCGAGGGATCATTTGCATGGTCCTTGGCTCGTGCGTGTATGGTTAGGGCTCAGCTACCTTCTCTGCGGCAATTGGGGGACGGATCCGTGACCGTATATATATGGTACATATTTCTGCACCGATGAAGGGATACCCATGGGACAGAGATGGACTGTTTATCCAAGGGCTGGACGGTGGACAACTGAACATGCACTCAATCAACCATACGCAGCTGGTACATATAATCTATTAATGGAAAAGGCTTAAACTGTGAGGAACTCCCCTACAGTTTTTCGTCAAAAAAAAAAACATACGCAGCTGGGACGGGAATGCCGAATGCACATGGATTCCTTACTCATCCGCGCTCCCAGAAGGTTATACTATACACCTTGCTAAATTTCAGGCGGCCGAAACTTTAGTCGAATTTTTTCATATTGCAATTGTTATTATTGCTGGATGTTCCATATGCAGGCGTATGCCATATATATACACGCTCGATATATCTAACCGTACTTCCTCGCGAATGATTGCCATATGCAGGCCCACTGCCTGATGAGCTGCTTGTAGCTTGCGGCCGGCCGGTAGCTAATAGTACTAGCTATACCATCAGTCTACTCTGCGCCTGAGATTTCATGGCTCGCCGGCTGCTCGTGTAATACTGTCATGCCTCTGCCAGCATTCTGCGTGCATGCATGCCGAACTAGGGATGAATCACTTTAATCTGGCTTCTTTCTCTCTGCGGCCATGGCGCGCGGTAGGTACGGGCATGGTCTAGCTGGGGACTGACCGCACTCTTTTTCAATTGATTGTGACTTTGGGGATAGTCTGCGATGCTCAGAGTCTCATGCATGCAGGACCGTCCTTAATCTCTGCCATGGTAGCCTCATCTCACACGCATGGTCACAATCTATCGCCACCTCGCTCACTGCGGAGTCACAAGGCAAGCAGCCCATTTACCAACAAAAAATTCTGCAGCAACTTATGATAAACAGTGGAGATGTAGAGGCTCTGCCTGCCGACCCCTGGCTGTCTCGCTGACCTGCTTCCGTTTATCACTGCGGCTTCACATCTCAAGGGGCCGACAAGCTATGGAACCAAGGCTGCAGCTCCACTCCCCCTTCCCTTTTCCTGACTTGAAGGTCCGCCCCCCCCCCCCCCCCCCTCCTTTACCAACTACTCCCTCCGTCCCAACATAGATGTTGCCGAATTTTTTTTATTATTTAAACAATTTACAAGTAATATTTTAATAAGAGACCGTCCGAAACTAGATTTGCAAATCTAGACGTTTTGGTCGCGTCATTCGAAACGGCGCGACTAAAGAAGCAATCGCGCCATTTTATATGCCGCGACACGTTGCCACGTCAGCGGTAACTGCCACGGCGACGAGGGGGCGACTTGAGTCGCGCCGATCCGATGGGCGCGACTCAGATGAGTCGCGCCAATCCATTTGACGCGACTAGCACAGTAGTCGCGCCAATCCATTTGACGTGACTCCTGTGCGACTTAACGCCGCGCGCGGCCTCGCCCTCTCCTCCCTTTCTTCTTCCTCCGGCTGTTCCTCTGTTCTCCCTCCTCCTCCCATCGCCTCCCACTCCATCCTCTCAAATCCGGGCGCTTGAGTGAAGGAATCGGCCCCAAATCACGGGGGTAGCCATCTACAAGGTAACTCCTCCATCCTATCCGATTAGATTTTGAAATGTAGTTGATTATAGCCGGTTTTAGATGGTTAGGGTTTAATCCTTTGATTGGTGAATGTGAAGTATTTAGTACGAATCGAGGTTAATCGGAGGTCATGTATCGCTCGATGGTCCTATTGGAATGTTTTATTGACGTGTAGGATGGCTTGCATGGCAAATTTTTTTCAATGGTTAGTGGTTAGATAATGTGAGGGTTTATTAGCTATATGTAGATATATGGTGTTTATTTTTGTATAGACGAGAACTAAATAGTTTCAAAAATTTGTAGATGGACCGTGTGGTTCGTATATTTTACGGCGGAACGGTGAATAAGGATGGTGAAATGGTTGACATGAGGGATGAAGTTGTCCCATTTGTGAAAGCACCAATGTTTAGTGAAATTGAGACAAAAGCCGCATCATTTGTCGGAGTTCGGGGTGGTTTGCGATTTCGAGGACGCTTTGATGCGGGTGGTGGTGGTAGAGCTCATTATGTTTTGTTAGAATTGGGCACGGAGGACATGTGGTTGCTTTACAAGGAATGTTTGAAAGATGCTCAAGTTAAAATCGCGGAAGTGATAGTAGATGTGGTGGGTAGGGATGGATGTGATGCAATTGTTCCGGAAACGGTGATGTTGGAGGATGAGCCTGCTGATGTTTTGACTCAAGAAGGACTTCATGTGCCCGAGTGTCATGATGGCTCTCCGGTTGGGGAACACGTTCATCCATTAGTGTCTCCGCGCGGGATGGCGGAGTACAACGACTTCCCCGACAACACATTTGAAGAAGAGGATAGAGAACGGGAGGAAGAGAATAATGTAGAAAATTTGCTTGGTTCGGCCTCAGATAGTCAGAGTGATCATGACGAGGGGGAAGAACATGGTGCTAATGAAGATAATGGAGGTAACAATGGAGGCGAAGATGTTGGAGGTGAGGATGTCGATGGTGGGACACATGTAAATGGCGAAGATGGTGGGACTCATGTTGATGGCGAAGATGTGGGAGTAGATGAAGTGACAGGTCGTACAAATGTTGATGGCACATATGTTGGAATGGAAGAGCTGCGTCGTGAGTTTGAGCGTGTGGAGCGTACCCCGAATGCGGAGATAAATTGGAGTGCAATATATAGTGAGGAGGATAGGCGTGCATTGGAGGCGATGAAAGTGTCGTTACCAAAGGCCCCATTACATCTTGATTTGAGCAGAATTGGAAATGCATTAAGTGATAATGCATTCGTGTTAAGAGAGGGGATGCCAGATAGCAGTACTGCTTTGATCAAGAAGGGAATCATATTTGATAGCATGGCAGACATGAAGCTATTTTTTGAGGATTACGCGGTGCGGCATCATAGGCCGTACTACGTGAGGAACTCCAATAAATCGGAGAGGTATGCAATACGGTGTAAGGCACACACATGTCCTTGGGGTGTTTGGGCTCGATTAATAAAGTCTGATGGCCGACGTTGGAAGGTGACGAAGGTGAAACAACCTCACACATGTGCAACAGCACACATTCGCCAATCGCACTCTCAGTGTACGACAAGATACCTTGGGCTCCGCATTGCGGCATTGGTGTGGGCTGACACGAACATCACGGTGTCTTCCTTGATTGTCGCAATTCATGGGTTCACCGGTTACCGGGTCAAGTATAGCAAGGCATGGAGAGCAAAGCAATGTGCCATGGCAGAACTCTGGGGAGATTGGAAGGAGTCCCACAACATGGTTCCAAAGCTGTTAAGGGGCATTGCTCATTTCAATCCCGGGACTATATATTTCATTGATGATGGAGGCAAGCAATGTAGTGATGGGAAGGGTTGGATGAAGCCGGTCCTAAAACGTGTGTTCTGGTGTTTTCCTCAATGTGTCGAGGCATTTAAGCATTGCAGACCCGTTATCACCGTCGATGCCACATTTTTAACGGGAAAGTACAAGGGTACATTGATGATTGCTGTTGGGATAGATGCGGAGGACCAATTGATTCCTCTGGCTTTTGCTATCACAGAGGGTGAGAATAATAATAGTTGGGGATGGTTTTTAACCCTTGTGCGCCGTCATGTTATTGGAGTAGGTAGGCAGGTTTGCATGATATCGGATAGGCATCAAGGTCTTCTCACCGCTGCGAGACAGGAGATGGATGGATACCCTCTTCTAGTTCATAGGTGGTGCATGCGGCATTTTGCCGCTAACATATGGAGGAGACAGAGAAGCAAGGAAGTGATAAGGGAACTAAAGCTTCTATGCATGGCTAAGGAGGAGAGGATATTTAATAGCAGACTAGAACATTTGGAAAAGATACTTAACGAGAGTGCTAAGGATTGGTTACGCCAACAATTGATGGATAAGGATAAGTGGGCGCAAGCTTATGATGAGGGGGGGTTCCGATACGGTGTAATGATGACAAATAACTCTGAGGTGTTCAACAATGTGCTTAAATCAATACGAGCAAGGCCTGTTGCCGCAATCATTGAATTCACATTTCACAAGTGCAACGAATACTTTGTTGATCGGTGGCAAAAGGCAACGAATGGCATACAGGGGGGTAAAAAATGGGGAGATAACATCGCAAATGCATTGGAGGCCGAAGGGAAGCTGTCCACCAATCAACAAGCACGTTTGTTTGACCCAAGGGATTATGTGTACGATGTTCGCTCCGTGAGTCATACCGATAAGGGGGGGTGAGAGATCCGGGGGTCGTCAATATCGAGTGGAGATAGGACATACTGTTACATGCACATGCATGACTCCTTAGTTGCTTCATTATCCTTGCTCACATGTCATCACAGCATGTCTTGCTAGAGGCGTTGACTTCGAGTCAGCTGACTATATGAGTGCTTACTACTCAAAGCATGCCGCTCAAAGAACATGGGAGGCAACATTTGAACCATGTCTTGATGTCACGCAGTGGCCGGAGTATGATTGTCTAGAATACGTCCCAGACGTGTTGCTATTAAAGGGCAAGGGCAGACGTAAAAAGAAAAGACTACGCAATGAGCTTGATGACAGCCAAAAAGGATATGGCGCCGATATGTACGGTTTTGGGGACTTTAACGAGGAACCTAATAAAGTCTGGTGCACAATATGTCACGAAGAAGGCCACCGAATGGAGCGACACAAACTAGGCCCAAAAAATAAACCAAAACGTAGGCATACAACTAGTCGACGGGGACGTAGAAACAATGTGGCTTTGGATGTAGGTAGTACTAGTAGTACGCAGGTAATGTATTAGTTATAATTGCACATGTTACCTACTTTACCATTATGTTATTAGTTATCTAATAAATTTTTCTAATTGTACTTGCAGGTAGATGGCCCCCGACTTGCGCTACCGGCTCCTTGATACCACGTTCGATGAGGAGCACCGCGCCCACCTTATGGTTAACCTCGGTCGGGTAAGTTTTTTTGCACTAACTTTTAATTTCCTTTTATTAATGAATTGTCACTAACTTCCATTGCAATTTGACTTTGTTGCAGAAATTGAAGTGCATGCGATCGCGCACACACAAGCCTTTGTCTTGGGATGAGCGGTATGCCGTGTACATTTGACGGGCTGGTTTGCTTCCTTTGGCGCGGTTGGTCAATGCAGGATTGCCGCGTATGGACTCAGCAGCCCTCACGGCACTTGTGGACCGATGGCGGCCGGAGACTCACACTTTTCACCTCCCGTGTGGTGAGCTCACGGTGACTTTGCAGGACGTCGCCATGATCTTGGGACTCCCAATCGATAGACTTGCTATGATTGGGATGGTGCAGCCACAGGGATGGAGAGACATGGTGGAGGCTGCTTTGGGCCTTAGGCCGCCTGAGGTTGAGGAGGATGTCAAGGATAGGAAGACAACAGGGGTAAGTTCGGCGTGGTTGGCCGAGCACTTCAGTAATTTGGAGGATCCGGAGGCCCCGGATTGGCTTGTTGAGAGGTACGCTCGGGCTTGGTTGTGGCACTTGATAGGTGGCTTCTTGTTTCCCGACGGGAGTGGGAACACCATATCTTGGATGGTGTTCCCCATTGTGGCAGGTACATGGGAGAATATGGCCACTTACAGCTGGGGTTCTGGAGTACTAGCTTATTTGTATCGACAGCTTTGTGATGGGTGTCGGCGGAGTGGGCAAAGTTCGGGGCTTGGAGGTTGTTTGTACCTTCTACAAGTTTGGATGTGGGAGCGTCTACCGGTTGCTAGACCGGACCGTATACCAGTAGAGGTAAACTTGGACTCCGCCTAACTATGTTTCCATATCATCGCCTTGTTTTCTCCTATTTGTAGTAATGATAATCATGTGTCAATGCAATGCAGGAGTGGCAGTTCGACGACGACGGGTCGTTGCCAACTGTTGGGTACCTTTGGAAGAATTGCATCAATGTGGTCGGTAACAAGGAACGGCGCTACTTGTTTTACATGAACGAGTTGGATTGCTTAACTCAACATCAGGTGCGTTTCAATGATGAAGAATACTGTAATCGATTACTTCTATTTTTCTGTTTACATTTTGCCTCACCATGCAATGCTACAAATTTGGATAGGTGGAGTGGACCCCCTATAACCGCCCTGAAGTGATGCAAATGCAGCTGAGTCCGTTATGCTATCGTGATAAGGAGTTTTGGAGGATTGAGGTTCCTCTTATTTTCTACTACGCTGTCGAGTGGCACCTCCCTCAAAGGGTCATGCGGCAGTTTGACCGCCTACAAGTAACAAATGTGCCATTCACCCCGACGAATAAAATTCTTCACAAGTAACATCCTGACCTTTGCTCCAATAAATTCTTCATATCCGTAATGTAACACTCAAGTGTGACAACTTTATTTTCTCATGTGCGCAGGTGCAATAGAAAGAAGGAGAGGGGTGCCGTCAACTGGGCGGAGAAGCACCAGGCTTACATTGCGCTTTGGGAAAATCGTGTCAACATTAAAGTGCAGCCCACGTCGGGACCGCCCCACTTGACAGTTGCGTTCAACGAGTACTTGCAATGGTTCCATGAGGTCTCTCGTGTGCATCTGAAACCTGCTTTGAGTGGAGTCGCTATTGCCGATCTACCAGACTCTGGCGATGAGGATGATCTCATAGATGACTACGATGCGGTTACCCGGGTTGGCACTCAGCCGGAGAGAGCGCGACTTCACAACTACACGGTGAATTGCCCTTCTCTTGTCGTTACATTCTTGCACTCTTTAATTACTATTACCGATGTTGTTGTGTATGTTTTTCCATTTAGGCGACTCAAATGGGCCGGCTTGCTAATGAGGCGGCACATGCATTGCGGCACCCTCAAGGATCCGCGGAGGAGTTAGGAGCCCTACGATCATTTGCGCAGGTTCGTGTTTACTCTTTGTTTTGGTTCATTTCCATCAATTAATTATATTTTGTAACCATAGCCTCACTCTTTATAAATTTGCTTTAGCGTGTCCGTCGGAGTTGCAGACGTCTTGCTCTTAAGTTGAACTGCATTCAAGAAGATGTTGTCGTTCAGCCACAAGAACATGAACAACAGCCATCGCGTACCCGTTCGAGGTCTAGCACAAGGACACGTTCATTGACACCACGTAATGTCGCTAGCTCGAGCCGTGCTAATAATGATTCATCGGAGAGCGAAGAAGAAGATAACGGCGACAACGACTCTTCATCTGAAGGAGCGGTAAGTACCGCACCTAAAATTCCATTATGCAATGTTCCAATGCCTATAGTCAATAACAATCTTATTTCATATGCTCTTGTAGGATGAAATCGGCCCCTCCCAACTAACGGACGCACCGGGTTCTTCGCAACCATCGCCTCCACATGCTCCACCACGAAGAAGGAAGGATGTTCAGAGTGGAAATGTACTTCCAACTGCACAGGGCCGCACAAGGAAGAAGAGCAAGCCGTACACTCCGGGAGGACCATGAGCCACATGTTGGAAAACTGAAGCTACCTATTTATCTATCTATCTTGCGATCGGCCTATCTATCTATCTTGCGATCGGACTACTTGTTTGCATGTGGAAACTACGTGTGTCGTATTTGAACTAATTGTCATGGACTTCGGATTGTCTTAACAATGTGGGTTGTATGTCCGAACTCGAACTACGTTCGTGCGAACAATTTGGTTTCTATGTCGGAACTACGTTTGTGGAACAATGTGGTATCTTTATTGGATGTGCTTGATTGTATGCTTCATTGTGATTATAATATGTATTTCAATGTGGTTATGTTGCTTGCAAACTTGGCCGCTCGAACACTTAAGTTCGAGGTAACAAAAAACAGCATGTCTGCTGTCAAAAACTTCCCAGGTGTCGTGCCAAATCGTTTGGCGCGACTAAGACTTAGTCGCGGGGGTGGTCCTCTTCGGCTTCTCCAGCGAACTGTAAACTTGATTTCCGTGGCGCGATTCCAGTCTGAGTCGCGGCAATTTGATTGGCGCGACTGATGTGATATGCCGCGACTGAGAGAACAACCGCGCCATTCCGAACGGCTCGATTCTTACTTAGAAAATTTCGACGCCCAGATACGCCTCCCAAGCGAACTGTAAACTTGATTTCTGTGGCGCGACTGACGTATCAGTCGCGCCGTTTGAAATAGCGCAACTAGTGTCAAATTATTTTGTAAATAATTTTCGGCCACACGTTACAACTAATTGATCCATTTAATTTCCATTCTGAAGCTCTTCAACAAACTGACATAAACATGACCATGTCATTACAAATAACCACAAACATGACCAACTCATCGAACACCACAATTAACATAGTACAATATTTATAAAAAGATTTCAACGTACTCATCAAACCATTACAACATGAGCAAGTCATCACACCATAACAACAATGCGACCGTTACATTCCTAATTACTATTACAAACCAAATTCATAGTATCAATTACAACGCCAAAATAAAATCCCCAACTAGGAATGGCATCACTCATTCTTATCATTGTTCTCATTTCGAGAAGTGTTTCCCATCACATTTTTAGCAATGCCTACCATTTTCTCGATCGCTTCGGCATCCATCATTAATTGAATGGCCGTCCTATCCTCTTCAGCTTTTCTCTTCAACTCCTCCCTTGCCTCCTCCTCCTGTTCCATCTTTCTCTTCTTCTTTCTCTCAGCCAACTGGTAAAAGTAAGACTCCCAATAGGTCGGATCTTTCTGTCTCCGCTCTAACTCTTCCTGAGCCCGTTTCTTCCTCTCTTCCTCCTCCTTCTTTCGCTTCTCCTCCACATAAACAGGATCACACAACTGTTTCATCCTTGCCGTTGCCCATGCCATGCATTCTTTAGCTGACTCGAACCGCAATCCATAAGGAGGGTCTAACATTTTCCAACAACTCTTTGGCGGATA
The DNA here is from genome assembly GCA_007726485.1 of Eragrostis curvula. NCBI lineage: Eukaryota > Viridiplantae > Streptophyta > Magnoliopsida > Poales > Poaceae > Eragrostis > Eragrostis curvula. The sequence continues at coordinate 4,442,197 of CM017444.1, read as the reverse complement.
TAAATCACGATTGCGCCGCCAATGATGAATTACCATGTCCGCTTCCTGACCCTCGAATAGCGGATTTTCCCTCTTGAGTTTCAACTCTGAACAAATAGTGTTGTAAATAAAAGAAGGCGGTGTAGTCAGATACTTATGTCTAATGCTCCCTCTTCGACAGGCCAAAGCTCTCATATAATACTCGTGCCCTCTCTTTTTGGCCTCCTTCAGAAATTCCTCCTTTCCTTTAAACGTCTCCCAATCACACCGTCGGGTATCCTGCATAAAACATATTCCACAACATGAGCATGTAACATCTAAATTACAAAATATGATGAAAATTCTGAAATCATTGCTTACCCATTCATCATCTGCACCAACTGTATTCCCGCAATAGTGTCCATACCCTAACTCGGATGGAACAACTCCCTCCCTAGCCGGCACCCCACACTGACACAACAAAGGTGGCAGATAGCGACATGGCAATTCTTCCCCATACAAGACAGCATCCGGCAAAGTATCCGGGTCCGGATAGTGTCGCTTGGGACGATGAATCAACTCTTGAAAGTCACAACCTCTCTTGTTGCCCTGCAACAATAGCAAAATTGCAACAAGTAAATCACCGCTCCAATGAGATTCCCGGGGGAAATAATGAAAAGCAATGTATTTCATAAACCGATAGAGCGATAGGGCATCGGAAGAAAGGGGTATATTTCAAACCCGGAGGCGGCGTCTCTAACTCCGACCGATAACCACAATCGCAAAGCGGAGGGTTAGCCAAACGCTCCTTTGCTTTGGCCTTACACTCTTCTTTACTCATTCTTGGAGGATTTGGTGGAGGAGCCACCCAACGCTTGAAGCTCTCGTATGGTGCCTTTTTAACAGTCCAAGGGAGTACTAAAATTCGATGGTCATACTTCTCCGGACCGTCTATCCATTGAAAGAAGTCGCATGTATTCATAAAATCCTATAATTGAAAAAGCTCATCAAGAAACAAATTATGAAATCTTTGCAACAAATAAAAAAATCAGTAGTTTACTCTTACTAACCTTTCTTGGACAACAAAAGTATGCACGTGCTGCCGTCAACGGATGCTTTGATTGTGTTACGACGGCGGTCATGTTACATGCACACTTGGGAATAGGGAATGGAGATGGCACCGGTGCATCCCAATCACCAACATACGGATAACAATACTTCATGATCCTCGGCATCCTACAACGATTAACAAACCAATATCACACGGTGTACATTCAACCCTAACTAGCATTGAAACCACTAAATCCTAATTACCATTACCATGGTCTTCATGCAACACATTTCACACGTCAAATACACAATACAATCGGTGCATACAGCGCTACATAACCTCTGATTATACTCGATTCGTACTAAATACATCACCAATCTCTATTGAAACCACTAAACCCTAACTACCTACAACCAACAAAATACATGTACATTTCAAAATCTAATTGGACAAGTTGAAAGAGTTACCTTGGAGGAGCATAGGTCCGGGATTTGGGCTCGATGCACCAACAAATGTGGCCGGATTTGATGGAGCAAGGTGGGGGCGATGGGAGGAGGAGGGAGAAATGAAGAACACCCGTTCGGGTAGGGAGGAAGAAGAAAGGGAGGAGAGGGCGGGGCCGCGCGCGGCGTTAAGTCGCACAGGAGTCGCGTCAAATGGATTGGCGCGACTCCTGCGCTAGTCGCGTCAAATGGATTGGCGCGACTCATCTGAGTCGCGCCCATCGGATCGGCGCGACTCAAGTCGCCCCCTCGTCGCCGTGGCAGTTACCGCTGACGTGGCAACGTGTCGCGGCATATAAAATGGCGCGATTGCTTCTTTAGTCGCGCCGTTTCGAATGACGCGACCAAAACGTCTAGATTTGCAAATCTAGTTTCGGACGGTCTCTTATTAAAATATTACTTGTAAATTGTTTAAATAATAAAAAAAATTCGATGTTGCCGGACATCATGTTTAACCTTTTATTTTATTCAAAAAGTTATTTAAATATAAAAATAAATATATTATGATTAAATATATTCAATGGTAAAACAAATTATAAAAAAATAAAATTTGCGTAAAAAATTTGAATAAGACGAGTGGTCAAAAAAACCAACAGCGACATCTATTTTGGGATAGAGGAAGTACAAGAGTAATCATCTTCCCGATCGTTTTCTTATAAAAAGGTGCCCAACATTTTAGTTAAGTTTTTTACCAAAACCATGTGAAATGAGTTTGTTAAGAAATGAGTAGTTGGCAATTCATTAAAACTGTCAGAGAAGACACAATTTATAATACAAAATTTATTGGCAGTCAAGAAAAAAAATACTATACATCAGCCACTTGAGGACAAACTGTTGGGAAAGAACGGAAGTCTTGCAGTGAACGGCAATCGTAACCTCGCTCATTGCTTGTGCTTAATTTCTGACATGGCAGCTTCATCAGGCTAAGATGCATATGGGGTCGGCAATCGCCTCCTCCCTCACGGCCGCTCATCGCTCAAATCCACCGGCAACTGCCACCACGTTCATCACTCATTAATCAAAGTAATCAGCAATTGCCACCTCGCTCCTGGTGCTTTTCTGCCATGGCTGCCTCACCAGCCTGGTTTCAAATCTCTGGGCCGGCAAAAACCCTGTTCATTTTAGGTGAGAGACCGATTCGGTAAAGTAACAAGGACTCTGATACAAATTACTTTGATTGCGTCTGCAGGTTCTGTCTTCAAACAAAAACGGATGTGTGGTGTATGTCATTACTGAGCAAGCTGCCAAAAATATCATTTGAACTTTGAGCTGCGTCATAGTTATTGGTAGTAGCTCGGTTGAGCAAGAGATGCGAATGGTGGCCAGATCTTATGATAAACAATGGAGATGCAGAGGCTCTGCTCGCCGACCCCGGGCTGTCTCGATGACCTGTTTCAGTTTATCACTGCAACATCTCTTCGGGCTCGTCTTCTTGCCTCGCTTTCCTAAAACTGAAGTAATGATTGAGACAGGCTTTCCTTTTTAGAGGTAAAAAACCGCAGGAAATAAGTTTATTGAGAATGATATTGCTAGCAATTACTGTCGGAAAAGATATAATTTATAATAGAAAAAAATTTTGGCCACTAAAAAAAATACTAGTAGCTGTAACAAGCATTAAACTGTTGCACGTTTGAGGAAAAACTGTCTGGAAAGATCGGAAATCTTATAGTGACCTGCAATCACCTCCTGGCTCGTCACTCGTGCCTAAATTCTTCCATGGCTGTGCTTCATCATCCTAGATACCACATGGGGGTCGGCAATCACCGCTTCGCTCACCTCTCATCACTCAAACTAATCCACCGGCAATCGACACCTCGTTCGTCGGTCAAATCCACAGGCAATTGCCACTTTGCTCATGGTTCTTGCTTAATTTCTGCCATGGCATCCTCACCAGTCTGGTTGCACATTGGGGCTGGGCTGGCAAAAAAAACCCTGCACGTTTTAGATGGGAGTGATTAGGTAAAGTAACAAGGGCTGTGACACAAATTAGCTGGTTGCGTCCTCAGGTTGTCTTCGACAACAGCAGATGTGTGGTGTCTGCCATTGCTGAGAGTAAGCTGCAAAAACAAATATGATTTGAACTTTAACCTGCATTATAATTATTGGTAGCGAGACTTATCAGCTTTGGACCATCACGATGTGCACTACTTCACCGAAAAGGCTCATGCAAGGGGCGAAATCATTGATCAATCAATTCAGGATCCATTGATTGCTATGTTTCAGCTAGGGACTGTCAATATAATGTGCCATGCTTCATGACAAAGTTCCCTGTTCCGTCACGCACTTTAACTAGTTTGCATTGCGGGACACGTTATCATTGTGAGCTATCTGAGCACCATTTCCATATATAGCGTTGCGAGTTTGATCTTGCACTGATCACCAGGACTGAAGTCGACTAATCCAAGATATATATGTTCATTTAGTCATTTCTTTTGAGAAGCATGTTGACCGTTAACCTTTCATAATATTCTATAAGTGTCCACAACAAGGTAAATGCTTTCTTTTCTCTATATATCACTTTAAAGATTAAACTCGAGCAATTTCACAAAATCATAGGTTTTATGGCTTTGTTGTCACAAAAAAAATAAGTTGTTTTTTTCTATTAGCGTTGCTTTTTGTATCAGATGCATGCTACTATACGTATTTTCTTTGGCAAGTTGCAATGTACGGATCCTGCAACGTGATATGCCACGTAACCAAAAGAAAAAAAAAGAGAGAGTAAATTTTAGAAAACCACAACTATTTGCACCTTTGTATCACAAAACTACAACTTTTGAAGTTTATTTCACAAAACTACAACTATTTTGACCCTAGTAACAAGAAACTACAACTTTTGTGGCACATGTGTGATTGATAAGTGGGACCAAGCTATATGGCACTTGTATGAATGACATATGGGACCAAGCTATAAAAGTTGTAGGTTTGTGTTACCAAGGGCTGAAATAGTTGTAGTTTTGTGAAATGCATTTCAAAAGTTGTAGTTTTGTGATACAAAAGTTCAAATATTGTAGATTTGTGAAATTTACTCAAAAAAAAGTGTCAGGCTCTGATTCCTTTCGCTACACGAGGATATCGTGGTAGGAGATCGAGAGAGGTAGGAAATCCTGCTTTTTGCGGAATGGGTTTACCCAGAAATCAAACAAATAAAAAAATAAAAAAACTTTTATTTCGATAAAACAAGGGTTCTGATTGATTTGTTCTCTTGCACACTACCATGCAAGAGAAAAGAGTGGGACAACTATAAAAAGGCCCCTTCTAAAACCTCGCATCTAACAAATTTCTTTCAAATCTTACATATGGGGCCTAAAAATTGTGGCGTACCTCACCGTCACAGGCAGTCGCAGCATTCTGGCAGCACCTCGCCGTTGCTACCCTCGCCAATCCAGATAAAAAGTTACGATGCAGTAAGTGAATTCATATCTGTGGCATATATGTACATCACTTTCAGGTAATATGGAGCAGATGCATAAATTCATATCCCTTGTCCCTATGTGAGCATTACATAATTCAGAACCCTAAAGCAGCAAAATCCTGAAATAAATTAGCTTCCACCGTCGAGCGCCTAGTACTACTACCCATTCACGCCCCCAGACTAAACAAATTCAAATATTGTGGAACCGCTCAAACGGAGGAAAGACATAATATCTGAATACCCTTTTGTCCTCAGAGCTTCTATGACATCTCGTAGGCAAGCAAACAGGGGCAGTCACATCAGATGATCATGGCGAGGCCCGTCGCTAGCCAGTGATGGACACTGTAGCTTGTTGTCTCAACCAATTCATCAATCATCATTTCCTTTGCAAGAAGCATTTATCGATCTAACCAAATCAACAATTTCAACTTGAAGTAGTACAGCCAGCATCCACACGCAATGAGCATAATGCGCTAAGCAGTACTACTTTTGGGCCCCACATGTAAGCTTTGAAGGAAATTTGTTAAAGGTTTTTTTTTTCTTTTGCAAAATAAGTACCATAAAACATGTGGTTATGTGACAGAGACTGTAATTCTTGTGGTTTTGTGACAACAAGACCATAAAACCCAAGGTTTTGTAAAATTTACTCATTAAACTCCAATAAAATTAATGTGTATTTAATATATATTTCATTGAATAATAAGATTGAGACTTTTATATTGCGACCAACATTCATTAGGATTAAATTTATTTTCTGAGTATCTAGTGAATGCAATGAACCGCGGAAGAGAGAGGATCAACGGTTGAGCTATATTCTCTCTACCGTTGATGTTTTCATTAGGATTAAATTTAATTAGTTTTCATTTTGAAAACATCAACGGTTGAGATTGGTATCTTGACTTACCTACTGCCATGTTAAAGAGGGGATCTGATCACTAGCTGAAAGGGCTCACATATATAGATCATTAAACATGAAATCATAAGAATGCTTTTTGTTCCTATTTGTTCAAAAATATTGTATTTTTCTTTCTCCTGCTCTTGAATAAAAATACCCTATTCACCTTATGCGCACACCAGCTCCCAATTTGGATAGGTCAAGCTCCTGCAGATTCGGCATGGTCGATCAATTTTTTTTAAAAATAATGAGACGATTATATTAAACCCAGCCTTGGCTTTTGAAAGAAAATTCACCTTAATACAAGTGCCAAGAATATCGTATCTCATCAGACAAGAAAAATGCAGCACTAATGAAAGAAAATAACAAACAATGAAAAAAAATCTCAACGGTGCAAGTTTGTTGTTGAACTCCCATGCTATACCACAGTATTAGCATCTCGAGAATGGGCACATTATTGTACGGGTAAGTGAAGACAAGAGCAATCCTGGACAAAAAATTAATCCTCTGTTATTGCAGTTTCTCCCTGCTTCTAGGCGTAGCTTAGATTTCTATTTCCTTTTCCTATCCTGACTTTGGCATGAACCATCAACACCCAGTATAAACAATCGTCACTAAAAACTGCATAGATACCCTGGAAATATTTTAGAGCTATAAAGTGAGTAACAGTTACGAAAGAATGCCATTCAAGGGTGTAAAAACGGACATCACTGCAGGAAAATCATCAATTACCTTATTTGTAATAACGAGGATTTTCAATGGCTGCCAGCGAGAGCATCAGCATATTATCTTAAAGCATATGTGAGTGCGGAATGCATCATCTTTTTATTTTTAGCATTCTACTGCATCTGCATGCCCCCCCCCCCCCCCCCCCCCCCCCCTTTTTCTCCTCTGGTACCAAAAAATAAGCATTTGCATGTACCCAACCCCAATCCTTTTTTAAAAAATGAAATTTAGGTAGAGGCCGCCCCTCCCTGCAACTTTGAGGACCTCGGGTGAACCAATTACCAAATTCAAAGGCTTGAATGTGCAAATTAAAAGTTCGAGGACCTAGATGGCACCCCGAACAAGTTCAAGGACTGGTCATGCACTTCACTCAAAATAAAAACATTTATAACCCATGTTGATATATGGTGAGTAGATGGCATACTTCATATAGCAGCAAGAAAAGGAAATATAAACATTCAAGAAACTCTAAAAATATGAACACATACAGCCCTTGATATAGTAGAACAAATTTATAGTTGACACCACCAATGGATTTGTAAATGAATCTAGATCATCTAAACTAGGATAAGAAGCTCAGATGTCTCGACTTTATATTCTCTTTCTTCAATAGATCTTGACTTTATCGGCGAACTATGGAGTAATAGTTGATTTGTTTCCTGTTAGGTTCGAGTCAGTTTATGCCACCATATGTCCTACCTCTTGTAATGTACATGAGGATGAGTGGAAAAAATCATTGACAATTCTTTGCATTTTATAACTGTTCCAATATATATAGTGAGGATTCCCAAACGGTACCATGGATGACAGTCTGTTTGACTTGAATTTGTGTCCAGTGACCACTCTGAAGTAAACAATTTTTTTAAGGAATATTTGACTGCTGAACAATTTGCACATGGTATAATTAAAAGGAAATGGGACTTAAACATCAATAGCCACTTGTAGTTGCTTTTAGAAGATAGTCCAAAGCTATGGTATGAAAAGTCTCACCAAATTTACATGCAATCTCGTTTTTAGTGACTGAGATAGAGGGGCTCAACGTTCCTCATACTAATAAATGGGATGTCTCTGGAGCATATGACATGAATTTCGCATGATGCATCTTTAGAATGCAGGGTATAAAATACAAGGCGTAGAAATGGTGTGTCACATATAATCATGTTCCATGGAATCTCTGTACGTACGTTTGAGGAGACACGAGTTTTTTGTAGTTCTCATAGAAGAGTAGGGTGATGCATCCTGACAGAATTAATTGTTTATATTTTTGTTCCCAAAAAAGTCATATGGGGAAAAATCGAAGTAGTTGAGACGTACGAAGTTTAAAATGAGAGCCTTATCCTGAAAAGAAACATGCGCTCTCTGAATGGGAACCAATACGCTGCTAGAGCAAAATTCTCCGGTGACCACTCTCTAGTAACATTAATTCATCTTATTTTTTCTGACCGATTTGATCGTCTGATAGAACAAAAGATGCATTCTAAAATTGATAGCTAATGTAGCTAGAACAAAGGGGAAACAACTTAAGAGCACACCAAATACCACGCCCAGTGTTTGGATGGAAAGGCAATCGTTGTTGCCTAGAAATTACATCGGACGATCGAACACAACAACTAACCCGAAGAAAAGATTCCACGAAACAGCTGATCCGCACGCATCGTGTGTGCAGATGGAATCGTCTAAGCAAATTAACGGGCAAATCAAAAGTACAGGAGGTAGAGGAACAACCACCAATCAAAGCTTGAGGGATAGGTCCAGCTCGTCGGTTGTGTGGACGCCGTAGCAGTGCTCCGACGACCTGATCTTGGTATTGCTCAGCCACGGGGCAGACACCGGAGCAGCACCTGTCTGCTCGTCCATCATCCTCGCCCTCTTGTTTGCAGAGGCGGCGCCGTCTCCGGACCTGTGGGCGGCGGCCGCCCCATGCGCGCGCATGGCGGCCGCCATCTCTCGCCGGCGCTTGGCGAGGCTGCGCTCGTACTTGTGCGCGTTCTGGTGGCCACCGAGCGCCTGAGCGTTGCAGAACTTGCGGTCGCAGTACGTGCAGACGAAGAAGCCTGGCGGCTCCGGCGAGACAGCTCGGTGGAGGAGGGTGAGCTCAAGGTTAAGCTCCTGCTCCATTAATTTACGGAGGAGATCGATCGCACAGTCGTCAACGGTATGTGTAGGGAGGGAGGGAGAGGGAGAGGGGAGTCACTTGTGAGTTGTGAGGGCTTGATTTGGAACTGGAATCATCATAGGCGAGGGTTAAATACGGCGCCCCAGAGGCCGGTGCTGTATTGCTCCGATCCGCGAGATGAGTTTTCCGGGGACGTCGCTAGGGATGGCAATTCAGGCACGGGGATCGGGTACCCGACCCGATGGGGCCGGGCATGGGTCAAGGTTTCTACGTCGCGCACGTTTCCGTTTGTGGCCTGCCGCAGCCAATAGAAGAACTGATCTGGCCATGTTAATTGCATGCCGGATCGAATACTTAATTTGGACAAAATTTATTCTGACAGTCACACGTCTTTCTCGTAAGATATTACGAAGGCAACATTAAAAATCCAAGACTCTTGGATACTGCTGGTCCCTGATATACCAACCGACTGATTTATCACTCCCACTGATTTTCGCACTAGTTCCCTGGGCTCGGGGGTGTCAAGTGCTGGGATGGAAAATAAAGAGTCCAGGGTATCAATCACACTAATCGGAAAATGAACACCAAAGTATGAACACTTAAATTATAACAACCTATTCCAACAACGCACGCCGGTAGGAAGCAGGCTTCTCCGCACAGAACGCCTCACTGGCCTCACCTAGAGGGATGGCAATTGCATCCATTAGTTAGTCTATGGGTGCGGATGTTGGTGGACTTTTTCACCACGTGTGCAAAGTGGTAGAGATATGTTTTGAAGTGGGTCAGACGTGTGAGCATTCAAGTCAGAACTGAATATGTGCGTGGTTGTTGCTTGAGAGGCTATGACATTTATGTGCTCAACTAAACTTATCATCAGTTGTGATTATTTGATAAATTGAACTTATGTGTTGCCTTGTCCTCTGAAGATGTTGCTTTTGAATGTTTCTCTATGGGCAAGACACGTCAAACCCAATGGATCCTCTAAGACCCGGTGGGGGTACCTGGTGGGCAGACGTGGGTGTCATTTTTCACCTGTTATCTAAACTAGGTGTGAGTTTATTTCTCATCAGGGGTAGTAGTGGGTTTTTGTTCCACCTCCGCTAATCGGTCCTGACCCATTGCCATCCCTAACTGCACAATTTCATCCCCCCAAAGAAAACGCTTCGTCTCCATTGATCACTTCGAACACATGGTTGCTTCACCGCCGCCACAAGATTAAGCGATCAGGTGCGACACCGGCTTATCGTGGAGTGCAAAGGACCGAGGCGAGTCATCGAAACCCCAGCGAACCAATGTTGGAATAATGCGATTGCCTAGGGTTTGAGGGTCCTGTCATCTAGAGATTTTTTTTGTTCTCTAGGAGATTGTACTGATTCTGTTCTCTCAGAATTAAACTAGATGTTAAAAAACAATTCTTGTTCAGAGCAGAGTAGGAAAGGATGGTTATTTAGTTGAAAATTTTGGCAAATTTTGCTGATTTGTGGAACGTAGGTTCCATCTGTAAACAGCTTGTTGTTGTTAATGTACTTGCAAGGCCGGAAAAATTCATTCAGTTTCATATAACTTAAGCGGATAATATTTTGTAATAGATGTTCACTAGGGTATGTTTTATATCTGTTTCTGCCATTGTGGTGATAGCCTTCTCATGCTTGTTTGCCGTGCAAGTACAAGAAGGAGAAAGATGAATATTTCAGACAAAATGGAGGTCTCAAGTTATATGATGAAATGAGATCAAGGAACAGACAAAACGGAGGTCTCCAGCGCTCGTCGAGCCGGCACGCCATGTGGCCGTCGTAGCGCTGCTCCTTGTAGCAGGGGAGGAGGAGAAGGCCGGCGTGCGCGTCCTTGGCCGCGCCGCGCCGCGCCACGTCAGCTCTGGCGGACTCGTCGGCGCCGGCGACTTCGAAGAAATGGAGCACGCGGATGGCGGGCTGCGCTTGCGGCGCCGCCACGAGGAGCTCGACCAGGCTGAGCACGCGGCGTGTGGCGCGACCTCGGCGAGTCGCCGTGCAGCTCGGGGCGGGCAGCGGGGCGACGCCGAGCGGGGCCTCGCCCGCCCCCTGCTCTGCGGCGATGAGGAGGCCGAGGAGGCCGGGGTTGCAGCGGTGGACATTGGTTCTTTCTTGTGGAGGAGGGAGGCGACGCCGGGATTGCCGGCGCGGAGGAGCACGGGGACCTTCTTGTGGACGGGGTTGGAGGCGAGGAGCAGCTCGCTCTTGTCGGCCACGTATTCGTAGTCAGGATGAATGGATTTAGATCAATTAAGTTTATTGAAGCACTAAGTAAACGCAGATTCCACCAAACACATTCATGCAGCTTCATGAGCTTTGCTATGGTGCTTGAGGGGAACCGGAGGTTCCTCTCCTCTTGATTAATCTCAGCCATTGATATTTAAAAAAGGAGTTTAAGAATCTGATTAATTGTAGTAGGGGTATTTTGGTAGTTGCATCTTCACTAATCAGGGGTACTCGCCGACTCTATCTCGACAACGGTTTCACGATTTCATCGCTGGCCCACCATCGCGCTTCGCGCGGCCGCAACGCTGTTTCAGGATTAATTCTCGCCGCCTAATTCAGAATTTGTGGCCGTCGGGGTCCTGGACGGCAACCGCCACTAGGGTGGGCGTTCGGTCATACCCGATGTTTCGGTCCGGTTTTTTCGGTCTTTTGAATTTTCGGTTATCTAGAATTGCTACCCGAAATGACAATAAAAATTTAGGTACCCGACAACTTTGGGTACCTAAATTTCAGTTCGGTTTTCGGTTATACCCAAACTACCCAAATTTAGCATTAATTTTTAGAAAAAGAAAAAAAATCAACTTGATTATACCCAAAATATACTATGCAATCAACTTGATAATGCGTTACCATTATAAATTAGAAGAAACATGAATATGTTAATATGATGAATGGGTAACAAAGGATACAATGTGACCATTGCATGAGTCTATATGCTAAATTCTACACTTATCATACTAATTCGGGTATTTTGGGTAGTTCGGGTACCCAAGGGTGCTACCCGAAATTGAAAAAGAAAATTCGGTTATCTAAGACTAGTACCCAAACAATTACCCGAAGACCGGAATTCCGGTTTTTACGGTCTCGGTCTCGGTTTTTTCGGTTTCGGTGTTTGGGTATCGGTTTTTTTTGCCCACCCCTAACCGCCACGAACCGTCCGGACCATGTTTCGGTGGTAGACTGCCGGCGATTTCGTAGTGATTTGCAGCAGCAAGAGCGGCGCAACCAGTGCGGCGTTGGAGACTGCGGCGGCGGTGCAAGCACTCACGAGGCGGCATCTCCGGCACAGGCCGGCAGGCACGAGGGAAGAGGCAGCCCGAGACAGCAGTGGCTGCAGCAGAAGAGCGAAGCTGCTATCGTCCTCGCGAGCTTCGTCCGTCGTCACCATGGCTATGGATACAGGATATGGAAAGTACTAAATTGTCCTTGGTTTATTTTTTTTTTAGAAAGAGAATATTAGTTCCGGGCCCACTAATTTTTTGTACCGGTCCACAACTTAAAGTTCCTTTTACTAGGTTCCTCTCTACTTCTAACCGTTAGATCGGGCTAAATGAATGGTTATAATTAACTCCAAGCACTATAGAATTCCTCTCGCTTCATATACATGAACAACAGGTGAACAAGTACTTGATTTAATAAATGGCAAATTCAAAACAGAGACGGCATACCTGATTTAGTTGCTTTGGGACAGGGTTGTGCAACCCAAAACTCACGGTGGCCTGGGGGTACGAGACTTGGACATTCAGAACAGGTGCCTTTCTCCTGAAACTGCTGCACCGCCTCCACTCTGGGCAAATTGGGTGCATGAACATGTGGACTTGGTTACCATGCATGGAGGGCGACATTGCCGGAGATCATTGGGACGCGCTGAAGCAACTTCTCCCTGCCTGTCGTGAACTTACTGAAGTGTGCTTGGGCGATGGCCGAAGCACTTCCTTCTGGCATGATCATTGGCATCACCGTGGCAGGCTTGCAGATACACACCCTGCTCTCTACAGTCACACCACAAAAGAAGATATCAGTATCCGACATGTGTTAAACAATGGCCCCCTTGATAGCATCTTGGTTCCAAGGTTAACTCGGCTTGCCACTGCCGAGCTTCATGAGGTGAATGAAATCATTGGACAGACGCAGCTGACTGATGATCGTGATCATAGAATCAGCCCACTTCTCGATTCAGAAAACAAGCTGCTGCGTACCTCGCCACTCTACCACCTGCTGATCACTGAAAATGAAACTGCCTGTAGCTTCTATGGCTTCGTATGGAAAAACTGTACTCCTCCACGGGTTCAATTCTTCGTGTGGCTGCTTGTCCAAGGGCGAGTACAGTGCAAATCCAACTTGCTTACGAAGAATGTGGTCGATGAAGTTGACTGTGATATTTGCTCTTCCTCTGCTGAGACATCTGACCATCTTATCTTTCAGTGCCCATTCGCACAGCAATTCTGGCACCGTATCGGCTTCACACTCACAGAAGCAGTCTCCACCAGCTCACCTGGGGAGATTGACCGCCCATCCCATGTACCTGCTGCTCACTATGATAGCTTCCTGCACCACTGGTGCTGGCAGCTCTGGAAGCATAGAAATGAAGTTGTTTTCCATTCACAGGAACCTTCCATTTCTCGGCTATTGACAGCGTGCAAAGAAGAAGCGTTCTTATGGCGCTGCAGACTACCCCGTGCTAACACTCATCTCGGAAGAATGGTGTAATATTTTTTTTCTGTAATTATGTAGCCTCCAATTTTCCCACTCCCATGTAAAAAGTACTCTATACATGTACCGAGCCGACTTGGGCTGCCATTAAAATTAATCGAAATCAGGTGGGGATTTAAAATCCCCCACGTTGACAGTCAAAAAAAAAAAGGGACCCGTTCAGATATTGGTTATTGCACGAAAGGGAAAGGGGATGGAGTAGCGACTGGCTGTTGCGGCGGGTGCCGCAAGCGAGCATGGTAGAGAAATGGTGGTGCGGAGCATCTGCGGGGCGATTCTAGGGGAAGGCAGAGGTGGCGGCGGCCGGCGGGCGGGAGGTCAGGGTTGTGGGAGGAGCGCGGACATGGGGGACGGCGTACGACCACGGGAAGGCTCTCCGACGGTGGTGCGCTCCAAGCTCCGCCAATGCCGCTCGCCGCCGGTTGACGCCTGCTCCGGCGCCGTGGGCTGCCGTTGCCGGAGTGGAGGGAGAGCCCGTGGGCGTCCGAGTCCACACGCTTAGATGAGTGAGATGGGCCAGAAAAGACAGCAGAAGAGGGAAGAAACAAGACGGAGGTGTTGTCTTTTTTTTTTTGGGTCTGTTGTGGCACAATATTCGGCCCAGATTTTGGATCGCGTGTGACGACGATGCATTTTCTGTTCTTGCTTGTTACATTTTTTTTTGGATGAAGGGAAATTATGCCTGGATATGGTGCAGCAGTGCTTCTGAAAATCCATCCGAAATTTCTGACACGTATACATGTGTCAAAATATCAGCGAACAAAATGACTGTTTGGCGAGGACATCTGTAGCGTGTGAATGCCAAACTGAAGCAACGTTTCCGCACCCTTAAGTATTGCATATAATCCATCTCCACAAAAAAAAAAAAGAGGTATTGCACATAATCCATGTTGACTGCTCTACCTGATCAGATCAAATGGGGCACCCTTGAATACTACTCCACCTGAGCATGACCAGTGACACCCTTCCAATAGCATGGAAGTACGGAATCAAATTCCATTGTATTTTTCCCTCCAAAGAGGCGGGACACAGAGATGTTTCGACACAGAGATGTTTCAGTGTGAAAGCAACATATGCATCAGTCAAAACGCTGGACCAGTTCAAGCCTACAACCCGTACAGCCCATAGAATGAGGCAGAACATGAATGCTACCTCGTCTGGCACATGATTTATTTTTCCGAAAGGCTTGTCTGGCATATGAATTAATCTTCAAACTGGAGTTGGCTGAATAAACCTTTGAACCGGAGCTGGCTGAATAAACCTTCGAACAGGAGCTGGCTTCTCCGATTCAACTAGTTAATTGCAGCCAAAAGCAGGGACATCATCAACACGACGAAACCCATCTAATCAGTTCCATGAGCCCATGAGAACTGCACAAAGATAATAATTCGATAAGTCAAAACATGTACGAGTTCAATAAGACAATAAATTTATCAGCCAAAACATGTATGGGTTCAAGCCCCTATTCATAGTTGAAACATGATCAACCAAATAGATATATGCTTAAAAATTCCTTGCCGTCTATGTTGTCTCAAAATTCCAAGATGATGACAACATTACAATCAGACAAGGTTTCACATGTAACAAGCAAGGTGTGCTTCTGTCTAGCATTTGAATAAACAAAAAAAAATCTGGAACTGATATCCCCGGGATTTTAAATCTTAAATCGAAGTACAGCAGCTTAACAAGAGACAGGCCCTCATAGTTTCGGAGAAACTACCTAGTCCAAACATGTAAATCAAAAAGTCAGCTTATGCTTATACAATGTGATTTTCAACAGTCAAGTTTGAACAGTATATCATATACTACAATTCAGGTCAAAGTCTGCGGATTAATGCTGCTATCATCTCCATTAGTTTATCACTGATTGTGGAAATCATTGTACATAACAATATCCGATGCATCATGCTGCAGCAGGCCTTAGACATCTGTAAAAGAATTCTGACTCTCTGAGCAAGGCTACTTCATTATTACTCAACATAACCCAGGCAATACGTAATCCCATGATAGTGATGAAATACTAGAGGCCTTGGATCAGCTAGCTATTTAGACTGCGCCGTAGCAAGTGGACATCACACCTCTACAACCATGAAAGAATCATTAGTTCACCAGGTGCTCATCATCTTCCTAGTTATAGCGATACCAGCCACCACTTCTGGACTAGCCATATCATTGCCGGGGTGTCCTGACAAGTGTGGCGATGTGTTCATCCCATACCCCTTCGGAATTGGAGCTTCCTGTGCTGCGACCAGCCTGAACTCCTACTTCACTGTGACCTGCAACAACACCTTCCAGCCCCCGCGGCCTATGATTGGTTACCCTTCCGCATCGACAGAGGTCCTCGACATCTCCCTGGAGCGCGGCGAGATGCGTGTTTATGGCCCTGTAAGCTACAACTGCTTCACATCAAACACTACCATGTCGGACAACTCCACCGAGGGGTACAACCTGGAAGGCACTCCATTCATCCCCTCGACCACCCGCAACCGCTTCACAGTCATTGGCTGCAACACCCTTGGGCTCATTGGTGGCTACATGCACAGTAACCCTGATCTGTATCTGGCCGGTTGCTATTCCTATTGCCTTGGCATCAACAACACCTTTGATGGTGCACCATGCACCGGCAAAGGATGCTGTGAGACAACCATCTCCCCCAACCTCACTGACTTTACAGCACTATTCGTGATCAACCAGAGCAGTGTGTGGAACTTCAACCCATGCTTCTATGCAATGCTTGTCGAAGTTGGGTGGTACAGCTTCAGAAGGCAGGACCTTGTCGGGCGCCTTGGGTTCATCAATGAAAGAGCAAACAGAGGTGTACCTGTCATCGGTGATTGGGCTATTAGAAATGGCTCATGTCCCAAAGAAGGGGAAATTGTGCCTAGAGACTATGCTTGCATCAGCTCAAACAGCTATTGTTTGACTGCAAGCAATGGGCCAGGGTATCTGTGCAACTGCTCTCAAGGTTTTGAAGGAAATCCTTATCTGCACAATGGCTGCCAAGGTTCATTACTTATCCTATTTCCAAAATAAACTTGCTGTAAAATAGAGTTTCGTAATTAAGATCAAGTACAAGAGTAATTTTAACTAACACATAATCATACCCAGCCTCTTCCTTGAAAGCATATCTCAAAAGCATTTTATTTTGTTTATCTGTTCGATTTTCCTTACTGAAGTGGTTCACGTTTTGGCCTGTTTCTTCTTAAATCTTAATACCTATTTTTTCTGTTAATTTCTCTTCAGACATTGACGAGTGCAAGCTGCGCAAGCAGGACCCCAAGTACGAAGAATTATATCCATGTAAAAATGGAGCCTGTCACAATACACCAGGAAGTTATACATGCAAATGCAGGATAGGAACAAGATCAGATGGTACAAATTCGGGATGCCGACCTGTACTTAGCAGAGCTGAACAAGTCGTAGTAGGTAAGAATTATACGAGAGAGTATACTTTAAAAATCATATAAGGTTTTGTATGTGTCGAATAATCTTAATGAACCTTTGTATGTGTCGAATTATCTTAATGAACCTTTGTGCAGGCCTCAGTGTCTCTGCAGTAGTAGTGCTGTCTTTGACGTTCTTCTTGGTTATGAAATTACAAAGAAGAAAGCACAGGAAGGAGAAGGATGAGTATTTCAAACAAAATGGAGGTCTGAAATTGTATGAGGAGATGAGATCAAGGGAAGTTGATACCATTCGTATTCTCACAGAGAAAGAGATAAAGAAAGCAACCGACAACTATAGTGATCATCATGTTCTTGGCTGTGGTGGTCACGGAATGGTCTATAAAGGAATCTTAGATGATGGCATAGAAGTTGCCATAAAGAAATCCAAAGTAATAGATGATGACTACAGAGAAGAATTTGTGAAAGAGATAATAATATTGTCACAAATTAACCATAGGAACATTGTCAGGTTACTTGGATGCTGCTTGGAAGTAGATGTACCAATGCTGGTTTATGAGTTCGTTTCCAATGGCACCCTCTTTGAGTTCCTTCACGAAACTGATCGAAGATTACCGATCCCCATGGACCTTAGACTGAAGATTGCTACACAATCAGCAGAAGCTCTTGCTTACATTCATTCATCAACTTCTCGGACAATTCTGCATGGAGATGTGAAATCTCTCAACATACTCTTGGACAATGAATGTGATGCAAAAGTGTCAGATTTTGGAGCATCAGCACTGAAGTCCATGGATAAAAATGAGTTTATTATGTTTATCCAAGGAACTCTTGGTTATCTTGACCCTGAGACTTTTGTCAGTCACCAACTAACAGATAAAAGTGATGTCTACAGCTTTGGAGTTGTTCTTTTAGAACTTATGACAAGAAGGAGGGCTATATATTTGGATAACTCCAATGAAAAGAAAGCATTATCCCATACATTTATATTGATGTTCCACCAAAATAAGCTTCAGAATATGCTGGATAGTGAAATAATAGATGATGAAGTTATGATAGTACTCGAGAAACTAGCTGAACTAGTCATGCATTGCCTGAGCCCAAGAGGTGATGAAAGGCCAACTATGAAGGAGGTTGCTGAGCGCCTACAGATTTTGAGGAGGCTACATACGCAGCTAGTCACAAAAACAGAGCCTAACAGACTGCGTTACTCATATGGAGGAAAAGGACCATCAACGCCTTCCACTTCTGACCAGATGCGGTACCACGGCATGGACACAGCAAAACTGGTGTTAGATGTAGATCTCGCAAGATAATATATGTGAGGTTGCTTTTTTTATGGAACAATGTATATTGGTTTTTAGTGTCTAAAAGTTGTATATGCAACTTGTATCCAATTTTGTTATCCTTAAAAAAAATCTCCAACATCTCTTTGCACTTTGATTGAAACAAGGTTGCCCTAAAACCAGTAATCTTAAGATAGATGAGTGTATGAAAGCTGCATTTCAGGTAGCATCAACCCAGCAGTGTTTAATTACAGAAAGTAGCAATCTTTCGGTAGTATTTTCTAGAGTAAATTTCACAAACCTACGACTATTTGCACCCGAGTAACACAAAACTACAACTTTTGGGATTAATTTCAGAAAACTACGACTATTTGCACCCTTTTTAACAGAAAACTACGCCTTTTGGCTCCGGACCCACATGTCAGCCACACAATTCATCAAAAAGAAGCTGTGTCACTGACGGGTGGGGCCAACCCTAAAAGTCGTAGCTTTGCGTTAAAAAAGGTACAAATAGTCGTAGTTTTCTGAAATTGAACTCAAAAGTTGTAGTTTTGTGTTACTTGGGTGCAAATAGTCGTAGGTTTTTGAAATTTACTCTATTTTCTAAAAGATGCTTTCAGTGCTAGAGATAGAAATTTCCCTAATAAAATGAGTTAAGCCGAATACCTTATCATACATTCAGATCCACAGTTTCGCAAATTATGCGGACACTAACTTCAAGGCATCCTTTCCCTGAACATACAAATTACAGCACATAAGTACAGATGTCTTCTGTGGAAGTTGATACTATCGTGCAAAGCAAACATCAAGTAGTTATCCTTAGACTGCACTAGTTTCATGCTAAGCATGCGAAAACATACAGATATAGTGTTGTTCGTCCACATTTGTTGTTAAGAACGAAATAGACCATCTAATATCATCTAAACTTTTCTACCAGAAGGGCGGCATTACGAGCCATGTTATGGCTCATAGCATTGGTCAGTAGAGAAAATGCACTTTTAGGACGTTTTAGAACTGCAACATCACGAAATTAGTGTACAGCAATTAGCAAAAACAAAGCATGATTAAGCCAGAGAGAAGCGGGAGTGGGATCCATGAGGGGGAAGAAGTAGCGCGGATGGCGATTGGAGTGGACGCCGCATGCGAGCACGGCGGAGCGGAGCGCGCAGGGAGGAGGATGCCGCGGGGAGTTGAGTCGTGCGCGGGAAATGGGGAGAAGCAGTCGTGGTCGCAGGCAGTGGCAGCGGCGGCGAGAGTCAGGTCCGGCGGCCGGAGGTGACGGATGAGGTGGAGGTGCGTAGACCTGGAGGATGCGCTCGAGGATCGCGCACGATCACGGGGTGGCGCTTCGAAGCTCCGCCGATTCTGCTCGCTGAAGCCTGTCGCCGCCGGTTGAGGAGGTCGCCGCCGGCTGTCCCGCGGAGGGAGCCTGAGCCCGTGGGCCCTCCTGAGTCCACACGCCGGAGCCCGGAGGTAACTGCTTGCCGGGCCCCCAGGTAGCGTCGGTACGGGTTTTAGGCAAGATGGGCCGGGAAGATCAGCCCTGCGCAGCGCAACCACGAAGAGGAGCAGGGCTCGGTGAAGAAAACGATCGAAGCAGAGTCAGGCGCCAGTTGATCTGCCACTCACGCTCCATTGCAAAAGAACGCCATTTTCCACCAGCAAGGTCCAGTATGGGTAGCAGCTGCTGCGGTGCTGCTCACCTGTCTGCCCGTCCATGGCATAATTTAGCTGGGATTGGATGCAGCAATGCTTCTGAAATTTCATCTGAATTGTCCGGGACATATATGTTTGCTTCAGCCTATCAAAATAGCAGCAAACAAAAGGGCTATTCGGCGCTGGACATTTCTGGCGACTTGGCGACTGTACCTGCTGGCCTGGCGCGTGAATACCAAACTGGACCAACATCTCCGCACGCTCAAACATGGTGCGTCCCACATGCTTGCCTGAGTTCTTACTGCAGTATTGCATAGAATCCATTTTGCCTAAGGTAACTTGGAACCAATAGCATGACCAGCGACACCCTCCCTAGCATGGACGAATGGAATGGAATTCCATTGCGTTTTCCCTCCAAGCCGTGGGACACAGAGATGATTCACTGCGTGGAAAACAACAAATGGATTAGTGAAAACTTGGGACCAGTTCAAGCCTAGCTATATGTAAATCTATAGTTCAAGCACGAACCGTCATATTATATATGCACTTCAAATTTCCTACTGCCTTATGCTAATCATATTATTTGCAGAGGAATTTCAAAGTATAGCGACTCCTCAAGAAGACCGCATCAGATACAACCTGTACAGCGCATAGAATTAACTTCGAAACTGGAGCTGAATTATCCAGATTCAATAAATTATCAAGTGGCAGCTCCATTGGCAATTTCAGAGAAACCTCTTAATCCAAAGTCCAAACAGGACCAGTCCTCAGATTTTGATTTATACATATTATGTCTTTTCAGTTTTGAAAAATAAAACAATATCGATCTCAGCTGTGACTTGTAAGGCTACATTTTAATGCTCACCTCACCTACTACACTGGTTAATTAACAATCATGGGAAATGGCCACAGTTAACAATTCAATGCACCAGAAACAGCATTCATCATCTGAAAAGACTATATAACCCATAATCTTGCTCAGTCAATCGTGCATATTCACAGCATAAAAATGAAACAAGAGAGAACAATGGCTTAGCTAGATAGTTAGGAAGGCATCGCCATAGCAAGCGGCCACCATACCTCAACAGCCATGAAGGAAGCATTACTCCTGGTGCTCCTCATCTTCCCAATGATAATGGGGTCACCCACCTCTTCTGGGCTTGCCATATCATTGCCGGGGTGCCCTGACAAGTGCGGCGATGTGTCCATTCCTTACCCCTTTGGAGTTGGTGCTCGTTGTGCTGCAACAAGCCTGAACCCCTACTTTGCTGTGTTCTGCAACAACAGTTTCCAGCCACCAAGGCCAATGATTGGTGACCCTTCTTTGGCTGTGGAGGTCATTGAAATCTCTCTGGAACATGGCGAGATACGCGTTTACGGTGGTGTCAGCTACAACTGCTTCACATCGAACACCACCTTATCAGACAACTACACTACAGGGTTCAGCTTGGAAGGCACGCCATTCCTCCCCTCCACCACCCGCAACCGCTTCACGGTCATCGGCTGCAACACCCTGGGGATCATCGGCGGCAGCATAAGCTCTAACTTGTATGTCGCTGGCTGTTACTCCTACTGCCAAGGCATCAACAGCACATCAGAAGGTGCACCATGCACCGGGACTGGATGCTGTGAGACTAATATATCGCCCAACATTACTGACTTAGAGGCACTATTGTTCAACCAGAGCAGTGTGTGGAAGTTCAACCCATGCTTCTATGCAATGCTTGTTGAGGTTGGGTGGTATAGCTTCAGAAAGCAGGATCTTGTCGGGCGCCTCGGGTTCATCAAGAAAAGAGCTGCTAGAGGTGTCCCTGTTGTTGGTGACTGGGCCATTAGAAACGGGTCATGTCCAAAAGATGGGGCAAAAGTGCCTGAAGACTATGCTTGTGTTAGTTCAAACAGCTATTGTGTGAGTGTCAGCAATGGACCAGGGTACATATGCAACTGCTCAAAAGGTTATGAGGGCAATCCTTATCTTCCCAACGGCTGCCAAGGTCAAGTATCTGCTAAATTTTCAGTCAAATAGAGTTTAGAAACAAGATTAGCAACTGCAGGAACAATTTTAGCAAGCATATAATAGCCAACTTTATCTCCATATCAAAAAGACTCTTTTGTTACTTATTCACCTTTTCTCTAGCATGCTTCATATACTGAGATAGCTTGCATTTTGAATGCTTTTTTTAACTCCCACCAGACATAGATGAGTGCAAGTTACGTAAGGAGGACCCGAAGTACAAAGCACTATATCCATGTGAAAATGGAATCTGCCGCAATACAGCAGGAGACTATATATGCAAGTGCAGGATGGGAACAAGACAAAATGGTGAAAATTCAGGATGCCGGCCTGTGCTTAGCAGAGCTGAACAGGTGGTCATAGGTAAGGATCATGCAGTTGACTTTAAACCTATGGTATCTTTCAACGATTTTGAGGCACTGAATCACATAGAATAATCATGGTGCAGGACTCAGTATTTCTGCAGTTGTGTTGATGTCCTTGACATGCTTACTGCTCATGAAACTACAAAAAAGGAAGCATATGAAGGAGAAGGAGGAGTATTTCAAACAAAATGGAGGTTTGAGATTGTATGATGAGATGAGATCAAGGCAAGTAGACACTATCCGTATACTAACAGAGAAAGAGATAAAGAAAGCCACAGACAACTATAGCGAAGATCGTGTTCTTGGATGTGGTGGCCACGGAATGGTCTATAGAGGAACTTTAGATGATAGCAAAGAAGTTGCCATAAAGAAGTCCAAAGTAAAAGATGATGATAGCAGAGAAGAATTTGTAAACGAGATAATAATCTTGTCACAGATTAACCACAGAAATATCGTGAGGTTACTGGGATGCTGCTTGGAGGTAGACGTACCGATGTTGGTGTATGAGTTCATTTCCAATGGTACCCTCTTTGAGTTACTTCACAATACTGATCAAAGATCACCGGTCCCCTTGGATCTTAGGCTGAAGATTGCAATACAGTCAGCAGAAGCTCTTGCTTATATTCATTCATCAACCTCACCCACAATTCTGCATGGAGATGTCAAATCCCTCAATATACTCTTGGACAATGAATACAATGCCAAAGTATCAGATTTCGGAGCATCAGCACTGAAATCTATGGACAAAAATGATTTCATTATGCTTATCCAGGGAACTCTTGGCTATCTTGATCCTGAGTCTTTTGTCAGCCATCATCTAACTGATAAAAGTGATGTATATAGCTTCGGGGTTGTTTTACTAGAGTTAATGACAAGAAAGAAGGCTATATACATTGATACATCTAACGAAAAGAAAGCGCTATCTCACACCTTCATACTGATGTTCCACCAGAACAAGCTATTGAATATATTGGACAGTGAAATAACAGATGATGAAGTTATGGTAGTACTTGAGAAACTAGCTGAACTTGTCATGCAGTGCCTTAGCCCAAAAAGAGATGAGAGGCCAACAATGAAGGAAGTGGCAGAGCGACTACAAATATTGAGAAGACTCCTGATGCAGCTAGAAACAAAAACAACCCCATTGCAAGCACATTACACTTACGGAGGGCCATCAGTGCCTATCCCTTCGGATGAGACAGGGTATCAGAGCCCGGAGACAGCCAAACTGGTGTTGGACATAAATCTCACCAGATAAAGTGTGCAATGTCACTCTTTTCTACGTATATCGGTCTATATTTTGTATGCAGAAACCATTGCTTTAAGTACAGAACTGTTTTTTTTTTCCTTTTTGCTCTGTATGTGTATGTAATTGTACATCAAATTCATCATTTAAGTACTGCAAGTTGAATGCAATCCTCAACGCATATATTTGAAAACCACGGAGACAACCAAACTTGTATGGTCACAAATTTCGGATCATAAGTATGTCTGTATGAGTTACTTATATCATGTATATTGTGTAATGCAAAAAACATGGGATTTTTTAGTATGTCTAATTCTACATCAAGCATCATGTATGTACTACAAAATTGAATTTCTGATCCTTAACATATATAACCCAGCATTAATTGCACCCACGATTTCATCTTGAAACTTTCTTTGGATGTCAGATTAACTCGTTCACTAATCAAAGAGATCCTGATTTCCATGCACATCCATTAGAAAAGTCTTTCTCCAGAACCCGAGTTTATACATACTGGATTTATATAGATTGAACACATGTTTCTGAGTTAATATAGGTTTGGCCAAATTCGTACTACCTTATGTGAAATATCTTGCAGAGGTTGGGTGCTACATGGAATCTCAATGCAAAGTGGTGCACACAAAATTATTTGAACTTTCATGCACGAAGGCCTACCTTGTGAGGTACTCTTCTAGTCTTCTAATGTTTAGTTGTTCATACCATGGTCATCTTCTGGTCACTTGCACTTCCACTGAGTGAATGCTCTTTTAGGGTAGATCTTCGTTACAACGTCAAGTGTTCCAACATTGTATGTTGCCAAACAAGCATGGAACCCAACCAAAGAAAAACATACTTATTCCCAAATATCTGAATTATGGTAACCTGCCTCAAACTGAAAGGAAATCAGAATATAGATATATTGATAAGAAATTTTAGAGGACCAATGTGGTTAACAAATAAGATGCACTTGCATAATGTTCGAGTAACCAGACAAATCTGCATTACATGAGCATATTTAAAAGAAAAAGAAAAAGAGAGTACATAATGAACAAGAAGAATGCAGATGCCATCTTCGTGTAGTGTGTATTAGTTAGTGGAATAGTAAGGAATAACTCTTGCAGAACTAGGATCCAATGAGATTACACATTCATTAATCGAAGAACAATGATCTGCTACACAGGTTTCATTTCATTTATGATCAAGAAAACTGATTTAACACAATCACGGTCTTAAATATTATTATTTCACATAAACATGGACAACAGTCAACAAAGTTCACAGCGATAACAAAATGGATAGTAAATACAAAACAGACATGACACGCCTAATACAGAGAAGACTAGTTCCGATGTTGGCTATCCTCTTGTCCCTGCAGCTCGGTCCCCTTCACTTAGATCGGCATGCCTTTTGGCACAACCTGGTCCTTTATCCACATGTAAATAGGCACTAGAACATAGTACGCAGCACAAATCGTTCCCATGAGGAAGCGGAAGAAGAAGGCGATCGGATTCACAGGCTTGCTGACATCCTCGGCCTTTGGACCAAGCTGCAGAGAAAAATAAAAATGGAGAAATTAAACGTGGCCTCTTGATATCTACTGCAGGAAATGATCGATCTCAAATCTGAAATGCCACAAACAATGCAGCGAGACCTGTCTTCCAAACAGGGGAAGGGAAAAATAACCTACCTGCAAAGGAGAGTCTCCATGATCTCTCTTCACACCTGTAACAGAGCATCCCATGATCAGGCCGTGCCTTCGGACACCACGGTACCACTTTGGTCCAATTCTCTTCAGCTTGACATCCTTGAACCCGGCCTTTGTGAACCACTCTATGTACTCTTCCTCCTTGGGAAAGAGCATCCACATGTCGGCGAAAAAGCGTGACAGCCAGAAGGTTGGGTGCACCGGGCCAATCAGACAAGCCACTCCACCGATCCTCAAGACCCTGTAGGCTTCCTTGATTCCGCGCTGTGGGTCAGGCCAGTACTCGATGCTGGAAGGTATCATGACAGGACAGGAAAATCAGAAATCTCTATAAGAGTCGTTACTAATGGCATGCACAATCAACAAAACAGCATTCGATTGTAACGAATTCACAGTGAAGTACTGGAGGGAACAGAGCAGAGCAGAGGAGTGACCTGCCGGCCGAGACGTAACGGTCGAAGGTGTCAGTGGGAAAGGGCAGGTCCTCGGCGTCGCCCTCCATGATGGTGACCCCCTTGAGCGCCTCCTTCTGCTTGGCCTTCTCGAGCTGGTGCGGGGACTGGTCGAGCAGCGTGACGTTCTCGGGGTCAACGTGCTTGACGATGCCGAGCGTGGTGAAGCCGGTGCCGCCGCCGACGTCGACGACCTTGAGGTGGCGGCTGTAGAGGTCGGCGGGCTCGAGCGCGTCGTCGCGCATGTCCTCGGTCCAGTGGCCCGGGTTGATGACGTGGTCGTAGACGATGGAGAGGAAGCGGTAGAACCAGAAGGCCTCCTTCTTGTGCTGGATGAACCGCGGCGCGGAGATGGGCCGCGCGGCGTCCGTGGAGGCCGCGCACCGGAGGCGGGAGGCGGCGCCGGCCGCGACGGGGACGGCGGTCCGCTTGGCGATGGCGAGGGGGCGCCGGGGGAGGCCGGCATAGGAGGGGCCGAGGCCGCGGAAGCCGACCCCGGCGGGGGCGCGGACCCTGGCCCGGCCCGGCGCGAAGGCCTCGGCGCCGCACGGCGCGTGGGTGGAGGCCATCGCCATTGCCGCCGCCGCCGCACGCCGAGGAGGGGAGGAGCGAGCTGCGAGCGGGTGGATGGGTGGGGAGAGAGAGTGAGGTGGAGGTCGGAGGGATCACACGGGTGGATGGGTGGGTGATGGATGGATGCGCTGCGGCGTGGCGTCTCTGTCGACACACGGCGGCTCGCTGGCGTGTCCTCTTGTGCGGCAGGTGGGCCCGGTCGCGCATGGTGGAGTTTGTTTAAACTGCGATCGGCAATGTGATTTGCTAGTTCAATTTCATTTCATCGCGGCGAATATTCATCAAAATTATTGGCCAACTGACTGCGAATATTTATCGAAATTCAGTCCGCATGCGAGCCCTCGTGATCAACGAGCGGCACTAGGGCCCAAAATCAGCGTCATGTGATTGCACTATCTCAACGGCTATCTCAACAGAATTGCTTCAGAAAGCTTGAACGTATTCACAGACTCATTCGAGCCAGCCTCACTCCAGCTGACAAAATTTATGCCTTAATTGGAACTTAGAATTCCCAAAACACACAAGGAAAAAAAAAACAGGAAATAGAAGAAAGACAGAGGAAAGGTTCTTTTTTTTTCAAAAGATTAGGCCTCACCGCCTCAGACTTATTTCAAACGAATCTGCAGGATCCAGTCTTATTCCAAAGACAGGAAAATCTTGCTGAAGATTTGAATCATACAAATTTCCTCCATTTTCCCTGCATTAGAAAGGGAGGCTACTATTTTGCAAAAAAAAAAAAAGGACACCGTAACAGCTGCTTTACTTTTCCTTTTTAAATCAGAAATCACGTATGTAGATTACAGAAATATAGAATACAGATTTTACTGCATCTACTGAATCTACTCAAAGATTGGTGCACAAAAGGAATTTTCGCTATTTTAGTCAGTTTGTACTTTCTTCTCGAGAGGGTCTGAATGTTAACAGCAACGGAAATCTGGTGTTGGTCGCTGAGTTTGCGATGGTCCTGATAACACAAAAGACGGTGTGAGAGCATAGCTGAAGAAGTGAAGCAAACAAACTTAATAGGCAAGATAAATAAGAAATAAGAGTTCGCCAACATGGATGATAAATTATTTCTGCTGAATAAAATTACTCAGTTTTAAAACCGAAAGAAGTAAATTACTAAGCAATATGATTGATGCCTATTGTCAAGCAAAGGTACAGGCTCGTACCGACAGTTAAAGATCAATGTAGACACGCAAGCCATCACAAGCTAACTGCACATCTATCCCCTCCCTGCATTCCAAAATTGCAGAACAAAAACATATGCTTGGCTGTTAGAAACTCACAGTATAGCAAAATCAATAGTGACAGCTCTAAAGACAGAAATTGTTTCTTAATTTTTTTTTGGGTATAAAAATGATGGTATTTGTTTTTCCGTACAAGTGCTAACGCACCCGTCTTTACCTTTTTGACCATTCTTCCAATGTTTTGTTGTCCTTGTGATGGTCCATTTCATGAGTCATCCCAATGAGCAATGCTCTTTTGGGGCAAATTCTCTTAACAGCATCTAGTGTCTGCACAAAATTGTAGTATTAGCATACAGACAAAAAAGAATAACGAACGAAAAGGTAACAATTAACTCAATCTGTGCAAGAAAACCAACCTGGTCCCAGCAAAGGTGCACATTGTGAGAACCTGTCTGTTCACAAAGAGGATGTCAGATCTTATGACATATAAGTGAAAACAATTGTACAAGATGTTGCCAAGAATCACAAGGGAAAACAACTGCATATGTAACTATGGATTAATCCACAATGTGGTATTAGCAACTACAGCTTGTTAAAGAACAGAATTACTTCTATAGCTAACTCATGATGTTACTTATCGTTTAGTTGTATGAATCAAAACCATATTTCTCCAGTCTTCTGAATAAGTTGAATATTATCTATTTGCCGCAGTCCATATCATCTTGTTGGCTATGTGCTTGTGCAATCTGGAGAAAAATATTTATGCTGCCCCAAGAAACCAGAGTTGTCACCATTTGCGTGATTTCGATACCAGAAGATTGCCTACTGTGTTCATTTATTAGTTCAGAACTTTTCCCTGTTTCTACAAGTTCCTCTTAGGGTTCAGAAACGAGTTTGACCTTTGTTTATTCAGGAAGCTGTGGATCGATAAACACTCCCCCTTCATCGTTAACAAATACGAAATGGGCCGCTGGAACGGGAAAACACCTAAATAGACAGCAGAAGGAACTGAAGAAACTAACCCTGTATAGGCAGTCCAAGATGAGCAAATCCAGTTGACCTCCTCCAGACTTTGAAATTGCTGAAAGGTAAGTATACACATAGCAATGAGGTTCCTGGGTGATGACCAAGCAAAAGAGGACAGGAAATGAATCTACAAGATCTGCAGCTACTCTCGAAGCAATCAGTGAAGACATCTGCCAGAACACTCCCTAAGGGCAAGGGAAGGAAGGACACAAATACTGAGTACCGTATTACTGACAATACATTTATACAGTATATATATGGATAAAATGTACTTCTTAAACCCTATGTATAAATTTATAGGTCAGTAAACAACATTATATTATCATGATTATATTACATTAAACTGTAATTTCTGCTGTATTATGGTAGGTACCTAGAAGAAATATTAAAGAAATCCGTTTTGACCAAAATATAGATTGAACCATGAAGTTGTATTCTTCTGTCACAGGAAACTTTATTCTAAACAGCACGCACATGCACCATTCAACCATATGCATAACAGATCGAGCAGCATTGGGATATGATGATTTACCATATTCTGTAGTTGGAGGAAAACGTGAAACATCTGATATGTAAGCAACTTTGGATTTTCTTCCGAAAAGGAAACCCAAACAAATGTAGTCTTCACCATGAATGACCTGATATGGACATGAAATTAAGAGAGAAGGGATAATGAAACGAAATGCAGTTGATAGACAAATGCATAGAACTTATACCGGCAAGGGAACAAACTCAAGCCCTGAAGTGGTAAAACGTTTCTGAATATCACCATCGATTACTCTCCAGTCAAGTTGAGCAACACGCCTGACCTCCTCCCCTTCCTTTAGTTTCTTTTTGACCAAGTAAGGAAACTTTTTGGAGATGCTGTTTCAGATTGAATGTTATGAGTTTTATATTGCAAATAAATCTCACTTATTGAGCTACCAACTTACGACATTACATATTGCACAGTAATAAGTAATTTCACAGTAATATTACGAGAAAAATGAAAGTGGCGCATAGTTGAAATGGATGCTTTTTGCTCTTCTGCCCTTTCTCATTGAGCAATGATTTCTTTGACCAGCTAGGGTAGTTCTTTTTCCAAGCTAGGTCTTCAGATCTTATCAAAATGTTTATAAGATTGGACAAGAGACCAGCACGGCAACCAAAAGAAAAGAGTATAGAGAGATGGTAACACAAGAACAAAGAATTCATAAGCCAATCAACCATCAGTATGGTTGTATTTCTCAGCAATATGGCTGTTTACTAAATGATGCATGTTCTCCTTTATTGACTTTAATTGGGAAGTTCTAAACAGAAAGGGCCCCCTTGACCTATGTTATAAGACAGCAAGCTAACAGAAGTAACAGTATGCATACTTGACTGAATTCACGTTAAAACTAAAACAGTCGGTTATCAGTGCCTAACAAAGTCATCAAGGACTCAATTACCTGTCCATAGCAAACTGAGTGAGGTAAATTGGGGTTGGATCAATATCGTTTGTGGGACTAAATGGCTGTACAACCCGGACATCGTCAAGGCCCAAGATTGCATCTGCATGCTCATGAGTAAGGATAATCTGTTATGAATAAAGAAAAGTTGTTAGTATACCACGGATATGCAAAGCACTTTATTTCCTTTTAATGAACCATTAGAGAAACTTTAGCAAATGAGGGTATAAGGAGGACTCACGGAATCAACACAAGGGATTTTGTGGCGCACAAACCATCGCAGAACTTGCTCTCTGAATGTCTTCCCAACATCGATGATAATGTACTTGTGCGTACCATCATCATGGCAATAGTCAATCAAAAGAGAAGTATTGCACCTGCAAGAAACAAGAATGAATCTAGCGCTCAGAAATGCACAAAGAGGCATGAATGTAGCTATCGACCTTGTTCAAGCACATCAATACTCCTACAGCATTTAGGGGGAAAAATATACAAGTTTAGAATCACTTGGCTACATGAATAACCACATCATGAAAGTCATCCAAGGAGATAATTTGGTCCTAGAGAAGGTATCAAGTAGTAATTTGAAAATGAGAATAGATGCACTAAATTCCATATTTTAATATATATTTGATCAGTAAGAACATGTAGTATAGCATATCAAACCAGATAGTCAGGTCACCCATCCTACTTCCTGAACATTACACAATAGCATCTAAGACTTGAACTCCGTCCCTTATAAAACATAGGCAGCCAGTGGTTGATTATATCAGACTAACATGAAGAAATGAACACTAACCTCTTTTCTGCAGGTGTATCCTATGCAGAAACAGAAATAGCTAATAGACAAGTTTGTAGCTAATCACTACACAGATGTTTCAATGGACGAAATGGGAATCCTGACCAAGTAGCATGTACATGAAACTATGCGTAAGTTATGAGTACATTTCATTTCGATTCACTGTGATCAAAGTAAACTCTGACCAGCCAGATTAATTAATCATCGAATGTGATACACCTCAAATTTATCATAGTCACATTATTCCGATTACTGCAACAGCCCTTACATTGCCCAAAATGTTGACAGTCAGATAAACACATCAACAAAGTGCCGTTGCAAAACCTCACCCTCATGCCAAATTGGCAGCCGGGCAATTGTTCATTCGTTCCACATCACAGGAGCACTAACTAATGGCCCGAAACAGGCACGACTCATTACGCAGTTTAATGGCACAAACCAATCCAAACATTCCAGATCCGCCCTGACCTCGCGAGAACCACACAACACGTCACGCCGCGGAAAGACGGTACCATCCCAACACCACATGACGCGGGGGGGGGGGGGGGGGGGGGGGGGGGGGGGGGGGGATGGATTCGAGTCAGCACCTGTAGTTAGGGTTTAGCTCGGGCGGGACGGACAGGGACTGGGAGCAGACGGGGCAGGGCGGGTCGGGGGGCTGGATCAGGCACCGCGCGTTCGGGACGGCGCTCGAGCACCCAGTGCCCAGGAACACCAACGATGATGACGAAGCCTGCGCGGGAGGCGTCTCTTCGCCGGCAGCGGCGGCGGCGTGGCCGTTGGGGACGGCGGCGGCCATTGGGTTTGCCGGAGCGAGAGGCCGCGAGCGACCGTGACGAGGCGGGGGAATGGTGGGGACGAGTGGACAACGGGATCAGTGGGAGGAGATGCGCGGAATTTTGTTTGGGAAAAGGTGGATTTGCACATACGCACGTGTATTATAAACTTTTTCCTAGGGTGTCCAAAATTTGTATGGTTTTCCACATATACCATATACTCCTACACATGTGCTACAAATTAAAGAAGCAAAGATAAAAATAAAGTCGAAGAACCAAAAAACATAGAGGAAATTCCTTATTTGCTATCGTCATTGTCAGTTATTTTGATGAGATTAGAAGTGGGAGGGCGCGGGGCACGACAGCGAAAAAGATGGTGACACTGTGCGACACACGACAGGGAGAAATGAGAGGGCGTATATACCGTGCAAGCATGCGACGAGGAGAGGCAGGACGGCACGTGCAATGCGCGGCTTGATGAGGGACGGTGTGTGCTGCTTGTTGGACATAGGAGGTGGTGTGGCAGGGGCAATTTCATATTTTTTTAATACTATTTTACAGCGAAAATGAACTGTAGTGGCAACGGAGGCATAAAATTTTTGATGGATGGCAAATAAGGAAGTTCAACTTCTAATATGGCAAATAAAGAATCAAGCAAATTTTCAATGGTAAATAAGGAATTTTCTCAAAAACATATCCCGAGCCAGGAATAAAAGGTTGGTCCGACTACAACCATCATAAGAAGATGATATCAAACATCTCTACGTTTATTAAGTAAATGATTTGTTTTTTGAGAGAAGTAACAAAAGCGCTGACATGAAAGAGCATGATTTTGATGGGATCCGTAAAAGGATAACAAAAAAACCTAGCTAATGCCTCGATGGAAGAGACACAAATAAAAGAGTACATGAGAAAAGAAGCCATTTGGCATTGAAAACACAGAAACAAAAAAAAATTAAAGAAGCTAATGCAACTAGGCTGAAACACAACTTATTGTTGGAAAATAACATTACACTCTTGGACGAGTCCAAAACTGAACCCAAGCTGATTAATGGTTTATAATGTGAATTCACGGTTTCAGTTTCGAGCAAAATTTATGCTCAAATGTTAAGTCTCATGAACTAGCGGGGTACTGTAGCAAAAATGGGCTGACCCGCACGCACCACGGCGCACTCCCCAACAGCTTCCGCCTGAATATTCCACTCAACTCCGCCCGTGGCGCGGTGGCGACTGGCGACCGCCGGCACCGGCGTCCTCCGGCCATTTCCGGTCGCGATCATAATCGCCAAGCGCTGTCCTCTCGTGGGGAAGAGCGCGCACCATGCTCAGATACCTATCCAAGAACCCATTGCTTGTACGCCGACACCTCCTCCTCCTCCAACCCCGCCGCCCCTACACCGCCGCCACATCCTCGGCGACCGATGCCGGGGAGGTCTCTCCGGCTCCCGCCAGGAGCGATCGTCCCCTTGAAGATGGCCTCGCAGAGGAGTCGCGCAGCCGCCTCGTGCGGGACACCTGCAAGCTGCTTGAGCTCAAGGACTCGTGGAGCCCGAAGCTGGAGGCGCAGCTCCGCCACCTCCTCCGCGTCCTCTCCCCGCCGCAGGTCCGCGCCGTGCTTCGCGAGCAGGCGGAGAAGGACGCCCGCCTGGCGTTCGAGTTCTTCCGCTGGGCCGACCGGCAGTGGCGCTACCGCCACGCCCCGGAGGTGTTCGACGAAATGCTGTGCCTGCTCAGCCGCACCAGGCTCCACGACCCGGCGCGCCGCGTCATGCGCCTCATGATCCGGCACGGCATGCGGCGGGGGACGCAGCAGTTCGCGCACCTCATGCTCGCATACAGCCGCGCAGGGAAGCTCCGCTCGGCCATGCGCGTGCTCCAGCTCATGCAGAAGGACGGGTGCGCGCCCGACATATCCATATGCAACGTGGCGGTGAATGTGCTCGTCGTGGCTGGGCGTGTTGATAAGGCTCTCGAGTTTGCTGAACAGATGCGCTGTGTCGATGTTGAGCCAGATGTTGTCACATACAATTGCCTTATCAAGGGTTTATGTGATGCCCGGCGAGTTGTTGATGCCTTAGAGATGATTGATGCAATGCTGAAAAAGGGTTGCTCTCCGGATAAAATTAGCTACTTCACTGTTATGAGTTTCTTGTGCAAGGAAAAGAGGGTGGCAGAGGTGCGGAGTTTGCTTGAAAGGATGAGGAATGATGCAGGCTTATTTCCAGATCAGGTCACATATAACATGCTTATTCATGCTCTTTCAAAGCACGGTCACGCAGACGAGGCATTGGATTTCTTGAAGGAGTCAGAGGGGAAAAGATTCCGTGTTGATGAGGTTGGATACAGCGCAGTCGTGCATTCATTTTGTTTGAATGGAAGGATGGCAGAGGCAAAGGAGATTGTTGGTGAGATGATTTCAAAAGGGTGCCGTCCTGACGTTGTAACTTATAGTGCAGTTGTTGATGGATTCTGCCGGATTGGGGAAATTGATCAAGCAAGAAAGATGATGAAGCAGATGTACAAGAACGGTTGCAAACCAAACACTGTCACACATACTGCTCTGTTAAATGGGCTCTGCAAAGTCGGAAAAACTTCGGAAGCTTGGGAGTTTCTAAACAAGAGTGAAGAGGAGTGGTGGACTCCTAGTAATATCACATACGGTGTTGTCATGCATGGATTTAGGAGGGAAGGGAAGCTTAAGGAATCATGTGATGTGGTAGTCCAGATGTTGCAGAAGGGTTTCTTCCCCACAACTGTGGAGATTAACTTACTAATCCATGCTTTATGTAAGGAAGGAAAGCCAGAAGAGGCAAAAGACTTCATGGAACAATGTCAAAGCAAGGGGTGCTCCATTAATGTTGTTAACTTTACAACTGTAATTCATGGATTTTCTAGGCAGGGCGATTTGGAATCAGCTCTCTCTTTGCTTGATGACATGTATCTGAGCAATAGGCATCCAGATGTCATAACATACACAGTTGTCGTTGATGCTTTAGGAAAGAAAGGTAAACTGAAAGAAGCCACAGAGCTTGTTGAGAAAATGCTTAATAGAGGTTTGCTCCCAACTCCTGTCACATACAGGACAGTGATACATAGATATTGTGAAAGAGGTAAAGTGGAAGAGTTACTGAAACTTTTGGATAAGATGCTAGCAAAACAAGAGTTTAGTAGTGCATACAACCAGGTCATTGAGAAGCTATGTGCATTTGGTAAACCTGGTGAGGCTTACAATCTCCTCAGCAAGGTACTAAGAACTGCCTCAAAGAGAGATGCTCAGACATGCCACATTTTGATGGAGAGTTTTCTTAATACAGGCACCGCGAGTCAAGCTTATAATGTGGCCTGCCGAATGTTCCAGCGAAATTTAATTCCTGATATTAAATTATGTCAAAAGGTTGAGAACCAGCTGGCCCTAGAGGGACAAAGACAAGCTGGAAAGCTTATCATTAAGTTTGTTGAAAGAGGTCTTCTGAAACAAGAAAAACAAGATAACTGATTTCTAACATGGTCGTCCGATGTATCCTGCCTTTGTTGATTGGACATGAGCAATAAAATTTGGGCATCTTAGGACCATTACGTCACCTTTTACTTTGTACAGAGGCTTGTGCCCAGAGCCCAGGGCATGAGTCTTAATCCTACAGTGAAATGTCACTAGCTCCTCCAGAACCTGGATAACTATGCAACTTGATGCAAGTACCGGATCTTCTTCAGTGTGGTGACTGGTTAGCATTAACGATGATCTTTTCTGTTGTTGAATCATAACTTCAAATCCTTTATAGAAGAAATTATAAAATGATGAAGTCTTTTATTTGTTCTCCTCTTTTTGAGAGACAGAAATGTGGGGAAACAACAGGGGATAGCTGTACTAGAAATATGTTCACTCCTTTGTTCATCAATTTTATTGGTGAACTTAAAAGAACTTGGGAACCTTACTATGTAGTTCACTTAAGTGCTTACGTCCAATTCTGGTGACTTAAGGAACTGTAACACAAGCGATAATCTAGTATTGGAGTAAGAGGGCCAAAACTCAAAGTTCATTTTCTGCGAGAGAAAAAAGGAACTATGACAAACTGATCAGTAGCTATTTTACTTGTCAGGCTTGTACTAACAGTTTACGGTTCTGCTATCCTCATAGGAAATTGAAACTAAAAAAGGAAACCACGTCTTCAGGTGACCTATGCAAAATGTTGGAAATAATTTTGTCATATGGGTAAATATGCATGTGCATGCATGGATCAGCGAAGATTAGCCAAACTGCTAGGTATTTCCATTCAGTAGATGAAAAGAAGTCAAAGAGAATTGACAAGTAAAGGAGCTTACTGCTGTTTGCTAGAGCCTTTTACAGCAGTCATATAGCTCAGTGTGAGCTGGTCAATGGCACACAGCAATGAGTAGAATAGAATTTGAAATTGACCATGTGCTGTAAAAGTAACTAGATTAATTGTACTGGTAGAACTGAGCTGGCAATGCAGCTAGTAATTAGCTGTAGATTCGTGTTTGATGGTTCGTAGTCCTATAAAAGGACCTGCCTAAGTCCTTTAGTCCTTGGTAACATGAAGCTTGTAACAGATACGTGATATCATAGAGTGGTATTCTCTCATGCTTGAGTGTTCAAGGTAGCGAGAGAGCAAAGAGACGAATCAAGTGAATCGTTTCCATCAATTATAGGGAATTGGGTGATTCTATTCCCAATACAAAACTGGTAGGTTACTCTATCCCATTCCTAAGCTGCAGTGCCACTTGATATTCACACAACACCACTACCAACAACCTCTTCAGCTAGTAACTTGACTGGTAGTTGTGTCCCAGGAAGGTTAGTTACCAGCCAACCAGATAGGAAGGTTAGTTGCCAGCCAACCAGAGGATCAGGAATTGTAAGAGTTATGACTGCACATGTCCTACGCATATATCAGCAGAGCATTGGCTTGTTTCATAATTGTGTAAACTCTAAACTGAGTGCAGAAATTACGGAGAGGAGACAATGGAGGAAGGCAGCAATGTGGTGGTGCCGCTGCTGGACGTTGATGGGTCATCAGGCGGATTCGAAGAGCTGCTGCGGAGGGAGTCTGTTCCACTGGCCATGCTTGTGCGGCTTGCAGCATGGGAGGCTGGCAACCTGTGGCGCATCTCCTGGGCATCCATCCTCATCACACTCTTCAGCTTCATGCTCAGCCTCGTCTCGCAGATGTTCGTTGGCCATCTTGGTGAGCTCGAGCTTGCTGGTGCCTCCATCACAAACATCGGCATCCAGGGCCTAGCCTATGGCATCATGGTACGTAACTGCACATATTTCCTGCAGTCTCCTGTCCTCTCATCTTCTCAAACATGATGTCTCGTTGCAACTCTTGTTCATTGCATTGCGATGCAGATTGGCATGGCGAGTGCAGTGCAGACTGTTTGTGGTCAGGCCTATGGGGCCAGGCATTACATGGCCATGGGTGTCGTGTGCCAGAGGGCGCTTGTGCTCCAGCTTGCGACGGCCATTCCCATTGCCTTCCTCTACTGGTTTGCCGGCCCGTTCCTGCGGCTCATTGGGCAGGAGGCAGACGTGGCCGCAGCCGGGCAGCTGTATGCGCGTGGCTTGGTGCCACAGCTTCTTGCTTTTGCCCTGTTTTGCCCGATGCAGAGGTTCCTGCAGGCCCAGAACATTGTCAACCCTGTGGCGTACATCACATTGGCCGTGCTGATCTTCCACACCTTTGCCTCATGGCTCTCTGTTTTTGTGCTTGGCTTAGGCCTTCTCGGCGCAGCACTGACACTGAGCTTCTCTTGGTGGGTGCTTGTGGTCTTAACATGGGTGTACATCATCTGGAGCCCGGCTTGTAAGGAGACTTGGACCGGGCTATCCTTGCTCGCCTTCCGAGGCCTCAGGGGATACGCCAAGCTTGCCTTTGCCTCGGCCGTCATGCTAGCGTGAGTGATCTGTTGCTTGTTTCTCTTAGTTTGTTTGGTTATTTTTCCTGGTTTGTATTATATCTTGTTTTCGCACTCTTAATTAGATTGGAGATTTGGTATGTGCAAGGATTTGTACTTCTCACTGGCTTCCTCCCTAACTCGGAGATTGCACTCGATTCCCTTTCTATCTGGTAGGGCCACCCTGTCTATCAGCTCCTAATGCACATAATTTGTGAATGCCTGTTGCCTGATCATGAATTTGAATTCAAACATAATTCGTGCTGGAATCTCTTTGACTCATTTCAGCATCAATTACTGGAACTGGGACTTTCAAATCATGCTTGGCTTGAGCTATGCAGCCAGGTCAGTGTAAATGCATGAGTTATACCTGTAGATTCATATACTCTCAGATCATAAAAAAGTTCAAAAATGTTTCGCGAACTTTTTCTGCAGTATTCGTGTTGGCAATGAGCTTGGTGCTGGTAATCCAAAGGTTGCAAGATTCTCGGTCATCGTGGTTGTCACAGCAAGCATCGCCTTCAGCATTCTTGTGACGCTTCTAGTCATAGTTCTAAGGTATCCACTGAGCACGCTGTACACAAGCAGTTCAAGAATAATTGAGGCTGTTATTAGCCTGATGCCGTTGCTGGCAATCAGTATATTCTTGAATGGAATTCAGCCAATCCTCTCAGGTATGGAAGGAGAATATAGAGCTCAAACCTCCTAGTTTGTATTCATCAAATGTTATAATAGCTAGATAAATCGAAACTGTTTTGAAAACTATGCAGGAGTGGCCGTTGGGAGTGGATGGCAAGCAATAGTTGCCTACGTCAATGTTGGCGCCTACTATCTGATTGGGCTCCCAATTGGATGCCTCCTAGGATACAAAACAAGCCTTGGAGCAGCTGTAAACTTCTTCTGTGTTCCCTTTAGCATTCGATAAATTTTAGTAACTACTGCAGTTTTCAGAGGGGGTGTTGATCAGTTCCTGCCTATCTTTGTGTTCAGGGAATATGGTGGGGTTTAATCATAGGAGTAACTCTTCAGACGATAGCCCTGATTGTTATCACAGCCAGGACTAACTGGGACAAAGAGGTGAGTATCTCCCATTGCTCTGCTGATCTCGTTAAGGTTTTGCTTGAGGGAGGTCTTGATCCTTGGTTGTATTAATGTCATGCAGGTGGAGAAAGCGATGCAGCGCCTCCATTACACTGGCGTTGTTCCAGCGGTTGATGACGTCATCGCATGACCCAACCGGTAATCAAACTGCCCGATACTGATCTGGAGCTGAGTCCCTGTATCGTTCGTGCTTCCTGCTCTGTCGGCATAAGAGCATATTAAACCCAGTTCTCGAAGCTGTGCAATAAGTAACTGATCCGACAATTTCCTTGTGGTTAACTTTTTTGTCAGACCAGACATGGTTTAATTATTTTGGAATGTTGAATGTTGTTATTTGTAAAGGTGTCCCAAATCATTTACATGTTGGTTCTGTGTGTCCACACGCTGCCATGAGATTTGTCCAGAAATGCGAATTAGCAGCGTGGGCTGCCTCCTGTCTGCACTCTTTTGGAAAATTCAGAGGATTTTTTGCAGAAGAATTTTTTTTGGTAATTAACCTGGTCTAGCAGTTTGTTTTGGAGAATGGCTTATGGATGGATTAGTCCAGCTGCTGCTGCCTTCTCTGACAGCCGTTGTTGGAGATTGCATCAGTAAGGTCTTGATTAGCCCGGAATCAGGCCACTATATTGACACCTAAATAAAAAGGCCCAAATCAAATTCGTGTGTGCATATATAAAATTTTGTCCCATATCCTAATAATTTATTATTATCCTAATTTGATTTGTATGAAGTGAACCTCTCTAGATCCCACCGTTGGCTGAACGCGTCCCGGATCATTCTGAACCTCATGGCCTCGGAAACCATCACCACGAACCTGCTCATCGCTTGCTTCACCTGTTTTAATTAAGGGAGCCGTAGCAGGGTTGTAGCTTGCGAGCGTCTATGCGTGGCCAACAATTTCTTCTTCCCACAGACGACGGCAGAAAGACTCCCCGGCGGGGTGAGTCGTAGCAGGGTTGTAGCGTGCGAGCGTGTCTATCCGTGGCCTGGACAGGCAATGATTCAACAAGCTTGCTTACCTATTCATTTACGCTCATATATATACCGCTGACCAACATATACACGCATAGTGATAGGACTTCCTGATAAATGGGGATTTCGTCATAGACAAAAACAATCTGAACAAAATGCCGAGGTCACAGAGTTGAGAAAACAAAGCAGGCTATTCGGTTCTCTAACCCAAAATAAAATATGATAGTGAAGAACCTACGATGACTAAACAGAAATTGCACTTCGAAAAGGAAAGAATAATTTATTAGAACATTTATAGAGGTACAAAAAATTAAGATAACACAAACATGCGCACCATATAATCAGTCATCACCCCCACTATGGCTGTCAAATGGAAATCCAGAGTGCTCATTGCCCTTTTCATAGTTGCCGCTTGTTGGGTGCCTAAGATCAACACCCAGCTTCCGACACCCGAAGCAATCACCTTTCATAATCATACATGTTTGCAAAAAGTTATTTAAAAAAACGTAAGAACTAAAAGTGTCACTTAAATTTTCAGTTTCATTAATGGGCTAGTGAATTAGATACATACCGTTCTCACTAGGCTGCAGTGGACAGCAAAAGTAATGTTTTCCTTCCTTTGTGGGTTTGACTTCAGCAAAGAATACCTGATAATCTGGACGCTTTTTTTGAAGACTTCTTCTTCATAGTAAAGTTGTAGTGATGATATGACTTTGAGAATGTGTCATTTATGAGACATTGTTGGTCAATCTTCACAAACTCGTACAAGGAAGCCTGAAACACCAAAAGTATCATGAAGCATTATTGATCTAAAAGAATCTATATTACTAAGAACTCATCTACCAGTTGGAGGTCCTATTGAAATGTTGACATTAATCCAGAGGTGTGAGATAATGACCCGACAAAAACAGATAAATACTACAAATTTAAAACATCCAGTCATCCATTAGGTAACCTCTAATCACCATCATTGACAACAACAGAGCCCCTTCTTAGCCAACATGTTTCTAAAGTACCTTTGCTGCCATTATAAAATATCTAACCCAAGACCACCCCATTATGAATCAACTAAATGCCTGCTTCTAAACTATCCACATCTGCCATTATATTGCAACAAAATTAAAGGCCATTCTCTTGATCATTTCATATTCCAGATTAATTGCTAGTTGATACAGGCTGGTAGACTAGTGAGTTCAAATAAAACGGTGAAAACAGCGTACTTGATAACCAGCAGATTCAAATGCATGAAGGGCCTCGTTCTGCATCCATTTCATCGCATTCTCAGTTATTTCTCTTTTCGCCATAATCCTTTCATAGCGATCAACAGCTTTCAGCATGGCCGGGTCACTACTTGGTTTACAACTGTCCAAAGCATCATCAAAACAAGTTCTCGCATGTTCTGGAGGTTTAGCATCTTTGTACGGGAGCATGGTAAAATCAGAAAAAATTTCATACTATATATAATTATAATCCAAGCTTAATCCAATGAGAATGAAAATTATTACCTTTTAGCAGACCTGTTTTTCTCTATAATTGCCTTCAAACGTGCGGCACACGCAGCAGGATCAGCTTGATCCCTGCAGAGTTCCATCAAACAATTAGCAGACAACGCTTATGGCCTTTTTGTCATGATGAAAAGATGGATATATGGTACAATTCTATCTTATTCATTTATAACACAAGTATTGTCCGTATTACATAAATAATAGACGGCTGCAAAAGATTAGAAATAAAGAAAGAGTATGTAAGTGCCTAGAGGCTAAACTTCACCGCAGATACCCAAAACACCATGAGTTCTCACATATGTCTAGTGCTCAATTAATGCTGATGCAAATACACTAGCAAATATAACTGTCAGATCCCTTGATTCATTCTATTATTCAAGGCTACACTTGTGTATAAGTAACTACAAGACATATGACTGTTACATCATGATTAGAAGATAAATATGAAAAGCGGTAACAGGATCGTGGTGTGATTATGCAACTACGGTCTTACATATATAGCTGCATTTTTTGAGATCTCTCTTTCTTCAGCTTGATGGCGGCAGCGACTTCGCCTAGGCTGTCAAATGGCCCACCAAGATAAGGAGGCTGCGCGTGGAAGAGGTCGGCTTTGAAAGTTATATGGTACTTCCAGCTGGACCTGCATCAACCAGGTCAACACATGGTTATGTAAACAGCAGCATGCAAAAAACTGATACATGATGGAATCGATCAGTACTACCATAGTAGCTAAGGGCAGTAGTATACAATAAGAGGGCGTAGGAGTTATTAGTTAACATGACAGTGCCATATTTCGAGATTTGATTTCAGGCCCACACACTATGGTGTGCCTCCCATAAATAAAGGCAAAATATAAAGTGTTATGGCTTTTAATGTTGTGGATACACGTTTTAGTCAATGCCTAAGACTGACTCCAACGGGAGCCCTATTGGGCACCCGAGTCCTAAATAATCAAAAAGCTCTACCCGAAATGGGTCAACAAACTCGAAATTCAGCCCTCCAACCGACGACCCAGTGCGCAACCCATTTTCGGCGCACGGACGCCCATCGACCAACAAATGGGGTGAATCGCGTGTCGCCCCAGTCGCGACCGACGCCCCCTCGCAGCCTCTGCCCCGCTTCCCCGTCTCCCCCTCGCTATCTCCGCCTGCCCCCGGGATGCGCGCGCTCACGCCGCCGACGCCCCCCTCCCCCTCCCCGGCGCCAAACGCGGAGACGCGCCGCATCGCCCTCCTCTCTCCCGGCCTCGCCCTCCTCCTGCGGCTGCAAGCGACGAGGTCGGCGGAGTGAGGCCGGTGCCCGCTGTGGCCGCGGAACCGGAAGAGCCGTCCGATGGAGGGAGATAGGCAAGTCCTCTTGGCGATGAAGAAGCCAGCGGAGGGGAACCGGCGGTGCGAGCGTCCTTCGCCTTCGCGACAGTGGCGGCGAGGTTGACTGAGCGCGTTGGAGGCGTGGTAGAAGTCGCAGCGGACCCGAGCCCGAGGCTGGCGATGGCGGGGGCCATGGAGCTGTCGTCGCGGCCGCGGGACAGCAGCGGCTCGGTGAGAGCACCGACCGCCATGGCCGGGACCTGCCTCCTCCGAACCGGTCACCCGATCCGAAGCTTCCAGAAGAAGAATCGAAGGCGGAGGGATCCGAAGCCCATCTTTCTCCTCGCTCTTCTCTGTGGGTGTGACCCGGATTCGATCATTGGGTGCGGATTTTGCAGCGACGAGCTCGACCAGCAGCTAGGATTCGAGGCGCTGGCGGCGCTAGACAACCCCGAGCTCCTCTACAAAGGCATATAGACGAGGCGGTGGTGGCTGCGGCTGCGCGCGGCGATGGGACTCGATTAGCGGCGGCGGGGCTGCGTGCTGAGTCTAAGCTGGAAGAGGGAGTCTAAGCTGGAAGAGGAGGATGCGGACCGGATTTTTGGACGCCCCATTGGAGATTGACATAATTGGATGGTGACCTTGTAGCTGGAGAACTCCCCATTCACTTATTTTGGGGTCTGATTTAGGTGAGAAGCGTTGGAGTCAGTCTAAGAATCTAGTGCCCTCTTATTTGGGCCAAAAGACATTTTGTTCTAGTCAAACAGAATCAAGCTAGACTTCCGATGTGCATCAAAGGCTAGTTATTTGAAATAGCAAAATGCACAAGTAAAACCTTTTTTTTCTGTGACCAAGCATAGGTTAGACTGTAACACTAGCATTTGTAACGGTTAGAATCGGGTGTCAATGCATCTTCCAAGATAAATTTTGTGCTTTAAATTATTATTTCCCTGCATTGCTTCAAGGCATAACAAAATAGTTCAATCTCAATGCAACATGTGGCAGGCAGACACAAAATCATTGCATAAACAAAAAAAAAAATACTTCAACTCTGCTTTATGGATATATAGCGAAATAAACATGTAATAATGGGAAAGAAGATTTTTCATTCCTGCTGGAATCGAGCTGGAATCGAACTGACTCAGTCGTCCTAATAATAAGGGAAAATTGCAAAGAACCCCCAAGAAGTCACTCAAAGTTTGATTTACACCCCTATAACTCAATTTGTTTCAAAAGCCCCCTAGGTAATTAGGCATGATTTGATTTGCCCCCTAAGCACATGTTCCTTGATAACCCGGCTCCTTTTCCTTTGACGTGGAG
The DNA here is from genome assembly GCA_007726485.1 of Eragrostis curvula. NCBI lineage: Eukaryota > Viridiplantae > Streptophyta > Magnoliopsida > Poales > Poaceae > Eragrostis > Eragrostis curvula. The sequence goes on along the minus strand of CM017444.1, from coordinate 4,398,763 downwards.
TCAATGCGATACACATCAACCACTTAAGGGTTGTTCAGTGTGATACCTGGTGAGGTCGCACCTGCTCGAAGCCCGAACCAAACCGTACCGGCCGCTGCATCATCTTCCTCATGTGTCGCGGCGAGAAGCGAGCACTGGAACGGACGAAGTCCAGCTTGAGGATGTAGCCTGGGCAACAACAATTAGGGCCATTCATGTGGGCTATCTCGTAGTGACTCCACATTAGACTAAATAAGCTTATAAGCACATGTGCTTAAGGGGGGAAATCAAATCAGGCCTAATTACCTAGGGGGTTTTTGCAACAAAATGAGTTATAGGGGGGTAAATCAAACTCCGAGTGACTTCTTGGTGGTCTTTGCAATTTTCCCTAATAATAATTTAAGATCAAAAAGAGCCTCGTTAATTTCTTGATTGTCCATAAAAGCAAGAAGCACAAAAGCAGTAAGGGATCACTGAGCCAAGTTCAACCGAAATTGTTACCATGGTGCTGGTTCACGCTGCAGTGGCACTAGCCTGGTGTAGAATTGAGAACTCGAGGCCGAACCTTCTCCTTCATTTTGTTCGCTGGGTGTCGGTATTCGTTCCCGGGCCATGAGTGCGACCTCGGCATCAACCGCGGCCACGACCTCGCCGAGGCTCCGGAACGGAATTTTCATTATTCCACATCCAACATGAAATAATTATAGGGCAGACAGCGAAAGATAAAAGAGGGATTAGGGTACTTACAAACTCGAACTCGAGCCATCCATGTGGTCGCCGCGCAAAACCAGCGGTGGAAGTCGATTACCTAGGGCTGAAATATATACCGTACATGCTGATACGTGATTCAACCAAAATCCTAATCGAATTCCTCTGAACTTAGGTATACGTATTATTGTCGGGCTCTCTCTCTCTCTCTCTCTCTCTCTCTCTCTCTCTCTCATCGTACGAGTATAGGTCGGTTTCTAAATTCCGCACGACAGTGTATTAAGAGTAAATTTCCCAATGTATCAAGTAATTGATCGCTTATCCACACGCGTACAAAGTATACCTGTTCATTCCCCAATGCATACAAAGTACACCATCCACACGCGTCCCAGACCATTCTGAACCGCATAACCTTGGAAACCATCACCTGCTTAGAAATAGAAATGTTTGTTCCTATGTTTAATTTGTAATTCTGGTCGCATGTTTAAATTAGAGTAAATTTCATAAAACCCCAGGTTTTATGGCTCTTGTCTCACAAAATCACATATATTTTGGCTTATGTCACTTAACCCCATATTTTATGGTTATATTGTTTCACAAAACCCCACCTCTTTCAAAAATACGACCCGTAAACTATATCTTTATACTTGCATGATGCAATTTTTTAATCGATTTGATTAACAAAACTATTTAATTGTATGCAAAACTCTCCAAAAATTTAAGTACAGTCTATAGGTAAGATCATAAAATTTTGATATGGGTAGGGTTTTATGAAACAATTAGACCAAAATACCCGGCGTTAAGTGACACGAGGAAAAATGTCCGGGGTTTTGTGCAATAAGAACCATAAAACCTGGGGGTTTACAAAATTTACTCTTAAAAATAGAAAAACTGAGCCAGCCTGGTGAGGGCGTATATATTTAAGATACTGTAAAATAGAGATATTTAACTTAGCAATTTTAATTAAGGTGTACGTCCCTTGTCGTCCTGATGCATGAAAGTTCGAAAGGCCCTTGCACGCGTTCAAAAGAGCAGAATTACAAATATAGTTTCTTTAACAAATTTCTGAAATTTATTCATTAGAGGAATTATATCTTCTGTTATTTGTTACATGGATGTCTCACTGACATATGTAATTCACACGCAGTTTGGTTTGTGACACATGCAACTAAACTCGATACCACAGGTAACACGACAAGTGCCATCGTCATACTTTTGCTTGATGCAGTACTTTTTGCAAACCTTGCTCTGGTGCCCAAAGAACGGAAAGCATGCGATACCATTATCAGCAGGGACCCAACAATTGGGATTGTCCGTGACATTCCTAACCGTACTTGACACATGACCTAAGAATCATGTAAGGGAAAATTAGACCCGATTATCATTCGATTGATCACAAAAGGACGGCCATAAAAAAAATTCACACGCGCCATGTGCAGGTTTGAGAGCTAGCTAGGGAGAGTACCTGTTGCAAGGGCTAGGAATAGAAGAAGAATCATGGCCTGCCTCTGGGATGCCATTTAAATTGACCAACAAACTTGAGGGTGGCCGCTAACAGTGTGTTGTTGGCCGAGACTAATTAAAGAGTGGGCCTTTTATAGTCTAGAGCAGTGTTATGATAATTTAGCAATTAATAGGTTGCAATAAACGCCAGCTACAAATAGCCTCATGATATTCCCCATTCAGTGGCAGCATATTATTGCTACTATGCTTTGTAGGTGGAATTTTACTAAAATTCCCCTAGTCTTGGCTGGCTACAAACAGGGTTTGAAAACCGCGGTAAAGCGGACCAAAAATCGGAAAAACTGGGAAAACCGCTCCAGTTTACCTGGTTGACCGATTTTCGAATTTAAATTTTGAAAAAAAATAGACGACATTTTTTTAGCCCAATGGTGGCACAAGAGCTCAAAAATCCGTTCGTTTGGTCAAGAAAACAATTGTTGAAAGAATAACATGAGAAGGAAAAAGAAAGAAAATGAAAACTCACCTTTCTTCACTTGTCTATTGAAAATAATTAGCAAAAGTCAGGCTAAAGATCATGCCAAAGGACATGCTGAAAATAATTAGCAAAGATCATGCCCAAAATTTCATCATTTTTCTTCATTTTATCCTTTTTTTCTATTTATATGTTGGTTTTCAGGGATTTTCCACCGGTTTCTGGAAAAACCGGACAGTATACCGACAAACCGGACCTGTTTATTGGTTTTTCCCGTTCAAGTTTTTGAAATGTTTGTCTGTCCGGTCTCTGAGCCGATTTTCCAAAAAACCGACCGAACCGATGGGGCCGGTACTCAGTTCTCTACCAAAGGACCCAAGGGAGCCATTTCACACATAGTACATGGATGAGAAGAGTAGGAGGCTTCCATTGTCAGTGTCACGGTCCTGTGCGTAGGGAGAAACACCTGATCAATCCGAAAAAGAATTTCGCTAAAAGTTCTTACTCCTACTATCAATGTCAGACGTCTCGATCAATGTTGCTCTGCCCTGCGTCTTACTCCTACTATATCTGAAAAATATCCAGCTCCCCCACCCAGAAACCCAACTCCCCACTTGATCCCAAATGTGTGTGTACCCAAACACCTTTCTTGTCACATCACAGAGACGTCACGCGAACGTACCTAAATCCCCGTATCTAAGTGAACACTGAACGAATTTACAACGTCATGATCGCGCGCCGGCCTCTTCCTCTTCCTCATGTCCGAGCTCGATGTGGGCCCGTCATGCTTTCACAGGGACAGGGACAAGGCCGCCCCGACCACCTCCTGCACGAGGGCCAACACCTCCGCTTGTGCTGCCTGTGCGTGCTCGACGGCGCTCGGGTCAGTGTCACAGAGAGGCGAATCACCTGATCGTTGATTTTCACGCATGATCGTTGTGTCTGGTCAGCATCGAGACAGAGACATTCAAATACGACGTCGATTTTCATGCATGATCGATCGTTATATTTTGTGGCTGCCAGCTCGTCCAGCTGCTGATCAGTCAAGACGCAGCTGATCTCGTTCACACACATATTTGGTGTGTCTATCATCTCGATCCGACCCGTGCGAGAGAGTGTGGCTCGTTCTGGCCTGCGTCTTATGCTACTATTGCACCATTGACTGGCTTGCGTCAAAGCCTGTCATTTCTTGTGGATCGCGCATCCCTTATCCAGCTCCCTCCCACTTGCCACTCCCCCACCTCCTCCCAAGCCACCAATCAGAAAACGCACCTGCATCCTTTGTCACATCACACACGAGAGCAGTTGGAGCCAGCCGTTCTCCGTTGCGCCGGGTGAAGGAAGCAGACGCGGCGAGAAGCAGCCGAACCCGACAAAAAGGGCAGTCCGCGTGGGTCAAAGATCAAGGGTCCTTAATTCCCATCGGGACACGTGTCGGGCACCGGCTGGTACTCCAGTTATATTACTGATAGATAGGAATAGTCAAGAACTGTGGTAGGGTACATATTTGAATTTGAGGTGTGTGTTGTCGGTGCTGTCCACGTAAGATTGCCACAGTGGCATGCTCCTGAAAGTATAATCCTGTACCGCGGTACACTACTGGCTGCAACTATTTCCCACAAACAGCTACACATTCGGTGTATTTCAGTTGTATTTTTCTAAATAAATACCCCAGTCGCCAGTAAAATAATAATTAAAAAACGTGTCATGGGCTGCATGACACCACCGGCCCAGCCCGGCCCGCTTGTCGGAAACTGCAAAACGGAAACTTTGAAGCGAGCGAGGGGGAGGTGAGGTGTATAAAAAGGGGTGGGAGGCTGGGAGCACGAGTGAAGGAAGATACAGAACACACTGCCACTCTGCCACTGACGAGTGACGACCGACTGCAACGCCAAGAATAGGCGCACGGGAGGAGGAGCAGCGCAGGCCAGGAGAGAGCCGATGGAGAAGAAGGTGATCCGCCGCGTCCTGCTTTTGTTTTCTGATCGGGGCTTTGGTTCTTGTGGGGTTTCGATGGGTGATTAGCTCGTATTCGCGGGGGATGTGCTGCTTTCGCGAGTTCACGTATGCAGTTGGATCGCCTTAATTTGATTGATCATTTTCTATAAGGAGTTGCAATCTTTCTTTACAGGAGGGCTCAGCGTCACCAGACGGAGCCCAAGCCGCCGTCTCTGCTCCTCAGCGCGGCTGGTTTCTTCGGGAGACTCCACCACTTCGCCGCATTGTTACGATCCTACTAGGATCCAATCACAATATCCAGAGTAACAGGTAGTTTGAGAGTACAATCAGGAGGATACAGGGAGAATAGGAGGAAATCTAGACTGGGGAGAGCAAGGAATCAGAGGTAGGCAGCATGAAGCTAGGGATTCAGAGGAGAGGAGGCCCAAGGCCAGAGGAGGAAGACGGCACGGCCGTTCGGTTCTGGTTTGATCGATGCCCCTTCACTGCCTGTGTCGATCCCCTTTTGTAGCACATGCCTGTTCCTTGCTGGCCCATATGACAAATCCAGCCTAGGCCCGGCCCAGTCCGTGACATTCCCCCCTTCTTAAAATTCGGCTTGCCCGCAAGCCGATGCAGTAGAACATGCCGCTTGCTCAGAATTCTTGGCGAGTCTGATGATGTGATGGAGAATAATATCCAGGAAGCACTTGACTGATCAGTATTGCATCTCCATGAACCTACCATAGCTGGTAAGCAATTCACTTCCTGTATGCTTCTGATAAAGCAATCAGCCTCCTGATCATGTACCGGGTCGCTTGATCCCCATAATATGTGCTCAGCAAACAGCCTCAAGGACAAATCAAATATAGCTTGTCGTACATCTTCAGAATGCCATGTGCAGCACCTTTGCTTGGCCATCAACCTTCCCTCCACTAGATGCAAACGCCTATGCACATTCCTCTTAGTAATCTGATCAAGAATTGAACATTCGTCTGCATATACCAGCTGAGTTACTATCATGAGAAATCCCAACTTCAAACATCTTGGCCCTGATATTTGCATTGGTTCCATACTATCCAGAATTGTGTATTTAATTTGCAGAAGCAGTACAGTGGTTAGCTGAAGCCCATACCATAAGATTTCTGGTATGCATGCAACTCCATTAACATATCTGAAACTGGAGAATCCACCACCGAGTAAACCAGGAACAAACCACCAAACTGATGCTAGAGGCAACTGCTGTTGAACATATAGCATCAACACTTGATGGTGCTGGCAGTAAAATAGGAGCACACCTGGATCAGAGACGAATGTGCAATCCTCACAGCTAGCCTGCTGCTGTAGCCTGATGCCAAGAGAAAAAATATTGCACATCATCTCAGCTGGTTCTTTTCCTAAGCAGCAACACAGAAGCTCCATCTCGAGTAAATGAGTCACACAACGAGCTACCACACTAGTTCTTCTGCATTGAAGCTCTGTGGGTCCACTGCTTCTCTTGCATAGGTGCCCAAAGTATCATGACCAAGGCTTTGGCATGGCAGCAGAGAACATAATGTCCGCCAGGATTAAACATGAATGTGCAGTCACGATAGCCTACTGATTTAAACTTGCAGAATTTTTCTTCAGAGTGTAGCACACCATTTAGTCTGCAATGGAAGATAAAACGTTGCCATATCATGATGCCCAGAGTGAAATTATAGCTCTTCGTATCAACAGAACTTCCATCATGCCAAAATCTCACTTCTTCAGTTGTTTCTTTCCCATGTGTAACCAGATAAGCATCATGTAACTCAGTGTCAGAATGGCTTTTGGACTTGACCTGAACTACCACTGAGCCAATATGAATAACACCACTGAAGTCCCAAGGAAGTTGCAGATGAAGTAGAATAAGATGTCCGGTGTTATACATCCCATCCTGTACACACTTGTGAAGACTTCCCATTGGGGTAACAAGTGATGATCTGTTGGCAAATTCCAAAAGTGCAACAGCAATCCAACGACTCCAACACTGAGGTACTCTTTCAACTTGTGGACATGTTGAACTGACAGAAGGAAATAACTCCATTGAATTGTCATGCACATCATGTAGTGATCCCAGAACTACACCTTGCCAACACTGAAAGGTTGGCCATGGTACTGGCCTTAGCTCTGCTCCCATGCTTATGACCTTCGCTTGCGCTGGCGGGGGCCACGGCAATCGCAACTCCTCAAACCTGGTCAGACTGAAACCCATGCACATAGGTGGTGGCCATGGATGTCTAAAGGGAACTCCAAATCCAGAGTAGCAAGAACTTGTCCCAGGTGACCACATGCACACCAATTTCTCTATGTACCCCTTCACAGACATTTCTTCGAACAGTTGATATGCAGGTAAAAACATGATGTCTAACTCCATATGTACTGGGAGAACTGACTCGCTGCCAGCACTGAGAAGGGTGGATGAGGCCAAGAAGGGGCTTATCACAGTGGTAGGCTTCTTCGTAGACAGTAGGATGCGGCTGTCGCCGCTGTGACCTTGCATCGGACACACACCGTGCACACCCTTGAACTGCTCAGTGGTGGCGTTGGCAGTGGGAGCTGTCGAGGTCAGCAGAACGCCGATGTCTCCACAGGGACTCGGCATCGAACACCTGGTGGGCGTCACTGTCGAATGCCCCCTCCTGACCAAAAGGACGTCAAGCACGACCTTCTGGGTAGCAGCCAGGGTCGGAGAAGGTGTGGATGGCGTCGAGGACGCTTGGGGCAGCACCGGCGATGAGCTTGTCGGTGTGTTGCAGACGTTCGTGTAGGTCAGCGCGCTGGGCTCGATGACGGAGGCGTCGTGGTCGTCCACTCCAGCGAGGGCCTTCAGCAGACCACCACCGTTCTGGGTGAAGCCCAGCGTCGAACACCTTGTGGGCGCCTGGATCATGGTGGTATTCTCGGTGGACTGCGGGGACGGGTTGCTGATGGCGTTGATGGGGATGACGTCCTGAGTTGTGGTCGACGTCGTAGAAGGTGTGCGCGACGCCGAGGGCACCAACCGCTGGTAGGAGTCGTGGTAGTGGTGTGAGGACGCGTCGGAGAACCTCGTAGGAGTCGCCGCCGCGCCGCAACTTGTAGTGGTAGGAAGGGCGGTGTCGCTGACCTCGGGGCTCACATCGCGCGCCGATAGGGAAGCCGACTCCCCGGAGACGTCGACGAACTTGTCGGGGATGAGTCCCGCACTTGGAGCTGCATCAGCGGTGGTGCGGTCCACAGCAGCGGAAGTCGTGGTCGGCATCCCGGTTGAACCAGATGGAGACCCCTTGACTCGATCAAGGATCTCCAGCATCGTGTGTATCATGGAGTCCGTCCTTGCCACATACTCAGAGAAATCGAACTCCTCACCCATGGTGCTCACGGATCGAACTGCTCTGATACCAAATGTTACGATCCTACTAGTATCCAATCACAATATCCAGAGTAACAGGTAGTTTGAGAGTACAATCAGGAGGATACAGGGAGAATAGGAGGAAATCTAGACTGGGGAGAGCAAGGAATCAGAGGTAGGCAGCATGAAGCTAGGGATTCAGAGAAGAGGAGGCCCAAGGCCAGAGGAGGAAGACGGCACGGCCGTTCGGTTCTGGTTTGATCGATGCCCCTTCACTGCCTGTGTCGATCCCTTTTTGTAGCACATGCCTGTTCCTTGCTGGCCCATATGACAAATCCAGCCTAGGCCCGGCCCAGTCCGTGACACGCATGTACAGTGGGGGACCGTCGAAAGTGACGGACGGCGCTGCTGCATCCAGGCCCGTGGGCGTTCCGCTCGTCTCAGCAAGCGCGGCGGCACCTGCACCAGCGCCACGCGTTGAGCTGATCGCTGCCAGGCGCATCGGCCTCGGCCTGCTGCTCCAAGGGGAACCGTCAGGCGACCAGACGGTTTTGAGCCGGCAAAATCACGTGGAATCGACTTCTATACTCGGGTCAGCAAGGACCAACAACGACGCTCTTCAGGTTAATTTCCTTTTACTTTTGCACCTGTTCTGGTGGTTCAGTCTATTTTCCAGGCTCGTCGTTGTATTTGGGCCCAAATTTGTCCTTATTTATAGTAGTTTGCATGGCCCAGCTTGTTTGTTTGGGAGGCCGGAGAGTTTCGTTGGCTGTGAAATGGGAGAATTTTTTTTATTTTTAATCGATTTTTTAATTATATTTTTATTAATAACCGAATGTTTTCGAAAATTGCAAAACTAGTCGCCCAGTCGCCCGAAGGATGGGCGATTCCGGCCAGTCGCCCCACGCGCGGGCGACAAGGGTTCAAATTTCCCGTTGAAAGGGCGACAAGGCCGGGGCGCGGTCTGGTGGGGCCCAGTCGCCCCACGCGCGGGCGACAAGGGTTCAAATTTCTCGTTGAACGGGCGACAAGGCCGGGGCGCGGTCTGGTGGGGCCCAGTCGCCCTACGCGCGGGCGACAGGTTCTCAAATGTCCCGTTGAACGGGCGACAAGGCGCGGAGGTGGGACCCAATCGCCCAACGGTCGGGAATTTCGGCCTAAATTGCACATAAATTCGAAAAAAAAAACAAAAGAGAGAGGGAGAGGGGAGGAGAAGAGAAGGGAGGAGAAGAGAGGGGAGGAGAAGAGAAGCGAGGAGAGCGTGCTGCCTGACGAGTCGCAACTTCGGTAAGTTTTTCAATTCGTATAGAAAAGAGTAGTTACAAATGTAGCTTTAGATGTAGAAATAGTATATTTTCAGGAGAAGCAATATCATGTACGGTAGATCTAGATTTACTAGTATTTAAATAAATAGTTTAGCATAATATAGTTGTATTCATATTTTACGACTGTTGTAGCTATAGATTATGGAAATAAATATTTAGATATAATAGAAGTAGCATTTTTATATAGCTGTAAATTGTGTAGTATTTAAATAAATAGTTTAGATATAATAAAAAATAGTAGTTACTAGAAAAATAGTAGTTAATAGATCTGGATGTATTATAAGGCAGTATGTAATTTGAGTTCGCAGCAGTACGACGACACACCAGCGCCTGCTGGAGGTCGACCCACACGTCAGGTGGTCCCTCCTTCGCCGTTGACGTACTCAGCCGGTCACGTCAGAGCGGGTCGCAAGGCACCCAAGCCTGGCACTGTTAGGGGTGTACCCCCTAAGCGTGGCAGGCACTAGCTATCTCTTGTATCATTTGTGTGTGACATGGCTTTTATTTTGTATGATATGTATTCATGTGCACATGGTTTTTATTTTATACGATGTTTTATCAGTTTCCATGTTTCCTATTTTATTAAGTTGTGCCACAACAATCGAAAAAAAAATTATGAACAACAAAAACGAAATATGTTTTTTTTCTGCCTGTCGCCCTTCAGGTGGGCGACTGGCTCCTGTCGCCCTCCAGGTAGACGACTTTCCTTTGTCGCCCTTTACGTGGGCGACTGGTTCCTGTCGCCTGTCAGGTGGGCGACTTTCCCCTTGTCGCCCACGCGTGGGGCGACTAGGCCCCATCAGACCGCGCCCTGGGAGTTTTTTAATCCTTGTCGCCCGCGCATAGGGCGACTGGCCGCAATCGCCCATCCTTCGGGCGACTGATCGACTAGTTTTGCAATTTTCAAAAACATGCGGTTATTAATAAAAATATAATAAAAAATTCGATTAAAAATAAAAAAAATTCGAAACGGGACGGCCAGCTTGCCGGCCCTGCTGGCGAAGTTGTCCCAACTAGGCCGGCCTCGCGTGCATAACTGAAAACACTAAAGCAGTAACTCTTCTTAAAAAAAAACCCACTAAAGCAGTAACTTTTTGTAAATCCACTTGTGGAATCCTTCGTTAAGCGCCATAGTTACCGCGTGGGTGGGTTTTGCTTTCTGTGTTCACTAGCCCTTCTCCACTGGAGCCTGAATATACTGGAGAATGGATTAACGTGTGGTTATGTTAATTTGGGATGACAAATGAGTGCTTCGATTATAGATCATGTTAATGTGTCTCAGCTAGTATCAAGAATCATTTGACATCAAGTATAAATACATCATGATTAAATATATGGTTTTGTCATAGCAAAGGAACAATACGTCCCATTCGTACATAAATATTTATCCTTTTTTCCCTGAATAGTATTCTTATAACTGTCTGCACAATCTGTATATGTATTAGTACCTTTCATATTGACAATAATCTTCCCACTTGAAGTATCTCTTTCAGCAATAAAGAGAAGAAATGAAAGTTTAGTAAAATTCGTCCCCATTTTGATAATATAGAATCATTAAAGTGTACTTGCAGTTTCTACATCGGCAATAGTATGGCATTTTCACGCATTTCCCTTTACATATGTTGGCATCTACTGTTACGACTTCAATTATGTTACTTTTAGTAGCGTACTAGCGTTGGGTTGGTTGTACATGAGGCCGGCTTGTTCGGCATTGTGTATGCTTGTTTCTTTGGGTCGACGTATCTTTTGTAACACTATTTATCTCTTAATGAAACGTGCTCCGCACATTAAAAAATTTTGCTAGTGGGGGTTAACATTCTAACAGCATCAAGATGAGATGTTTCTTTCCATGTTAATACGCACTTTAAAGTAACATACTCCCACGAAGTTCACATTGATGTTTGAAAAGAATATCCAGCCACCCATCGGATACCACCTAATGCTGCCATGTTGTCTAGCTAAATATTCCATTGTGCACATTTCGAAAACACACTGCTCTCCTGCAAAAGAAATGTACTACTTGTGCAGCCTGTACTGGGGAGAGGGAATACTCCTAAATCATATAACTTGTATAGATCAGTGGTTTTATCTAAATGATTGGACCTAAAGTCCTAGACAATTGTCCATGTCTGTACACGGATGAATAGAAGAAAAAATAGACTCGCAAAAAAAAAATGAAGCATTTTTCTAGCTGGATTGGTTCAAAAAATTGAGTGAACCCTTATCCGTTTTTTGCTTTAATGTTGTTTATTACAGGATCCTTCTAAGAAAAGGAGAAGAAAGCAAATCCGCATACGGTCCTTCTTGATCAGGGCCAAAAGGTACAGGGCTAACGAGCCCAATGAACATTCAATTGACATCGCAGCAGCAGAGGAGGAGGTACTTTTTCCCCTACTAAACTCCAATTCTGCCTAATAAACCAAGAAGTTAATTTTGCCAATGGTTTGTTCCATTCAAAAAAAAAAACTCCAATGTTCCCTGTTTCATCTCATAAGTTATAAAATTGGCTAGACCCGAATTTTCTAATTTTGCCGGTTCTTTTTCTCAGTCCACGATTCCCTGGAAAAGGCCGAAGTTGGTGCTTTACATGACCCTGATGTATACAGTTAAGGCGTTGCTCGCGCTATTTGGATCTATGCTCCTTGATATCAAGTGTATCTCGGACAACAATTACATCATCAGCGCTCTGTATTTTATTCACCTTCTGCTAGCATATGTTGGTACGTACTTTTTTTTTTAGATAAAGTGCTGAACTGTACTTATAGATTCTTTCTGTACAAACCGTTAAACCTTACTCGAACTGTTTTAGTGGTGAAAATCCTTAAGTGGTGGTTTAAGGACAACCCGATGGTGAAAACAATAGTACTGCCCTGGATGTGTTTCGTCAGCGAGAACCTCACATCCGTCTTGTTCTCCAGTGCGATATTAGGTTAGTACCAACCTAATCTCGTTAAATTTCCTTTTTAATTTACTCTACTCTACGAAAAACTGACATGTGTTCAAACAGCCCACACAACTCTACGAAGCGCCCTACTACTGCCCTGCTGCCTCCTGCCAGTAATCCCGTATGCATACTACATGGATTTCAAAGGCAGAGAGCCCACGACTTGGGAGCTGGGGGTTATTAGCGGAAATGTCCTATTCCTCATTTTCAGTAACGATAAGGTGACTGACTACTACCCACTGTACACCCTGCTTTCCGTATAATATATCGCATTTAATATTAATTTTTCTTTTCGGATTTCGTTTTTCAAGGATGATTTCCTCGGTCTCCCGGGTCAGAAGCTGAGGTCGAACTATGCCTACGCCGGTGTCTTGGTCTTCTTCTTGTATGATAACTTATCACTGATTGCGACCCTTAACCACAAAACTATCTGGGCCGCATTTGTGGAGCACTATGTAAGAAAGGCACATAGAAGACACTATCATCGCAGACTCGGAAATGAAACGCATCTCCGAATTTGTGTTCCAGACGCGCCTTAAACGAGACGTGTCTCCCAGCTTTTTGCACCCAGCAGGACCTAACAAAACGCGTCTCCAATATAGCACAACAGGCGACGCGTTCTAACTAAACGCGTCTGCTATCGCAGGTAAATCTACAGCAGACACGTCTCCCGCAAAACGCGTCGCCGAACAAATCGACCCGGACCCGAATTTTTTCTTGGTTTCAGCTTACTCGGCGTTTGCCTCGCGTCCGAACTCCCAAGGCAACCCGTGACCCACACCATTCGTCCTCACTCCCAAGTCCCAACGCAGGACCGCACCCCCTCCCCTCCCTCCCCTTCCGCCCTCCACCCACCTCGCCATGCCTGCTCCCCGTCGACCGGAGCCGCCGCACCCCTACCTCGCCCTTCGCCGGAGCAGCCACGCCTCCTCGTCGTCGACCCGAGCCGCCGCATCCCCCACCTCGCTGGAGCAGCCGCTCCTCCACTTTGCCATGACCTCGTGCCTCCTCATCCCCCTGAGCTGCCGCACCCCACGACCCCACCTCGCCGGAGCAGCTGCGCCTCCGCCTCACCCCGACCTCGCGCCTGCTCGTCATCGACCCAAGCCGCTGCGCATCCCTCGTCGGAGCAGCATCAGCGGCGAAGGCCCTAGGGTTAGGGTTTGCCCTCCTCCGGCTCGACGAGGTCGCTTCAATTCTCCATGGCGGTCGCCGCGGCCTCCTCTTCCCACGGCATCGGCGCATTGGTTGGACTCGGGAGATGCCCGGGCCGAGGTCGGCAGCAAGCAGGCGGTCGTGGGGAGCCTCCTAGACAGCAACTGTTTCTTTCTCGGGTTCAGGCAGATCCAGCGGCAACTGAACTGATGGAGCCGGACCTAAGGTGGGAGAGGACGGATCCGACGGACCTGAGCCGGATCTGCAATTAATAATAGATGCCGCTGATTACAGCTAGTTTCCTGCTTTGTTTTGATTCAGCTTACGGTACTGCATCTAGCTTCTGTAGTTTGCGTGCTCATTTTCCTTGTGGCAGAAGTGTCCCTGCCAGTTACTCAGCTAGTCTTTCATGGATCTAGGTTCAGTTAGTTGTTTCTATTGCAGCTTGCAGAGGCTATGCTTGTTATGTCAGGCCTGAAAAAAATGCACATACACAAAGTGCAGCTGTCTTTTTTATACTCTGGTCTGGTCTGAAGGTGTTTATGACATCAGGAGCTTCTTTTGCTTAACAATTGCTGCTTTGATTAAGCTCAGTAGTTCTGAGCTGGTTGTAAATGCACATACATCAGGAGTGTTCTTACTGATGATTGTGCCAACATACCTAGCGCTATGTTTATGCTATTGATTTTGTTACTTGGCCTGACCCATGTTGCATAGCTGGTAATTTACACATGTCTTTGGCTTTATGAACTAAACTGATGAGAACAGACTCTCTTTGGCTTTATGAACTACTAATGCCCTGTGATGATAATTAAGCTGTGGGTTACTTTGCATTGAATATGAACAGATACTATGCTATTACATTTTTGTAAATGATATGAACAGATACTATAAGGCACATTTTTTCAGGTTATATGCAAGTGCTATTACATTTTCGTAAATGATATGAACAGATACTATGCTATTACGTACATTCTCTTTGTTCAGGTTATATGCAAGTGCTGGTTGACTATAAGGCAGATTTTTTCTCTAGCCAACTGAACTGTAATAGCTAACTACTTGCTGGCAAGGAAGCTTTTGTTTTCACCACATTTTGCAGACTCATTGCCAAAACAGAGGAGGAAGTTCCAACACATTTCCTCGGCTATCGTTCATCATCAACGCAGGTAAACATGAACATTTGAGTATTTGACGTAAACTGTAGAGCTGATATCCCTGTGTGTTCAGTGATCACATATGTTAGCACATTATGTTCCAATCTTGCAGAGCATCTCAAAGTATTTTGCCTGCTTACTATTGTACCAGTTTGATCGATTGAACTGCATGTTTACTTGTATTTGATTTACTTGTAATCTGAAAATGCATGATAATTTGCCACTCTATTGACCACTGCTAGCCAAGTATGTATCTTACCTGTATCATCATTTCCATATCAATTCTTGTATTATACCATTCTTGCTTCACGAACAATTTTAACATTGACATCTAAACTTTGCTCATGACATCTAGTATATCTGAACTCGAGCAGGTTCATGTTTTCTGAAACAGCTGCTGATTCGTAGAGCCACTGCTATTCTGTATAAGCAAGGAAAAAGTGAGTTTGCAGGTAAGGATAAGATGCAAGAATGTAGTCTGTTATCTGCTATTATTGCTTTGTAAATACTATTATTAGCACTTGTCCTAATGTTGTTATGTTTTCTGAAACTAGCGGTAGCTTAGTTTCCTCCTTGTCACATACTGTAGAAATCTTTGACCAGTTAACTATCACATGCAGACCTGATTTAGTTTTTCCTTTTCCTTGTATTAACTTTTGCCTTGTCGCATGCTAATTTACTAATGTACTTGACACTTGTCCAATAGCTCTTTTAGCATGCAATCATTATCTTTTATTTAGTTCTGTAACTATCATCTGAACTGAACATTTTATCTGTACTGAACATTTTATTCTGTAACATATATGAGGTTCTTTGAGTCAGATACTGATGTTCCTTCTCACTGGTGCAGCCATGGTATACCTATTGAATTCTGGAGCCAACCATTTCAGTCCCATTGAAGGTGTGCTCTCAACATACCTTTTGCACTGATTGGCAAAAGGTATACCTTGTTATTTTGTTCCTCGTCTCAATCTAAATGTCTGCTTCATTGAAATGTGTCCTCTTACTTTTGCACTGATTGGCTGGTTGGTGCAATTGTTTTTCTCTGCAGCA
This sequence comes from Eragrostis curvula, assembly GCA_007726485.1. Classification (NCBI taxonomy): domain Eukaryota; kingdom Viridiplantae; phylum Streptophyta; class Magnoliopsida; order Poales; family Poaceae; genus Eragrostis; species Eragrostis curvula. Next base: position 4,383,216 of record CM017444.1, on the reverse strand, counting down.
GGAACTGATGTTGCGACCTGTCACCTGAGTGATTAGATGTAGCGTGTCTTGGACAAAATTGTTGGAACTGCATATTCGCTAGGTTTTGCTTCCTGTCACTTTGTAAAATCAGCACTTGAAATGATTCTGTAACTTTTTATTTAAGATCATTCTGTAACTATGTGTGGATAGTTGTGTATATTTGATGGATAAAGCATGTGTAATGCAATGTTTGTGTGGATAGTTGTGTATATTTGATGGATAAAGCATGTGTAATTGTATGTACAAAATGGATAAAACGTGTGTATTTTTTTTTGTTTTTCCAATTTATCATTGGAGACGCGTTTTGGTAAAACGCGTTACCGATGATCATCTCATAGCAGACGCGTTTTGTTAAAACGCGTCGCCGATGAAGGGTCTTTGGAGACGCGTTTTGATAAAACGCGTCTCCGATTGAAGGGTATTTGGAGACGCGTTTTGATAAAACGCGTCTCCGATGGATGGGTATTTGGAGACGCGTTTTAATAAAACGCGTCTCCGATGGATGGGTTTTTGGAGACGCGGACGCGTCTCTGATTTCTTACATCGCAGCCTAAATTTTGGAGACGAAAAAAAATTTCGTCTGCTATTAGCTTTGAGAAGCGTCTCTGAAGACCATTTCTTACATAGTGGAGCTTTACCTGGAGGTAACGACAGACAGCCGTAGAGCGTTTACAACAACTCTCGTTTCTGTGTTCCTAGTAAATAATGCCTAGTGAATGTGGGACCTGCTGCTGTAGTGCTCCTGAGGTCCGTGACAGTGATTGATATGAGAAATTTGAGGAGTCCGAGAAGGAAGAGGAAGAGGTGTTGTGAATGTTATAAGAATCAACTGTGCCCAGATGTGATACTATGTTATATTCCTTTCTCCGAGTATAGTTACCAGGAGAAGTTGGTTAGACATGTGATGTACACACGATGCAATAAATAAAATGCTATTATTATTCATCGTCCTAATTGTCTCTTTGCAATTTATAATTGTCTCTCTGCAATTTCACGTTTTGCCGTTCAAACTTCTCTTTTACTCGGCGAGATCCCTTTTGGAACGCGCAAGCACGTGGCTTCTCGGCCAGAACAAGAACAGAGAGGGTTCGTGGATCATTGGCGTACGTGGCGTCCCACCAACTCCTTCGGCCCCAGCGTGCGAGAGAATCAGAACGAGAAGCATCTCTCCTGCTTCGTCGAGAAGGGAGACTCGCCGGAGAAGTAACAAGCGAAGCATCTCTTGTGCTTCGGTCGAGAAAAAGAACAGAGGCACGCACGCACGGCGGCGTCTCTTTGCACGGCTGTAGGGCGCGCTCCACGTACGGCGCTGCACGCGATGGCCGGCTGCGGCGAAGGCTCCCGCGCGCGCGACCACGACGTCACGTCCCGTGCATGGCCCTGGCCCCTCATCCCGTCCTCCGCGACATGGCGTGGGCGTGGCCCGCGGCCATCGCGCCATGTGGCAGCCCGTCCCGGCCGCGCTCGCGGAGGCTCGCCCGACGCCTTCACACGGCGGCTTAGCGAGGCTGCGCAGACTCGGCTACGCGTCCCGCCGGAAGTTGCGGCGCACGACGGCAGCGCGGTTCTGGATTGCCGGATTGGCCACCACGGGGGCCCGTACCGGCGGCTACGACGGCGACCGCGAAATGGCAACGGCGGCACAGTGCGTCCCCACGGCCACGACCCGAGTCAAGCTCTCGCGGAAGACCAAGGGGGTGTTCGTTTTCACCCCTCTAAATTTTAAACCTCTAAAATAAAAGATTGTCATTTATGAGCATTACATAAAGAGAACGGCTCCAGTGGAGCTTTTTTCAAAAGTGGCACGAATCTTAAAGCCCACTAATTAGTCTAATTACCTTTTCGTTTTCCTAATTGCGGGGCCCGGGTGGCCCAGACCCAATCCGAAGCCCAGATGACAGGAACCCGAGCCGACGAACTGTCGCGAACCGCCGTCAAATAGGATCTAAGCTCGTCGTGCTGTTCCATTACAAGCTATTCTTGTTCCTGGCCGTGCATGCGTCCGCTGGCTTTGGGACGCGATGCCTCCACCGCAGGACAAGGTGGAGCGGCACCTCGGCGGCGCATAGCTCTGGCATGGCGGCCCCCTCTCGACGACGAACGGAGGCCGGGAAACGGAGATGGAGGAGAATGTGCCGTAGTCGGCGGCGATGGAGCGTCTGGCAGACCGGGGGAATGAATGGACGAGGACGACATTTCCATCGATCCGATCGATATTCACTCGCGATTCATTCTGGTTCGGCAGCTCGGGCTCGTCATCTAGGCTTTGGATTGGGTCTGGGCCACCCGGGCCCCGTGATTAGGAAAACGAAAAGGTATTGAGACTAATGAGTTTGCTTTAAGATTCGTGCCATTTTTGAAAAAGGCTCTACCGGAGCAGTTCTCTTACATAAAATTTAATGACAAAATCTTTTTGACAGATGAATGCTCATTTCAAGACGAATCTAATGAGTCTAATTAATCTATGTTTTGGTACAGTGATGCTACAGTAACCATCATTTAATTATGGCTTAATTACCCTTATTAGATTCGTCTCGCGAATTAGACCCGAGGTTCTACAGTTAATTTTGTAATTAAACTTTATTTAATACTTTTAAATAACAAAATCTATTATCTTAGTATTTGAAGAGAAAAAGGAGCCACCACGTTCGCTTTCAAGACCACGAAATTACCACGTTAATCAGAGAAAAAACAAAAATATGAACCGTTGGATTTTATGAAGATTGAACGGACAAAATTTAACTAAATAGTCCATGCCAAGTATCCCGTATATTTTAAGAGTCTATAAGCAATACAACTCCTTATGCTCTATTTCCTTTTTACTAATCTTACTTAAGGGGCACCGTATCTTTATGAGGGCTACGAGCCTACGACACGCCTCCATCGTCGCTCGGGCAACTCACGTCAGCGCGGCTCCAGATAAGAAAAGTAGAAGGCCGTGGAATTTGTGGCCCCGTTGACATGAAGTGGTTGAGTCGCTTGATGTGGATGCCTTGGGCCTCGCCAGTAGAAGCCGTGGGCTCAAGGCGACCGGCATGATCGAAAGACTCGACATGCGCGAGAGAAGAGGCTTCCGCGGTGATGAGTGAGAGCTTCCCAACACATCGCATGGCGGCTGTGCAGAGCATGATGCGTTGCCAGCGGTGGACGAAGGAGGTGGAAGCGGCGGCGGCACAAATACCGTTGCCTTTCTCTCTCTGTTTTTTTTTCACTGTCTGGAGCCACGCCAACGTGAGATGCGTTTAGCCGCGCTGTGGTTGCTAGCAGCCGAGCAGCTGGCCATGCGTTGGATGAGAAACAGCGTCCACACGGCAGAACCGGGAGCAGGTTGGCCCAGCGAGTATTTGAGTACCGGACGCATAGAATCTTTTTTCCCGGCCAGATCGACTTCTTGGTGCCATAGCCATACGATAGCATGGTTGATTACAGAGGAAGACGGATATTGCACAGCAACCGCAAGGTGATGAGCACCTGCTGGGATGACGCACCGAGGGGCGCTCGGCTGTACGGTCATCGAGATGGCCCTAGGACACGCGCCATGGAGCGACATGGACAACGTCCTCACCGCAATCTACCGGATCGGGTACACAGACGCCAAGCCAGAGGTGCCGTCATGGTTGTCCAAGGAGGCCAAGGACTTCCTGGACGGATGCGCCAGCAGAAGCACCGTCCCCCAAGAACACATTGGACGACGTGTTCTGACACTCGGACACCGACGATGAGGCCCACGAGATGTCGACGAGCTGGGCCGAGAGGATTGAAGCATTTTTTTACCTCAACCTTGCCGGACTAGGTCTCCGACACGATAGCTGGATCAACCTGCAGAGTGAGCACTCCGGAATCGTCGAAGCAAAATGGGGGACGTGACGGATGTATGAGCCAGCCGCCGCTGAGTATACTTTTCCTGGGCCGAACCAGAGAAGGAGATGTAGATGAGGTACACGAAAGGTAGGGGAACGCGCTGCGGGACAGGAGCAGCGTGCCGGCGAGGTCGGCGCCCCCCACCTGGTGCGACCGCCCATCCGAGGCGCACTGCTCGGTCGGACTGAACCGTGGAGGCACCACCATGGTGTTGTGCGTCCGTGAACAGAGATGGAATAATGGTGAACTCAAACTTTGAGTGTGGCAGGGATGAGCTGTATACGAGGTTTGGACTCCAGTGAATGCAGCAGACATTTTCCTCCTTTTTTTTTTGAAGAAAATGTGGCAGACATTAGCCTCTCCCCAGACCGTCACTTGATCAGCTGGACAAGTAACTTACTTCCTCAAATGAAGGGGGCGATGAGATACATGATGATACAGGGTAGCATGGGGGTTCGATTTGTGGTTTCCTTTGGCGCGATTCATTGTTGCGTGGGAGGTGAAAGAAAATTGAGACTACCATCATGTTGGCTCATACAGTTGAGGGAGCTGAGGTGACAAAGATCTCACATATGAACCGTAAATTGAGAGTACCATGGAAGACAATCATCAATTGATGGCGTGCAAATCTTAAGCGATAACCAGGTCAAAGAAACATTATAGGTGATGATAAGAAAAGTAGTGTGTGGGAAGGATCATGAGGGAAACTTTTAAGGGACTGTAGCAAAGACCAGCATGGAGGAAAGGGCCACACTCAACATGGCAGACATGGTGTCGTCATGCTTACGACCAAAAGAAATCGGCCAGGCTCCCAGGCCTCTCAGAGGTTCAAGGTTCATAGGAGTGTAAGGTAAATAATAAAGTGTTATTAGCTAATATATTCACAATGTAACTCATGACAAGTAAATTTGAAAATTTATACTATACTCATAGTGCAACTCATGAGAATTTTATTAGCTAGAGTTGCACTGTGATTTTTTTTTTTTCAAAATTAAGGATGCGCAATCATTTTAACATGTGCAATTTGAAACAAAATTAATATTAGTCATAGAATGTCTAGCCGCGCAATTTGCACGGGCCACCTTGCTAGTTCTCTTTAATTTGATATGACCTTTCTAAAATTTAGACTCTTGAAAACGAATACCCCTCCCTCAAGTGGTGGTGCCGGCCAGCTCATGTCGCTGTGGGCGGTCAGGAGACTCCAACATGGCCACGGGACGCGGATGAGAGGACACGTGGACCTTATGCGTGATCATGACCCAACCACCTTTGCTGCTCGGCGGCAGTCGGCGCATGGCGCATGGCTTCGTTCATGATCGTTGGCACGGCACGTCGTCGGCGAACGACCGTCGCCGTGCTACGATATCAGCATCACGAAATACGTGTACTCGTAGATCGTATCTTGCACACACTAGATAAAACGCTTCATCAGATTTCAAAACCTGCAACCGGCATAAATTTTTGGACATGAATTTATCACGAGTATGCTTGACAACTGATCCGCGCAATCCCAAAAGAGAACGAGTATTTCGTTTCTTTCAAGAGAACGAGTATTTCGTTTCTTTCCCATCACAAAAAGGAGCGCCGAACATGTTCCACATGTCGGCGTCACGGCCGCCATGCCCATACTATACCCTCGTGACGAGTACTTTTCCATCACACACGTGATAAACAGTTTCAGATTTCAGAATTAGCATGTTCGCCTCGCTGCGAAGCAGCCGTTTTACTGTAGCTGCTGCAGAAGAAATAACTGCGAACACTGTAGCTGCTGCTGAAGAAATAACTGCGAACACTGTAGCTGCTGGAAAACAGCTGCTGCAATGCAGCGAGGCGAACAGGCTGCAGGACTGTACGCTGTTTAGCTGGTGCTAGGGGTGTTCAAAGCCGGGTTGCTCAACCCGCCAACGAAACCGGCAAGACAGCTAATAACTACGGATTACTGTTCATTGAATAGGGTTACTGTTCCTCCGTAGGCTTGCCGGCAGACGGCGGGTTCGCTGCCGGGTTCGTCAACCCGGCTATGAACACCCCTAGCTGGTGCCACACGGGTCCCACATGTCAGCTTTGCACTGGCTGCGGCGCCACGAAAGGCCTTTGCTTTGCTTGCTTCCCTGCCGGCGCGAATGGCTCTCGTCACCGGCTCCTACGAGCGCTACATCTGGGGCTTCTCCCTCAAAACAGCATCGAAAATGATGGGGTAGAGTACCTCTTTCGTAGCTCAGAAGCAGTGGCGTATCTAGGATTTTAGCTCATGGTATGCCGAGCCAATACTCCATTGAACAATTCCGTAAATTATTATATAGTTCATCCAAGCAACACAATATACAAGTAGTATAAAATTATTAAGTGTGATAATACATTCAAAAAAGTTTCATAAAAATAGATTTAAATTTTAGAGTCACTTGGTTCAGTTGAAAGAAACATTAATTTTAATATAATAGTTAGTATATTTAAAAGAGTTTGCACACTTATACTAGTTTATCATTACATGACAACTTGTCCTTTTTTGTTCGAGAAACTGCATGCAAGTATACAACCGACTGATTCTTCACCGATTTTGAACCGACCAAGTTAAATGGAAATTTTGATTGCAAACCTGGACTACACAATTGGTAAGTTCGAGGGCTCCCGTGCACGTCAGCAGCTTGCGCCCAGAGGCAACGCTGGCACGGGTACGCGATCACGAACGCGCGAAGACATGTCGCCCAGACTCGGAGACGGAGAGACGACGTCGGAGTCGGGACTCAGGGTCGAAGATGATCAAAACTAATCAGGCGGAGTCGTCGCATCATGCGAATCAATTTCTTCTCTGGTTGCAGATGGCTTCACGATGGCCAAATCTGCAGGGTATGCCATGGCCAACCTGGCATACCCTGTAGATACGCCACAGAAGCATGGATTATGGTAAAGCAGAATATCGTGTGAAAGGCCCTTTTTATTATCTTGTTGCCACAGTAGAAAAATGTAACGGCCATTGGTGAAGGTTCAATATAGGTCGGTTTTGGGATGTGTAGGTATCTGCATTGGGGACGACTGGCTTCCGGTGACCCGAAGTTACGCCACTTTCGGTCACCCTTACTTTTTAAGAAGGAAACCGGTAGGTTTCTTGTACAGCTTCTTCCCCGACACTCTTCTTCCTCGCGCCGCGCCTCCAGGCTGCCGCCCCGCTGCCGCTCGTCTCCAGGCTGCCCCGCCCCGCCCCGCCCTCGGCCGCCGCCGCGCGCGGCCCCCTCGCCACGCCGCGCCCTCGGCCGCAGTACGCCGCCCCGCGGCCACCGCGCCCTTGCCGGCGCGCGCCTTCGCGTCCGCCGCGCCCTGCCGCTCCAGTGCCCCGCCGTCGACGCCGCAGCCGCGCCCTGCTGGCTGCTGCCCAGCATCACCACCGCCCCACGCTGGCACCGCTGCGCCACACATCGTTCTTTTGGATTGAAGGCAGTAGCAGTGCCGCACACGTGCTCCTCGCATTTTTTACGAGCTTCTGCTGTTCGCTGCTGCTGCTTGAAGGATAACGGAGCTAATGTGGGCATCCGGCCGCTTCGTTAGAAAATAAAAAAAGGTGACGTGTTTAAAAAATATGAGGTAATTACTCTTTAAGTAATTGATGTGTCAATAAAGGTTGTAATTCATCCAAGAGGTGAGCAGTCATAAAACAAATGACCAATAATCAATAGATGATGAGTCACAAAAAAGAAACCATGGGGTTGATGAGCACCAAAAATGTGTGATAAAAAAAAGACGAGTCATAAAAAATTTTGAGTCATCATGGAGTTGATGAGCCAAAAAATGAGTCATCAAGAAAAATTGTTGAGCCAATAAGAGGATGATGAGTCATAAAACAAAAATTGATGAGTCACCGTGACAAAAAAAAAAAGAGTCATCAAGAAAAAAAGTCAACATGAACGTGTGATGCGTCATCTCAGAAAAAAATGAGTCAACGTGAAGGGATGATGAGTTATCTCAGAAAAATAATGAGTCATCAGGAGGAAAAAATGAGTCAACATTAATGGGTGATTAGTCATTTCAGAAAAATAATGAGTCATCATGAAAAAATTGAATCAACATGAACGGGTGATGAGTCATTTCAGAAAAATAATGAGTCATCTGGAGAAAAAAATGAGTCAACATGAACGGGTGATGTGTCATCTCAGAAAAATAATGAGTCATCAGGAGGAAAAAAAAATGAGTCAACATTAATGGGTGATGTGTCATTTCAGAAAAATAATGAGTCATCAGGAGAGAAAAAATGAGTCAACATGAACGGGTGATGAGTCATTTCAAAAAATAATGAGTCATCAGGAGAAAAAAATGAGTCAACATGAACGGGTGATGAGTCATTTCAGAAAAATAATGAGTCATCAGGAGAAAAAAATGAGTCAATATGAACGGGTGATGAGTCATTTCAGAAAAATAATGAGTCATCAGGAGAAAAAAATGAGTCAACATGTACGGGTGATGAGTCATTTCAGAAAAATAATGAGTCATCAGGAGAAAAAAATGAGTCAACATGAACGGGTGATGAGTCATCGAGAAGTCAAATGAGTCAACAAAAAGGGAAAAAATGAGTCATCTCATAAAAAAATAGTGAGTCATCAAGAAATCAAATAAGTCAACATAAACATGTGATGGATCATTTTAAGAAAATAACGAGTCAATAAGAAAATTATGAATCATGAAATTTGATGTGATGAGTCACAAAAAATAATTAATGAGTCATTGTGGAGTCAATTGAACAACAAATGAGTGATAAAAGAAAATTGATGAATCATCATAAGACTAGTGAGTCATTATTTTTTAACTTTTAAAAAATATTATCAAAATATAGGCAAGTGAGATCTAGTTGAAGATTTCATCGCGAGGAACGCAGTGATATAATCGGTTTTTGAATTGGATACACGGTTTGCGTTCTATGCATTTTTTAAGTTACGTGAATCTTTCTCAATCTGGTGGGCCCGTGTCCGTTGACGACGGTTCTTGACAACCGCGTGTTTTTCTCCCACCCCCACGTGCATTGGTGTGAACACAAATAGTTTTTGCCTTTTATGGAGTGACCCTCCCACTAAACATTGGTGTGAATACATCCAGGTTTTGCTTTTTATGATGTGACCGGAAGTTCTTTAATTTTGGTGACCGGAGTATAGACGGAGCCTCTGCATTGGCGTCCTGGGGAGGGTTCCTTAATCCTTAGGGATTTTTGATTCATTCACAATTCCTACAATGTTAGTCAAGTAAACACCCAACTTGGATGGCACTTACTTGATGGTGGCAGCGACTTCACTTTCTAGCTAGTTTGTGAAAACGACCGATGAGAACTTATAGCGATGCACGTAAAAAGAGGCCAGTACGTTTTGAAAGCTATATGGAACACCCAGGCAGACTTGCGTGATCCAACACAACAAATGTTCAATACAACATATGAAAACAAATATTAGTGATCGAGTAGGTACTACCATAGTTGCTAAGGACAATATATAATATGATAAAGTATATAATAAGATGACATACACCAAGGAGCTAGTATTTAACAGTATTTAACACGACAGTGTTGTAGCTTAAGAGTTGGTTTCTGGAGAAAACCCGCACAATGCCCCCAAAAAAGAAAAAATGAATGCTTATGCTTTTACTTATGTTGTTTGGGTGTATATATAATATATATATGATAAAAAATGTTTTAATACTCTCTGAAAAATGATTATGCAAAAAAAATATAGTCTTGTCCTCCTATTGTCCTAAATAAAATCTTCTTCAACTTCAGACAGGCTAGTTATAAAAAGAAAAATGTATTGACTAAAGTATATCACTTTAGCATTGGAGACATTTAGAATTGGATATGTCAATTATAAGAAAGGGATGTCATAGCACTAATAAAGAAGTGATCAAAGGCACTATATTTGTTTTGGGTGTGTAGAAATAATAAAAAATCTATGACATATGCTGGTAAAATAGCGCACATGAAAGTTCAATATTGTCAGAAATATTGTGAAAGTATCTCATTAAGTCGTGCAATATTGTTCATCTTTATATTAGAAGCCTCTTCCATAGCGACTACTTGTCTTGGAGAGATCAGACACCTTTATGACATGCAATTTTTAACAGTATTTATGTAAATTTTTAAATTGTAATTGAATTGTATTAACTATGTTTCAGGTGCATAGTATTAATCGATTATTGTGTTTATGAAAGCCGTAAGAGGAAAAAGAAATCTCTTAAGGTAGTAGCTGAAAAGCAAAGAAAGTGGGAAGCTAAGCTACAATGTTTATTGGTAATACAGAAGAGAACACTAATAAAAATGTCTAGATATTGAAAAACGTTGAACAAAATCTTGGATTGCCTTATGAAAAAAATAATGATTCAATGAAATAGTATATTCTTAAAGAATCAACCGTGATCATCACACTTCTACAACATTCCTTGTTCTTGCATAAGTTTGATTCTATGATCAAAATGGCAATTGTACTCAGGGCATTAATAATTAAGGAATGTGAACTACTTCCTACACTATCCATTCCTTCAATTCAACATCTTTGGCTGATAGGTGATCATAAACTATTATGCCCAAAAGTTAAGAATAAGGTATTTTTTGTTACCAAATTTTCAAAAGCCTTATGTAGTCTATGTGAATCATTACTATATTTTTTTCAAAAGCCCAAAAGTTAAGAATAAGGTATTTTTTGCTTTTGTTGCTATTTTTGTGCTACTATTCAATTTTTTTATTATGTTTATGATATCAAGTTTTCCGTTACATATAAAATATTGAATTATTTTGATGACTCTTTAATTTGTTATTCAACACTAAGTAAAATGATGACTTCTTTCGATGTAACAAGGAAAGTGGGTCATTCTTCATTACATGGAGTTACCTTCAAGAATAGAGTTGTTCAGGACCAATATAGCATCAGGTGTATCTGGATCTAATTGTCAAAAATCAAATATATGACATTTTTGTGGAATCTCTTACACTAGAAAGTTTGCCCTCATAAATAAAAAACAAAATTGAAAAACTCTATTCTGTGGAAGACCCAAAATTTTTATAATGTGATGTTTCTATTTGTGCAACCAACTTTCCCTGGAAGATGCCAAATATCTTGTTTTTCATGATGCTTCTTTATATACTAGCAAAAGTACCCGTGCGTTGCCACGGGCTCATTCGTAAAAAAATCCATAATTAACTTAGTTAGTAATATGTGATTTTTTTACGATGATACATTTTTGTGCACAAAGAATAAAGGATGAGTAATCACAAGTGAACATAACAACTAATAACTTAATATTGGCGGAATTGAATAAATGAATGGATCAATAATTCCCTGTGTACACTGCATTACTGCATAATCAGAACTCAACATACTCAAAAGTCAATTAATCTGAAATGATGAGCCATTGCACAATGATAGTACTCATTCTGAGTAATAGAATCGCGGCACACGAGAACATTAACAAAGTTGGGGCACTAGAATGCTCAAACACAAGCTCCACTGAACCCAACAATACAACATGACTTGCAAGCTCATGTGCAACCCTATTACATGATCTACAACATCAATTAACTAAAAGTTCAGCAAAAGAGTTGTAGATAATGCTTCTACCTTCACATATCAAGACATCAGTCTACAAGATCAAAACTATAATCTTTTAGGTAAATTTGCCAACTCGTTTTCAAACACCAAATGTTCTATGCCGAAGTCCATAGGAAGTTCAATCCCTTCCATCATAGCACTCAGCATGTAAAGCATGCATTGTTGTTATTGTGCCCATACCACCAGTTACCACACATCCCCATGATCCAGCTCCTGATTGCATTGAAACAGCATCATCACAATTGATTTTCACATAACCCTCGTTATACAAGAGGGTGTATGTGGTAAAACTAAAGAATCAGCCTTGTCGTCAAAATAAACTGAGGAAAAAATTATCTAACTACAATGCATTATATACACTTAATGTCAGAGTTTGTACTACAAAGATAATTTTAAATTAATTTTTTCTTTCACACTTTATCAGATCATATATCTATACTATTACAGCTTATGTCACCTTTTCTGAGAAGTGCCGACCCAATCATGTTTACAACAACAACAACAACAACAACAAAGCCTTTTTTATCCCATGCAAGTTGGTACTCAACTAAAAAAAAATAGAGAAATAAAAGCTTTCCAAAACCTGTTGCATCAAACAAATAAATTGTGATTTAACCATGCACATGCCAATTCAATAATAATCATGCAAAGTTGGACAACACCTAAAGAGAATTAATATGCTTATCTGAAGCCATATTCAGAACTTATTTCATCAGTAGACAACAATTAGGAATCTGCTTACACCAATAAAATGTCCATTTCCTTCATAAATAGAAACATGTGTGTGCTTTAAACTCTAGGTCTTTGAAAAGAAATCCTTAAAAACTTAGAAGACAACAGCAAGGGCAGATTTGAATTAGTTTGCAGTAGATAAGCATACATAAGGGTGATGCTTTGATAAACTGACAGCACCAAATACCCCAGAAAAAGGGAAATCATAGAAGTTGGAGATTACATGTTAATGATAGATGAGAAAGGTTACCAAATGAACACCAAAGCAGCACCTGACTGCTACAGATGATGGGCCTTCATGCTTCAGATGCATATTCAATCCGCCCACTCATTCAATAAAAAAATCCAGGAAAAAAATACAGAGCAAATTGAGATATATTGTCAATTTGGCTCTCTAAATTAAATATTTCATCATTAATAAAGCATGAAAGTAAAAAATTCCGGGCAGAAACAAATAAACATTGACAAACTTGTATTGAACTAAAAATTTTCTAGTCATGCACTGAGCACTACTCATAAATAATAAAACGATAGGTAATGAAACAGCCAACAATAAAAAATAATTAGCATGGGCAAAGGATATTGCATTGTCCAAACATGGAAACTCAGGAACATCGTAACAGTGGTTTGGCTCCTTACTGCAGCCAGATTCAATCGAAACTGTTTAGAAAATCTTATTAATCAGGATGGCAAAGAAACTGTATTCAGCTAGCTATTACGCCTGAGGCAAGCAAGAAAGAACAAGGACATGGTTCAGCCTTGCTACTGTGATAGGTGGCATTGAGGTAATCCAAAGCTATACCTCAACCAAAATAAGAACTTGAGGAAGAAGAGCAACCTGTTGGTGCTCGTACTGCATCACCAATGCCATGGAGGCTCCGTGCCGCTGTCGAAGTTGTCTCGCTGAAGCAACCGTCGCACCAGGATGCCAGGGAGACCTTGAGGCTGGCGTCGTTGTCACTATCTGCACACTTGAAGACATTGTGCCTTGTTCTGTCGCGTCATACCACTATTTCCATGCCTGAAAAAATTAAAAGCATTGCCAAATACTACTCTATATGCTCAAACATGAACCTAGCAAATGATTTTTAAGTAAAGCATGCTTCTATTTCAGACAATGCTTGTCGATCATAATCTTCGACAATACAGATGGTCAATACTTTGTGTGGCATTCATGGGCTTAAAATCAGGCCATATAAGAAAAGATCAAAATAGCATATGTATCTGTGGCCTCATATGTAACCTTACATTTAACCCAGAAAGTAAACAGTATTCAAGAAGAAACTAATGATACCTGGGATGATTTATTCAAACCTTCTTGATTTTGAAAAAAAAAATCCACAATCTATTGATGAGCAAGTAGGCCATTATGAAAAGTTACCACATGGTTTATGTGGCAAGCAGCACTCCAGGACGCCTGCAATGAATCAACGCCCGGAAATCAGTTAGTTTCATGTAAACAAACCCACCTCTAACATACCATGAAAGTATTTAATTGACACATAAACTGATTAGTCCCCACTTATTGCTCCTGCCAGCACAAGATCATGAAAAATTAAAATTCAATCTATGCATAGGATTGATATAGAAAGCTGCAAACTGACTCTATAATTGATCCTCCTGATAGATATCCCACCTTTTAGGATAATACCAAAAAGGAAAACAGGTGTTGAATTATATGTCTTAGTGATGCCATTAAGCACCAAGGACAACTATAGATAAGCTATGGATGCACGCATCCAGAAAAGAAAACATCCCAGCAACTTTCTTGAGCTTGCAATGGCTATAAGCATCATGAAAGCACCGATCAACAATCAGGCATATACAGTAACCTCATTTTACAAGTTTCTATTCTATTCAATTCAACAGGCATGCACAACAAAGTAAAGAGGAAAAAAAGAGGTTCCCTTCCCAACTTGACTACCTGAGAGTGAACACAACATGAGGTCTAATGACCCGATGACCACCATCAGGCATCTGAGGAGCTTGATAGGCTTGCCGGCGGAGCGCGGCAGAATGACGCAGTTCTAGGGCAGCTCGTTCACATGCCTGAGGATCCGGCCGGGCTACAACCTGGTATCCTCAAATAGGCAGTCTGCATCAAATTGGGGAAATTGGTAGGCAATCAATCAGAAAAAGGGATCAAAGAAAAAAAAAATCAGGAATCTGAAAAAGCGAGGTGTTCATCTTCTTCTCTGCAAGGACGCAGTGGAGATGCTCTCCATGGCGTCCCAGAATGCGTACTCGCCGGCGTCGGCCACCCGACAATGACGGACGGCCTCGAACCCGTACGCCGGGCGCGCGGGCAGACTCCATTGCAGCAGCGCACCCAGAAGAGCTTCCCGACGTCGGCGTCCGTCCCCGTGACGCCGCCGAGTCACACGCCGCAGGGGAGCCACGGCGCGGTGTGGGAGCAGGAGGCACCGGCGTCGGCGGCGATTTGGATTGGGATCGGGAGAGGGGAGAGGAGCACTTCGCGAGGGGAAAAAACAGAGCGCCCATCAGGCGTGCTTGCGCCCCTCTGCGGGCCCCCAGCGACGGCGACGGCTGGAGCGAGGGAGCCGACTCGGGACGGGCAGGGAGCGGCGGCGGCAACGGGCAGAGCGAGGGAGCTGAGAGCGCCTGCATTTTTTTTCTTTTTTTTTAACCAGGTGGGGTGGGCTCCACCTGTCGGCGCCGATTTTTCACGGCAGGAAGGCAAGTGTGCGACGCACGTGAACTCAGAAGCAAAATAATAGGAGTAGAGATTGAAGGCTGCACTCGTCTTTTGGGGTCCATGATAATAGACATTAAAGCTATCTCCGATAATGATTATCTTATCACCGGACTCTATTGCATTCACTTTCTACTGGCGTAAATTGGTATGTGGACTGTATTGAATCACCTCCTTACTTCTATTAAGGTTACCTCGTACAGCAAGGAGTGAGCGGCGAGGGGCATGCCCCCCCCCCCCCCCCCCCCCCCCCCCCCTCAATGCTCCATGCACCCATGGTTTGCACCCTTAAAATCACCATGTAAATTAGAAGAGCATTCATCACCACCGTTGCTTGTGCCTTTTTCTTATAAAATAAGATGATCGGAAAACCTTCCTAGTGCTCCTGTCCCTGACAGTGACGGCTAGGAAAAACTTGAGGACTCTGAGAAGGAAGAGGAAGACGAGTATTGTTGTGAATGTTAATTAAGAATCAAACCAGTTGTAACATTTTATATTCCTTTCTTCAGCACGTACTTTATATATCTACAATTTACTTTAATTTTCACACTTTATCAGCACGTACTTCTCTTCTCGGCGAGATCCTTTTTGGAACGCGCAAGCATGTGGCTTCTCGGCGAGAACAAGAACAGAGGCTTGGTGAATCATTGGCCTCGTGAGTCGGAACGAGAAAACTCGCCGGAGATGTTAGCATCTCTCCGTAGAAGAACAGAGGCACGCAGGCCTCTACATATAGAAAACCTCATCAACAGCGATTGGAGAGGGGAAAAAATATGCCAACGGGATGTAATTAAAGCAACATCATTGCTTACCATCTCTGATTGTGTTCTGAATCACGGAGGAGGAAACTGCCGGCCATATGGTTCACTTGCCACCGTCGAAGTTGTCATCGTGCCCTGGGATACGGCCACCGTACGTGTGCACCATCTCCACTAGGGGTGTTCAAAGCCGGGTTGCTCAACCCGCCAACGAAACCGGCAAGACAGCTAATAACTACGGATTACTGTTCATTGAATAGGGTTACTGTTCCTCCGTAGGCTTGCCGGCAGACGGCGGGTTCGCTGCCGGGTTCGTCAACCCGGCTATGAACACCCCTATTCTCCACCACAGCATACGACGCGGACTCAGGTTCGGATAAGGAACAGGCCTCGGCCATGGCATCCTCTCTCCATCAGTAATCCTCAATGGATTTAGAGACGACGGTGGTGGATCCTCGGTGGCGTTGCCTTGAGACGCTCCCACGATTGATCGATCGATCCGGCAACCCCGACACGGTCGCTCCGGTAGCGTCAAAACGGCCAACAACCGGCAGCGTCTCTTCGCACGTACGGCTGTAGCGCTCCACGGGCCACGGCGCTGCACGCGATGGCCGGCTCCCGGTGGGTGAACCGCGCCGCCTCCGCGACATGGCGCGCGACCACCGCGGTTCCGTATAGACAAGTAAGTGTTCTACCATCTGTCACTGGTTAGCACAGAACAGTAAACACGTGAATTGCAGCTAATCCCTCGCCAAAAAAGAGAGAGAGTGAATTGTAGCTAATCGCCAGCAAGAACAGAGCACACGCTGCATGGCCTGGTGCCATTGAACATCAGAAGGATGGTTTCAGCTACTAAGCTACCATCTACAAGTCCTACCTTTGTATTTGCAGTGCATAAATGTCACCATGTGCTACCAGAAGCTACAATGGTATACTATATGATGTTTAACTCTTTGCTGATCGTGAAGATCGAGCACTGATGGCAGATGTCCCAAAAACGCCATGCATGTTGGCACCTCTAGAAATAGAGAACTTTTACGGTCCCTCATACTAACTAGTATTTTTCTGAAATACTAGCTAGTATTGTTGAGGGTAATTATGAAATTAAAGTAATATTTTGTTAATCTCCTAGGGAGATAGAAAGAAGGCGGCGGGTGCTGGAACAGAAAAAGAACACTAACACTAGCAGCCAATACGAAGAACATTGCTTACAAATTTTTTAACCTTAAATGAATATGGAAGTTTTGATCTGATCTTTTGGATCAGATTGTTCGTGTATCTACTCCACCGTGTAGTATGCATAGTATACACTAGGAAGGGTGCGATGGCATATTTACATACTAGGATGGAAATTTCACAAATTGATTTTTTTACTGTCTTCCCTAGATCTAGAACCCTAGCCGCCAGTGCATAAAGCTGATCGGGACTGGAACGAATCAGGGCACATGCGATTGATATCATGCATGTAATGACCAGATTAGGTATGTAGTCCATGCCAAGGTCTGCTACATGTTCTTGTGCTGCTTTCGCTCGCACATCCCGTCGGCACAGCAGTGCCGCCGCGCTAGATGCAGCCGTACGCGCGGCTGGGAATGAAGGAAACAAAAGAGAGGACGCGGCTGAGAACGAAGGAAATAGAAAAGAGATTTGGTTAGGGCATATATGCAGTTGTTGTTTGCCCCACTGATCGGCTTTAATTTGTTGCAACACGAAGAACCCTAATCCTATAGAACTTCGGTACAAAAAGAACCCTAAGCCATCAAAATAAGATTAATTACTAAACAAAATGTTACAAACTGATGAATATTGTAACCTCATGATAAAACAATAATTACTAGTCTGTCGTTATTTCTTGCCTCATTGTAACCATATAATTACTAGTTTGCCATGAATACTAGCTAGTACTGATGAGAGAGAGTAAATCAATTTAAACCGTCGGATCATAATACTAGCTAGATTTTTAAATAATACTAACTAGTATGGGGAACAGTAAAACATCGTGGCCTTGAAGAGTGTATCTTGTCCTGCAACTGGTATAGGCGACCTATAATGCGCGCTGAAACGTCAGTGCAGGGCACCGTCGGCTGCACAATGAACGGTTCTTTTTTTTTGAAATGCACAATGAACGGTTTTGAAGTGCCTTGGTTGGCCGTCGGGTTGGAGATTTGCCCCCTCCCTTGCAAGCCCGATCAACGGGCAACCCTTCAAGCGCAAATGCCGAGCCACGCGTCTCTTGAGATGTGCAGGAAGGAATCGTCGCGCCGGCGTCGAAGGGCCCACATGTGCATGGCTCACTGATCATGCATATGGAAGCCCTCCCGGGCAGCATTTTTTTTTGATAATTAAATGACTTTATTGCTGTCAACGACAGATCACAGTTACCGGAGAGAAGTTTCCCCAGTTTACAAGTGGAAATGCCTGTAGAACAGGGCATTGATCTTGGTGTGCCAAGTGTCGGCATGTGAAAACACAATTTGAAATTGAGTCTGATCAACGGGCAGCATTGAGTGGTCGCCGGAAACGGCCCTTGCCGCTATAACGCCCAGTCCACTCTTGTCCATGAAATCAGCTGAATGGGAACAAGTGGCGATGCCAGGTGCACTGGCACCAGGCTAGGAAAAATAATTAGCAATGTGAAGCTTGTTAGGACCGGGTAATTGTTCAAAATTTAGGCAGAAAAAGAGTGCTCGTACTCATCTACACTAGCAACAAAAGTCACGTACGTGACGATTGGAATACATATCACAAACAACGCGAGGATTTATGCTCATGTTATGCTTAGAAATAGAAATGTTTGCTGCTATGTTTAATTTGTAATTCTGGTCGCATGTTTAAAATAGAAAAACTGGACCAGCCTGGTGAGGGCGTATTTAAGCTACTGTAAAATTGAGATATTTAATTTAGCATTTTTAATTAAGGCATACGCCCCTTTGTCGTCCTGTGGTGCATGAAAGTTCGGAAGGCCCTCGCACGCGTTCAAATGAGCAGAATTACAAATATAGTTTCTTTAATAAATGTCTGAAATTTATTCATTAGACAAATTATATCTTCTGTTACTTGTTACATGTGACAATACTTGTTACATGGATGTCTCAATGACATATGTAATTCACACGCAGTTTGGTTTGTGACACATGCAACTAATCTCGACACCATCGGTAATACGACAAGTGCCATCATCATACTTTTCCTTGATGCAGTACTTTTTGCAACGCTTGCTCTGGAACCCAATGAACGGAAAGCAAGCGATACCGCTATCTGAAAAGATCCAGCAAGCGGGATTGTCCGTGACATTCCTAACCGTACTTGCCACATGACCTAAGAATCATTTAAATAAAAATTAGACCCGATTATCATCCGATAGATCATAAAGGACGGCCACAAAAGATTTTCACGCGCGCCATGTGTACGTTTGAGGGCTAGGAATAGAAGAAGAATCATCGCCTGCTTTTGGGAAACATTTAAATTGACCAACAAACTTGAGGGTGGCCGCTAAGAGCATCTCCAAAAGCCTCTCTAAAACTAATTCTAAATTCTCCTGATTTAGCTAGTCTCTATAATAGAAACCATAAAAAAAATTGAAGGAAACCAACAGCCTCTTTAAACAAACTCCAAATCTATTTTCAAATTCACCACGTCATCAGTGGGCCCTATTTTTCTTCCCCTCCAGGCGTGCCTTCATCCTCCCTTGTGATATTTTTTCTCATCTGGTCCGTTTATTCCTTTCCGTCACGCCCCTGCCGATCTCCCCGATCCAGTCTGCTGTTCTTCTTTCTTCCTGCTGGTTGACGAGAGCACGACACCAGAAACGTGAATTCGCAGGAGCCTCACAGATACCCGTGCGTTCAGGCAGTCCAGTCCAGCAGTAGCATAAAACTGCAGGGTAACTGAACTCATTTAACATCAGTCCAGTCCAGCAGCAGCATAAACTGAATGCTCAATGAAAAATTTCAGAGCTGCTACTACTGTATTCCACCACATAAACTGAGCCAAATTTCAAGCTCTATATTAGCACTAGAAAAAAGAGAGATATCCTTGCACTAGCTTCTTTACATCGAACTGAAATTCCTGACTACAACAGCACATAGAATAGCTGAATCTTCAATGACGAATTCCAGAGGTGCTACTACTGTATTCCAAATTAGTAGACTGGAGCCAAATTCCTGACCAGATTTTGAAACAGATCAACAGGATTCTTCATCTATTGACAGGGTAAACATAGCAGGGTCTTCTTCCTCGATGTTGACATAGGTTTCATCAGCAAACAAATCCTGGGACAGCGGGCCAACTAATCTAGTGGGAGTAGCAGGAAGAACACGACAGCGAAACAAATCATGCCTTGTTCGAAAGAAATCAGTCCTCGTTGGACCGCCTTGATGGTGCCCTGGCTTCCCTGCCCCGTCGAATTGGGGCATCACAAATTCATCTTGGGGATTTCATTGGCCGTGCTTGCACGACGAAGAGAACTCGAACCCCAGCACAGCTATGTGAGAGAACTCGAACCTCAGTGCGGCTATGTGAGAGAACTCTCGAACCCCAGCGCGGGAAGAACCGAAGAAGGGACGGGGAACGCCACCTGGACGCGGGAAGAAGGCGCGGAGGGAGCGTTGGCGAGCGAGACGCCCTCGCCATTCGTAGCTAGCGAGAAGTGCGGGATGGAGGCGACGCTATTTTGCTGAGCCAGTTAACGATGCTGTTGGAAAGCGATTTTGGTGAATATTAGCCAAATATGGAGTTGGAGAGCATTTTAGAGAGGCTTTTGGAGATGCTCTAACAGTGTGTTGTTGGCCGAGACAGATAAAAGGGTGTGTCTTTTATATGCTATAGAGCAGTGTTATGATAATTTAGCAATTAGTAGGTTGCAATAAATACCAGTTACAAATAGCATGATGATATTTCCCCATTCAGTGGGAGCATGTAATTGGTACTATGTTTTGTCGGTGAAATTTAACTAAAATGCCCCAAGTCTTGGCTGGCTACAAAAGGATGCCAAGGGAGGCATTTTCATCATACATAGTATATACATGACTGAGAAGAGCAGGCAGCTTCCATTGTAATTTCGAACGAGAAAGAGTAAGGCTAGTCCCAACCATGAGTTTTCACAAATGGAAGTTACATATGTCTATTACGATTTAGTATACACTACTGTCATGGAAGACATATGTAACTCAGTAACTAAAGTTTCACTTTCACCACTTTACAAAATGCCATTGGACCAATTCGGAGGTGAACTGAATTTCTAAGGTACCTGCTCTGTAGGTGCCCGCTTATTCCTTCTGCGAATCCTCCTCAGCATACCATACCATTCATATGTTCGTAGAAGGAAGCATACTCTGTTTTCATATTGCTTTTTGTTTCCTCGGTTTCACATGAAAGCTTGAGTCTCTAGCTATTTGCCGCGTAGAAGCAGCAGATGGCGAATTGGCGACGCGATGGAGCAGGCGACTGTGGCCGACCTCCCTCCCACACCCACGACGGTAAAGCTCGCACTTCCCCGGCGTCGGACATGAAGCTCCAGCAGCAGTTCAGTATTCAGCCTGCTCGACGCGACGGCCACCTTCACGCACGCTGATGGCGCGGCGGTACAACATGCCATGACTCATTTAAGCAATTGATACTACTAGAAGGCATGACGACATGCAGCTGTTGCCGCGCACTTGAAGCATGCCATCATCATTCACAGGGAACAGTTGTGCACTTCTCGGCACACGCGCACGTCTCACTCCCACGCGTACGTGACTCGTGACCGGCGCCAGTGAACTCGCCGCCACCCTGCATGCCGTGTCCGTGCCTCGCCGTCTTCTTGTTTGACCGGCGCGTAGTAGGAAGAGATCGAGCAGCAATGGGACGTGGGGGAGACAGACATACACGTACGTCCACGGCCAACTTCTCGCCGGACAACGCGCCCTCAACTTGAAGGTTGACCACGCCGCCACGGTCCCTGCATCGATCAGAGCCGGTCAGTGAATCTCCACTGGAAAAGGCAAAAATGGTGCTAATATTTGAGGCCGGCGGAGGTTGCCTGGATCTTGACGGAAGCTGCGGCGGCCGTCAGATCGTTGAGAGCGGCGGAGAGAAGGCTAGGAAGAGTGATGATGTCATGGCTCGCTCTGCAAGGACAACTCAATGGTCCAAGCTCCATGGGCGATGGCGGCCAAGCTTCCGCATTGGATCGGATCGACCAGTTCACGGATTGCTCTGGAAAGGACAGAGGTAAGGTGGTGGCTGGTGGTCAAGCGCAGCAACAGATGCAGGGCATTGCAATGGCCAATGGAAGATATATACAATCCAGCAGAGCAGAACTACTTACTGTAGACAAGTGTTCTACTCTCTGTCGCTGGTTAGCATACAACAGTGAACACGTGAATTGCAGCTAAATCCGTCGCCCCCCCCCCAAAAAAAAAGGAGAGAGAGAGTAGCTAAAAACCAGCAAGAACAGAACACACGCTACATGGCCTGGTGCCATTGAACATCAGAAGGATGGTTTCAGCTACTAAGCTATACCATTGAACATCAGAAGGATGGTTTCAACTACGGTAGGACCTCCCCTCGCTCCCCCTCTCTCACATTGTAATCTGACTTGGTTCTGTGCTATCTATAAAGGTTCAGGTAGGCTTTTAAGCATACCGTAGTTGCCTAAAAAAAAAAAGATCAAGCACTGACCACATGGTACATGGCCAAAAAGAGCCATGTTGGCACCTCTAGAAATAGGTAACCGCAAACATTGTGGCCTGAAGAGTGCATCGTTTCCTCCACCTGCTAGAGACGACCTCCAACTGCTAGAGACGACCAAGGTACAATGAGCGTTGAAACGTCAGTGCAGGGCATCCTCGGTGCCACCATGAACGGTTCTGAAGTGCCTTGGTTGGCCGTCGCCGTCGAGTTGAAGATTTCCCCCCTCCCTCGCAAGCCCTATCAATGGATAACCCTTCAAGATGCACAGGAATCGTCGCACATGGATCAGAGAAGGCCAGATCTTCTGTAGTGACTGTAGGTAAATCATTATATTTGAGGTGCATGGTCGGTGCTGTCCACCTAAGACAGCCAGAGTGGCATCTTCTTGAAAGTAACCCCGTAGCCAGGCCCGGCCCTCAGCCAGTGCCAACGGGGCCGCCGCACTGGGCCTCCGAAAATAAGGGGCCTCCAAATTCAGATACAAGCAGTATACATGTTTGGCCTGCTGCGCTAGTTTTTTTTTTGTTCTCCAACCACACACAGGCCTGCAAAGTGCCAACCAAGCCCAAAATAATCAAACATCACGCACAGGCCTGATCAAGCAAGGCTGAAGCCCACCCGACTGGCCTCTTTTCCAATAGCAGGTTTATGTACAGAGGAAGACCAATCGATCAATCAACTCGACAACTCCTCGTCTCCTTCCTCCACCGCCTGCCCGCCTCCTCGACTTCTAGCAAGATGCCACGGCAAATCGCCGGCCTGCCTGCCCTGCCCGATTGCCAATTTGCCATCGTCGGGTCAAGGTTCAAAATCTTCCTCAATCACATTCGCTTGTCTATTTTTTCCTAATAGTTAGGCATAGTCAAGTTATTTCAATTTTATATCAGTTTTCTTTTCAGTTTGTAGGCAGGATTCTTGTCACCAATCGAATCACATGTCTTCCGGTAGAAAGTTTGCACCCGGCAGTGAGAAGAGAAGAAAAAAGAAACGTCAAGATGAGTTGAATAAATCACTAGAAGGTGCTATGGACAGAGATTCTAATGTGTCTATCCTAATGTTAGAGAAATGGACAGCTATCCTAATGTGTCTATTGCTTATCGAATCTTGTTTACTATGCCTTATGCCGGTGACTGTTGCCTCAGCTGAAAGAAGCTTTTGAAAGTTATTGAAAAACTATTTGAGATCATCGATGTCTCAGGAAAGGCTAAATGGTTTGACTACTTTGTGCATTGAGAAGAGGCTGCTGGATGAGATTGATATTGACTCTATCATCACTGATTTTGCATCAAGAACTGTTAGAAGAAATTGTTTTAAATGATCTAGAGACATTTGTGATTTGTCTTTTGTATTTTTTAAACTTATTAGTGTCAGATTCATTTAATGGCAATGAGTTTTTTTAATATAGTTGCAATTGATATATATTATCTTCTATTTTTTATGATGAATGGGGCCTCTATTTTTTGTTCTGCACCGGGCCACCTAAAAGTCAGGGCCGGCCCTGCCCGTAGCGTACACTACCAGCTGCAACTAATTGGATTTTTTTTTTAAATAATAGTATTTTAATGATTAATCGCAGTTATGGGGTTCGATTAGGAAAAATAGCAGAAATGGGTGCCTGTCGGTCACCCAATCACCGACAGGTGGGCTATCGGTCACTGGACGACCGATTAGCTGTCCACGTCGCCTATCGGAGAGTCGACGCAAGTCCACGCACGCTGTCGGTAGCCCGGCAACCGATAGCAACCTGTCGGTAACGCGGAGCCCGATAGGATGGTTGTCGGTAACGGCGGGCCCGATAGGTTGCTTATCGGTAACGCCGCGCCCGATAGGGGCCTGTCGGTCGTCCGGTGACCGACAGGCACCCAATCTTATCCGCTGCCCGCGCCGTCCCCTCTCTCTCTCTCTCCTCCATTCGAATCGTTCCGAGCGAACGACGGCGAGAGAGAGAGAGAGAGGGCGACGGGCGAGGCGAGAGGAGGAGGAGGACCGGGAGCCGTGGAGGAGCGCCTGTCGGTCACCCGCCGACCGACAGCGCGCTCGGACCGCGCGCGCGGTTGTCGCCGCGGCGAGGTGAGTCTTTTTTTTTTTATTTTTCTGATTTGTTTAGTTAGGTTAAGTAGTTTGATTAGTAAACTAGTATAGGGATTAGTAAAGTAGCTTTAGATGAGTTTAATAATATTAGTGTATGGATTAGTTATGGATTAGTTAGATTAGTTAAAGGTATGGATTAGTTAAAGGTATGGATTAGTTAGATTAGTTAGCGGTAGGGAAGTTAGTGTAAGTAGTAGAGTAGTATTTTTAGTGATTTGTAATGGTAGGTAGTTATTAAATTATGAAATGTAGAATTACTTTTGTTAAAAAAGATGCATTGTTATCTGTTAATGAGTGTTAAAATATTTATGTATACGGATAAATTAATTATGTGAAACATATAATGCCGAGAGTAATTAATTTATTTTGAGCAGGATGTCCAGTGTAGTGAGTTTCCGAGTTTTTTACGGAGAAGGTCAAATTGAGCATCGTGATTATGGGGTAGATTTGAGTAATTTTCAGTATGTGGACAGTGTTTTGAATGATCCGGTAGAGATGCAGCGATGCGAAGTGTATGGCTGGTTACATAGTCTCTTGAATGTGAATCCTTTAGAGTATCGATTTGTAGTGAGAGCTATGATTCCTAAAAAGCGTGAAGGCTCATACAAATGGGAACTTGTGGAGGTGAGAAGCACTAAACATTGGAAGCAATTTGTCACTATGGGATTGCAACGGCATTTTGCTCACTTGTTGCTGGTGCAATGTAATCCGACAACGACCCGTCTGGAGGAGGAGGTTGATGACAATGTCGTAAATACAGAGCAAGATGGAGTCGTGGGACAAATTGTTCATGCGGAGCAATATGTTGGTGACGAGCCGAGTCATGTTGGTGCCGAGCCAAGTCAAGTTGCTCCAAATCCTGTGGTTCATCCAACTATTGAGGATGGGTCGCAAATAAATGTTGGCACACTAGAAGCAGATTCGGGAGAGGTCAACGAGGCAATTGTGGATGAAATGGACAGGGATGATGACGAGTTTCGTACTTTCGTTGATGGAACAGCCGGTCAGGGATGGGGCATGGGATATGAAGAGCCGCGGGACTGGATCAATATGGAGAACTTAGCTGTTAATGATGGTCACAATTCATGTTGGGAGTATGATGCTATAGAGGTCCGGCAGGGGCAGATGTTTCCTGATAAGATATCTTTTCAGCATGCCGTAAAGAGGTGGGCGTTCTCTGAGAAGAAGGAGTTCACGGTGGTCATTTCAAACCCGAGGACGTATGACGTCAAGTGCACGGCTCCGGGTTGCACATGGAGGGTTCACGGATACCTGCCAAAAGCTGAGACGTCATTTGTGGCGTCTATCGTGGTAGGCCATTCGTGTTCATTGGATAGGACTCTTCTGAAACACAAGAACATGACTACACAATTTGTAGCTGAGTACATGTATCCTGAGATTGTGCAGAAGACTGGTATGT
Source organism: Eragrostis curvula (assembly GCA_007726485.1). Taxonomy (NCBI): domain Eukaryota; kingdom Viridiplantae; phylum Streptophyta; class Magnoliopsida; order Poales; family Poaceae; genus Eragrostis; species Eragrostis curvula. The sequence goes on along the minus strand of CM017444.1, from coordinate 4,357,371 downwards.
CTCCTTTTGCTATAATGCTTGCCATAGAGAATCGACTTGGCTATGAGATAAGCTATGATATGGCATGGAGAGCGAAACAAAAGGCCCTGGAAAGAAGGTTCGGGACATATGAGGACTCGTACCACAACCTACCTGGCCTGCTTGAGCTTATGCAAGCTAGGAATATAGGTACTGTGGTTGCAGTGGACGAGTTTCAGAATACAAATGGGGACAGGGTCCTACGCCGTGCTTTTTGGTCATTTGGTTGTATGATACAAGCATTCATGCATTGCCGACCTGTTATTGCTGTGGACGGCACTTTCTTAACTGGGAAGTACAAGGGGCAGATCCTCACAGCTATTGGAGTGGATGGGGAGAATCAGCTTGTGCCAATTGCTTTCGCAATTGTGGAGAGTGAGAATACAGAGAGTTGGTTGTGGTTTTTGAGGTGGTTGAAGCGAGCGGTTGTTATGCAGAGACCCAATGTCTGCATCTTACATGATCGCCATGCGGGATTACTGTCAGCAATTGAAACGCTGCAGACAGACTATAATGATCAAGAATTTTGGCCCGACCTGCATAGTCGATGGTGCATGAGGCATCTGGGGGCAAACTTCTACAGGCAGTTTAAGAGCAAGCGACTTATGGATATGTTTAAGAAGTTGTGCAAACAGAACCGAAGGAGCAAATTTGACACATTATGGGGCGAGCTGGACAAGCTCACTGGCAACTACATGGACGATGTTAAAAAAAAGCCTCCTATGCCACGTGATGAGGAGCCGAAGGGGTTAGATCCTTTGCCCAATGAACCGCACGACAAAATTAGGCGCAGGAGGGGTGGACGAAGGGTGAACTGCTTCTCGGATTGGATAAAGGATGAGCCGATGGAGAAATAGGCATTGATTGCAGATACGGATGGATCACGCTATGACATTATGACCACAAATGGGGCAGAAGTTTATAATTGGGTATTGAAAGGGAGTCGGTGCTTGCCTTTAGTGGGGATTTTAGAGTGTATAACTCGTGGAATTCAAACATACCTGCAAGATCGCTATGCAAAAGCAGTTTTGCGTGTTGCCAACCCACAAGTGGTGTTTAGTGCTAAGATCACTGAGTACATCGAAGAAAAGAGTGCGAAGGGGCAGATGCACATGGTTAGGAGAACAGGTAATAGGGATTTCGTCTTTGAAGTGTTGTTGCGGGGTAAGAGCGGACTTGGGATTGGTCGATCCGAAGTTACGATGGAGTGCACATTGTGGCCAGAGTTGAACAAATGCGAGTGCAGTTGCAATAAGCCAAAGCTAATGCATTTGCCCTGCTCACATGTATTCACTGCATGTGCCAAGGCAAAGATTAATCCTCACCACTTTGTCTCACCGTACTACCTGAAGGAAGCTGTGATGGCTACATGGCAGGGCGAGCTACTGGGATGGCGGGCTGTGGCCGATTTCACAAAGCCACCAGAGGGTGAACGTATTTGGGTTCCAGATCCTGAAAAAAAGGTGACAGCAAAAGGTCGCAGAAAGGTTAGGCGTATAAAGAATGATATGGATGAAGCGAATGTCAAACGTCGTACAAAGGAGTGCTTGGTATGTGGTGGAGATCATCTAAGGAAAGATTGTAGCCGATACCCGGTGGAGAAGGGGCCCGACAACGTGGAGTTCAGGCGTGTTCCTATGCGGAAGCCAAGGAAGCAGAACCAAGAAGCTGGCCCATCGACTTAATTTCATGAAGTCTAATCTATTTATGTTTGTTTCTTTGTACCTGTATTCATCATGTGTGTAGAACTATGTCTTCCAATTCCGTATGCCTACGCTATCAAACAATGTGTGTAATAATTATTTGGAACACTACGTATTGTAATGTTTTAAGAAATGTTTGTTTATTTATTTTTCTATTTATATGTTAATGCTTTTGTGCACAATTACATGTTTCATAGGTAGATGGCTAAGCATCGATCACGCTCGCCTTCTGGGGAGCTTCACGACACACTGAGACTTAGGACTTTTGACGACTTCTGGAGTGTGGATCCACGTTGGACGCCGAGGTACGCATATGTCAATTGTAATTTTCAATAATTGTCTATTTCTTCATATTGTGTTTTTTCCTAAATTTAATGCTCTAACGCTCGAATGACAGGTTACGTGCGGCAGGGTTGCTACCTCTTGCCCAGTTGTTGGACCCGAGGGGCCGCAGGACCCCTCGTTTTCCAGTAGACCGTGCACTCTTGACAGCGTGGGTGGATCGGTGGAGGCCTGAGACACACACGTTCCACCTCACCGTTGGTGAGATGGCGCCGACACTACAGGACGTCTCCATGCTACTTGGGCTTCCTATAGCCGGAGCTGCAGTGGTTCCTCCTGTTGTGCAGCCGGGGTGGATGGCGGATATCTTGGAGAGGTTTGCAGGTGTGCTCCCCGCAGATGAGGAGCACCAGCAGTTTGGTTTTACCGATAAGCACGGTCCGACGAAGATGTGGCTTGAGCAGTTTCGTGCTGAGAGGTTGACCGTTGACTCAGAGGACTGGAGGGTTCGTAGGCACCTCGAGGCGTACCTGCTCTGGTTGTTTGGGTGGGTCATGTTCACTAGTACGCACCAGGACTCGGTAGATAAGCGCTTGATCCAGATTGCACGGCAGATAGCAGACACAGATCCTTCAGAGATGCCACAGTACAGTTGGGGCTCAGCTGTGTTAGCCGCGACGTACAGGGCGTTGTGCGAGGCGTGCAGGCGGACGAGCAGTGCGGGTTCGTTGACAGGGTGCCCTTTGTTTCTGATGTTGTGGTCGTTCGAGCGTGTGGACATCGGGCGACCGAAGCTGAGCTCGTACGACGGATACGAGGATGACATGTACGAGGTCGACGATTTTGGAGAGTACGATCCTCTCGGTGGACCTACTATGGGTTCGATTTGGTGCAAGCGCGATGTAAGTAGTTAACATTTGTTGTGCTTCGCGTCGGCCTCCGACGAGCGCGTGCGCGGCGAGGCGGCGGCGGCCGGCAAGCACGTTCACGGCAATACGGTGGCCTCCAAGGAGCACATGGGTCTTGAGCGTGCGTCGCTCTGGCCTCCGGCGAAGTGACATCGGGCTCCGGCGAGCATGCAGGCTACGAGCCGGCGCCGTGTCGGACTCCGGCGAGCTCCCGCACGGGCAAGGTGGCGTGGAGCTTTCGGCCCTTGGCGTCGCTAGCCACCGCGCGAGGAAAGCCAACCACGCTTCCGCAGGTGGCGCGCCGGATTCCGGCGGGGTGCCGGCCTCCGTTGGTCGATGGGGATGCGAAGCGGCGTTGGCATTGAAAAAGAAGATACGAGGGAGAGAGGGGAATATTCTATGCGGACCCTTCTGGTTTTTTATTGAGTTTTTTACCCCTATGCCATTACAAAAGTTTACAGTTACCTCTATGCCATTGAAAAGTTTCCATGCATCTGTATGCCATGGCGCCAAATTTTTTTGACGTGTATACCATTCCATCCATAGTCTGTTGAGATTTAACAGTTTCCCAGACCTGATAGGTAGGACCCACATACGGAAAAGACCATTATACCCCTGCTTCAAATGAGTAAGAAGGCGGAGGTCTTCTCTGTCTCGTTCGGTTCCTGCCCATGAAGTGAGAAAGAAAGAAAAATCGCCCACGACGACGGCGCCGCTGCCGCCGCCGTCGGCGTCCGCTCGCGCGTTACCCCGCCCATCCGCCCCGTCCCGCATCCGTCCGCCGCACGGATCTGGGCCTCCCCGCCGGCGCGGCGCCTGGAGGCAGGGCGCCTGGAGGTCGCCCTCGTCGAGCTGGCGCGGCGCCTGGAAGGCAGGGCGCGGCTCCTGGAGGCAGGGTGCGGCTCCTGGTGGGAGGGCGCCTGGCAGTGAGTTTTTTTTTTAAATTTCCGAATCACATGTAGCTTCTGTGGAATGGTTGATTAATGCTGCACTTTTCTTATCTAGTACTGTCAAGATTGTTGGGGTCTTATTTAAGTTTTGAAAAAGGACTGAGAGAGGGCACTAGGTAACTATTAATTATGCTGCTTTGCAAAGTGAATGATTGATGTTCTGAATTTCATTTCTGTTTGCGACAGCCATAGGGTAAAGATATGCATGATGTTTTATTTGTAGCCTAACCATTTACTATAATTGATATGTAGGATGGACCATAACAATAGCTTCGAGATAGAATTGCTTGATATGATATGTGAAATGTCGGAAGAGCCATCGAACCTTTCAGTGCCATGTCCTAGGCAATGTTTTAAAAAGCGGTGGAAGAAAGCGGGCGGTGAGGCACCGCCTAGCGCCTAGGCGGCGCCTAGGCGTTTCTAGGCGCTCGTGAAAAAGCGGTGACGATACATATATATTAGTATATAATAATCATATATAGCATCTGAAAAGAAAGGAAAAAGAAAAAAAGAGAGAGAAAATAGAGAAAAGGAAGAGGAAATATGCTGGCTAGCCCAGCCCACCAGGAAGCCCATAGCATCCCACTCGCCCTTGACCTTATCTGCTGTAGCAGATAACGCATCGGCAATTCTGCATCGCTCGTCTTCGCTCATCTCCTTCTCCGCCGTCTCTCCTCGTCCTCCCCCTGCTCCTTCCTGCTTCTATTTTCAGATTACCCACCACAGCTGACGGAAGGAGGTCTTGCCCAGGCCACAAAAGCTAGATCCGGTGGGGACAGGCCAGCCCGGCGCGGCGCAAGAACAGCAGCGGCGCTGCTCGACGGACGCCGGTGGGAAACAACTACACGTCGGCGGCGCTGCTTGACAACCGACGGGCGCGGGATCATGACGCCGGTGCCGCACATGGGCGAGCAGGAGGGGGAAATCAGTAGGAGCGACGGGGGCGCGCTGTTTTGTGCGGGGAATCAGCGCTGGCCCACCCACGAAAGCGGAAAAAAAGCGCCGCTTTCGCACGCCTAGGCGGTTCAGCGCTTTTCTCCGACGATTTCGCGAAGGCGAAGCGCTCGACCACCGCGCAGCGCCTAGGCGCCGCTTAATCGCGCCTAGGCGTCGCTTTTTTAAACACTGGTCCTAGCATAGCAGAACCAAGCCTTGAAACTCAGACTCAATCTGCAGATATTAACTTCCTGTCAAACCCAAACCCATCCAATGAACATGTGGGTGTTGATGACGAGGGGTTGTACATTGACCTTGGTCTCCAACATCCAATACCTTCCAATCCTCATAGGCAAAGACAACCAGAAAATGATGAATCAGACACATGCTATGAAACAGACAATGATGATGAATCTTTGTCTGATGATGAGGATAATGAAATACAAGACATAGATGAAATTGTTAAAGATAGAGAGCCTGCACAAAAGCCTGAAGCTGATTATGACAAGAATGATCCTCCTATGGCTGCAGGCACTTTGTATTCAGACATGGCTGCTTTTAAATCGGCTTTAGCTTCACATGCTACCAAATATGAATTCCAATATAGCATTGAAAAGTGCGAAAAATCTCGGTACAGGGTGTATTGCAGTGGCAAGGAAGTGGGCTGCAGGTGGAGACTTCATGCCGCTACTCTCGGAGATGACGTCACAGTTAAGGTGATTTTTATTTTTAGAAGTCTAACTTTCTATGGATTGATATTTTTTCCTAGTAATAACCTTTGCATTGGTATATTGATAGATCAAGAAGAACACATACTCTCATGAGGAGTGTCACAGCAAGAGGAGAGCAGACACTTGTGCCGGAGTGACACAGTTTTGGGTTTGTGACCAAATAATTGATTGGCTGAAAGAAGATGGAACATTGGGTTTGTGACCAAATAAAAAATGAACAAGTGTTCTGGTTAATTGTTACTATTATCTTTTGTTGTCATTATTGTTTCAATGTTCCTAAAATGAACAAGTGCACATGGTTCTATTCTTTCTTTTTTTAATTAAGCGCAACCAGCAGCAAAGCGTGCAGCAACAAGCCGCGCAGCGCAGGTTGCAAAAACCAGGCCAGCAACCGGCGCCTCAGGCAAGAGGGCTAACAGCTTAAAAAAAAACTTTTCAACATGTTCACAAGGGCACAATTGTCTTTTCACGTCTCCGTTGCCTCCTGTTAAGTCCAAATCCGTTGGACATGGCATACACGTCAAAAAAATTTGGCGTCATGGCATACAGGTGCATGGAAACTTTTCTATGGCATAGGGGTAACTGTAAACTTTTGTAATGGCATAGGGGTAAAAACCTCTTCTTTATTGTAATGAATCTCAGCCTTACTTTCCAACATCAACGGCTTGGATCAAAGCTAATGCCAAAAAGTTTCTCTCTGAATTAGCTTCTCTCAATTTAGAGGACCACCACCCGCCAACCTAGTATTCAAAAGTTCAAAAAGACATTAAAAAAAGGAACGCCACTAACGGGCTACCGGTAGCCAGATCGGAGGATCCAGCTACCAGTCCAGGTACAACCCCCAACAGGAACCTCTATTCCCGTCGCGCGTCACACCTATGGACGCGGCCGCGCAAGCTCCACGCGTCGACGGCGCGCCGCCTCCGGGCTGCCTACTTCGCGCGCCTCCTGATGGCCAGCCCGGCGCGCCGCCAGCTGGCCGCCGCCCCGGCGCGCCGCTTCCCGGCCGCGGCCTCGTCGCGCCTCCTCCGAATCTCGGCGCGCAGTCTCAGGGTCGCCTCTGTAATCCTTCTCCGAGCATCAACGACACGCGTTGCGGCAAGCCTGCTACTGGACCATTCGTTGTGGTGCCTCATGACCTCCGCGCCCGGAACCATGCCCCACCGGATCCCCCTCCAGCACCTGAACCTATTAGTAGGTAAATTCGATCACCTGAAGGTGTTGAAAATTAATTTTGCATTGTATGGCACAATTTGATCTTGGTTGATATACAATGCACTCGAAGACATTTGATCTGTGAGTTGAGAGTAATGCATTGTATAGCACAATTTGATCTGTAAGTTGCTGCCTGTTCTATATAGACCAGCTAGTTGCCTTAACCATGAAAGGAGTTGTTCCAAAATTGTCATAAGTTGCGTCGGACCATGTCACCTTGTCACATTTTGTTGATATGAAGTGTACCTTCATCCCAGGTTGCAGACAAAATCAGTTACACGTGGTCTCGATTTGAATTTTCCTCCTCACGGAGTGGACGACGAAGTACTGATTAACAATGCACTGATTGTGGATGATTTTGATTACTTGGTTCCTGGTGATCTGGTCCATGGTGCTACTCACTCTGAAGGTTTGTTAGAGCAGTCTACGGAAAATGATAATACTGCACCCAGTTCACATGTGGCAGCAACTGAAGAAAATACAGTTGACACTGGTGACACATTACATGGAGATAGTGATGATGAAGATGGTGCCGAAGTAATGTCCACGCCGCCGGAACCATATCTAACACAAACATTTGATTCGTGGAAGGCTGCGCAGAAGTACTACCAGACTTATGCACGCCATAAAGGTATGTTACAGCGGAAAATGTGAAAATTGTTTGGACTTTCAATTTTTTCTAGCAACTTTAGAAGGTAGCATATTGTGATCTGCTGGTTTCTAGCAACTTTAGTAGGTATCAAAATTGTTTATTCTGCTACATTAGTTCTGAAGTTTTGCTGGTTTCTAGCAACTTTAGTAGGTATCAAAATATTGTATTTGAAGTTTTGCTGGTACATTTTGCTTGCAGGGTTTGCCATAAGGATTGCAACTTCACGTAATGCTGCTGGTGATAATCAGCGCGACAAGGTGAGGTTTGTGTGTCACAAATCTGGGAAGAACACCGAGAACAAGACCGGACGTGTTGTCAAGATCAGGCGAAGAGATTTTGTGGAAAGAACATATTGCCCTGGATACCTAGTTGTGAAAAGAAGAGGTTTGAAGTTATGGGAGATTATCCAATACAATGGTGAGCACAATCATCCTTGCTTGACCAATTTCTCGCTAACGAAGTACTTGGCTGCACATCGGGATATACCAGAAGAGGAAAAGAAGTTTATAATGATGATGTATGATTGCAAAATGGAGACTAGCAGGGCTTATGAGCTTATTTCAGAGCTGTATGGAGGAAGGAAAAATTGTCCTTATATTGAGAAAGATATGAACAACCTTAGGACAGCAGCCAGGGCTGATATAAGGGGAAAGGATGTTGCTTCAACTTTTAGGTACTTTGAGGAGATTAAGAAGAGTGACCCTGACTTTTTCTACAAGTTTGATGTTGATGACGAGAACAAGATAACTAATTTGTTTTGGATAAAAGGAACAGCTCGCAAGACATATGGGTTGTATCGTGATTGCATATCTTTTGATGCAACATACATGACCAACCTGTACAACCTACCTTGTGCACCATTTATTGGCATAAACCGACACGGACAAACTGTTCAACTTGGCTGTGGCTTCTTACATGATGAGACCACCGAAAGCTTTGTCTGGTTGTTCCAACAATTCCTTGACGCGGTTGGTGGTGTGGCACCAGTGAATATTATCACGGATCAGGACGCTGCAATGGCAGCAGCAATTGCTCAAGTTTTCATTGGTACCGTGCATCGAAACTGTAGGTGGCACATCATAAGCAAATTCCAGATCAAAGTTGCTAAGCTGTTCAACACAAAGGGAGATCTCGACAAGGATGTCAATGATATCTTGAATTTCAAAGAACCATGGTACGGGCTAACTAATCAAGTATCACTCTGAGCGTGAATCTCAGATATACCGCTCAAGAAACGATTCTGGTCAGGTTGTTAAACTAAAGTTGCTAGTTTTCAAACTAAAGTTGATACTACTTCAGTGATAGTTGTCTGAGTAGGGTTAAAGGACTAAGCAAAAGTATCATTGTGAGAGTGAATCTCAAATATAGTACGAGAGAAGCTTCTGGTGCGTCATGCCGTCAATATGGTTGTTCATACCACCAAAAACACAAAATATGGAGCACAATTACATTGAATTTTGTAACAACTTGCAGCACGCAAATATCAGCTTGGATAAAGTTGACGTGGCAACTTTATACTCTTGACAAACAACTAGCTAAAAAGGGTGCAGAAACAGAAAATTACATTGGTTCATCAAAATTAAGAAAAGGGGAGAGTTTTAGTCAATGTCTTCCCCAACTTTCAAATATATAGTACGAGAGAAGCTTCTGGTGCGTCATGCCGTCAATATGGTTGTTCATACCACCAAAAACACAAAATATGGAGCACAATTACATTGCATTTTGTAACAACTTGCAGCACGCAAATATCAGCTTGGATAAAGTTGACGTGGCAACTTTATACTCTTGACAAACAACTAGCTAAAAAGGGTGCAGAAACAGAAAATTACATTGGTTCATCAAAATTAAGAAAAGGGGAGAGTTTCAGTCAATGTCTTCCCCAACTTTCAAATCTACATAAAAGATCATAATACTTCAGTGATAGTTGTCCTTCCCAATTTTTCAATCTACTCAGTCAATGTCCTTCCCAACATTTCAATCTACATAAAAGAAAGAAAACGTAAGTCATAAGCTGGGCTAAAATTCTTGGTGGGGATGTAATGCTGGGAATAGGAGGATACCAGACGAAATGTTTAGCATCTCCTTCCAATCAACTATGTTACGTTCAGAAGTTAGCATATCATAGAGCAGCTTCTTTCTCATTTTTGTTACATTGTTGGAGATGAATAGGGGCATCTTTTTTCCAGTCCACAGATCGATGAAAGCAAGCATGTAATACCCACAATCAAAGCTGAACACAACAGATGTTACATACATTTTTTGAAAAAAGTAAAGGAAAACTTGAAAGAAATCAATTGTTTCTAGTAACTTACGAGTTTGTTTGGAAACGGATATCAAGGTATTATATATCGAAGTCATCGAGGGATCTTGTTGTGCTTTCAGCAGTATCAAAGTTTTGCTTCCACAGAGATTTAATGGTAGAGATCAATTGCTGGCAAGTGTTCACCAGATCCACATCTTTTTTGCTTTGTATAGAGTCGAAAATTTGGAAGCATTTAGATTTGAAATTGATGGCAATTGCAAACCAGTGACCAAATGTTGCCTCTTTTTCTTTAGAAGGTTCTAAAACAGGAACCATGATCTGTACAAAATATAACAAAGGAAGTCTTTGAATTAATATTGTAGATATGTTATTTACATAGCAACTTTTGCAGGGATTGAATCAAAGTAAACGTGTGCTCTTACAGCGGGTAGAGGTCTAACATGAGCTGTGACAATTACGACAATGGGGGCTAAATTGTAGGTAAATATTTTGAGAACGAAGATCTGAGAGAACAAATACTGACCATGTCATATGCTTTATCTAGACGGTCATCCTCATTTACCTCAAAACATTTCTTGACAAGATTTCGGTTGAGGTCGTTTTTCAACATTAATCCCTGAAAATGTTCAGAAATGTCATAACAGCTATATTCAAATGTAGTAGCAATTAATAGTCATCAGATATCATCTTATTTGTTGTCACAAGAAACAAAAATGACTAACTAATTTTTTTTTTTTTGATTCAGTAGCAAAAGTTTGCAGACTAGTAACAACTAACAGTGAAAGTGTAGCAACTAAATCATTTTGTGGTGCAACTAAATCTTTGTCATAGAAGGGCAACAATTTTTAATAAAAAGTTCAAAATGAAATAATTGGTTCTGTACTGTACGTTAGGTCACTAGTGAAATAAAAAAGTGAAGATTAGGAAACACAAAATTTTAAACTTACAGCAGCATATGGATTCCATACTTTCTTTCTCCTGGCTTTCATTGAATCTGCATAGGTAGCAACAACAATATCTGCTACAACATCTGTCAGTCTTCCCCTTCCTTTTATAGAAGATGCAAGTTCTCCAAGAGTGATAAAGACGCTGTCAGGACCAAAATTAATGACCTTCCTGCAGGATGTTGGCAATAATGTTTTTAGGTCATCAAAACAGAAGATTTTAAATATTTACCTGTTGGCAATAATGAAATATATTTACCTGTCGTCGCCTTTAGCATATCGTACTACTTTATTGAAAATTTCTGTCATTTTAAATGTACATTCGATCACTGCAGGATTCTGGATATCAAACGATGGTGAAACATCATTGAGGGTCTGAAATGTAAAAACAAAGTTGTGAGCAAAGTTGACAAGGCTACTCAGTTGAGAAAAGGAAACTTGTGACATGTGAAGCAAAATATGTATCGCTGATGCAGTACTTCATGAACTTTCCGCAGCTCACATAATATCACAAACTAGCAACAGACATCTAGGTAGCTAATGTTCCAAATATATGCAGCAACTGTTTCATAAATATCACGAAAGTAGCAACATGTTCCCTGTTTGACCGAGTGTCAACATCTAGCATCTACTTATCATAGAGATTGGATATAATTGCAAGTAGTTAACTAAGATAGACTCTATAGGTAGCAAAAGCTCCTAATATATGCAGCAACTATTTCATAAGAAGTGGCGACTTTTTCTTGTACATGTAGAAACAAAATTACAGTATAGGTATCAAGTATTTCTATATAAGTAGCAAAATATTTGGTAGCAATGGCAACTATTTCCGGAACATGTAGCAATTATTCGCAGTATTTGCAGCAAAAATATTACCTTCTTGAAACCAGGATGCTGGGTTTTTGTTGTCTCCTTTGCCTCGCGAGTAGTCAGCATCATGACTTCCTGTGCTATTGAGTCGATAATATGTTCATCACCATGAAGGCCTTCGTTTGTTCTAGCATCAGGATTCTTTGTTTTTTCTGACATAAAGTGATAATCTTGGGATGAGAAAACATGGTTTGAAGTATGTAAAGGGCTTATAGTGTCAAAGATGTCACCGGACAGCTCATTTTTGTGCCTTGGTGGTGTTCGAAACTGTTCTGATTGAATCTCCTCCTCGTCATCCCTTTCTGTCTTGCTTTTATCTGAATGGGCAGCATCCTTGTCATCCCCTTCTGTTTTGCTTTTATCTGAATGAACCTCCTCCTCATCATCCCTTTCTATGTTGCTTTTCTCTGAATGAACCTCCTCCTCGTCATCCCTTACTGAAGAATGGGCCTCGCTATCATCATCCTTCCGCTCATCTGAACCATCATGTTCATCTCCATCTGTGTTATCTTCATCTGATCCGATGTTGTCCTCATTATCAGTGTCCTGGTTGCCACTAGGCTCATGTGAACTAGTTGGAGCTGAATCTTCACTTTCAGTGTCCTGGTTGCCACTAGGCTCATGTGAACTAGTTGGAGCTGAATCTTCACTTTCAGTGTTCTGGTTGCCACTAGACTCATCTGAACTAGTTGGATCAGCAACATTTGCGTGAGATATCGTACGAACAAAGTCGGTGATGAGATTCACAAAGCCAGTACGCAAAGTAGAAACTGCACGAGCTAATTTTTGTTTTCCTGCCAGGTGAAACAAAACAATTAATAACATTTTTTAAAAAGTTGCAAGACAAAAAATGGGAATTGTAACACCTCAGAAAAATTGTTGCTAGATCAAAAGCAATAGTTTGTAATAGAAGTCATAATATCCCATGTCAAAAAACTAAATATATACAACATGATGATAATTGCTACATTGGACGAGCAAAATCATAAAAAACTTCCTATTGCAGGCATTAGAGTTCCCCTAGTTCAAAATAGTAGCCAGATTTACAAACAATGATAACAAAAAAAAAAAGGTTAAGAGGTCTACTATATCCACAGTTATGATTTATTTAATGTACAATTTACCTTGTTGCTATAACCTTGTGGAACATTCATATTAATGAATGTTTGAAGTCCATGGTCGTTCCCTAAGACCAAGTGTGTAGAGTCTTGAAATTCCCTCTTGAGCTGGGAAAAAAATATCGGAATCGAATTAGAATCTTGAAACATGAAAGAAACATTCGAATTCACTAGGAACAAGAAAAAAGAAACAAGTGGCTTATTCATGAAAACACCAATACCTTTAATTTCCCATACTTGTTAGCTGATATCTGGCCCATCTTGATGACTTTTTTGACAAGATTGTTAGTCCAAACAGATGCTCTGACCTTTGCTTCACGGTCTACAATGTTACCAACTTCTAGGGAGTTCAAGTATAAGAGCTGCAAAAAAGAAAAAAAGAAAATAAAAAGAGACGTTAGACTAAGCAAATGACAAAAAAAATGTTAAGATGTTGAAGAGGAAAGGGCTAACAACATACTGTCAAGAATAATAAACATCCAGAAATGGTTTTCTTATTTGGATTGTCTCTGAATGAAGAAATTCCTTTCTTTATCTTTTCAACAATGAGCTTGCACCATTTCAGGTTTTTTATCTCATTAACATTAACAACTGGCTGAAAGAAGTTTATATTGATGCTTGGACTAGTCGTCGGACAAAGAAACGTGCTGAGACAGAAAACCATCCAATATTGCAAAAACTTATCATCTCCTTTTTTCATTTGAGCAAGCTGAGATTCAATAGATGTAACTGATGGAGCTCTTCCTGAATTGTAACCAAAAACCTGTTGAAAGGTCTTATATGTCTGTGAACCTTTCACCAACTTTGCATCGACATCATCACGGCCCATTGGTATACCAAACATGCGTTGAACAGCTACTTCATCAACGGGGATGGTACCACGTTCAGGAACAATGAGCTCAGATTTCTCTAGGTCAATGTAATACCCTACTTTTCAGAGGCAGAAGAAACAGAAAAGAAAAGAAATAAATAAATAAATAAACTTAAAATGGGATAAAAATCACTCCAAATTTAAACCTTTTCTAAACCCTTACCTTTCATGAATTTTTCCAAAATAAAATTTCACTAAATAATTGAACCTAGTTTGAATTTGGGATTTTTGGAAAATAAAATATGTGCTCAAGTGTTTGTGTTCATTTAAAAGTTCACTAAAATTTGAACTTTTCGAATTTACAACAAATTAAATAAATTTGTTCTAGTTTGAGCTAAGGCACACTCAATTTTCAAAAAGTTTGAATTTTAAAACCTGCACAATCTTCACCAAATGCATTTCTGTGATTTATTTGATTTGTATTGAGAGTTTGATCAAACCCTGTCCTTGTTTGAATTTGAAATCTTTTCAAATTCAAATTCCAGAAAAGATTAAAGCTTTTCCTATTCTACCTTCCTCCCTGGGCCGAAATCCCCCTCTGGCCCAGCCTGCCACTTCTCTCCCGCGCGTGGGCCGTTTCCTTCCCCGGCCCAGCGCCTCGGCCCAGCCAGCCCGCTCCCGCCTTCCCCTCTCTGAGCCGCCGACAGGTGGGGCCGCCCTGTCGGGGCCTTCGTCCCCACGCGGCGCGCCGCCGCGCCGCCGGCCCCTACCGCGACCGCGACCCACGCCCGTCGCCGCCGTTTCCGCCACCGTGCCCCGCGCCACCGCCGTTCTGTGCGGAACCGACTTAGCTCGGTCCATAAATCCAGCTCAGCCCCTCTTCTTCTCCCCCGGCGCTCACTCTCTTCTCTCCCTCTCTCTCTCCTCTCTTTTCCCGATCTCCGGCGACCTCGCCCGTCGCCTCCGGCTAGCCCCTCTCCTCCTCCCTCTTCCCTGAGCTACGCAGACCCGCACCCGACCTCGCCTCGCCTCTCGCGCTTGACATCGAGCCCCGAGGGACGAGATCGACGGCGAGCTTCCACGCCGCCATCTCCTTCCTCGGTTCCCGCCACTTCTCGGCTCCTCCGCCGCCGCAGCGCCCATGGTGAGGCTCCCCGCACCCCCAACTCTCTCTCACGCCCCTTCTCCTCCTCCTCCCCACGCGCGCGAGCGCTATTCCTCGGCGCCGTCGCCTCCGCCGCGTTCTTCTCCGACGCCGGCCGCCGTAGTTGAGTCCCCGGCCCGGCCGCGCCCACCAAAACTCTCCCCGCACCCACCTTCACGCGCACCCACTCTCATTCGAGCTCAAACCCCGCTCCACCGCGATCCCCATCGCATCTCGCCGCCCTCGCCATCTCCGGCGACCCCTCGTCTCCCCTCCGATGAACCTCGTCGACTACGTGCTCCCCACACGGCTTCGCCCTCACGTGCGCTCCCCCGGCAACCGCTCCCCGTGACCCCGCTCCTCTCCCTCGCGCCGCCAGCGAGCTCTCCGGCGAGCCCCCGCCGCGGGCTGCCTCCCGGTCCACCGTGGACCGGTGGACCACCGCCCATCCCCGGTCCACGGCCCCTGTGGACTGAGTCCACGGGTTTTCCAAAAGGAAAATAAACCTTCCTCTTTTATGACGTCAGCATGACGCATTAAATCCTCTTTTCAATTGAAAGATAAATCCGGAAATCCCAGAAATTCCCAGAACCCTGCACATTTGCAGAAAGACCCCTGAGTTTTAAAATAATGATGTTTAGGTCCTGACTTTTTACAGAAAAGACCCTATACTTTTCTGTAATTACACTCCAGCCCCTATCTTTTTACACTCAGGCCCCCAAACTTTTTCATAATTACAGATAGGTCCCTGGACATATTCTGTAATTATACTTGAGCCCTCAAAAACCTTTTTATAATTACAAATCAGCCCTCCAATCTTCAAACGCCCATATCTTTTTAATCCGAACTCCGTATTGGGTGATTCTCGCGCCCACGAGTTCGTGAAGTCGTGAAGTACCTCGTGGTACTGTTCTTGAAGCCCCACACCAGATCCAGAAAGCATTGATCCCTAAAATACCCCTCCCTTCTTATATCATTTCTCGATTAATCCTGCGATGATGATCACGCATGTCGCAAATATCTGCGCATGTAAACCTAACCCATCCTGTGATGCTATTCCGCCTAATATCACCCGCACCCCTCACTTATTATATCGATTCCTGGCAGATCATACGTTGATTGATCTCGAAGGTCTCGAGTACTTGTTCACCCTAACCTAACCGACCCACACTATGCTATCCTGCCTGATATCTTCTTATCGCAACACACACACCCTACTTCACCTCTGAATAACCTATTCATTCTTTTGCTCGCTAGCATTAAACCTAGCGATCATTCGTACCGTTCCACTTCCAACCTAGTACCCTTATCTTATCACAAATGTAATCTCGAACCTAACCTAAATCAACCCTCGCTCGATCGAACCTAACCTAAGCCAATCGCCGCTCGCTCAACCTAACCTATCTCTCTTGCCCCGCTCTATTTGATTCTTTAGTTTACTCTGGTAACTGATCTTTTATTTGAATCTTATTGGAGTTATCTGGTATTTTAGTTGCCAGCCGCCTTTAATTGAATTTGGCATCTTATCTGCAGTCATGCACTCATATCGCGCATATTCACGTACACACGCTGCATATACCATCGCCTGCATTCATGCATGTTCTTTTTATAGAAATAATATAGAATCTTGCATATTAGATATGCACGCAATCACCATCAATGAAGCATATGCATCTTATCATCTTCACCCCAAGGTGTTCACCCAACAAGGATCATATGCATAACCACACGCCCATGTTCATATATTAGAGAAAATAGATAACTAATAACTTGTCTAGGTGAATATGGCCCTTACAAGGCCAGGTATATCACCTATGACATGTAACCTGCTCTGCACTAGTATGTTGCATCATGCATGGTTAAGTCTCCCGTTCTTCGCGAAGTTTCTTTGGATCTTATTTGGCTTTTCTTGATTCTTTATTTCCTTTGCTCTTTTATTTCTTTTGCGGTAGTTTATACGTACTATTTTATGCGCTAGTTTACGCGAGAGTCGAGGAAGAGCCTGAAGATTTTGAAGAGCCGCTGAGGACTTGAAGCTCGAAGACCAACCCAGAGAGACAAGCTCCAAGCGCGAAGACCAACTCAAAGACAAGTTCGAAGCACGAGGAGCAAGCCAGAGAATCAAGCCTCGAGTCAGAGTTTGAAGATTAGGAAAGCGATTTGCAGGCAAGCCCTAACTCCTATTGATCATGCTGAACCCATGATTACAAATGATCCTATTTAGAGCTTGATTTCAAATAAAACCTGCATGGAATTTAAAATGATTTAAATGCTTAGAATGACCTAAGTATTTGTGATTGCCATCCCTTGATAATTGCTTATCCAAATTCCCTTGATAAACCTAGGAATCCACCATCATTAATTCTTTGATGATGAGTTGGATCAATATATCGCTTAGGACTCATTCACCCCATGTATTTAATAATCTGATTCACATGTTTTTGGGAAAATGTGTGAGTGCTTGGTGTTGTGTGCGTAAAGTGAAAACGGGTGGGATTAGTAAATGCAACCCATAGTGGGGGTGATTTTAGACGGGTGCAAGCGAGGTAGTCCTCAGTGGGGAGGCTATCTCTGGGACGCTACTCCTCGCAGGAGGGTAGCTATTGAAGATGCTTGCATCGGTCGTATAAGGACCGGTTCTCGTGCCGCCTGGCCTAGCAGCAGTGCAACCACGAGGCTCCTTTATGGGGGGAGTTTGGAACCACACCCTACTAGTGATTGCCCGGTACCACCAGGAGGCAGAGTGCAACCGAAAGCCAGGAGAAGACCTTGACGAGATAGGCGTCGGGTCCGGCAAGTGAAAGCGCGCTATGGCCAAGACATTCTATGATTACTATTGTGAAGCCCCTGGTCGCAGTATTTTCGGGGTGGTACCGAGGTGACACTAGGCAGGTACGGAACCATTAGTATGCCAGTCCAAACCGCCGAATTCCGGGGAGGACGGTATACCCTTGTGGGTAAAGTGTACAACCTCTGCAGAGTGTAAGAATCTATCCGGATAGCCGTGTTCCACGGTATTGGACAGTGCGAAAGCCATGGCCACACTTGATTAGACTCTTGCGTGAGTTATCCTTGGCGTATTTTTGGAATACACCGGTTTGGAGCCGTGCGCTGGTTTCCGGCCAGCATAGCATAAAATTTGGGAACTGGCGGGAAAGTTTTATTCTCCCCCAGGGCCAACCAACCCCACTAAATTAATTACCATACCTGACTTAGTTTGCGAAAAGGTTTTGTTTTCAAAACCAACCCTTGCATAAAAATTTGCTTTCCGCCGATACACTAAACCATCAGCCTCATCCTTGATTACATCCCTGCATACTATTTACCCCTTGCTTTAGGGTTTGCTGAGTACATTATGTACTCACGGGTTTGTCCGTAATGTTTTTAGTGAGAGAAGCCCCGTAGAAGACGACGGCGTTTGGTTTTCGTTCGCACTCAAGTCTGCCTGTAGGCTTGGGCCGTGTTTCCGCTGATTGTCTGCTTCACCAATAGTCGGTCGGACGGACTTGGATAGTTCTGTATCCTCGTCGCACCGCCACTAAAGGTGATATCTCAGGTATTATAATATTTACCTATACGAAGTATGCTTTTGATTACCATATCTGTGTTCTTGTGCGTACCAGCTACTGATCCAGGGACTGGTACATGATGCACAACATGCTCCAGAAATTGGGGTATGACAGTCAAAAATGGTAACAAGCCATTTAGACAGCTTTTCAGGCACAAAGGTACACTTTATGTCAAGCAGCCCTTGGAAACCCACTTTCTCAATAATGGCCTTTTGATCTTCTTCCAGGTTACTACATATTTGAATAAGCTTTGCAGCGGATCCTTTTTTCCTTGGATTTACCTGATACAAGAAGCATGCATTATTTTTGTTGCAATAGTATACATTTTGAGGAGTAGACATTTTGTTGTTTCTTACAAAAGAGTAGACATTGCTTCAAAAAAAAACAAAAGAGTAGACACTTTGAGGAATATACATTTTTTCCTATATGCTGTTAGTTCTGAATATCAATTGTAAGTTGACGGTACATTTATGATGCATCTACAAAATCCAGATAAGAAGTTACTAGATCTAGTACAATAGTTATTTTTTAAAAAAACTAGTACAACAGTTATGACAATGATAGTGAATATAGTTTTCATGAAAAAAAAAACTGAGTATAATTCACATGATCTATATACCTCATCCACATGTTCTGTATCTGTAGTGATAGGATGCTTTCTTTGGCGTTTAGAGCACCGAGAAACCTTATCATCATCAACTCGCTTCCGTTTGTCAGAAAATTGTTTCATTGTAGAATAATTCCCCTTATTCTTTTTAATAGATTCTTTCATGCTGAGGCGGCTAAAAAATACATAAGCATGTGTTAAGACGAGCTGACTAAAAATGGTGGAAGAAGGCAAAAAGGCATACATTGCTACGAATGAATAATTCCTGGATTTCCCCTAAATGATGTTGTTTTCAATGAAAGGCATCCCCCACCAATCAAGTGTAAAGCTGGAATTACAGGCATGAACAACTTGTTCATGGAAACGGGAAATCGTAGTGGTTGCAGGTAACATGAACACAGTTTTGAGTGAAGGTAGAAGACAACTAACCAATTGAATCTGAATACGAAGATGAGGAGAAATGTGGGTGAAGAGGACGTTGTACCGTGCCGCGCACAGCGTCGAAGGCGTCGCAGCGCCGCCTCCGCCCCCTGCCGTTGCTCTGGCGCGCCACCTCCGCTTCCGCGTTGAAGCCGTCAAGCGCCTCCTCCGCCCCCTGCCGTTGCTCGGGCGCGCCGCCTTCGCTTCCCCGTAGAAGCCGTCAAGCGCCTCCTCCGCACCCTGCCGTTGCTATGGCGCGCCGCCTCCGCTTCCCCATAGAAGCCACCCGGCTCCTATACCCCCACCGCCGCCGCTCGGCGCACACTCTCGCCGGAGAACCGCGACCCTAGCAACATCGACCGAGAGAGGGGAGTATGTCGGGGGCGACTGAGAGAGGGGAGTGTTCGGATGCTCGGTTGGAGTCGGGTTCAGTATCGGAAGCGTGTCGGTGTGTTTGGTTGTCGGTGTGGTCGCCACATCGACCGAGCTGGCGACCGCTAGTCAGATAGACTTTTCCGAAATATATACCGTACATGCTGATACGTGATTCAACCGAAATCCTAATCGAATTCCTCTGAACTTACGTATACGTATTACTGTCGAGCTCTCTCTCTCTCATCGACGTCATCGTACGAGTATAGGTCGGTTTCTAAACTCCACACGACAGTGTATTAAGAGTAAATTCCCCAACCAGTCAAAAAAAAAGAGTAAATTCCCCAATGTATCGAGTAATTGATCGCTTATCCACACGCGTACAAAGTACCTGTTCATTCCCAAATGCATACAATGTACACTATCCACACGCGTCCCAGATCATTCTGAACCGCATGGCCTTGGAAACCATCACCACGAACCGGCCTGCTCATCAACTACTTCACCTGTTCTAATTAAGGGAGTCGTCGCAGGGTTTGGTAGCTTGCGATCTCTATGCGTGGCCTGAACAGGCATTGATTCAACAAGCTTGCTTACGCATTCAGTGACAAAGATTCCAGATAAATGGGGATTCGGACATAGACAAAAACAGCTTGAACAAAATGATGAGGTAGAAACACAAATCACAGGCACGTAGTACTACGCTGTGCAACGTCTAAATTATGGGGAAAAAAAAAACAATGCTCATGGTCAGTTCCAGACCCTAGAATCACTGCAAAATGAAAAAAATAGTTCCAGACCCTGGAAAAAAAAAAAGGAACAACGGAGTTATTAAGGTGGAGAACAAGCCTGATAGTGAGTCGAAACACACGAGGAGATCGAAAGTGCACTGCAAAGAGGAAACACCATAATACAAAGCAAGCACAAATCCGAATTTCTCTTGAAGTTAACGAACATGAGTTACTTGTTACACACTCAAACTAACATTTAATGATACTAGGCGATCACCACTACATGCTGATATAACTAATGTTAAAGAAAACGAAGAGTTAGATACAACTTGTAATCATTCATCACTTCCATCGCTGTCAAACGGAAATCCAGAATCTTCATTGCCCACCTGATAGCCTCCACTTCTTGGGTGACTGAGATCGATACCAACATTCCGGCACCCGAAACAATGACCTTACATTACAGATCAATAAACAAAAGTTATTATAGAACTATCATTGCTTTCACAAATAGATTTTGATTTTTGTAATTAAGAAACAGTCACTGCCAAAAAAATCTAAGTTATGTAAGAATTTGAAGTGTGCTGCTAATGAGGTAGTTGGACTAAAACCCATACCGTTTTTCTCTCCAGGCTGCAACGGACAACAAAAGAATAGTTTCCCTTTCTCTGTAGATTTGACTTCAGCAAAGAATTGCTGATAATCCCAACTTTTTGAAGATCTTTTCTCTCTCCTTTTTCGGAGATAAAAGGAGGATTTCTTCTTCATGGTAAAGTTGTAGTGATGATATGAGTTTGAGAAGGTGTCATATATCAAACACTGCTTGTCAAGCTTCACAAACTCATATTTTGGACCCTGAAAAACAGAGTTTACTAGAAACGTAGCTCCAATAACACATATGCCATTACGAGAAACTAACCCAACAAGCACAAATACATGCTGCATCTGACATTTGATAACAAAATTAACCCAAAGACTCTCAGGTTGAGACTAATGAGTTTTTTTTTTTTTTTGAGATAAAAGGGTGAAATAGAAACGTACTTGATAATCTGCTTTGTAGGTCTCAAATGCCTGAAGGACCTCGCTTTCCATCCATTTCATACCATTCTTAATTGCCTCCTTTTTTGCAACAATTTCTTCAAAACGATCTGCTAATTCTGATATGGCAGGGTCACATCTTCCATGTTCCCAAAAAGATGGGAAACCATCCACCAAACTTCTTGTCACAGGTTCTGGAGGCTCGGTATCTCTACATCAATGAAGGATGGAAATGTACTTTTTAATTTAGAAATTGTGCTCCCTGCAGTACGAAACATATGATATTCTGGATAGCATGGTCTTCAAGTGTAGCTTTGAGCCTTTGACCACTGTTCTTTTATTGAGAATATAAAAGTTGAATCCAAAAGCTTTATGACATTATAAAAGTAATTTTCAAGACCAATCTAAAACTATATGATTTTTCATGTTTCCAAAGCCAAATATTGATGGTCAAAGTTTTAAGAGTTCGGATTTTGTCCAAAATGTCACATATTTTTTACTGGAAGGAGTGATAAGCTGAGAACAACTAATATTGTGGGCTAAGTTGGTTAAAATGCAAAGAGTGTTATTCCAATAACTTGGTCGGAGCAAAAGCTGGGCGTGTAAAACTTATGTAGATGCAATATGCTAACCATACAATAATAAGTAAGGGCATTCCAAAGTTCAAAATGACATTAAAAAAAAATACCTGGTTCTCATAGGATACGCTCCCAATAAGTAAGGGCATTCCAAAGTTCAAAATGACATTAAAAAAAAAACAAGTATGGGGCCTCATGTTGGGGATGCTGCGATGCTGGAAAATTCTGTGCCCCGCCTCAAAAGAAGCAGAACTGGAAACATTTCGTTTGGTCCCTGAAAATTCATGTGAAGACGGTGATCAGATTACCAGGGCTGGAGGGTGGATGAAAACCTGTGTCAAAGCTGGGACCATGAATATCAACAAGAACCTGATTGAGGATGACCCTGAGTCACTGCGACCTGGGTCTGAAATCTATCTGAGTTTGTTGTAATAGGAGTAGAGTGGCTTTTGAACTTTGAACTCTAGATGCTGTTTGGAAGCACGATGTGCTGATGTACGAATACGCAGATATGGTCTACTTGTATTTTGCAAATGAGACTGGGGAAGTAACAACCCCAAAATTGCACTTAAGCCCGCTATTGAACCATTGTGGAATTATTTAGGTTGGAATTTAATGAGTACAGGGTGCACTTGTACCAGGCTTAGGTGGGTCTACTCTTGGTAGATATATGTTACATTAGCTTAATCCAATGACAAATGAAGAAGAAGCAGGTTGACTAACATTAAATAACCTGGCTAGAAAATATTCCTCAAACAAAACCTAGCCAGAAACTGAATTTTGGAAACAGTTCTCACCTTTCACCACAACGGAGCATCTCTAGTGTTTCATACATATCAAGATCAACTTCATCCCTGCAGAGGTCCATTATACAGTTAGCATACTGTTAGTTATGATGTTTCTTTTGTTCGTAAAAGCTGGATATATGCTAATTTTATGTAACTTGTAAGAACAATTTACAATATTAGATAGGTGCAGTCGCAAAAGATCATAAATATAGCACATTTGATCAAGAAGATATAACTTCACTATAGAAACTCAAACCATTAACTAATAATCAGTTTTATGCTAACCTACGTTTGTTTACTGCAATCATAGAAGTAACATCCTAAACATGACAGTTATATCATGATTGGAAGAGAGCATAAACTGCAATAGGGTCATGGTGAAAATAGAGCTCGTCGAGGGCAAAATCAGGTCTTACAGAAATTGATCCATTATGCGAATTTTTTCCTGCCGCGCCTGTTCCTGCTCATATGCTTTCAAAGAAGCGTGGTGACGCCAGATAGCATCCGTGGCTTTATCTAGCTTATCAAAAGGTCCACCGAGATCATTAGGGTGCAAGTGGAAGAGTCCATCCTTCATTGTGAAATAGTAACCCTCTGTCCTGCGTTACAAAAGAAAAATCATATTAACTTTCTATATGGCAGACCTTCGGAAGAGAAGTACAGATATCTTAGACCCATTTTCAGCTGGAAAACATGGCATCTGTTGCTATGTACACACAATATAATTAAGACAGCCATGGAAGCTACAATAGGTTGATGATTCTTACAGAATCTGGGTAGCTGACGCCCAAGTAGAATGGCGCTTCATTGCCGCAGTAGCTTCGCCTAGGCTATGAAAAGGTCCGCCAACAATGGTAGGATGCACATAGAAGAGGCCGGCTTTCAAAGAAATATTGTACTCCCAGTGAGACCTTTATGAAGCAAGAAATACACGGTTAAGTAAACAGCAGCACATGAAAACAGATATCTGTGATGATGCAACCAATTAGTGCTGCCGTGGTAGCTAGTATATTAATAAGAGGGCATGCACCAAGTAGCTGTCACTGCCGTGGTTAATATGACAATGCAGCACTTTAGTGATGACATCTACAATTGAGGGTGTTGATTCATCTTCCAAAGTAAACTCTGTCACTCAAACGTTTCTGCATTGCTGAAATTACTAGCTTTCTTCTATGCTACTCTTGGACATGGCGAAATACAAGTGTGACAGGCAAAAAAGACACTTAAACTCATACAAAATTGCGCTAGAAGGATGGTGCTCTGAATATAGCAAGGTAACCTTTGTTCTTCCCAAGAAGAAAAGATTACTCTACCGTCAAATAGGTACATTGAATGT
The DNA here is from genome assembly GCA_007726485.1 of Eragrostis curvula. Classification (NCBI taxonomy): domain Eukaryota; kingdom Viridiplantae; phylum Streptophyta; class Magnoliopsida; order Poales; family Poaceae; genus Eragrostis; species Eragrostis curvula. Next base: position 4,333,387 of record CM017444.1, on the reverse strand, counting down.
GGGATGCGCAGATTGTTCTTGATTGCGGCCCGAATGAAACTTAGCATACATACAGTAGGTCCTAACAATTAGCATATGGAAGAGTCTCGCACATGTCTGGTTGGTTTCTTGTCTTGGTTAAATAACTCTCTAATGAGCAAGAAGCAGGAGCAGCAGAGTGATTGAACGGAAACAGATACTACCATGGTGCTGGTTCGCGGTGCAGAGGAACCTTCCTGGAGTAGAATTTAACGAAAATCTCTGAACTCGAGGCCGACCATTCTCCTCCTTGTTCGCTTTCCCCGGCCATGAGTGCGAGCTCGGCCTCAGCCGCGGCCAAGACCTCGCCGAGGCTCCGGAACGGGGCGCCTGGGATACGTATACCACCATGGAAGTGAAAGCACCCTTGCGCGTCGACGGAGACGCGGGCCCTGGACTTGGACCGGAGCTTGGGTGGAAGGTCAAGGTTGCTGCCGAAGGGCCGGTCCTCCAAGTCCTCTCCGTCACCGGGCCTAGGCCACGGCTGCGCCATGGCGCGCGGGTGGATTGATTCGTCGGGCCGCAGGGACAAGGGTGGGAGGGAGACGAAGCAGGGGTGGAGTGTTTTGTGGTTGGAATAAGTCCATATTACCCCGTTAAACTCTTGACTGAGTCTAAATTTCAACCCTCAACTATGAAACCGTCTAAAGTAGAACCCTGAACTCTGAAAACCGTTTGAAAAACACCCATGCGCTTACTTAGGCCCTGTTTGTTTCAGCTTTTCGTCACTTTTGTTAGTTGGCTTTTGTGAGATCTAAAAACCAGATGCTGTCAAAACCCAAAAGCCAGAAACACCTCAGGATGTGCTTCTGGCTTCTCAAGTTTCAGAGACATCCGACTTTTGAATCTTTCAAAAGCCAACGGACAAAAGTGCCAAAAAGCTAAAACAAACAGGGCCTTAGAGTGGTTTTCACAGTGGTTTGAGGCTGACATGACAGTTGACCCCACATGACAGTCTCATCTCCCCGTTTCTTCGTTCTCTTGCCTTCCCTCTGTTAAAGCCGCACAGCACAGCAGAAGAGAGAGGGAGAGGGAGGCGGGAGCAGGAGGAGCAGAGGTGGCGGCTCGGTTGGCTGCTGGCGCTCATGCAGGGCAATTCCAGCGAGGAGTAGGTGGCCGTGGCCCGTGGCCACGCTGCCGCTGCAGGCATGGCGCCTCTAGCTGCTGCAGGCGGCGCTCAAGATGGAGGAGCAGGCGGCGTAGCAGCAGCAGCAGCTGCCTGGAGCCGTGTTCTACCTGCTCGGGCGGTCGGCGAGTCCGCAACACACCCGGCGACCTCGTCAGGTTCTTCTCCAACGAATCTGATCGAGCAACTCCAAAGGTGCAAGGGTTGTTGAGTATTGAAGAGGTATTGTGCTCAAATTGCTTTCTTGAGGGACCTCTGGTTGCGTTGCACAAAAAAAGAAAAAGAAAAAAAAGAGGGACCTCTGGTTGTACGAGCAGCAGAGCCGTCTTGCTTGCTGCTGTGCTTCGGCCGGCCTGCTTTCTTGAGGGAATGCGTGAGGAAAGAAGAAATTGGGAGAGGAGACTGCCACGTCACCTCCAAACCACCGTGAAAACCACTCCAACTGAGTGCAGGGGTGTCTTTTAAACTGTTTCCACAGTTCAGGATCCTAGTTTAGACGGTTTTGTAGTTGAGGGTTGAAACTTAGACTCTGGTAAGAGTTTAGGGGGGTAATATGGACTTATCTTTTTGTGGTTTGTTGGGACGAGCAAGAGAGAGCAGCGCAGAGCAGAGGAACTGGAGGAAGAGGAAGAGGAAAGCAAAGCAAAGGTAGGGCCCAGCTGCAGCAGCTTCAGCTCGACTCGACACGTGGGGGTGCTGGGCCCTGGACGCGACGGGACGGGATGCCGCGGCCTCCTCCCGTTCCGTCTTGCCTGTCTCTGTGAAGTTCATCCAATTAACCCGGGGAGAGAGACGACGGGACGCTGAAAGATACGCAAGTCGCCGGCGTGAGCGTAAAAACCGCCGTGATCCCTCCCGCCGGAGACGTCAATCTCAGGTCTACGGATCGGCATGGCCGTTGCCTTCATGGCAGTGGGGAAAAAGAACAATTTTTTGCGCACAAAATTTCTTAGGGCAAACAAGAAAAGATGAAGAGGGATCAAAGTGCTTACGGGTTAGTAGGACTCAAATCATCCGTGTCGCTTAAGTTCGGCGCCAAACCGGCGATGGTTTCCATTGACAAACAAAAACTACTGCAGCCTAAAAAAGAGGGGATCCGGTTCGTTTATATATGTGGGTACGTGATTTATGGAGTCTTAACATGTGATCGGATCGGAGTCGTATTTCCTCTAATATAATGTAAACATTATACATGTACGATACGTACGTCTTTCTTGTCGCACATTTAAGCTCTGCGCCTCTTTTTTCTTTCATTTCATCGCTTCTCATTTCTCGTGACTCTGCGGCCGGCCACAATTCAAAGCAAGTCAAAAGGCTCAGGGTCTTGCCAGCTAGCCTGCCAATCTACTGCAAGCCACCTACGTAGGCACGTAGCTGTACATGACTTTCCTTTTTGTACAGAGGATGCTGCAAGGCCTTGGAATCATCCACCAAAGATACCCATTCCACAACCAGTTGGCGGATCCAAACAAAAATCGTAGGGGGGGCTGACCTATATGTCGACAGAGCGTGAGTTGCTAGCTTGCCGCGTAGACACACCGCCCATCCTATTTGCCATCGCCGCCAGACACACCGCACACTTGGTTGCTCGATTTCCATCTCTAGCGTTAGCCAGGGTTGAACCATGTCTTTATAAATATCACTGCACACGGTGAGGTAAATTCAAATCTTGCGCAAATGACAAAAAAAAATAGGTGCGGTGGAGTTCATAGCAGACTATGGTGCAAAATCAGAGTATTTTATACATGACGAATAATTTTATGCCAAATTATATCGCTAAAACTTGCAATACATATTGATTTTAATCTTTCAGAGGGCCCAAACAGATTTATTTGTGCTTTTTACCTTTTTTTAAGGTGTATTTGTATTTTGCTCCTAATAGACTATAGATTAAACTAAAGATGATGTCGCATACTGTATTGTATTCTGGCCAGCGTGAATGGCCCAATCTGAGGGTAAGCCCAATGCTCCCAGCCCAGCATCGTCCAAAGCCCATATACCCCTTGGTTCTTCCTCCTCCATGTCGAGTTGTAGCACAGAATTGGAGTACCGGAAGCCATTTTTGCAAACTGAAAGCTCACAGCTACTGAAATTTAAGCGAGCTAATGACTGTGGTTGAGCAAAATGGATTCGCAGCGACCTCCTATTTCAGTCCCTCGCGAAAAATATCAAGCATCCGATCTTATTGTATCGTCTTCAACATCCAGCTAGGACCTCAATCTCTCTTCCCTCCGGGAAAAATGAAGGGGGGGGGGGGGGGGGGGGGGGGCTTGAGACCCCCCTGCTGCCCCGGTGGATCCGCCACTGTCCACAACCATCATTAGTTCTAGGCCATTTTTTCTGGTTCTCTTATAGTATAGTCCAGCCAAACCCAATTGTCACATTTTGCAGCCAAACATAAGACTTCACCACATCCATCTCTAACATTGCCTTCTCAGCTCTTAGTCAGAAATGCCCGTGTGCTCCTCGTTTTTGCAGTCTAATTGCCGTGTGTTTAGTTGATGTGACCACACTATCAAGCCACGTCTTAGTCACATCAAGGATACATGTATTTAAGTTCGCCAAAAAAAAAAAGATACATGTGTTTAGGGAAAGAAACCATTTGCTAGCTACTATTGCAATATTCCACAACTTTGTAGGAGTATATGCCATCGTGAGTTATTATAGTGAGCTCCACGTGTTACCAAGACACCAATAATATATATGGGATTAACTTTTTTTTTTTTTGCAACGGTTTGTAATAACTAATAACTGCCACTTGGTAGTGTCGTAGTTGTGGCTTATCACAATTTCATAGTTCGTATCCTTATTAAAGCCTCTCGAGTTTTTTTTTTTTTTACGACAATCTTGTCACAAATATAATGTTAAATCCATTTCATAAGGTTAGATGTGATAAAGTATGGCTAATAATTAAACAAAAATTTCTTAAACATAAATATACACACATAAATAGAATTACACTAGTATTCCGGCCTAAAAAATGGCAAATATATTTAGTTATGGTCGGACCGTGCGTTTTCGTGTCGCCACCATTGCATAGGAGACCTCTCCTTTAAACACTGTCTATGGAAGACTCTAGAAGTTGGAGAGCTCCTCTAGTCTAGTAAAAAAAAGAAAAAGAAAAGGTTTACTTGATTTTGCATAACCGGCGCTGCTGTATCGACCATATTTCGAAACTAGATTCCAAAATTTTCACATGCCATGTGGGAACCGCGGCATAAGGGCCCATATGTCATTGTGTTATCTCACAAGCCACGGCCCGTTGGTACCTCCTCCCTCCTCCTCCCTCCCCTGCAGCCTGCAGGCTCAGAAGCGCAGGACCAAAAAGAAAGCAAAAAGAAGGGAACGAACTGGGGAAGAGACTCAGAGAGAAGAAATTGAGCCACCCCACCCCCCCCCCCCCCCCCCCCCCCCCAACTGAGAGAGAGGAATTGAGCTGCATTCGTTCACCCCAAAACACCAGTTCTTGTGTTGATTTTCTTTGAGTCCTGGAGCCCGCGATCATGTAGAAGAGCTCGCGCTCATCAATACCGCAACACCAGCCAAAAGTTTTTTTTTTTCCTGCTGTTCTTCGAGGGCTTCACATGGCGTTTCAAGGACCCAAGTTCTGTTTTTCCTCCTGATTGAAGGTGGGTAATTCAATCATTTGCATTCCTCAAGCAGTTCAATGATTTCTTCATCTTCGGTGGATGATCGAAAGCTTACTGGTTGCCTTCTTTTCTCAGACTCCGCTGCACCACGCACCGCCAGTGCTTCCGCCCGGTGCCCCATTCGCGCTCGGCAATCGGCAACAAGTCCTGCTGGCTCGTGATCGAGCAGACATAGAGGATTTCGCCACCAGCTTTGAATTCGCGGTGTGTTCCTGCGTCTTTTCTCCATCTTTCTACTCCTCGGCCGGTAGTCCCCGTCGGGTGCTCGGCTATCGGCCGGTAGTCCCCGTTGAATGCGAGTTTAAGTGCACTAATCTGTCTTGCGTTCCTGCCAGCTGAACAAGCACCATGTCTGATCAAGATTACCCCCCGCACGGGTGCATGCCGGGCGATGTCCAAGATTTGGAGCTGCCGCACCCGCACGCGCTCATTTCGGACGGCACCGGGGATTTGGGGGTGCGGCCACAAGCAAACGTGCAGGACAGCATTGCCATGCTGGAGAACTGCTCCGACCTTGACTCTACAACCGATGAGCATTTGGAGAACTTAGTCTTATCATGGTCCATTTCATCCATCAGAATGAAGCCAAAGATGGTAAGGATAAAGTCCCTTATGTAAATTAACCCTTTTTTATTAGTAAATATTGCCCAACACTGGTTCAGTGCCTAGAGTGATTGAGTAAATGTACATGCTTATGTGTTTACAAGTGTAATTTTTGCCGTCCTTACATTTTACCTATCGTGTGGTAATAGCCAGATGTGGTGCTTAAGGCTGTTTATGACATTTATGCTTCTTTCGACTTTGACACCTAGTCTTCCGTAGCCATATGTAGGTTAGATAAATGTACTTTTTTTTTCACAAAAGGCTTTAACTTTGATTGTTGATAGCAAAAACTAAAAGTAAAGTTGACAACCTAAAAAAATGTTGTTACAAAAGGCTTTAACTTTGATTCTTGATAGCAAAAACTAAAAGTAAATTAGTTGACAACCTAAAAAAATGTTGTTACAACATTCATTATGAAACCAACTATCGAAATACGTCACCATTTAAATTGAAGCAATATGATTTATAAGTATTGTTGGTCGAAGATAAAAACTATTGACTTTAACTAAAACCGTTAAATCTTATATTTATGGACGGAGGGAATAGTAGATAACCATCTTTTGATCAGCTCTAGCTTCAACTATACTCATGGAATAGTATATATCTACTTACTTGCACCAATGTGGTTTCTTTTTATATAGATTCCTAAGATTCATGGAAGAGGTGGTTTAAGTCCACAGGAGTACCTGAGAAGGTTTAAAAAACCATTGGTTGAAGAAACGAGGGCTTTTGTACTCTCAGGCTTGACCTCACTCCCTAGACCTTATTACAAACTGCTGAATGTCTTGCCGATGAATAAAGCAGGTCTTTTCTATTTGGACATCGACACACGATTTGGAGATCACATCCCTCAAAATGGTGATCTATTTCTTCTAACCAATCATCATCCGGAGCATCTGCAGTTAATGGATGATTCTCAAGTGTTTGCATTGGCAGTAAATAATGGGCATCATCAGCGCTATGTCAGTGGTTTCCAATCCAAGATCTTAAGGGACATTAGCAGCTCAAACTTTAAATTTGCAGTATTTCTGTGCAACATCCATAAAAAATTGTGTCTTTGGAAGACCATGCACATGGATATTGGAGAGAGGCCATTCATCAAGCAAATATCAGCGCCCTCTCACATAGTATGTTCACAAAACTGTTATGTTTCACATGTCACTGCCGCTCTCTGTAACATGAGTAATGCATTTCTTTTACTTTTTACAACATAACGAACACAAATATTTATCTTTTTTTGTAACAGGCTAAAGGAAGTTGTGAGATCTGTGCAAGACAATCAGGATCACAAAGCCTCTTGTTCAATGGTGGACTCAACAAAACACAAGAAGAGCTCGCAATGACAGTTCTCTCAGATGCCAAATGTGGTCATCATGAAACTATGAACCTTGTTTGGGGACTGCCGGGGACTGGTAAAACCAGTACTATATCAGTACACTACGTAAGAACTAGCCAAAGGTGACGGGCACATAGGTAACGGGCATTCTAAACCCGTCACCTTAAACAAAAGGGTGACGGGCCACTTAGAAACCCGTCACCCGCAAGAATGGCGGTGCATGTGGGGGAGGGCAATAGGTGACGGGCAACATGTATGCCCGTCACCTATTAGGTGGCCGCCTAATAGGTGACGGGCACTGATGTTGTCCGTCACCTATAACTGGACATATGGGTGACGGGCGCTGATGTGGCCCGTCACCTATAACCCTCGGGCTAATAGGTGACGGGCGATATCAGTGCCCGTCACCTTTCAGTGGATACATAGGTGACGGCCTTTGATGTTGCCCGTCACCTATTAGTCTGAGACCAATAATTGAGATCGGGCAGCCCGAACTTTCCCCATTTTTTCTCAACAAAATCTCTGCCCCGTCGGTTCCTGGGCGATTTTTTCGCCATGTTTTGGAAATCCAACTAAAACCTTATTGATTTGCTTTTGGTATCATCTTTTGGCCTCTTGAGGTGTGTTTCCTACCATTTCCTCTTCCTTTTTCCCCTTTTTTGCTAGATCTCTATGTATGTTCTTCAATTTCAGGATTTTTCCAGCATATATCAAAATTAGATGCATATGTTCTTCAATTGTGTTAGATTTGGTATTTTGTTTCATCAATCTTCCTCATGCCACCATTGATTTGATATGGTACACTTAATCACATTCATTTCATTATATAGCTCAATCCTTGATTATAAATGCAATTATGTTTGTAGATGTATCAAGTTGATTGTGTGCAAAAAAGATTGATGACCATAACTAGGTGACGGATTGATTTGGCCTTTGTGTTGTCTCGTGGTGCCTAAGGTGTGTTACGCTTGCCTTTTTTCTTTTTTTCCCTTATTTTGTTGACCTCTATGTTAAGCATATGTCAAAATTTGATGCATGTGAGTTGCTATTCTATTAGATCATATATTATGTTGATTGATCTTCGTCGTGCCACCATTGATTCAATGAATTCTTATGTGATACTAAATCACTAGTTTTTCATTACACATGTAGCTATTTCTTATTATAGATGCGATTATTTGTGCAGATGGATCGGACTTGGATGTATCCCGGCAAGATGAGCGAGGACTACCTGAAGGGGGTGAAATCGTTCATTAGAGTTGCTCTAAAAGATATGAAAGACAAGAAAAAAAAGGCAATACATTGTCCGTGCCGTGATTGCAACAATGAGAAGAAGTTTTGTGAGCCGGATATGCTGGAGATACACCTGATCACACGAGGATTCATGAAAAATTATATATGTTGGAATAAGCATGGTGAGGAAGGCATGAATGAAGTCGAGGTGGAAGGGAGCCACTTGGATGTCAGTATGGGTCATGGTCCTTTCTCAGCGAATCAGCCAAGTCAAGGAGTCCCTTCTGTTGACATGAATGAAGAACTCAGATTTGGTGACATGGATCGTGACTACTCAGAGGCAGAGGCATTATCTTTGAGCGATGAAGACATGGTGGATCATGTGCAAAATGTCAGTGAAATGTTGCGCGATGCTGAGCGACACGATGAATACAATGATGGTGAGCTTGCAAAGTTTCAAAAATTAATTGCAGAGTCCAAGAGGCCTTTCTTTCCCGGATGCAAGGCCACATACAACCGACTGTATGCAGTTCTTAAGCTTCTGCAGCTAAAGGCAAGCCATGGGTGGACCGACAGGAGCTTTTTGGCATTATTGGATCTGCTGAGGGAAATGTTGCCGGAGGGAAACTTGGTGCCTGAGACAGTTTACGAGGCAAAGAAGATAATATGTCCTCTTGGATTGGAGATTGAGAAGATTCATGCATGCAAGAATGATTGCATCATCTATCGTGGCAAAGAATATGAAGGCCTGAACAAGTGTCCTGTCTGTGGGACCGATCGATACAAGCGTAAGAAGGATGATGGTGATGGGAACAACGCTAGCAGGAACGGGCCTCCTAGGAAGGTGTTCTGGTACCTTCCTATAATTCCTAGGCTAAAGCGCTGGTTCGCAAACAAGGAGGAGTCTAAATTGCTCCGTTGGCATAAAGAGGGGCACAAGGATGATGATAAGATACGTCACGCTGCAGATTCATCTCAGTGGCAAAACATTGATTCAATGGATGAACTATTTGCTATGGATCCGAGAAATATCAGGCTTGCAATGAGCACTGATGGCATGAATCCATGCGAGAACAACATCTCGCATAGCACATGGCCCGTATTCTTGACTATATACAACCTTCCATCTTGGTTGTGCAACAAACGAAAATATATTATGCTGTCAACGTTGATACCGGGGCCGCATGAACCTGGAAACAACATTGACACGTATTTGAGGCCTTTGATTGATGATCTGAAGAAACTATGGTCCCCGGGTGTTGAGGTGTGGGATGAGCACATGCGTGAGTACTTCAGCTTACGCGCCATTTTGTTCGTCACAATCACCGATTTGCCAGCACAACGTAACGTGTCAGGGCAAAGTAAAAGGCTAGGTTCAGGCTGCCCCCACTGCTTGGATGGAACTGAGTGTAGCTATTTAAAGCACTCCAGAAAAATAGTGTACATGCGCCACCGACGATTTCTTCCCATGAAGCACCATTTTCGAAAAATGAAGAACCAGTTTGATGGCACCGTTGAAAAGGCACCGCCTCCAAAGCACATTAAAGGAGATGATGTATATGATCAGGTTAAGGATCTTAGCATTGCTCTTGGCAAGCGAAAAAGGTCTGATGATGATGAGGGTCCATGGAATAAGAAATCGATTCTATGGGAGTTAACTTACTGGAAGAAATTGGATATCCGCCATTCTATCGATCCTATGCATGTCAAGAAGAATGTTGGCGAAAGCCTTGTTAATACACTGCTCAATGTGCCAGGGAAAACCAGGGACCATAGAAATGCACGAGAAGACCTTAAAGATATGGGGCTAAGACCTGAGCTTCATGCAGATGGTATGAATGCAGATTTACCAACAGCTTGCATCACCCTTTCAAAGAAGGAGAAGAAGGAGTTCTGTGAGTTCTTGCAGAGTGTGAAAGTGCCCTCTGGCTACTCATCCAATGTCAGTAGGCTTGTTTCTTCCACAGAACTGAAACTATCTCCTCGAGCGAAGTCCCATGACTACGATGTCTTGTTGACACAGCTGATTGCGCCTGCAATAAGGAACATCCTACCAATCCCTGTACGAGAGGCTATCATGAGCCTATGTTTCTTCTTTAATGCAATTTCTCAGAAAGTGCTCGATCCAGAATCACTAGAGTTGCTCGAGAAAAAACACTATGAAACCTTGTGCCTCTTGGAGATGTTTTTTCCACCAAGCTTTTTTGATATGTCTCTCCATCTCACGAGTCATCTTGTGAAGGAGATCAAATTACTTGGTCCAATGTTCCTTCATCAGATGTATGCATATGAAAGACTCAACGGTAATCTCAAGTCCTCTGTAAGAAATCGAGCGCACCCCGAGGGTTGTATGGTAGAAACTTATTGTACAGAGGAAGTAGTGGAGTGGGCCATGGATTATGTTGACCCTGAGAATCCTATTGGGGTGCCTAAGTCTCGCCATGATGGGAGGCTCCTTGGTAAAGGTACTTCGTGACTGCCCTATCCATCAAGGCTATGCTGTGGTGGTTCTGGATCATGTGTATGATGATTCAGCCCACTTTACATTGGAGTTCCCACCCGATGAACAGACCGTCACTCTCGGGGATGCTCGGTACGGAAGGGTTCAGTGGAGAAGGGCTCACATAGTTGTTGCTGATGCGTCCACACCAGATTCATCACCATCACCACATTCTCAGCATGTAGCAGCTTCGTCCAATCCACAACCATTGCTTGAGTCGACACCACGTGTGGAAGCTTCACCCCAGCCTCCTCCATTGTCTAAGCCAACACCAGCTTCATCCCAGCCTGAACTATCTAAGCCACCACAAGATGCAGTTGCTTCATGTCAGCCTCCTCGTTCTAAGTCAGCATCAAATGTGGCAAATTTGTCCCTTCGTCCTCCACGTCAGCCTGCACAGCGTGGGAAGAAAAGCTCACCAAAGAAGAAGGCATGTCCACCAAATAAGATAGCGGACACATGGATTAAAGACAACCCTAAGTACAAGTCTGGCAAGCCGTTGCTGACTGCAGAGGAGCTTCGCAATGCAGGAAAAGCATGTATTGAGCTGCATAACTACTACTTGCAACGTTTGAGGGACAAGAAGACACACTCAATTGTGCTCAAGTACAATGAGCAACACTTTCTGTCCTCGACGAGCTACTTTGTTGTGTCCTTTAGTGACATGTACGACCTGTTCAATCTCGATGCACTGGACGTCTCATTACTCCGTTGCTTCACGCTGTAAGTCCTTTGGCGCTAGTCATTCCTACATAGTTTATTTTCTGCAAATATAGATTGTGACTGTACATTCCTCTTTAACATAATTACTTTTCCCTTTAATTTCTGTACAATTCATTCCTGTAATTATTTTCTGCACTAGTCAGTTCTTAATTATTTTCAGCCATGAAAAGTCATATTAAGCCTTTTGTAATACTGAAACTTCGCTTGCAAACACATGACCCCTGAAACTTCGCTACTTTCAGATGTAGCTATAACTCCATATTTTTATTCTAATGAAACCGAGCCCCACGAATGAATTAGCTTGGGAGAATGTGGTTACAACTTTCTGTAATCTAAAAAGCTTGGCAGCTTTCTTGCTAGATGATATAGAATCAACATCACTTCCGTGGATTTACATATTCTATATGATATATATATTCTGATTGGCCACCATAAACCTGAAAATGGATACATTTTTGTTCTCCTTGTTTATTCTGAGATAATTACAGATGTATCCCTCCAATCTCTTTATTCTGAGATAATAATCTTTATGTGCAGCCACTTGATGAAAGAAATGAAAGGGCGGCCATGTGCATTTGTTGACCCAGCTCCCATGACGATCGACAATTTGCATGACAGTAGGAAGGAAGTGGTGCAGTTGTTGGTGAGGGCAATTCGGACCTACAAGGACAAGGAGTACATCATGTTCCCTCACAACACAGGTGGCCACTGGGCTTTGGTAGTCATATCAGTCAAGAAAAAAAAGGTGTGGTACCTTGATTCGAGTAGACCAAAGGGCAATGATGGCACTCTAGTTGGGCGTGACTACCTCGAGATCAGCACTGCCATAAACGAGTAAATTCTTAACATAAGTTACACATATACCAAGTTTGATCGTCCTAAGCATCATCTTTTTTTCTTTAATGTTGCATTGTCCTTTCCTTCTAGGGCTTACCTCACATACAATACTCGGTGCGTGAAGGGATTCAACGCGAAGACAGATGGTTGTATGCTGCCGCAAGACACTCGATTCCCAGTATGTATTTTTCAAAGTGACACATGCGTGCTCCCTGAAAATTATGTATCACTTAGCATGTGGCCTCAAAATAATTGTTGTTTTGTAGTGCTGCCAGCAACCTTCAGGCAGCAAGCTGTGTGGATTCTACGTTGCACAACATATGTTGATAATTGCAGAAGCATGTATATCCGACAAGAGCATAGATGTAAGTAATTGCACTAGTATTTTGTTTTTTAGCATCGAGATGTTCAAGTGACTTTTTCTGTGGACGGTATTTTGACTTTAATTATGTATGATCCTCTGTTGCTATCAGTCGTCTTCCCTGCCTCTATAATTTATTTTGCGGAGTGTCGCCACTGCTGCTATGTCTTGCCATAATTTATGGGTTACGACAAGAAAGCAGCTAGTGTGGAGAAACAAATATGGCTATTCTTTTTCAGATCAATCATGGACTTACTCTGTTCAGTGGCTCTTGTATTCAGTACATAGTGTGGAGCAAGTTAGCTACATGGTTAGGGCATGAGGAACCAGAGGCATATGGGCAGTTGGGCGTGAATAATTCATTATGTCTGTTTGAGCACTTTTGTCCCCAATTCATTAATTAAGTTGTGTTCATCCTGCAACTTCAGTAGTACTATGTCTGGTTCATCATTTTGCCACAAGACATTACGTGTTTTCAAAGTGAAGGAATAGAAACCTTTTGCTGCTGAGAGCAGTTTGGATTGTTCAGTTGGATCGTTAGCTACAGAATACATCTAACTGAACCTGTGTCGTTTTTTTAGCTAACTAGAAGCTACTCGATTGCTGAGTATGCCAGCTGCAAAATATTGTTGTGCATCTCACCATGAAAGTAGGCCAACAGCTCATAGTGAAGCATACTCAAGCAGGCTTTTAACTGAAATAGTGCCTGTACATAACTGTTTGAGAGCCGATGCTAACAATCAAGGCATGTCATTTTATTTGACATTTCAGTTCTGCACAAGCTTTACTATTCATGTTTCTTATTTGCTACTCTCATGACGATCATGCTAACTCACCCTTTTTTTCATTCTGTTTGCACAAGATTATCAAGTATTAATTGTTTTTCAGATCATTTATGTTGCTCTGTTGTTTGCTTGCCTGTCACTGCTCCATCTCAATTGGCATTGTGTTCTTCTAATATTTTACGATTGATTTCTATGCTTACAGGACATTGCATTTCCAGAGTCGCCATTTGAGGATGCCGTGTTGCATAACATTCGGGATAGGATAGCCTCTTTCCTAGTGAGTGAGTGTATAAACAGGAAAGGCGAGTTCTTTTGTACGTCGAATGAGTAGCTGTGTTGTAATCCGAGCTTGTGATGACGTGTGTGATGTTTTGTGATGATAAAACTCTACTATGCAGCAGGTGTATGTGACAAACAACTTGTTTGATATATTTATGATGTCTTTGTGATCTACATGTTTGGCGTTGAGATCATGGTTAGATCCACATGTCTAACTCTGTGTGTATGTGATGATGGGCACAATTTGTGCTTGTGATGGTTTTTGATCATGTCGAAGATGGCTGCCAAATCCAGGCTACATTGTTCCTGGATGCAGCCAGCAGGCAGGAAGACCCCAAAATGGGGCAGGGAACATAGGTGACGGGCATCATCAGAAACCCGTCACCCATCAAACAGAAATAGGTGACGGGCAACATATGAAGACCGTCACCCATTTTCTTCTCAATAGGTGACGGGCAACATAAGTAGCCCGTTACCTATTTGAGCACAATAGGTGACGGGCAACATATGAAGACCGTCACCCATTTTCTTCTCAATAGGTGACGGGCAACATAAGTAGCCCGTTACCTATTTGAGCACAATAGGTGACGGGCAACACATGAAGCCCGTGACCTATAACTACTTATAGGTGACGGGCGACATAAGAAGCCCGTCACCCCTAAGGGATAATAGGTAACGGGCTTCATGTGTTGCCCGTCACCTATTTCCTTTAATGGGTGACGGACAAATGCCCGTTACTTTTCTTTTGATATTAGTGACGGGGTAGGGGTGACGTGTCGGGTGCCCGTCACCTATTTATGTCTTAGCCCGTCACCTATGCCAATTTCTTAGGTAGTGGTAGTGTTGGCTGGTTTGCTTCGCTACAATGTGAAGGCACTTGTATGTGCCCCAAACAGTATACATTTGTCATCAATAGGCTGTCATTTACATGGCTTTATTAAGAGAACAGATCTATGCTACGGGTTGGATCACTGTGTTGGTGATGTCCTATTGTTGTGTGATTTGGTGGGAGTGAAAGATGAGGCAGTGAAAACGTTCTGCATAGAATGGAGACTCAGCCAGATTATACCATCGATGGTTTGGAGAGGTAAAATGAAAGGCCTCATATCATTCTTAGAAAAGGATTTCAGAGAAAACTTCAAAGAAGTAACCAAGAGTAAGCTTACTGTTTTGGATATGTTCAAAGAGATGCTTGAACGCAAGTCAAGTTCTTTGAACAAGATAATGATTACACTCTGGAAACACATGCCTTCTCATGTTTTCAGTCAAGAAGTAGCAAAAAATTTGGCATCCCTTTTTGAAGCTTTGAGGGGGGTTTCATGAACTCTTATCTCAGGACAGTATCACAAATGAGGATCTTATGACAGCGTTTGGAATCTATTCTGCAAAAAACCCGCCTCCTAAGCCCCGCCGAATGAAATTTTCCACCAAAAAATCTTCGCGTGCAACTCACTCTCATTTGAAGCCTTCGCTTTCAACCCCTCATCCGAAGCCAACATATGTTTCTGAAATACGTATGGCAAAAGAACAGTGTCTAAAGCATTTAAAATACCTCCAAAGCAACCTTGACTTGCCTTATGAGAAGAATATCGATTGGATGAGGCAATATCTAATTAGAGAATCAACTCTGATACTATCTCTTCCTCACAATGTCTTTACCTTGCATAAGGTTGATACTGGACAGAGAAAGATGTTATTTGTGGTGGGGGCAGCACAGATCAAAGAGTGTGAGCTAATTCCCGCGCTGTCTCTTCCCTCAATGCAGCATGTGTGGCTGATAGGAGACCATGTTCAGCTATGCCCTATAGTAAAGAGCGAGGTTCGTCATTACCCGATTTCCAAATAACTAGTATCAATATGCATGCCAAGAGATTTATCAAGTGTCTTTTGCCTTCTGTTGCATTTTGGTGGGTCATTTTTGTTTGTTTGATGATTTTATGTGGTCACTTATGTTATTAGTTTGTCAAAATTGTGTATTACAAGCTGAAATAATTTGATGACTCATTAAGTTCTTATTACATGAAATCAACACATTGAATATTTTGCTGACTTTTTATTAATTTCAGATGAATGAAAACTCAGGATTCAAACTAAGCCTTTTTGAGAGATTTATCTCGTCGGGTTTCAAGAAATACATGCTGACAACTCAGTACCAAATGCATCCTGAGATTTCTTCTTTAGCAAACACATATTTTTACGAGGGAAAACTTTCAAATGCAGAATTGATTAACTTGGATGTGATGAAACTGAGATTCAACAATTACATGTTTGTCAATGTGGAACCTGACAGAGTACCTGATGTTATCTTGTCTTTGATCACCCCAATTCTCAAAGGTATGTCGTGTATAAAAGTTGCTTTTCTTGTTAGCATGTGCTATGGAATATTATCTTTTTTCTTCCTAATGATTATTTGAGTGTTGACTCCTCGAATGTCAATTGATATCTCGAGGAAATTGCATGTGTCCTTAAATATCTATTTTTGATCAACAAGGCACTGAATCTTGCCTAATTTAACTTCATGGCAGCTAGCAAACCTCCTGAGTGTCAAGGTTCTAAACTGAAAGTAGGAGTGATATGTTCTAAAGAGAAGCAAAAAGTGCAAGGGTATAATAATCATGGTCCAATTACTTTGAGTATACATTCCATGGACGAAATGGGAAAGTATTATGATATCCTAATCGTTGCAGCTGATGGAATTGAAACCAGTAAAAACAACATCAATTATATGATCACTAGAGCCAGGTATGTAGCTCAAATAATCTAGTGAAGTATCTCTATCAAAATTCATTTCAGTAATGTAATACCTTTGTACAAGTTCATTTCAATAAGATAATAACGAAATACTATTATGTAGGAAATACATGTGGATTGTCGGCAATGAGACTGTTCTCGCAAAAAATGAAATGTGGAAAATGCTGATTGAAAGTGCTAAGCAGAAGGGTTGTTTCAAAGAATCAACATCTCATTTGAAATTTTCTTCAATCACCAAGAATACTTGGGAGATTTTGATCTCTACTCTTGGGATTATTATTCCACAGGTAAGTTACAGACAACATAACTTTCCAAAATATAGGTAACTAATAGCAAGTCTAGTTAGCATGTTATATTTGCATGGTTAAGGTTTTTTTCCTGTATGAATTCTGAGAAATACCTTAGTAAACTAGTCTGTGATGAAAAATACGAGATTCCTAGCTTCAAATTCAGATCCTGACTTTGATATTCCACATGTATGTTCTAGGCGTGTCTAATTAACATCAGACTCTTTTATAGTCATCTCTGGTAAAATCCCATTATTCAGATATGATTTTAAGTTATGAACAATACACAGTCCAATTAAGGATTATCCCCTCTATGAATTCTAATAAATACCTTAATAAAGTCTTCTTGAATGAAGAATGCGAAGATTCCAGATTCCTCGCTTTCATATTCCACATTCATATCTAATTAACATCAGACCCTTTGCATGATTAGGACCGTTTATAGTCATATCTGATTGAATGCCATTATTTGATTATGATTTTGAGTTATGAACAATACCAGGCCAAAATGATGAGAAAACCGAACAGTATTAATGTATTATTTCCTTGCATTGGCTGCTTGAACCTGTTTGCTACACCTCTGATCTTATATTTAATCAAATTTGCTGCAAAATACAGGGTAATGCACCACTCCGTGAGTTTACCTTGTATGGTCAAACGCACAATGGAATTCCCTTGACAACTCCTGTAAGGGATCAGCGGGGTGAAAGTAAGTGTAATAAAACAAATATTTTGATTTCAAATTCTTTTGGTAGTCAAAAGTAGTAATCTTACCATTGTGACATGCAGATCATTGCACCTTGCTCTCAATCTTGACTACAATGGAATTTCAAAATAAGCATAAATCAGCTTCATTTGTTCCACCAATTATATTCCTGTCAAGTGGGGTCTCCAGTACCAACGTCGCCGCAAGCGTGATCAACGTCGCGCGGAAGACAAGGAGGCGAAGTGATCAGGTTCGGCGCCTAGTTCAGAATAAAGCGGGAGCGTTTTCAGTTCAGGATTTGTAGGAGTTTGTTTAGCAGTTTGTTGCTCGGCCTGTCGCCTATAAACAGGACCGATGCATTAGGGTGGAGATTATCTTGGAGTTTAGGCTTAGCCTCTTGTAAACGTCCCTGCCTCTTCGGTGCGGCGCTGTTCACCACGGCTCCGCCGCGCCGGCGAGGTCCAGGGCCAAGACCCATTACCAGTTTCGACTACAATCTTCGTCGTTTCATTCCCACAAATCATCCTTCTCCGCCTGCCCGTGACAACTTGGTATCCAGAGACTCAGGTGCTTCCGCCGCCATGCCGAGCAACTCGGGCACCGGCGAGACCGAGGATGAAGCGCCCCTCACGCTAGCTGACTTGGCCAAGCGTTTCGCCGCCATGGAGGCACTCCTCCGTCCACTCCAGCCGCTGGCCGACAAGGTCGCGTCCATGGAGAAATCCATCGCGGATCAGGGCCAGCAACAGCAGGCGCTGAACCTCGCCATCTCCCGCGTCGAGCAATTCCTGCCCGGCTACTTGCCGGACTCCGAGCGCACCGTCAGCGACAAGGGCAAGAACACGGGGGGTTCTGGCGGCTCCGGCGGCGCCGTCCACTCCGGCGTCCACTTCGACCGCCGTCGCCCCACACCACCACCACACCACTCGGACAACGACGACGAGTTCGACGGCGGCGTCCCCAAATTCCACAAGCTCGACTTCCCCAAGTTCGACGGCAAGGGCGACCCGCTGCCCTGGCTGAACCGCTGCGAGCAATTCTTCAAAGGCCAGCTATGGTATGCGTCATTTCATCTACTCGATGACGCGCAGCTATGGTATTACAGGCTTGAGCTCAACTCCGGACCGCCGTCGTGGCGCCGCTTCGTCCAACTCGTGAACACTCGCTTCGGGCCGCCGCTGACGGACAACCCGATCGGTGAACTTGCCATGCTTCGACGCGACGGTTCCGTCGATGACTTCTGCAACCGCTTCCTCACCCTCGCGTGCCGCGCTGCGTCCCTCACGGAGGATCAGCAGATCCAGCTGTTCATCGTCGGTCTCGGCAACCCCCTGCGCACGGACGTCTCGCTGCAGCGGCCAGCGTCCCTGGACGACGCCATCATGTACGCCAGGGCCTACGAGCAACGCATGTTGCTGCCTGAAGCCAACAACGCTCCACCAAGCCGAACCAAATCCTTCACCAAGCCGGCGGCATCGACGCACTCCAACGTCGGCAGCACCGCGGCGTCGTTCGCGTCCTCGGCGAGCTCCGGGTCTGCCTCGTCGTCGCCGACACGCCGCCGCCTCACGCCGCAAGAAATCGCCAAGCGTCGCGAGGATGGTGGCTGCTTCCACTGCGACGACAAGTTCACACCCGGCCACAAGAAGCTGTGCAAACAGCTGTACGTCCTTGAGGTGATCAACGAGGATGAGGAGGAGGAAGCGGAACCGGTGATCTCCCTCAGCGCCATCACGGGAATCCAGTCACGCACGGCCAAGACAATGCAAGTCTATGTCAAGGTCGGCGACGTGGTGCTGAACGCCCTCCTCGACACCGGCTCCACGCATAACTTCGTGGACAACGACGTCGCCGCGCGCGTCGGCATCACGCTCCAGCCGCGCGTGGGCCTCCAGGTGGCGGTGGCCAATGGCGATCGCGTGGCGAGCTCCGGCGTCTGCGACGGCCTCGACATCACGATCGGCGACGAGGCGTTCTCCATCACCTGCTATGGTTTGCCGCTGGGCGCCCATGACATGGTGCTCGGGGTGCAGTGGCTCGAGTCACTCGGGCCAATTCTCTGGGATTTTGGCAGCCGCACCATGGGCTTCTCCCGGAACGGACGGCCGGTGCTCTGGACGGCGTCGTCCGCGCCGGCGGTTCCCGCTACGCTCGCATCGGCAACACTTGAACTCATGGGGGAGCTACTCCAAGCATTCCAGGCCCTGTTCGCCGAGCCTACTGGTCTGCCTCCGGCTCGCCGTCGCAGCCATCAGATCCGGCTGCTACCCGGAACGTCGGCGGTGGCGGTCCGCCCCTACCGCTACGCGCACGCCCAGAAGGACGAGCTGGAGCGCCAGTGTGCCGACATGCTGCGCCAAGGCGTCATTCGGGCCAGCTCGTCGGCCTTCTCGTCGCCGGTCCTCCTCGTCAAGAAAGCGGACGGCACGTGGAGGTTCTGCGTTGACTACCGCGCCCTCAACGCCAAGACGATCAAGGACAAATTTCCGATCCCGGTGGTGGAAGAACTACTTGACGAGCTACGCGGCGCCATGTACTTCACCAAGCTCGACCTGCGCTCCGGCTACCACCAGGTGCTGATGCACCCCGACGACGTCGAGAAGACGGCGTTCCGCACACATGAAGGCCTGTTCGAGTTCCTCGTCATGCCGTTCGGCCTCACCAACGCGCCGGCCACGTTCCAAGCGCTGATGAACGAGGTGCTCAAGGACTACCTCCGCAAGTTCGTGCTTGTCTTCTTCGACGACATCCTCATCTACAGCACGTCGTGGTCCGAACATCTCCGCCACGTCCGCTTGGTGCTGTCCGCGCTGCAGGAGCACCACCTCTTCCTCAAGCGCTCCAAGTGCTTCTTCGGCGAGCGTTCGGTCTCCTACCTAGGCCATGTCATCTCCGAGCACGGCGTCGCCATGGACGAGCAAAAGGTGCAAGCTGTCCTTGCCTGGCCGCTGCCACGCACAGTGCGCGCCGTCCGCGGGTTTCTCGGTCTTGCGGGGTACTACCGGCGATTCATCCGCGACTACGGCGCGATAGCGGCGCCTCTCACGAAGCTCCTGCGCAAGGAGGGCTTCAAGTGGTCCTCAGAGGCGGAGGACGCGTTCCGGGCGCTGCAACGCGCTCTCACCACAGCGCCGGTGCTGCAGCTGCCGGATTTCGACGTCGAGTTCATCGTCGAGTGTGACGCGTCGGGCTCCGGATTTGGCGCCGTGCTGCACCAAGGCGGTGGCCCGGTGGCGTTCTTCAGCAAGCAGATCGCTCCGCGCCACGCCAAGCTCGCGGCCTACGAACGCGAGCTCATCGGGTTGGTCCAGGCAGTCCGCCATTGGAGGCCTTACTTGTGGGGCCAAGCTTTTGTGGTGCGCACTGACCACTATAGCTTGAAATACCTCCTGGATCAGAAGCTCTCCACCATTCCGCAGCACCAGTGGGCAAGCAAACTCCTTGGCTTTGATTTCAGGGTGGAGTACAAGCCGGGATCGACGAACGTGGTGGCCGACGCCCTGTCGCGCCGCGACGCGGACGAGGTGCCAGAGGTGGCTGCCATCTCGGGACCGTCGTTCGAGCTCTTCGACAACCTGCGCCGTGAGCTACTTGAGGACCCAGCCATGGTGGCCATCAGAGACGAAATACAAGCTGGTACGCGTACGGGTCAGTGGGGCGTCGTCGACGAGCTCGTCACGTACGGAGGCCGCATTTATGTGCCGCCGACGTCGTCCTGCCTCCCGGCCATCCTGGCGCATGCGCATGGCACGGGACATGAAGGAACACAGAAGACACTCCATCGCCTACGAGCCGACTTCCATGTACCCGGCGCGCGCACGGCGGTGCTGGAGCATGTGCGGGCCTGCACCACATGCCAGCGCAACAAAAGCGAACAACTTCACCCCGGCGGCCTGCTGCAACCATTGGAGGTGCCGTCCGCGGTATGGTCCGACGTCGCTATGGACTTCATCGAGGGGCTGCCGCGCGTCAACGGCAAGTCCGTGATCTTGACGGTGGTCGACCGCTTCTCGAAGTACGCCCACTTCATTCCCCTCGGCCACCCCTACACGGCGACGACGGTCGCCCGCGCGTTCTTCAACGACATCGTACGACTCCACGGCGTGCCCAGCTCCATCGTCAGCGACCGTGATCCAGTGTTCACGAGCAATTTCTGGACGGAGCTGTTCGCACTACACGACGTCAAGCTCAACCACACCACGGCGTTCCATCCGCAAGCCGACGGACAAGCGGAGGCGACGAACAAGATCATCACCATGTATTTGCGCTGTCTTGCAGGGGATCGGCCACGACATTGGCTGCAGTGGCTCCCCTGGGCGGAGTTTTGCTACAACTCTTCGTTCCAGTCATCGCTGCGTACCACGCCGTTCAAAGTGGTATATGGCCGGGATCCGCCGTCGGTTCGCGCCTACACGCCGGGAGAGGCGCGGCTGCCGGCGGTGCAGCAGCAGCTGCTGGACCGTGATGAGTTCTTGTTGGAGATCAGAGACAGGCTGGAACAGGCGCAACAACAACACAAACTGTACTACGACAAGAAACACCGTGAAGTCGAGTTCGCCGTGGGGCAGTGGGTGTGGCTTCGGCTGCTTCATCGCCCCATGGCGTCGCTGGAGGTCCAAGGTCGTGGCAAGCTAGGGCCCAAGTTCTACGGCCCTTTCAAGGTGAAGGAACGCGTCGGCGACGTCGCGTACAAGCTGGAATTGCCGCCAGGTGCTCGTCTCCATGACGTGTTTCATGTTGGCTTGTTGAAGCCTTACTGTGGCGAGCCGCCGGAAACTGTGCTGCCCCCCATTCGCCACGGCCGCGCTTGCCCGACACCGGCCACAGTCGTCAAGAGTCGTCTGTCCCGCGGTACACATGAGCTGTTGGTTCAGTGGACGGGCTTGCCGGCAGCTGAAGCTACGTGGATGGCACTGGACGAGTTTCGCCGGCTCTACCCAGAGTTCCAGCTCGCGGACGAGCTGGTTGTCCAGGGGGGGAGAGATGTCAAGTGGGGTCTCCAGTACCAACGTCGCCGCAAGCGTGATCAACGTCGCGCGGAAGACAAGGAGGCGAAGTGATCAGGTTCGGCGCCTAGTTCAGAATAAAGCGGGAGCGTTTTCAGTTCAGGATTTGTAGGAGTTTGTTTAGCAGTTTGTTGCTCGGCCTGTCGCCTATAAACAGGACCGATGCATTAGGGTGGAGATTATCTTGGAGTTTAGGCTTAGCCTCTTGTAAACGTCCCTGCCTCTTCGGTGCGGCGCCGTTCACCACGGCTCCGCCGCGCCGGCGAGGTCCAGGGCCAAGACCCATTACCAGTTTCGACTACAATCTTCGTCGTTTCATTCCCACAAATCATCCTTCTCCGCCTGCCCGTGACAATTCCCTCATACTTTCTCCGCAAAGAAATTGTTGGCAGACTACAAAGAAAAGCATGGAGAAATTGGTAAAGAAGAATCAGGGAGGGGAACAGAACGGCTGGAGAATGTATTGCACCTAGTTCAAACAGAGGGAGCTATGAGCGAGCTAGATAATGAGGTATGATGCTTTAATCCATACAGTTCATTTCCTGGTTGTGTGCTTATTCTCAAGTCAACAAAGTTGTTTTTTCTCAAAATCATACTCATAAAACTTAAAGAGTAAATTTCTCAAAACTATAACTATTTGTAACCTTATATCAGAAAATTACAACTATTGTGCCAATTTCAGAAAACAAAATTGACCATCTGTTCAGAAAAACTACAACTTTGTCTCTGGCCCCACCAATCAGCCTCAGGCTGACTAGTGGGGCCGGACACAAAAGTTGTAGTTATGCGAAACCATGTGTGAAAATTGTTGTAGTTCTCTGAAATTGGCACCAATAGTTATAGTTTTCTGATACACAGTCACTAATAGTTGTGGTTTTATGAAATTTACTCAAAACTGGAAATTATTTGTTCGTTATGGATATTCCTGCATCGCGCTTTTTAGCAATTATGTACCTTCTTCAATAAGTGACAACAATAGTGCATTAAAATAGTCTGAAATATTATGAAAGTATTTCTTCAAGTTGTGCACTATTGTTCTCTTTTATATTAGAAGATTTTGCCACATAAATCACTTATCTTGGAGATCACTTTAATGACATGCATTTTTACTAGCATTGATGTTCCTTTGTAATTGAACCGTATTAGCTATGTTTCAGGTGTACAAGATAGACCGCTTCGAGTGCATTTACGACAGCCGTAACATTAACAAGACATCCCTTGAGGTAGCAGCTGAAAAACTAAGAAAAGGAAAAGCAATGATTGGAACCTTTCCAATATCCAAAAGTTATCAGGAATACAAGCCTGGAGATATTTACATATATGACCCAAATCTACCCATTCTTAGCCCCTTAAGCAGAAATCCAACAAGCCACGCTGCAATGTTTATTGGTAGCACAGAAGGGGCTACCAAAATTCTTTTAGAAGAGGGTCACTTTGTTATGCAAAACAGCCAAGGAGAATACTTTGGTTATAAAGGGATTGGAAGGGTTTCAGCTAGTTCAGTGAAATACTTATATGAAATCACATTGTGATATTGTATCCTGGATTGTATTACTTAAGACCATATGTATGTTTCTTAGATATTTTGTTTTGTGGTAATCAATGAACCTTTTAAGTATATGTACCTGTTCATTATCTTTTTTATCAGCATATGTTAGTTAAATGCTATTATAATTATGTGTCTCCAGAGCCTATCATATTATACATGGAAGAAAACCATACTTAGTTTTGCATATAAGAGAACTATGCAGCCCAGAATTGATGGAATATTGTATTTTCGCATACATGTTTTGATACCAGAAGAGGGTTGTGCACTTAGATTATTTCCTCACTAATATCAAATATTTCTGATGCAAATATTTTGGCATCTATCTAGTCACTGCACTCAAGAAATTTGTGGAAACTAGACTTCTTTTTTTTTTTGAAAAAGGAACAGGAGGGACAGCCCTACTAATTATATATTATAGAAAAGAAAGAGAATGTCTTGTGTACAAAACAAAACAAAGAGAAAAACCTCAAAGCTTGGAGAGAAAAACCAAAATTACAAAGAGTACAAACATTGCTCCATCTTAGAGAAATATTTTGCTTTTCACTCTATGCAGCAACAAATTAAACTCGTGGGTCAAAATTATGTGACAGTCCAACATAACTTGGTCC
The DNA here is from genome assembly GCA_007726485.1 of Eragrostis curvula. NCBI lineage: Eukaryota > Viridiplantae > Streptophyta > Magnoliopsida > Poales > Poaceae > Eragrostis > Eragrostis curvula. The sequence continues at coordinate 4,309,029 of CM017444.1, read as the reverse complement.
TTGTCATTAAACACCGAGCTATTTTGTACCTTGAAAATGCTCCAGGCCATTTGAGTAATAAACCTCCAAAAAATGGAGTGCATGGAACTAATCTTTCCATAGAATGAAGCACTCCTACGTCACCATCAAAACACTGCAAGCCCCCGCGTCGCCCCAAAACTAGGGCAACACTGGCGGCTCTCCAACGCCGATGCTGGCTAATCCCCCTCCTCCATCACTTTCTCCATCACCCGAGGCGGATGACGGAACAACCTGCACAGTGGCAAGGACAGCAGTGGTTGGGCCATGGCTGCTCCCTTCCTCCCTTCCCACCTCCGTCAGATCTCGCGTGGTGAGGGCGGCTGGTTCCCAAGAGCCGGTGCCTCTTCTTGTGCGTCGATCTAGGGGGCAACACGGCTGCCTCATCGACGACGGCAGGTCATGCCTCGTGCTTCCTCCTTCCTCATGTATCTTGCATTGGGAAGGCATGTCTGCTCCCACTGCGGCTGGCTCTCCCGCGCGTAACCTCATCGGCATTGGGATGGCGGCATATGGCTTGGCCTACTGCGTGTGGATCTTGGGGGCGCGGCGTCGCTGCTTCAGCAGCGATGGAGCTCTTCCTGCATAGGTCAAGGTCTGACATGGCCCTCGGGGGCGCACTGGCCCCTTGGGGTCACCCCGGCGGCTCCTCCTATGTGGTGTTGGTTGCCCGAAGCGACCCCCTATGCAGACATGAGGGCTGCGGTGACTAGAGTTCTGGTCGAAAGATTCAACGATGGTGATGCTCCAGAGCGCCATATTCCTTCATGAAGGTTCATTGTGGTTCCCTGCTCTCCTAGGACATTGGGGATTGCTCTGGATGAAAATCTAGCTCTATTGTGGAGCGGATGACAAACAACGTTTTGATATCGTATCCTCCTTGGAGGCGTCGTCTTGGAGTCCTACTATGGCTACGGAGTGGTGATATGCTGGTCCCAACGTGCATCGTTTTATGCGGTCTCGAGCAGCTATCGACAATCTCCATCGAGGTGGTTTGAGTGGTCTTCGCTCTAATCATTAGACGCTAATCGTCCTTGGATTGGCAAATGCTTCAGTGTTGTTCAGTTAGCTAGATGGGTGATGGCTCATGATGGAGTCGACCTTACGCACAAGGACCCTCTGGAATACAACAAAAGGGCTGCAACATGGAGACTTTTCTTCTTTTTATTTTTTGTTGATTAGTGTGCTTGATGTGATGTACTTACTGATATGAGCAGATTTTATCAGTGGTTGTATTTGGCTGTAACTACTTTGAAAGCCAAAGCTGGGATTAATGCAATATTTCCTTTTTTTTTAAAAAACTCTTTTTCCTCAATGAAAAGTGCTTTCTTATCCTTGGATTTTGCCGCCGGTTTTGTTCAAGCATGCTTTGGCAAAGTTACAGCCTATGGACAGATGATAGAGAGTTCTATCCGAGTCCTTTTTTAAAAAAGAAAATGGAAATCGTTTTTGGCCTCTACGTAAGACGCAGACATACCATTCGTATTACAAGTTTGCAGCATCATAGCTGCCATCTCAAGGAACAAAAGAACAATTATGAGTATATGACTCAAGAAACATACTTTTTGGGAAAATACCTTGTATGCCATTGGCTTAAACTAAAACCCCTTCTATGCCATCCTGGCCCACATGTCATTGAGATAGCCGGTCCCACTTGTCATTGAGACAACGATGGCATATCGGGTATTAGAAGTTTTTAAGGTGGCATACAAGGGAATTTCATATGCATCTAGAAGTTTTTTAGGTGGCATCCCCCTTTTGAGTAAGCCATTGGCATTTAGCCTGTCCATTAAGAGGAGCCAAAAGAACGCTTTGTGTTCATCTGCAAAGGTGAAAATTTCATATCCATTTGAGTGGCTGTGGAAAACGAATATGTCTGAGCATAGCTTGTACGCCTTAGCTGAGGAATAGATCCCATTACCCCAAATATGTCATTTATCCAAGATGTCCACAAAGTTTGTCATTTGTATGAGCATCTCAAACTATTCATATAGCTGGAAAGCTTGGTATGACAGTGGTAGTTGGAATAGCTGATGCAAGTTCCCAAGCTCCCTACCTTCATTCAGTTTAACTATAGGCTTCATCGCATAAGAGAGAAGTTCAAGGAAAGCGTGAGCAGGTTGCAGGTACCATGTTTGGCCAGTGATCATGCCACAAAAAGATTGTGGAAGTGCAACCATTATGTACTACCGATGCTTTTGTAATAGTTCCAACAGTGTGACTATTGTTCTCTGTTAGCTACAAAACTTCGACTCTCACAGCACGAGAAAGACCCCTTTTTGCTTTGTCCTGGCAGCTGCCCCCACACTAACTGAACCCAAGGAAAATCCTCTTTATTGAAGAATCTGTATAGGCTTTTAAGTACCAGTGCTTCATTATGCGTTTGCAGCTTGATAACTATTTAAGGAAGCTAGGCTACCAGGCCATCTTTACGAATTTTGGATCCTAGAAACGCCATGCTTTTCAACCAAGCACAAGGCAATATGGATGACTGAAAAAGAACCTTCTGAAAACAGTGAGTTCTTTTTTTTCTTTTTCTGAAAGAGACAGATTTGAAGGCAGAGCTCCTGCAACTCCTCGTCAAATACAAAAAAGTGGGGGCAGATTTGAAAGTGTGCTGAGAGGAGTTACCGTGTTTACAATGCGTTTATGATCTTCAAAATTTTCTTGCTACTTGAGGGGTTCAGGTGTGAAGTTGAAACTAATATGGGAAAAACCAGTTTGGACGACCCAAACAACAATCCAGCTGATTTGATTCCTCAACTTGGTGCTGTACAAGTGTCAACCTGTAAAACTGCCTGGTGACACCAATTTGTACTTAGGAGAAACCATTATCGGAGCTACAGCTAGTATTTCTCGGCAAGCAAATCGTGATATCAATAACTGCAAGCACCCACGAATTGTTTTTTTTTTTTTTAGGAAATCAAGCAACTACATATACAAGCATGCAGCTACGCTTAAGATGATAGGCCCATTGATTTGTGAGCTTGCAGTGAAATGTTGTGTACACGCCGATCTTACACTAAGGCTCGGTAACAAATGTGCGCATGCAATTTGTTGCTATGCTCTTACTGTACGATGAGTCAGGATCGATGAACGGACCTGTCAGTTGGCGTACATGGCGGCGCATCCACATCAGCTCTCCTCCGGTCAGCTGCAGCTGGGAAGCAATCGATCTCCATCGGCTCTGCCTTCGATCTCCTTCCCCTGCACACAGGAATCACAAAAGCGTTTTGGCTCGATTAGCAGAGGAGCAAGAGGCAGAGCAGGGCAAAGCTCAGGGAAGACAAGACGGAACAAGTCAACAGCTGTCTTCGCCGCCGTTCTGTGCGGCCGGCCTGGGATTCTTGCCGCCGTGGGTTGCGACGACGGAGGAGATGAGGAGACTCCAACGCGGCGATTGGACGCGGGGACAGACGGCCGGGCCGGGAGAGAGAGAGAGAGGCCACCATGGACACGTGGGGTGCATGCGTGTCGAACTGGAATTACTCACTTTTTTTTTTCCAGTATAGGAATTACTCGTCTCAAATCCTAGCTTAAAAGCTTGTGTGAGCCAACCAGTGGCGGAGCCAGGATTCTACACTTGGATATTCCCATCTCATAACTCCAAAAAAAAAAGGCAAGTTGAACAGTAAAAGAAGTTCTTGCCCACAATGGCGGAGCCTGGCAACCTTCTGTGCCTTTCTTGCCCACAATGTCCTCAAATCAATAGACTTCTTCTGCATTTTGCAAACCTCAATGATCTATAGTTAAAAACATACATACTAATTAACAAAATAGTACACCAATTGTGCTATAAAATTTCTAATTTAAGCTTTGCTGGTTGCCTACTGCTCCGTCAGTTAATCACAATACACAATGGAAAAACACTAGCGCCTGGCTCAGCTGCTCGCCTCGTGACGCCGTCGATGTGCCACGCACGCTCGCACCTGCTCGGCGCACAACTCACGCTCACACCTGGTCGGGTGTGGCAGCCGGCACCTGGCGGCTGGAGGGGCTGCGCCGCAGCTGGCGCAATGCGCCAATCGCCCAGCTCCGGAGCCTCAAGCAGTGCCGCTCCGGTGGTCCGGCCGATCTACGATTGAGGATTTTGGATGTTGGGAGCGGATGGAGAATGGGAGAGAGAGAAATCGCAATGCAACCTCCGTGTCGATGCCTGGGTCGGGAACGCAAGAACGGGCCTGCGGAAGCTGTTGATGCTAGTTGTGGGCCGTCTGTGGGCAAAAGCTGGCCTGGTTGGGAGGAGGAGGACTACGTTTGTTGGGCTGGAGCAGCCATTTGGGCTAATTTTCAACTCAGAAACAAAGCAATATTGCATGTATATATGTAAATACATAATGTATACTCGATTTTTTGTCAAAAAAGTTAGGTATTCCTGGGAATACCCAGGAATATAGCTGGCTCCGCCCCTAGAGCCAACCCTCGCTTCACAATGCATGGTAGCTTGATGGCGGCACCCATCATCGGAGGTTTCTTAATACCTTTTGCCGTAAAACGTACAGAGTTGCACGGCCGCTATGTCCATACTATACCCCCGTAGCGAGTACGTTTCCATCACGCACGTGATAAACAGTTCACATTTCAGAATTCGCATAAAACTTTTTGGACACGCCAGATTGCGAATTTATAATCTTTCGAAAAAGAATACGAATTTAACGGGGGAGACACGAGTCTTTTTGTTTTCTTTGCCGATCGCGACCAGCACAGTACGCCGTTTAGCTGGTGGCACACGGGTCCCACATGTCAGCGTTACACGGGCGGTACAGGGGAGAGGCCCAGACCTAACGCAAAACCCTCCCCCGTTCTTCCCCTCTCCTTCTCCCCCAAACCTTTGGCGGCGGCGGCGCGAAAGGCCTTTGCTTTGCTTCCTTCCCCGCCTGCGCTAATGGCTCTCGTCGCCGGCTCGTACGAGCGCTTCATCTGGGGCTTCTCCCTCAAAACCCTAACCTCCACCACCGCCTCGGACACCCTATCCCTCGCGCCGCTCTTCTCCTACCCGGCCCACACGGGCCCGGTCCGCTGCGTCGCCGCGGCGCCGCGCGCGGGGCTCGCGGCCTCCGGCGGCGCCGACGACTCCGTCCGCCTCTACGACCTCCCGACCGCCGCCGACCTCGGCCCGCTCCTCGACCCCTCCGCCGCCGTCTCCGCGCTCGCCTTCTACTCGCGCGGGCCCGTGCCGCGGAACCTCCTCGCCGCCTGCGACGACGGCGCGCTCCACCTCTACGACGCCGACGGATTCGCGCTCCTCTCCACGCTCCGCGCCTTCCCGCGCCACGAGGCCGCGCAGGGCCTCGCGGTGCACCCGTCGGGCCGCGTCGCGCTCGCCGTCGGCCGCGCCGGCGCGCTCGCCATGGTCAACCTCGTCCGCGGCCGCCGCAGCTTCGCGTGCCGCCTCGAGCGCCCCGCGTCCGCCGTCGCGTACGCCGTGGACGGCAGCGGCGGGGACCGGTTCGTGATGGCCGCGGAGGAGAAGGTCACTGTTCACGACTCTGTCGACGCCAGGATAATCCATGAGATGGACTGCGGCAAGAGAGTGCTCGCATTTGCGCCTGCAAAGGTATTTACTACAAGCATTGCCTGCGCGTCCAGATTCACTAACATCTGTCTCTGTTAATGAGAATGGTTAGGATTGCATGATTCAGAGTATATAGTGTGCTCAGGTTGATAAATTGTTGAAATCAGTCATCTTGCCGAAGCAAATTGAGCTCATTTAAGCTCTACTATAGCTGAACAGAACATGCTTAATTGATTCGAAACACCAGTTATTGGGCCTGTAACACCAAATCAGAGTTTTTGCCTGCGCTTGCAGACCAACTAATATGGCCCTGTTGGTGAGAATGGCTTGGATTAATTGATTCGTAGTAAATTACTGTGCACAGGCTAATAAATTGTTGAAATCAATCATCTTGTGTAAGAAAATTGGCTCGTTTAAGCTCTACTATCGCTGCCCACAACATACTGAATTGACCTCTAAGCACCGCGTCAGATTAGAATGAAAAGTTTGAGCGTACAGAGTTATTGGTCCCTTCCTAAGAGCAAGGATAGTAATTTCGCCCGCTGCTGGCGAAACGAAGTTCCAGGTCACTTCAACTCGCTCACTCGTATAATAAAAGAGCCTGCTGCTAGCTAGTGAGCCGGCTGCTGTTGGCCTCAATTGAATATTTTAACACTTGATTCATGCACCACTTTGCACTTTTTCTTGGGTATGCTGCTCAGGCGGGCGACGAAACAATCGCCGGCTCTCTTCTCTCTCTCTTCCTTTCTCACTCTTCCACCTAGGATTTTTGTGACCTGGACATCTATTTAGCCTGCTGACTAGGACCCATTAAACTTGCTCTAACACAAAATCACAGTATTTAGGGTCCTTGGCACGAAACCATGTCTTTCAACCATTCAACACAGCATGGCATATTTTATAGCAACTGTAATCACAGTTGCTCAACAGGGTAAACTTGCTGATGTGGTGTGCAATGCCACATGAACAGAAAGGCCTGGTTAAATGGTTGAAGGTGTGGTTTTATGACCTGGTGTTCATTGAAATTTGCTCTATGGGACTAAAACCGTTCCCTGATATGAATACAAACATATGCCTTTCGCAATTTTTTCACTTGTTTTTTTTCCCCTTGGATTTGCTCTATGGTAGTACTAAAACCGTTCCCTGATATGCATGAGGTACTTCGGCAGAAATAAGTTTAGGTTCTCTATGTTGTAGAACCTTTGGGTTGACCTCTATTGCTTTAATATCTTTCCACTGAAACCTGACTCTGGAACAAGATACAATTACAAACATATGACTTTGTTTTTTTTTCCCCTTTTGATTTATCAGAGCGGGGTTCTTTATACTGGAGGAGAGGACCGCAGTATCACTGCTTGGGATCTATCAAGCGGCAAGGTCTCATCACGCATTGAGGGTGCTCATGCAACTCGTGTAAAAGGGATTGTTGTCTTTGATAACTGCAATAAGGGATCTGAGTTCTCCAATTTAGTCGCTTCGGCTTCATCCGATGGTGTCATAAGGGTGTGGGATGTTCGGACGATGGGAAATGCTAAGTCCACTCCATTAGCAGAGGCTAACACAAAAGCCAGGCTAACCTGTCTTGCTGGAACATCACTGAAATGTAAGTCCTGGAAAACTTAATTTTGTAACAGATATACTCTGCCTTTACAAATTTCAAACCTAGATTCCGTGAAACTGTAGGAAAATTTTATACAAGATTTTTCATATTGTCATCAGTAATGATAGCATTCAATAGATTCGGTTAGTTTCCTCGTTTCTGGTCATTGTTATAAGTGTTATGTTGACACTATTCTTTTGCTTTTGTTTTGTGAGAAATATGACAGTTGGCTGTCTCCTAGGATTAGTATTTTCCTTTAGTCAACAGTATGTAATTTATCATGCATGATCCTCTTTCTTATCTGTTGAGGAGCATTTGTATTAGCTAAACTTCCTAGGAAAAATAAATTATCTCCTTTAGTAGGGCTATGATATATTTGATTGTGGCCTAAAATAATGGTCTGTGTGGATCTGAAAATCCAAAGAGAACTACAAAATGGCAGACAGCTAACATTTTGTTTTACAAGTAGCAGTTGTTATTTAGCTCTCTTCTGTGCCCTTGCAAAATAGTGTGTTGATTTCCCACACATGATGTGGAGCTATTGATTTGCAGGAGCGTGCAAGTGAAGATCGATGAAGTAAATTACCAGAGAGAGTGAGGTTGTTCTTCCATTTTTTGTAATGTTTAGTTTAGCCCTCATATTGAAGAGATGGATGGATAGATGGATGGATCTGGAAGTATCAGAGAACTGAACATGGCGAAAAAGGTTGAGGCTGGAAATTTTTGGCATGCAAGCATTAGCTGGATGCATTTGAAATGTAAAAATAGTCGTCGATCATACATAAACATAGTTCGATTGAGTGTCTGAACTGCCTATTATCGCTTTATGAGATTGTGTGATTTGATTGTACGACAAGTTTTGCAATGAGGACCCTTTTAAGTATTGACTGGGCAGTTTCCCTTATTTTTTTGTGTGCTTGTGAATGCACTTTTCACTTGTTATAGTCGTCAGAGAAAGAATAAGATCATTACAGCTGCACCCACAAATCGGAATCAAAATCATCACATAAGTGAGAGCTCACAAGCTAACCTACAAAATATTTTAACCTCCTGGCAAGCTACCAATCCAACTTCCAACCACCCTACAAATCCATTGCAGCAGAGCTGATGTGATCTCATCAGAATTCAGAAGCGCACGTCTGTCTGGGCAGGGGAACTGGGCTTTCTCCACTGTGCCACATCTGAAGATTCAGAACTGCACTTCTGCTTAATCTCTTCTTCGTCGAAAACTCATCCTTATTTTCTGCACCAAATGTGACTGTTAATTTGCAGAAATTGTGAAAGCACGAATGAATAGAGATGATGCAGATAATCCAAAACGGCCGCTCTTCCAACTTTTTAATGTTTGGTTTAGTCGGCATCAGGAGGTATTAGAGCTCTACCTGAAAGAGGCTTGGACCTGATATGGGGAAAACAACATTAGCTGAAACATATGACTATCAATTATTGGCAAAATTGGCTTCAGAGCGTGAACTCCCAAATTAGTGGCAGATTGTGTGATTTGATTGTACAAGTGTAGCATTGTGGCTTCTATTTATCTGTCATAAGGATCAAGGATGTTCAAATTCCCCAACTTCAATACAGCATAAAAGAACTTGAATTCTAAAACTGGCTCACGGCCTCACACTCAAATCGGAAGCATCAGTAAACCTGATCAGAGTCAGCAACCATTGGTGACAGATCTCACAGTCAGATCAGTTACCATGAATGCGTATGAATTCAGAGTTCTCTCACAATATGTGAGGATTCATACTGAAACCTATAAACACCTAAAACATCCTACCATTCTACAGACTAAATTATCATAAGAGCTAATGCCGTTTAATCTTCAGAGGTTGTGCCTGAGGCTGGTCCCGGTGTTCCACCCCCTCTCCTTGTCTTTGTTCTGCTGCACCCTCTGACCAGCGACGCCACTCATCGGCACTCGCCGCGCCCTGCGTACAATGTCAGTCCCTTGGACAGCGGCACCCACCTTCCTCCCTGTCTGCGCTGCCATGGTTGGTCTGATGATCACTTTCTTCTGTAGGCTTCTCCGCAGGATGCTGTTGATCTTCTTGCTCCGGCTGGGCTTGTCGTTGGAGATAACAGGAGGAGAACACATTGGTGGTGATGAGAGCTCTGTGATCTTTCCAAGCAGTGGTGGTGGTACAGCAGCTAAAGGCTTCGTAGTGGGCAGTGGCATCAGCGAATTACGCCGTGGAAGAGGTATCAGCGAATTCCTGCGAGAAGCCGGGTTCATCGGCTGCTGCTGCTGGTGGTAAGCTCCAGCGTTGCACACTGAGAGTCGTCTAGCTTTTGGCGGGGGCTGCTGCCCAGCTTCAGGGTTGTTTTCCTTCTCCTCCCCTAGAGACATCAGCTGCTGGAAGCTGTAAGTGTCAGTGTTGCTGTCAGAGAACATTTGCTTTGAAATCCCGAAATTTTTTAGTGCTGTTGGTTTCTCTGCTGTGGAGTTGAGGTTCCTCTCTGCCATTGGGCTTCTCAGGTACAATTTCTCTTCTTTCATGCTGTGTTGCTTCTGCAGATGATCCTGGGCAATCTTGTTGTCAACATGCTGCCTTGCTATCTTTCTTTCAACTAGGAGCTGTGATTCCAGCTCTTTGATCTGAAAATAATTTAAGTAATCAAGGTAAGATCCATATTCTCCATCATAACAATATTCAGCAACATTTTGTTTTTGGCCAAATAAAAGAAGCTCATGGTAGCAAGTATTCGAGTACCTTCTCTTGGAGATTCAGAGTGAGAAGGTCTTTGGCCTTGTTCTTTGATTCAAGTGATTGGATTGTTTCTGCCATGATATTAATCTGATCATCTTTGTTCTTGATATCCTGTTTGGCTCTTCCAACCTAGCAGCACACAAATTGTGTTAATTTATTAACCTTCACAGATTACCAAGCATATAGCGCTAGAATACTATCTTACCATAAGTTTATACTTTGACAATTCTCCAACATCAACTTGCTTTCTTGCTTGTCCAAGCTCTATTCCCCGCACTCTGGTCGCAAAGTTCAGTGAACATAGAGTTTCACCCACATCATTCTCATTAGGGCTGATTTGTACAAACATTAATGTCTTGGAATCTCCACCTACAAAGCTTATACGGTGAATCCGGAAACTAATTAAAAAGGTATAATCCTACCATACTAGAATGAAAATAAGTACTCACTCAGCGAGTCTTGCAGCAAGTGTGTTAACTTTGAGTTCCTGTTAATTTAAAAAATTAAGCCCATGGGTTCATATAAACATCAGGGTAAGGTAAAAGGTACATTCAAATACCTGAAGGGTATATGCGGGGTCTTTGTTGCAAGGGCAGATATGACATCACCAAGCGCAGAAAGTGATTTGTTGATATTTTGTGCTTCTTTCAGCCTTTCTCCTTGCGCGTCGGTCTTAGCCACTCGCTCACTTCCGGCTAGATCAATCAACCACAACTTGCTCTTTGTGCATTCTCCATTCAACAAATTTTCTCCTTTAACCATCACACAGTGAATGCTGATAAACGCAAAATTTTGTTAGGTACTTTGTAATCAACGAGTTAGCAGGGTGTATCAGAATATTGGAGGAACAGACACATACCAGTGTGATCTACTGCTGTGTTCATTAGCATTTGTAGAACCAACAACTCTTGCTTTACTTCCAGTTTGCAAGACCTCCCAAGCCTCATTCATGTTAGTCACTCGTGCTTCAACAAGTCCGGGTACATGATGAACTCCTTCTGCAACTTGCCTTATTTCTAGCCTATAGAACAGAATATCATGTCAAACTAGGTTTTCTAGATTTTTTATATAATAGGTTTATGAGCATCATCATACCTCTTTGTTGCTGCACCTGGTTGTGTCAGAAGTAAATCACGTATCTGCTCATTGTAAACTTCCAAGACACTGACAGTAATCTCATATTTGAAAAGCCCATCTCTTTGTTTGATTATCCGAAATAGCTCCTCTAAAGTCCTGTAATTAACCCCTCGGGCACCTTCAACCCCTTCCATCGTAAATGTTTTACCAGTGCCGGTCTGCCCGTAAGCAAATATGCATACATTGAATCCATCCAAAACGGAAGTGGCAAATGGCGCGGTTCTCTCAAATACCTTTTCTGCAAAAAAACAAAAGGTAGAATAAAATACATCATTAATAGCATAAGCAGCCAATTGAAAGGTGAATAGATGCGTTTATGAAGTGTTACCTTGATCTTCTTCAGGACTGAAGACAGAATCGAACTTGAAAACTTTTTTGCAAGATACATGACCTCTAACAACGAGCTCTCCATCTTTTGCTGACTCAAAATCAATGGCTGTTGAAGCTCCTGCTGCTATTTCATCACCATTCAATGGCCGGCATCGGCAAAAAACTCTTATATTACCTAAGAAGTTGCAGATCATTGTTAGTTTTTCTGCCACAAAACATAGCTGTAAAATGTGTAAACTCAGAATAGAATAAACAGCTAACCTTTTTGCTCTATAAGCTTGTTGTATAGATCTCTGCGTTCCTTTGCCTCCTCACTGAATTTCTCTTTGAGATCTTTAAACTCACGTTCCAAAGTTGCGTATTGACTCACTGCTCAAATAAATAGATTATCGTTTTGGTCATTTCTTAGAAGGTTAATATCTGAATAAGAACAATAAAACTAAAGAATGTTAACAGTTCAGGGCTTCACCACCAGAAACATACCATATTCCTGAATTGCTGATGACATTTGTGTAGAATCCATAATGCACTTTTGGTATTCTACTGATTCTTGTCGTAAATTCTGGTGCTCTGACTTCAACACCTGCAGATGATTGTAATAAAATATCAGAACCATTTATGGATCAATGTACCGGTGGGTGTTGGCAGTATGTAAGCAAGCCTGTTTCTGAGCTGAATACCTTAAATTTCTCACTCAAGTCTTTCAGCAACTGGCACAATCGACTCTTCTCCTTCACTTGCCCTTCAACTGCAGAGGCTGCAGGAACAACAAAAATTTTACAAACTACTACTGATAGGACAAGAAAGCCTAAACATACACTCTTACTAGCAATCGGCCAAGAGAACCTAAAATTGATTGATCTTTGTTTCAGAATTACCAAATTCCTAGTGAACAATGAAAATTTACAAACTACTCCTGATAGGACAAGAAAGCCTAAACACGCATTCTTACTAGCTATCAGCCAAGCCAACCTAAAACTGAGTTTGGTTTCAGAATTACCAAATTCCTAGAGTAGTAGAACAATTAACAGGTGAACGCCAAATTTAGTTACCAATACTGGACAGCCAACAGTGGATTCGATATAAGCGCTTACGGTCTTACCCAAGGAACCAACGTGAATCGACTTCCGCATCAGCTCCATCCTCATATCGTGGAGCGACTTCTGCGCTTCCCGGCATTCCCTGGTCTTGACCTCGTTCTCCCTCATCAGGTCCTCTAAAAGCCTCCTGCACTCTTCCTTCTCCCGCAGAAGCAAACCGTACTGCTGCTTCAGCTGGCCACAGCACCCAGATTCGCCCTGCAAGAAGAAACACGGCACTTTAGTTTCGTTCAGCCACTTTCTGTCACTCCACGAGCCGAAGCATGTTTCTTAAAAAAAAATGTCCAGAGGCAGCCATATCCAATGTTACGAACCTGTTCGGCGTGCACATTTCCCTGCTCCACGGTCTCATTCTCACGTACTCCACCAATGCGGGTGCCCTGTTCCTCATCGGCCGCAGAGGCGCCGCCGCGTTCATGCAACGGCCGGGGCGAAGGGCCCTTCGGCGAGGAGGGGCCTGAGAAGAGCTCGACGGGCGCGATCTTGAGGCGTGCCGCGCCGCGCCGGATGTAGTCCGGCGTCTCCTGCATCCCCTCGCACGGGACCGCCGCTTCCACCGAGCCCAAGGAATCGGCTGCTGGACCTTCTGATCAGATCAAAACAACAACAAGAATTCGATGAATCCTGTAGTTAGAAGAACAAAAACAGTCCCGGCACCGATCGAGATCCGCGGCGGAGACAAAGAGAAGCGCGAGGCGCGGCGCGCGCGTGGCGTGAACGTACCCTCGCTGGCGTAGTCCTCGTCGCCGTAGGGGATGAAGTCGGGGGTGTCGGACATCTTCACCGTCTTCCTGACCGAAGGCGCCGCGGCCGCCGATGGCTCCATGTCGACGACGGAGCCGACTGCGCGAGAGGAAGGAAACACGGACGCCACCAACGAATTAAATGCAGTGCTGGGCAGCGCAGAACGCGCAAATGCAGGCGGAATTAATTGAGCGCGCCAGCTCACTGACCTGCCGAGCCGCCGGAGGGCACCGCGTCGCGCTCCAGGCTGCCGCCACCACTCCCCTGCTCTTCCATCTCGCGGTGACGAACTGATGAATGCTAGATCACGCCGCCGCCAGCACGATAGGGAGAAGGGGGTTCGAATTTGAGGCGGAGGGAAAGCGAAAGCGAGGGCAGCGGAGGAATCGAATCGAATCGAAGGATCGGGGCCGATCCGGCGGTGGATAAAGCGGTGATTCGGAGGAGAGGAGCGCAGGAATGGAAAGGAACGAGGAAGGGGGGAGGCGACCGTTGGGTTGGGGATTTTTTTCGAATGAATTCGAATTGCGTGCGTGCCTTCCACCTGGCTCCCTGGGGTCCGGGCCTCTGACAATTGGGACTGGATGGAGCTGAGATCTGGATAGATATCGGCTGGGCCCGGACGTCAGTGACTATTTGCAGGCCAGATGTCTGCAGGTGGATAATTCGCGACATGGGGAAAGGCGATTTTTGTCCCGGCTCGGTCGGCTCTCTCGCGTCGCACGTGTTTGCTGCTGCGTAGGCTTACGGTTGGCACCGTAGGGGTAACGGCGTGACGTACATCGCGCGCGTCCAGCGAGATCAAGAAACGTGCACGACGCACTCGGCACTCGTACGTTACGTTAACCCTTCGAAACTTGAACCTGCAGCGCGCGGCGGCTCTGGTCCCGGTCCCGGCGGCACGTTGGTCGTCCGATCCCATCCGTGCGAACTCGCCGGTACGTGATGATGAACGACACCGGAACCGGCCCTCGAAGCGAACGTTGGGATGAAGGAACGAGCACGAACGGACCGGACCGGACCGTCCGTCCGTCCGTTCGTTCTGATTCATTCATGCGTGCGCGCGCGCGCGCCTGAAGCCGGCCGGGACGAAGAAAGAATCGGACGTCGGTGACGTAAACGCACCAGCACGTTCGCGAAAACAAAATCCGATCGAAATTGATCGGCGGGATTACATACTACTCCGTTCCTTGATTCTTTCTTAATCTCCTCCTCTCCTAACGCGTCCGGCGACGAACTCCGCGACGCGGCTCGCCGACCTCGCCACGAACGCGGCGCACGCCTCGGCGGGGTCGTCGACGCACCCGAGCTGCCACGAGCAGGCGCGCATGAGCACGCGCCCTCTCCCCCCGCCGCCACGGCCCCTCCTCCCTCCTCCGCCGCGCACCACGCTGCGCCAGAGCCGGGCGAGGCCGCAGCAGCACCCGCCGCCGCCCTCGCCGTCGCGCCCGTCGCCGCCGGCCGCCGCGGCGACGACGACGGCGGACTGCAGGTACGCCGACGCCGCGTGCTTCAGCAGCGTGTTCCGGATGCCGATGGCGGCGGACGCGTCCAAGTCGTGGATGCTGCTGCTGTCGAGGTGGTCGTCGTACTCGCCCCAGCTCCCGCCCGCGCGCCAGCTGTGCGGCGCCGGGTCCCGCCCGCCGCAGCCGCCGTCGCTGCCTTCCTCGTCCAGCACGTCGCGGAGGCTCGTGTACTCGATGCTCCCGCCGCCGCCGCTGCTCCGGCCGATGCTGCTGCTCCGGCTCCACGGCTTGGACCGCCGCACGACCGCGCGCGGCGACGCCGCCGCCGCCGCCTCCAGCAGCGGCACGTCGGGTGCTTCTTCCATCCTCCCCGCCGGAGAGTCCAGTTTCGAGAACTGTTCGGAAATGGATGGACAACCTGATCGATGCGCTTCTTGATTTCCTTTTTTTTTTCTGAGGTCCAGTTTAGAGCTGCGGAGAGAAACAAACAACGCGAGAGCATGGATTACAAGTGTGCAGCTCCCCCCACAGGCTCTGCTGAATTGTAGGAGGGCGCTTGGCCTAACTCTGACCAGGCCACAGATAGACTGCATGGTGAAAACTCTGCATGCCTTTAGATCAGCATGGCTAATATGCAAGAAAGATCTGCATATGGGTACAAATGAATATGCTACCTGAACTGGAAGGAAAAGAAGTTCACAGAATCAATCTTGCTTGGTGGTTTTCACCTCAACGAATCTTTAGAATTTTGTCAGTTCAATTTCAGTAAAAATCTATAGTGACTTAATCCAAGTCCGCTCAATCCAAATGCACTTCAAAAGATTATGTAGGTGCCATGTAAAGTATGAACTGAACGTTTCCTGACAACAATATAAAGAAAGAGACAGCATGCCCACCTGCAGTGTGACACATGGCCAATACGAACGTGTTGGTCGTCCAAATGGAATAATAATATTTATATGTTATAAATGGAGGTCCAAGATGCCAGAGGCTCACCATAATTTCAAATGGTTCACACTCTTTTCAGGGTACATTATTAAAAACAGTAATGGCAAACCAACGGTGGAATTCACTAACATCAAGAGAGAACTAACACGTCCCCCACAACATTCTTGAAGGGAAACACTACCATATCCATCTCACGCTGCAGAACTAACAAGCAGGTAACCTACGTCTCAGACGATGTGCTCAGCCAGCGCCAGGATCTTGAGGTGCTTCTTTTTCCTGAGCTCGTGGGGCACAGGGCCAAAGACACGAGTGCCGATCAGCTCGCCTTTGTTGTTCACAAGGACGATCGCGTTGTCGTCGAACTGGATCTCGCTGCCGTCGTTGCGTCCTCGTTTCATGGCAGCACGGACGACGACTCCGTAGACCACGTCTCCTTTCTTGACCTTGCCACGAGGCTGTGCTTCCTTGACAGATCCAATGATAGTGTCACCAAGCCTTGCTCCTTTCTTCCCCCTCAGGGACTGTATGCACATAACACGCTTGGCACCAGAGTTGTCCACAACCTTGAGGTTGGTTCTCATCTGGATGAATGTTCTGATTTGCTGAAAATGGAATAAGAAATTATGTAAATTATTATTTTTCTTCTTTGAGATCATCCACACGGGAACACATGCATTGGAAGAAAACTATATATATTCAAGTTGGTATATCATTTGCTTCACACCATACATAGGTCACAAGAACTTCTTTTCTTTCAGCAACACGTTCAGAATACCTAGTCTCACCTGAGTTTCAGAAAAACTGAGCAATAAAACAAGGAAAAGAGCTCATTATGGGTGTCTAAACAGTGACTTGTAATCATACTATTCAACAGTTCTCAGTAGATAATGCCGAATGAAGGTTCAGATTATAAAAGCTATCCAACTAAGCTATCTGAAGCAAATTAAGTTGAAGCACTGGATCAAGGATATCCTGAGGAAAACGAAAAACGGGCAATCTTCAATCATCCAATTTAGAATGTCAATTATGTTACATTATGGATGGAAAAAACAGCAAGAAGAAAACATTGTTGCTAATGCTGACCAACAGTTACTCAGAACAGCGGGTATGTGTTAGCTCAATAATAAATATGCTTGTTCTTGAAAGAAAAGCAGCTAACCTGACTGATGGCATCACATTGAGATGGTCTTGTCACCGACTCAACAGACGAGGTAGCAGCTCCAAATAGATTATTTCCAAGGCTTCCCATCAAAGTGCGTCCAACTACATGGGTAACAAAACACATTCACGATGCGAATTAGAATAGCATCATATTACGGATCAAGATTCAAACAGGAAGGTAACATTTGTTAACCTAGGATAACAAGTTTTTTTTGGTATACATAGGTTTAGACTGAACACAGTCAGCAATTCTAATTCTTTAAGTAATGGAACTACACAATCATATCCACAAAAATTACAACATTTGTTACTAGGCAAACAAAGAAAAAAAGAAACCATGCAGAAATCTGAAGTGAGGTTAAACTGGCACTCAAGCTCCAAGGTTAAGGATATGCGATATCAATAGTATTAAACACTTTTCCTTGTACCAATGGCATCGACCAGAGCTGCACACTAGAAACTTTTATTTCAGTACCATCCTAAGAGTGAAGAAACATACTTCAAACACCAATGAAGCCTCTCATTTGAATCTACTAGCAGCATGCCAATCAGATCATTTTTCACTATTTGAAGGCAGATGTTAATAATACTGCAATGTGGCGCTCCCACTGAAATGGAGTTATAAACCAATAACATTGAGATTGTGAAACCATGGTACCTGTTGAGCATTTTGACCTCAGGAATGCCGCCATTTCCTGCTACCTTTCTCTTCACCCAAGCTTTCCTGCAACCGAAAAATGTGCAGTGAACGCATTAAACCCAGAACGACAACGAGCCTACCAGCAATACCAGCATAATCGAACCTATCATCGGGAAAAGAAAAAAAATACAACGAGCCTATCAGCAATACCAGCATAATCAAACCTATCATCAGAAAAAAAATACAACGATCTAATGTAAGGACGGAACAACTGCCAAAAATTGCGAGCCTTGTGGCCGCAGAGACGAATGAAAACCGGCAGATTGAACCCGGCATCGTCGTCTTTAACAAGAGAACCCCCAACGCAGACGGGATCCCTATTCAACAGCACTGGCGGACCCAAGATTTTTTCGTTGGGTGTGCAAACAAAAAAAATGAGCACAAATTCGGCACAAAAAGTATAAAATTTGCCGAAACATGATGCAAATTCGGCCATCTAGTATAATAGTTCAGCATGACAAAGGATTTTACATATGTTAAAGTACTCGGTCCATTACAATACTAATGGAGCTTCTTCACTTTGCCGCATTAACATGAAGGACTCAATTATGTCATCGTTGTTTACTTTGGAGAGATATATCACTCGATAATTGTGACTAAACATTCATTAAGGAACTAAACCCAGCTGAACTTCAACGGAGAGTGAGATTCAGCCGTTATGGGGAGACGCCAAGCACGCTGTGCCTCCGTCGAGGAATGCACGAAGTTCAAGGAGACCAGAAATCAGTCGTTCATGGCTGGGTTCATCTGGACTACCCCTTGGATCCGCAAGAGCAGCCGGATGGCTACCGAGGCAGCCATACGAGCATATCGACAGAGAATCTGATGACGAACTTCGACTCCGGAAGGGTGCCGTCGCTTCCCGTCCTCCGGCGACACCAAGCGCACCGGCGGACGCGCGGGCGGGCGGTGGAGGCGCCGCCGGCGACCGTGGGCGGCGTAAAGCGGCAGAGAAATCATGAAATCAGGTACGGGGAGGGGAAGGAACCGTCACCTTGTTGGTTGGCGGCGAGAGGAGGCAGCAGCCGCGGCTCCGGCGTGGCGGCGGCGGCGGTGAGCGAGCGGAACAGAGCGCAAGCAGAGCAGCTGCGGAAGAGGAAGGAGTAGGGCTTTCTGTTTCCTTGAAGTGGGCCTACGTTCGCTCATCAGGCCCATAGATTTTCCTTGGCTGAAAACCTCTTTTTTTTTTGCGAGGGGCCTGGGCTGAAAACCTTGGACGACAATCCACCCAATCCAAGCGCAGGTAGCCCGGTATGAACCGACGGCTGCTCGACACGTGTCTCGGGTCGGGACCAGCCGGAAGTCGACACGCGTGGCACCTACTTGCGCAGTAAACAAAACCAAGAGCAGCGTGATGCATGTATGGATATGGATGAGGCGTCTCGGTCGCCGTCCGTGCGTGCACACGTAAGTACGTACCCTCGAGAGCCCCTTCCTTCCCGGTCACCTATGCCGGGGCCGTACGTACTGCCCTGCACGCACGTTGCGATGGTCTCACAAGATGGATCTTTCAGTACTCTAATTATAGCAAAAACTACATATATTTGCTTGCCATTGGGGTGGCTATGTGGCTTGGTGCTTGCTGCCGTCCTTTGCATCGGTGATCTCAAGCCGCCGGTTTCATCGATCATCGGACATGGCACCTCCCTGCCCCCAACACCAGTGTGTCTCCACGACCTACAATTTGTTGTGGATATACAAAGTGTATCTCATCAGATAGTGTATGTACGCCACAACTGCGACGCGACACGTATCCCCTGCCTGCCACTGATGCATCATGAGCCTAGCTAAATCGGGAAATTAAGAATCTAATGCGTGCGGCGTCATAGCATCGCTGGCATTTAGCTTTTCGTGCTTTGGCAAGAACCGAGATGCCATGAGTGGTAAAGCAGAGCAGCTTTGCATTGCTTGCAAACCGCTCGATACGAACGGGGAGGTGATGATGCATGCACCAAACCGATCGTCAATAGGAAAACCATGCACGCACGCACGTTAACACGCGAATACGCTATTGCATTGCATTTTTTGTTTTTGTTTTTTGAGATGTATGGCATTGCAATTGCAAAGCAGCGAACAAACAACTCGATTCGGTTCGTTCTTTTCCCCCTCTTGCTTTGACCAGATCCTGCAGGTCGATCGAGCCCTTTTCTCTGTGGCTCTCACTAACCTTTGGACCCTGCAGTATTTACTGTACTGCCCCTCTGCGTTCATGACAACCTGTTCATGCATGTTCTCTCGAGTCTCGACACCCGTCCAAAACAGGAAACCCGTACCAGCTGCTCGCGTTGATCGAGGACAGGTAAGCTGCCCACCCACACTTTATTGTTACGGTTACTGATCCAACAACCCCACTGCAAACGACGTCCTGAAACGCGAGTCTTGTATGCTGAAACGGGATCTACTGCAGCTCTGTTCCGGGAACGAAGAATGCGAGTTCTGCAAGCAGGAAATGGTTTTGTTTTGGGAAAAAGGTTTTGTTTTTTATGTAAGCTTGAAACTAGTATTCCAATTGCCACACAATGACAGAAGAGCACTACTGCAAAAACGTTACGAGAGGCATCTGCAGCACAGAGCATAAACCAGCAGAGCTGTAGCTGTGGCCTGTGCAGGAAGAAGTACCGGAGTGGAGTTTTGCGGTCAAGCCCCTGCATGCTACTGTGTGCGAAAAGCTTGACGGGCCTCTTTGCAAAAGTGCTCCTCTATATACTGCCACTCACTGTCAGTCTGGAGGATAAAGCCCCGGGCCAGCAGCTGTAGCGGGTCAGGTGCTGAGCGGAGCAGCAGCTCACTTTTCTTCAGTCAGCAGTTCAGTTGCTCTCACGTGCACTCACTCACACAAGCCTTGGACTCGGCACTCCTTCCCCACTCGTGTTTCGATTCCCCTTCCGCTCCAGCTGCAGGTGAGCAACCTCACTTGTGTTCGATTTGTATTTCCAATTCCCTATCTACTGCATCTTCTGGGCGGCAAGATTTGATGTAAAGCGTTGGGGGGAGTTGTTGGATGGAGCAGCATTCTTCCCCGCTTGCAGGAGTTCTTCATCCTGTCAGTCGCATCTCTCAGTTTTTAATTTTCGTTTGATGTTGAGTTAATCCCAGATTCGATGCCTCCTTTGTTGAAGAACACTAGTGAGACTAGTTGTTGTGCTGCTCCTTACTTTCAGTCAAAGATAGTCAGTGAGCTACTAGTAGTGTACTCGTACTTAATCTGCCTACTACTAGTTCTACAAAGCTTTGTGATAAATTACTCTCATAAAGTTCCCCCTTTTCCCTTTCCCCCGTAATGGTAGTGCAACCACCGGAATTTCCTTCAGTTTGCCGAATTGTAGTATTTTACTCAAGGAAATCCACACTTGTTTCACATGTCTCTGCTGCTTTAGGCAGAGATTCCAGTGACAAAGCTCGTTCCTTTTCATTAGTCGCAATTCATTAGCAGCAGAAGAGCAGATGAGCTGTTAATTGCTAGGAGATTTTAGTTCCTAGTAGATTTTTGATCGCAAAACTGAAATTCATCGGAACATTGTTTGCATAGATTTCTGCAAGATTTTACCATCCGAGAACTAGTGGGTTTTGCCCAACTTGCATGCATCGTTCCACCTCCCCAAAAGAAATCCTTTTCTGAACTCTGCCTGTTTGTAACTGAGCAGAGACAGCCGCAGATCGAGGATTTGAGATGAGCCAGGCATGGAGGAGGTAGGCATGGAGCGAGCCGCCTGCAAGCGCCCGCGCGGCGCGCTCGACGGCGGCGGCGGCGGCCCGGCAGCCGCGGCGTGGCGCACCTGCCGCGTGGCACGCGCGGCCGCCGGCGGCAAGGACCGGCACAGCAAGGTGGTGACGGCGCGGGGCCTCCGCGACCGCCGCGTCCGGCTCTCGGTCCCGACGGCCATCCAGTTCTACGACATCCAGGACCGCCTCGGCGTCGACCAGCCCAGCAAGGCCATCGAGTGGCTCATCAGCGCCGCCGCCGCCGCCATCGACGAGCTCCCGTCGCTGGACTGCTCCTTCGCCCTCCCTACCCCCTCGCCGCCGGCCGGCGACGACGCAGATGCGGAGGAGGTCAGCACCTCCGAGACCAGCAAGGGCTCCGTGCTCTCCCTCGCCAACGCCTCCGCAGAGACCGGCGCCGCCGCCGCCGCCGCTCACCAAACCAACCACGCCTACAACGGCGGCGCCGGCGGAGGCGCCTTCGCCGAGCTCCTTCACAACGGCTCCGCCACCGACAACAAGGCAATGCAGCAGCAGCAGCAGGAGCAGCCGACGCTCGCCTACTACGCCGCCCAGCCCCCGACCTCGCACGCCGCGCCGGGCATGTCCTTCGAGATGATACCTCATCTCGCCTTCCTGCAGGAGCAGCAGCCCCCCGCGGCCGTCTTCGATCGGGGCACACTTCAGTCCAATGCCGTCGCCGCGCCGATGTGGCCGCCGACTCAGCACCCGTGCCTGCTGCAGAGGTTCACCTCTGCTTCTCCTGACACCGCCGGCCTGCCGTTCTTCCTTGGAGGCGGCGCTGTTCCGGCCATGAGCACTGCTGGACAACGGCTGCAGCTCTGGGACTTCAAGCAGGAGAGGACGAACTGAAGCTCGGCAAGTGTTTCAGGCGATTGATTCGTGCAGGTAAGAGGTTCTTTTCCTCACAGAATTTGTGTCATCATTTTCGTTATAAGCAGCATTAGTATTTTGTTGACACATGAATAAGTAAACAACACCTGTTATGAAAAAAGATGAGACAATAGAAGCATCTGGCTGCAAGTTTGCAATTGGAGTTTGTGGTCAAGTGGCCAGAATTTGAGCTTCAGAATGGATTAACTGAATGGTTGCGTTGTGAGATTGAGTAAAAACCTTGCAGCATATTTTACTGATGAACTCATAGCTTTTGCAATTGGATTATTCAGACATAGGTGAGTAGAATTGAAAATAAGGCACTATCTTGCGAGGATGGAAGGAGTAGTTTATCCAAAGTAATCATGATGGCTAGAACTAAACATTGCTCTAAAAATGTGTTAAGATGCAAAGCCTCTAACTCACTACCCATTATCTACTTCATGGTAGGAAAAGAAGAATGCTAGAATGGGTGCTTGCTATGTCCAAACATTCTGTTGATTGATTCTACTTCATATTGCTATGCCAAAGCTTATGCTTTTTTCAATCTGGAGTTTTACTCCTGAGTAATCATGGGATAGCTTTTCATGTGAGGAACATTAGGGACATTGTCTATAGAACATAAAAGGCTGTTTGTTAGTGTCTTTTAGGATGAAATCTTTCGAGCAGCACAATTTTGTTCCCTTTTGCTTCAGAGGTTTAAAATGTCGTTCCTAAGCAAGCAATCTTTTAGGATGAAATCTTTGGGAGCAGCACAATTTTATTCTGATTGCCACGCTTGAAAATTGGTGTACATTGTGCTAATGGTTGTTCTTTTCCTTTTGAAAGAATAGCTACAGAATGTTACTGGATCACACTGAAGAGAAAATACTTGTCACACAAAAAAGTTTGTTTATATTGACTCTTGAATTTGAACAAATTTTTTATTGGTCTGCACAAAATCACTCAGTAGAGAAATTCAAGAAATATAACCAAAAAACATATAGAACATATGTAGGTACATATAATTCTGTATCCAATACCCGTACCCGTGTGGGTACATAGTGCCATGTTCCTTTTCAGTTATCTATATTTGTTTGGGTCACAGTTCACGTTGCAGCTCAATAATCCATTGCAGCTGAGTGAGTTGTGAACATTTTCTTTACTTGTATTGGAGTACTAGCTAAATGCCTGTGCTTTTCCACGGCACAACAAATCAAATAATTACATGCGCATATGACTTTGATGTAAGAAACAAACCAGCACTAACCTTCCAAATGGGGCCTAGGATGTGGCATGAATCTAAGTAACCAAACAAGTAGTAAAAGTGCATGTAACACTCTACATATATTACAATGGTAGTGGCACGGTTAAGGTGGCGATGATGGCAGACGGACTATCACCACCACCAACTCCAATTTTTAAGATAGTAAAATAAAGATAAACATATACTCTAGTCTGGTTTTCATAAAAACTATCCCTCCTAGCTGGAAAAAGATAACTGTATAATTGCTGATTCAATTTTCTGAAGTCATGTTCATCCATGAATTCTGAAGTCACTGTATGTTTTTCAACTATTTATTTGGATAGTCAGTATGCAGTGAGCCCTAATATCTTAGTTCTACATAAAAAACTGTATATATGGTCACACAACCAAGTCTGTTTGCCCTATACAGAATTATACCCGATACATTTATTCAGCATCTTATCAGAAGTCTTCTCTGACATTATCTGCAAAAACTTCACTTCCTATCAATATTGCTCTACACATGCTGAATTTTACTTTGAGGGCTCGCTGTACAATCCTCGCTAATGTTTATCATGTTTTTATCTCATTCAGGGTTAGGCGTTGTACCAGGTCATGCATGACAGACCATCATAACCAGAACCTGAACAGATAACTGTTTGGGGATGCCAGCGTCAGAAAGATATGCCAGAAAGCAATTTGCTGCAAGTCTTCATTCGTCTTTTGCATTTGTCATTCCCTTAGCATTGCGTGCTCTTTTCTTTCTTTGAGGGAATGTGCTGTGCTGTTTGTTTGCGACTTCTATCGTTGTGCTCAGAAACCATATCTAATCTTGTCCTGTTGTGTTGTTGTACTCTGATAATTTGACTCATCAAAGATGAAGGTTCTCTCAGTTGCCTGGATCGTCTTTTTACATTATTTTGATTCTCTTAGTCGGTAACTCAGTATAGAAAAGTTTGTTTTATTTCCAAGAGAAGCAATAGTATGTGACGATGCAGATTAGGATTCATTAGGTACTACAAACTCGAAGAACCTAAGTTTTCAGCACATGTATCGCAAGTTTATTTTCTGCCTTGCCGTGTTCGTAGTGTGCTCAGTACTGAGGCCCTGTTCGTTTCTTTTAGCGCTAAAATTTAGAGGCCTCTAAATAAAGAGAATCTAGTACTAAATAAAGTCTAATGACAAAACTTTTTTACAGATGGGTACATCTTTACGAGACGAATCTAACGAGCCTAAGTAAGCTATGTTTTGCTACAGTCATGCTACAGTAATGCTACAGTAACCATCGTCTAACCACGGATTGCTTACCCTTATTAGATTCGTCTCGCGAATTAGACCAGGGGTTCTGTAGTTAGTTTTGTAATTAAACTTTATTTAATACTCTTAAATAATAAGATTGTTTTTTTTAGACCCCTCTAAATTTTAGACCCCCATAAAACAAACACCTCCTGAATATATGAGTAAATTCCGCTGAACATTTCTGTACTTGATCTCTGAGCTCCTGCCTCTGCAGCTTTTTTTTTGTTCCAGAACGTGCCGATCACGTATTTCAATCAGAAAAAGAAGAATTACAGATCATTACAAAAGAACAAAGCGGCCAAACAACTAAAACTTACCACGCACGACCTAAGCCGCCTCAGAAAATCTTTGCAGCTGCCTGTGTTTTTATGGTTCTCCAAAGCGAAGGGTAGTTAGGAAAAAAAAGGCCGAAGAATTCTGTTGGCGACGATTAGCATCCAGCCAAATAATTAAGTTTTGTAGAACACAAAACTGAACTAATTTTTACACTCTTCCAGAATCGGCCATCATTGCACATGAGTCGGTATGAAAATTCAAATAGAGGCAAAATTTGCAGAAAAAAATAATCCAGATCATCACATAACCTAAACAGAATTGGAAAACTTGAACACTGTGCAAAACGGCACTTATGTAAATTTGTTATGTTCATATTTTGATACCTAGGCTCGTTGACTTTTCAGCATCTCCTACACACTCCGCAGTCGTCAGTCACCGTTAGCATCTCTGGAGGCAGGTAACCATGAGATAGATTAGGCACTTACCTAAACAGAGGTACGATCAATGATTCTATCTTCTCAATTTTTCAATAGCCCGTAAAGATGCATGGCATCTAAACAACCGTCCAAAATGGAGACACGGTTTCACCAACCTGTTAAACAATCTGTTAAGGACAATGACACAATAAACATTAGCTTGATTCAGTACTATACGGGTGAATCTTAACTGCATATTTGGATTCTGTTCAGCGTGTTTTGTGAAGTTCCTGCGCATTTCCTCCCTCACAACATGATTTGGACAATTTGTTCACATGTATAAAAATATATCCAACAGAACTTAGATAAAACTAGGATAAAAGTCAAGTCTTGCGTCTTAAAGATTTGCAAATCTGACAAAGATGCGATGCATGGTTCCAGACCTGGGTTTTGCTCACGAATAAAACGCTTAAGGCATGGGCAAAAGAAGGTTTAGCCAGCACCACACGTGTCATACCCTCATCTGCAAACATTTTGCTCACCACACATCTTAGTAATTAATTATTTTGGCAGTTCAATTAGCAGCGTCATGCATGATACATGAGCACATGACAAAGTACAGACAGATTAATGATGGATCTGTTTGTTTTTTCATGGAGCAAGCAACACAGGATATAGACGTGGCCAATGGAAAGGAATTGATAGCTTCTCAGGAAGCAAATCAAACAACACATATACAAAGCACGCAAGTAGTTTGAGAAATGGTCAGAACACGTCGAGAAAAAACAATGAATAGTGGCGTTTGCTTATCGCAATAAGCAAGAGGATAACGTTGCCGCAGCATCTGATAATTGACGCTAATAATCCACGGCCTTGATAGCCTGCCTGTCGGCAGAAAGTCAGAAGACACGTCGGATTCGAGCTAGCAAAGTCATAGGAGGCCAGAGGGCATCTGTCGCCGCCAACCAAAAGTCCAATGCCACCGTACGCACACAAGTGTACGACTGGTGAGCCAAGCCACGTCACCAGCATACGTAGCATGATACAGATATTCATATGTATACACGAAGCGTATCCTACCTCTACACTTGTCACTTGGTTTTAAGTATAGTTGTTATCATTGCCGTGATATATGGGCTCTCAGATAAGCTTCGGCCGTCACCTGCTCACCGATCTGTCATTCGGTTGTTCAGTTTTCCGTCGTTGGTTTTGCTAGGTCTTCAGACAACGGCCACAGGAAGGACTGAAAAAGTGATGTGCCGGACGATTATCAAAAACAATTTGCACCTCAGTTTTTCTTTAGATAATTGAATAAATTTACCCTTTCATCTTTGTTTGAAAAATCTAACTGCTATATATATGTATAAAAATATCACTTACTGATTGTACATAAATTGTGATGTGGTTTTACAGCCATGTTTTGGCATGTTCAATCATACGAATTAGACAAAGTATTGGCTTCAATCTTGAACGTAACTTTGTTTTTGCCAGATTCAGATAACCAAACCCTATATCACCATTCAGCTAGCTCAATGAGTTGTGAGTCAGACAAACACCCGGGTTCGACTCCTCTCATCTACATAATTGTTAGAGGAAATGTTCCTCCCTTCCAATCCCAACTTTAATATATTGCTCTGCTTGCACGAACATGTGCAACATTTCTTACACATCCTTCTTTTCGACCAAGTCATATGCTCATCAGGAAGGACAAATTATCCTTATCAGGATAACGTCGTTCTTATAAACAAAATATCCTTATCAGGATCACGTGGGAGAACCCCATATAATTTTATTTTAAATGTTGAAGGCATTTAAATTTTCTTGCCGTTACGAACTTACTATGGATCCGATCCCACATTATTTAAGTAATAGTGGTAGGGGCCTACTATCTCACACATATGTAGGGTTTCTAGATGTAAAGGGGAAAACATGCCATTCTCTTCCTATGCCTAAAGTTGAAGGAACAACTTGTTCAACTCTTTATAATTGGTATTACCTTCCTAGCTACTAGACAATATGTAGTCTCAGATATACATATGCATGGCGTTTTCATCGCACATCGACAAAATGTTTACTTCCTTCTATATGGTGTCATAGTTTAATTGGAACGATGGAGAAAATGCAATGTGCAGCTGCGGTTCTATGGATATCATATACATCATGTTTTACTTGTTATTACCATGATCTGTAAGGTGATTTAACAAAATGATAGGTAATGTGTCCCTCTCCTGCTGCTGGAATTTAAGCGCATCCATGCTGCTCTATCATTCGGTTGTTGTTTTATGTTTCTTTTTAACTTGCAAAGTCAGACCTCGACGAGGACTACATAAATGACTATATTGGATGATGCTTGCTGCAAGGGATTGTTAATTTCAGACTTTCAGTCCACCTTATCTGAAAAAGAAAACCACTTATATCTATTTCCCTCTTGGTTTTAGACAAGTTTCGTTGACGCTCCCTCGTATATGTTGATCTATCTCTCAACTCTGGCTAACTTAAGTTGGAGGAATTTGTGTCCACTAAATGAAATCCTACTGCTTCACATTTATTTTGGCGTGGAAGCTTTGGTAGGGAGGTAAACCTTGAAGGTTTGCAAGAGTTCTACTTGGAGTTATAAGAAGCTTTGAAATGTATTATTCTCTAGCTGAAATACTCCAGACATAATATTACCGCTGATCCCTCGCAAAAAAAAAATTACCGCTGAGTATGTCATTACAGGATTTGGCTCAGCCAATTTGATTTTTTCTTTTAACACCAATATGTAATATTTTATAATGTAAATTATGTTAGTAGATTCCTTCAGGAAAATTTGTTAACTGTTCTTAGCCACAGGATAAACTTGGCAAACGTTCGAATTTTGACTAATTGAATGCATTATTTGAAGTTGCAAGCGAAGCTTTGGCAAGTCAAATATGGGAAGTCGTCCATGTGACACTGCTGGCATAAGATGGCAAATGAAAACGTGAAAGCAACTCCTCCTATACGTACGCAGCCCTAGCTAGTCCTTAAAGTCCACTCGGAGGGAAAACAAAATAGCAACTGACGAAAGAGTATTTCATGTGCCGCACGATGATAAGTTGCCAAAGACTAAAGCACAGCTCGTTCTCTTATTGCTCTGCTTGACAAAAAAAAAGTATTTATAAGCTCCATTATTTGATTTCTTTTCACAAAGTCAGACCTCGGAAAGACAAACATGCAATGAATTATATACCCATATGGTGTATATAATACAATAAAGAAAAGCTAATTATCAGCTAAATATATGCCGTTGCTGTTCGTCCTTATCAAACTTAGAAAAATCAGGTAGTAGTAGTCTCCAAACCACCCAATTGACACCTCTCGCAAGAAATTTTAACATCAATTGGCACGAACGCAGTGACCAGGGAATGGGTACGTTGGCTTAGCACGTGGAACAATCCATATGGTTTGCCTTGTTATGAACTGGCACATCAAATTACTTTGCGGCTACGAATTCGACCAAGGAATCCATTTCTCTACATATGTTCGTGCAGCCGCGGTAACCGAGTCCAATGTCAACTCTTCAAGTGCATCATTGGCCTAAAATAGTGTGCGGTAACTGTGTTCCTTTCAAAATAAATAAATAAATAATACTACTGTGTCTAGATTGGACTAATGGGAAATGGTGCAAGTATCTTTGTTTCATAAATATAAGATATGATACTTTGAGAATCAGCAATTTCACAAGGTTTATACCTATATTGTGTTGTCACTAGAGACATATGTGTTAAAATTTCGTTTTGGGACCATGTAAATATTTTTACAAATATCATTTAGATCGCATTTAGATACAAAGTATTTTGAGTTTTACAAAAAATACTTTGGTTTTAGAAATTTAGGAGGTGTTTGGATGCAACAAAACTTGTAGTTTTATAAAACCACATTATTGGAGTTTCAGAAACTCTTTTTTTTTTTTGCCGGGGGGGGGGGGGGGTCATATACTCTGGAGGCCTCTCACTACGGGAAACCCGGTTTTTGCCGAGTTTCTCGGGCTTTGCCGAGAGCAGCCCTCGGCAAAGAACCGGCGCACGGCAACAAAATGTCCACCGAGAGTTAGCCTTCGGCAAAAGGAAGCTCTCGGCAAAAAAAAAAATTTGCCGAGAGCAAGCGAAAAACTCTCGGCAAACCTCTGAACGGCTCTCGGCAAAGAATGAACTTTCGGTAAAATTTGACGGCCGTCCGAGATGCGCGACGGCGTCAGGAATGTGGGCCCCGGGTCGCTGTTTGCCGAGAGCAATTTGTGGGCTCTCGGCAAAAAGAAATCTATTTACCGAGAGTTGTGGCGGTGCCGAGAGTGGCTCTCGGCAAAGCCAATTTTTTTTTGCCTAGTGCTGGCTTTGCCGAGAGCTACCGCCTCTCGGCAAACTAATTTTCATTGAATTATTTCGTGCGTTAGATTTCTTCAAATCAAAAAGTTGTCAACTACAAAGTTGTCTAAAATGTAGAGATCTACACTTTCTATTTTGGTCATTTGTTCATTCGACAAAGCGACAGTAAAGTTGTTCACAAACCATAAAGGTCCCGTGGAATTCATAGAAACACGAAGAGGTACATTTGAAATTTGTGAACAATGTAAGTACAATTTTTTGGATAAAAAAAATACCAAAATAAAAGTGTTAGAGCTTCATAAGTGACACAACTTTGCTGTTGAACACTTTTAAATTTGAATTATTTATGTCAATAAAAAGTTTATTTGTATTTTTCAAATTTGAAAATTTGAATTTTTCAAACGACATCAGGTCGAGAAATTGTACAAATAAAAGTTGGAGCTCTCAACCAGTTACAAGACTTTGTAGTCGACAATCTTTTTATTTGAAATCAAATTGTCAATGAAAAATACGTAAAATTTGCTCAAATTTGAAAATTTGAATTTTAAAAACACTATCGGAAGGCGAATTTGTTGAAATAAAAGTGGTGAAACTTTGTAGTTGAACATTTGTAGTTGAAACATTTTTAAATTTGAAATCAAAATGTGAACAAAAAGTACGTTTGAAATGAAAGTTAAAAAAAAAAAGAAAATTCTTTGCCGAGAGCCATGGTATGCAAGCTCTCGGCAAACAATAATTAATTTAAAAAAAGAAAAAAAATTGTTTGCCGAGAGCCAGATCTCGTGCTCTCAGCAAACCTTGGCACCAGGGACTTAGCCGCGCGGCCCTCTTCCCCCTTTCTTCCTCCTCGATTCATCCACTCCGGCACTCCGCCGTCGCCCGCCGCGCTGGCCTCCGCCACTCCATCGTCACGCCCCGGCCCTTCACCGCGCCCCGGCCCTCCTCCACCGCACCGCGGCTCCCTCCGCCACCACGCCACCGGATCTGGGCGAGGCACTGCGCCCCGGCCCCGGCGTTCGTCCCAATCGCCGGCCACCGCGGCCCCGGCCCCGGCGTTCGTCCCAATCGTCGGCGCCCTCCGCGCCGCCTCGCCCCTCGTCCACCGCGCCGCCTCGCCCCTCCTCCACCCCGCGCCCACCCCGCGCCGCCTCAAATCTCCTCCGCCGCGCCCACTCCGCGCCGCCGCCCTCCGCGCCGCCTTGCTCACCTCGCCGACGCCCTCCGCGCCGCCTCGCCCCTCGTCCACCGTGCCGCCTCGCCCCTCCTCCACCCCGCGCCCACCCCGCGCCGCCTCAAATCTCCTCCGCCGCGCCCACTCCGCGCCACCGCCCTCCGCGCCGCCCTGCTCACCTCGTCGGCGCGCCGCGCTCAGCTCCTCGTTGCTCGCCAGCTGCACGGGGACGAGCTGCACGGGGAGGAGCTGCACGGGGACGAGCTGCTGCCCTGCTGCTGCCCTAACCCTAGCCACCCTCAACGTCCGTGCCCTGCTGCTGCCCCGACGTCCGCGCCCTGCTGCTGCTGCCCCGACGTCCGCGCCCTGCTGCTGCTGTCCCGACGTCCGCGCTCTACTGCTGCTGCCTCGACGTCCGTGCCCTGCTGCTGCTGTCCCGACGTCCGCGCCCTGCTGCTACTGCCTCGACGTCCGTGCCCTGCTGCTGCCCAGACCACCGCACCTCGACGTCCGCAGGTGAGCTGCCCGAGCTGTTGTTGTTGTGCACTGAATTGAAATGGAACCTCTCCGTACACTGAATTGAAATGTGCACTGAATTGTGCACTGAATGTGCACTGAATTGAAATGTGCCCGAGCTGTTGTTGTTGCTATTTTTCTCTTCAAATGGAAATGTGCACTGAATTGAAATGTGCACTGAATTGTGCACTGAATGGAAATGTTGATGTGCCGATGGTTTGCTCGGCTCGTTTCAAGTAGATGTGTATGCCGGCCATCGTGCCGTTGTTTTCTTGCAGGTTTTGGGAACCTCTCTGTACAGGGGAGGTGCTATCAAAATTTTGAATTAACGGCTTTATGTTTCATTCTTTGCAGGAGAGCAAGAGGCTTTTCCACTGTCTTCCACTCGGCACTTTGCAGACAGCAAGGTGAGATAAAAAAGCCCCTCTTTTTTCCATTCATGTCTGTAGGTAGAGCGTAACCTAGTTAGGCGTCTCCCGTTCGAAATAGATACACAGTTGGAGATATGCCCGATGGTTGCATATCTTTGACCGTATCTGTTTCGAATTGTCCACGTATTTGGACAGCCCGAGGATGCGTAGATAGGGTTTGTTTCCATGGTTTACTCCGGTTTGAGACAGAGTTTCGGCACCATCTCCCTGTTGTTCTCCGGATACACAATCTCCCTCCCAGGACGTGTATTGGGAGAACAGCGGGGAGGTGCTGCCGAAATTCTGTCTCGGACCGGAGTAAACCATGGAAACGAACCTCATCTACGCATCCTCGGGTGGGATTAGGACCTATCTTCACCTAGTAGACAGTTGGAACATCGTGTAGATGCAAATGATTTTTATACTACTCGTAGAGGATGGCGGACCGTCAGTGGATGTATACGGGCCGTTCAAGTCAGGGTGACTTGACACATGAATGGATTGACAAGACCGAAGCTTTCGTGGAACTAGCATTTGCCAAGTTTAAGAATAAGAATGTGACTTGGTGTCCCTGCAACCATTGTAACAACACGCGGCAACATACAAAGAGGATCATGGGTCAACATCTTATTAAGAATGGCTTTACGCCAAACTATACCCTTTGGACATACCATGGTGAAGCCACACGGAGGAGAGACGAGGTCGTGAGACAACGCGTCTGTGAGATCTTGATTCTGATGTCGGGGTAGGAGACATGTTAGATGACTGTCATGAAGCACAGGCCGGTGTTGATGAAGAACGTAGGCCGGAGGAGCCAGAGGAGACCACAAAGGCCTTTTACGACATGTTGTCTGCAGCACAACAACCTCTTCATGGGCATACTAAGGTTTCTAAACTGGATGCAATTGCACGCCTAATGGCCATAAAGTCACAGTTCAGTTTGAGTCGGAACGCCTTCGATGTCATGTTGACAGTTGTTGGCACCCTCCTTCCGGAAGGTCATATTCTGCCAAAGGGCATGTATGAGGCACAGAAACTCCTTCGTGCACTTAAGATGCCATATGAGCAGATACATATGTGCCCGAACACATGCGTGCTATTCAGGAAAGAACATGCGGAAGCAAAATACTGTCCAAAGTGTTCATCCTCTAGGTACCAGGAGGTAGACTGTGGTGATGGTCAAAAGAGGCAGCTCACGGTCCCGATGAAAATCCTACGGTACCTCCCGTTCTAACCGAGGATCCAACGTCTTTACATGACCGAGGAAACCGCAAAACAGATGACATGGCACAAAGATGGTAAACAATACTCTCCTGATAAGCTTGTACATCCAGCCGATGCTCGGTCCTGGAAACGGTTTGATGAGATTCATGACATCAAAGCTCAAGAGGCTCGTAATGTACGTGTGGCACTGGCAACAGATGGGTTCAATCCTTATGGTATAGGGTCTGCCCCGTACAGTTGTTGGCCCGTTTTCGTCATACCCCTCAATCTCTCCCCCCGGCGTCCTTTTTCAACAACAGAACATTTTCTTGTCACTGATAATTCCTGAGAACCCGGGGAATAATATGTCTGTTTACATGGAGCCTCTGATTGATGATTTGGAACTTGCTTGGAAGGAAGGGGTAGTGACATACGATCGAGCTACAAAGACAAACTTCAGAATGTATGTTTGGTACCAATACTCTCTGCGTGACATGCCGGCGTATGGTTGTTTCTGTGGATGGGGCATTCACTCGAAGTTTCCGTGCCCAGTATGCAAGCATCTTGTGAGGTTCATTTGGTTGAAGAAGGGGGGCAAGTTTTCTTCGTTCGACCAACACCGACAATTCCTCCCTCTTGACCATCCATTCAGAAGAGACAAAAAGAACTTTACAAAAGGTGTAGTAGTTCATGACCCTCCACCGCAGTTTTTGAAAGGTCCGCAGGTGCGTGCAATGTTAGATGCTCTCCAGGTTGATGAAACAAATGGTTGTTTTGTGGGATATGGTGAGCAGCATGCCTTCACTCAGATCATGGGCTTGTTTAGGCTTTCCTATATGGGTGACATTCTTCTTCCACATAACATCGATCTAATGCACACTGAACTTGGCATTGGCGTTCCACTCTTCGAAACAATCATGGACATTGCTGATAAGACAAGGGACAACGTTAAGGCAAGAATTGATCAAGAAACGTTATGTGATAGACCTAAGCTAAACATGATACCTCCTACCAAAGGCAAGGCATGAAAAAAGCCCAAGGCCGACTTCGTCCTGACGAGGCATGCACAAAGGAGGGAAGTACTAGAATGGTTCAAAACGTTAATGTTCCCTGATGGGTTTGCAGCGAATCTGAGTAGGGGAGTGAACTTGACTACTATGCGAATTAACAGGGCAAAGACTCATGACTACCACTTGTGGCTTGAGCGGCTTCTTCCGGTGATGGTTCGAGGCTATCTCCCTGATCATGTGTGGCTAGTGTTGGCAGAGTTGAGCTATTCTTCCGCCAGCTTTGTGCTAAAGAGATATCTGAGACCGTTATTAAGGACATGAAAAAAATGGCGCCAGTGCTCCTCTGTAAGTTGGAGAATATCTTTCCACCTGGCTTGTTCACTCCGATGGTGCATATGATTTTGCACCTCCCGTCTGAGGCACGATTGGGAGGGCCTGCGCAGAATCGTTGGTGCTACCCAATTGAGAGGTGTCAGAAGGTTCTTCGAACGAAATGTAAAAATAAATGCAAAATTGAAGCTTCCATTGCAGAGGCATTCGTTTTGGAAGAGGTGTCAAACTTCACATCTAAGTACTATTCTGATAACCTTCCAAGCGTGCATTATCCACCCTCTCGTTACAATATTGTCGAAAATGAATCGACCCTCAGCCTTTTCCAAGGGCAACAAGGAACTGGAAGTGAAGCGAGGCACAAGCAATTGACAAATGATGAGTGGCACATTATCATGCTATATGTGCTGACCAACCTTCGAGAAGTGGAGGCGTACATCAAGGAATTCCACTTGCAATTCTGGACTGCATCAAGGGAACCTACCCCATATGAATGTGACACCCTTCTTAAAAAGGGTGCGGGAGCTGGAAAGCCCGATTTCATTTCTTGGTTCAAAACAAAGGTATTTAGCATTTTCTATCTGTCTTGCTCGTACGTGCGAATAATATAACTAACTGTCCTGCTTGCTTGCAGGCCCATACCGATGCGGCTATGAATCCCGAGCTGAGACAAATTGCCGATGGTTGTCGCTATAAGGTCAAGTCATTTTCAAGCTATGACGTTAACGGGTACCGCTTTCACATGACAACCTATGAGCAAAATCGTCCCAATTGAAAAAACACCAATACCGGCAGTTTTTACGCTCGGAGATGATGGGGTGGAGTATTACGGAAGAGTTAGAAGAAATATACGAACTCTTCTTTGATGGTTACAAACCTCTTACTCTTGTAACATTCAAATGCCATTGGTTCGATCCTCAAGTAGTGAGACGGACTCCTAATATTGGGCTAGTCGAAATTCGACAGTCCTCCGTCTACACAGGAGACGATGTCTATATTACGGGTTAAGATGCCAAGCAAGTTTACTATCTCCCATACCCGTGCCAAACCGACGACCGTCTAAAGGGTTGGGATGTTGTGTACAAGGTATCGCCACGCGGTAAACTACCTTTACCAAATAATGAAGATTACAATACAAAGCCAAACACAGATGCTGGAGAGTTCTTTCAAAAAGATGGGCTAGAAGGGGGTTTCGTGATAGATTTAACTGAAGAGGTCGGAATGGAAGTAGACAACGAAACAGTTGTTGAGGACGACGATGCTGGAGATGTGGTTTTCAATGTCAACGACTTGAAATTACTTGAGCGATTACAATTAGGCATCGACGACGATGACGACATTCCCCCTTCGGTGCACGAGCAAGATGATATCGACATTCGTGATAGTGACGATGAGGAATGTGAACAAGATAATCCAGATGACGATGATTATTTCTAATACATGTATGGTGCATCTATTTAATATTTGCAGTACTATGTTCTATTTCTGTTTTATTAATTTTGCATCTATTTACTATTTGCAATTGTATATTACTTTCTAATTAAGTACTGATGGATTTAATCTTTTTAATTGCAGGTGATTGATTAAAGATGGTGGGCAGGGGTGTGGTGAGGTCGGTGAAGTCGATTTACGCAAGAGCCACTGGAAAGGGGACCGATGAAGCTGAGGGGTCCGGGGGCGGGAAGGGTCGATCGAAGAGTCGAGGCAGCAGAGGTGGCGGCATGCGTCGAGGGAAGTCTGGGAGGGTTCAGTCGCCTTCTCCTTCTCCTTCCGTGCACGACTCTGGTGAGGAGGAGGAGGACGAGCGGGAGGTGGGGAAGGAGCGAGAGGTGGAGGAGGAGCTACCTTCCGTGAACGGCTCTGAGACTTCTGAGGACGAGGAAGGGGAGGCTCCAGAGGAGCCTTCCGGTGTCTTTTCTCGCGGTCCCGCACAACTCCCGAGCCGATCGATTCCTGCGGATAGACGGCCTGTGATTCGACCTGTGCTGCCTAGGTATGTAACTTTAAATGTTGTCGATAATTTCTCATTTTATTATATGTTCAAAATCACAATAGAAACTAACAATTTGTCCTTTTCACTTGGCAGGAGTTGGGATGTGATCACTTCAGGTGATCACGATCGCCCCCCCAATGGCATCCTTGGTATTTTGTGCAGGCAGTGGTACCCGGGCGTGGTGCAGTACAAAGGCAAGCAGGAGCCGGCCTTGACGTGGGACCACTACAAAGTCGCTCAGGATTTGCCAGATTCGGGTGGCAGGTGTTTTGCCCACAAGGCGGAGCGGGTGATGATGGAGCTCTGGGTAAGTCTTCGTTGCACTGCATTGTCAATACATCGCTTTTGTTGGATAATATTGAAGTAATGAAAATATGCATCGCGTCTTTATGCAGGATTTCTTCAGATGCGAGCCAGGCATGGAGGAGGTGGCGGCTCGTGTGGTGAACAAAGTATGTCAGAAACTCGTTCCTGACATGTGGTACGAGGCGTGGATCCTGGCCGTCATAACCTACCACGCCCAGGTCCACAAGACGACGGTGAACAAAACTCAGGCACGAACCATGCAGCTGACCCGAGCACAATACCTTCTGGTAAACATGAATACTCAACTCTTCTCAAATACGCTTAATTTGAACTTCTCATATTTATATACTTGATGATGTGTAGGTGCATCCGTCGTGGTTGGCCACCCATCACGCCACATGGGACTTTATGGCGAGGAGGTGGTGCGACCCCGAGTGATGGGAACAGATGCACAAGGCTGCTCGGGAGCGGCGTTTGAAGATGGCTGGGCCAGCACACCATCAAGGCAGCCAAAGCCTTAACCAATACGCTAAGAAATGGGTACGTGACTTCAATTCTTCATTATGACACTCTTCAAATCAACATAATTTCTTATCATCTCTCTGTTTTCTTTGCAGTCGGCGGCACATGGTGGCCAGCCTTGCGACCAGTTCATGGCGTTTGCTTTGGCCCACAAGGGCAAGGCAGAGTCTGAGGTCGACTTCAACCCGGAGGACCCCCCCTCGGCGTACAGCAATGCCACCGTCCATAATCGCATCAGTCAGTACACAGCAGCGGCAAGGCAGGTCCATGGGGAAGATTGGGACCCGAGCACCCACGACCTTGATGGAGAGCTCGTGATGAGGGTGGGTGGAGGCAAGAAGCATGGTCGGTACTGGATTGGCGACAGCACACTCGACACGGCCTCCACTCCGACCCTCTCGCAGATCCGAGCAAGGAGCACGGACTCAGCCCCGCCGATACGCCCACGGCCGACCGCGACACAGA